>CATKUM010000021.1:0-1200000 GCA_949786405.1 Onychomys arenicola | reverse complement strand
TTATATCAGTTTCAGAAGAAGAGTTGAGCTAGATATGGTCCGTATGTGTAGGAAACACCGTTATTTTGTTCGAACCATAGGTACTTTTCCTGCTCTATTAGAGACTCTTAGAAAACAAGAACGTGCTTCTTGCTCTAAAGCAGAGTGTGTTTCATGGATGAGAACTGTGCTGTGTGTTTCCCTTCAGAAATGGAGTTAAATTCCAGGCTCTGTGTCTTCCTACAAGCAAGACATCATTTCAGGTAAACACAGTCACTTTTCAGCTCAAATGAATATAAATCGTTTACGAAGCTCACACGTTTCTTGCTCTTAACTAAAAAGCATTGGATGTTAGATGACCTGTGGTTTGTATCAGTTTTAGAAGCAGTGTGGAACTAGCAATGCTACGTATGTGTAGGAAACACTGTTCTTTTGTTCTGAGCACACATTCAAGTTTTGGCTCTATTATAGACTCTAGAAAGCAAGAGCGTGCTTCTTGCTCTAAAGCAGAGTGTCTTTCATGGATGAGAACTGTGCTGTGTTTTTCCCTTCAGAAATGGAGTTAAATCCCAGGCTCTGTGTCTTCCTACAAGCAAGACATCTTTTCAGGTAAACTCAGTCACTTTTTAGCTCAAAGGAAGCTACATCGTTCACAAAGCTCACACGTTTCTCGCTCTTAACTGGAAAGCATTGCATGTTAATGGAACTGTGGTTTGTATCAGTTTCAGAAGAAGTGTTGACCTAGATATGGTCCGTATATGTAGGAAACACCGTTATTTTGTTGTGACCACAGTCACGTTTCTTGCTCTATTAGAGACTCTTAGAAAGCAAGAGCGTCCTTCTTGCTCTAAAGCAGAGTGTGTTTCATGGATGAGAACTGCGCTGTGTGTTTCCCTTCAGAAATGGAGTTAAATTACAAGCTCTGTGTCCTCCTACAAGCCTGACATTTTTTCAGGTAAACGCAGTCACTTTTCAGCTCAAATGAATATAAATCGTTTACGAACCTCACACGTTTTTTGCTCTTAACTAAAAAGCATTGAATGTTAGATGACTTGTGGTTTGTATCAGTTTCAGAAGCCGAGTTGAACTAGCAATGGTCCTTATGTATAGGACACCGTTCTTTTGTTCAGGGTACCCTCAAGTTTCTGGCTGTATTAGAGAATCTAGAAAGCAAGAGCGTGCTTCTTGCTGTAAAGCAGAGTGTCTTTCATGGATGAGAACTGTGCTGTGTTTTTCCCTTCAGAAATGGAGTTAAATCCCAGGCTCTGTGTCTTCCTACAAGCAAGACATCTTTTCAGGTAAACTCAGTCACTTTTTAGCTCAAAGGAAGCTACATCGTTCACGAAGCTCACACGTTTCTCGCTCTTAACTGGAAAGCATTGCATGTTAATGGAACTGTGGTTTGTATCAGTTTCAGAAGAAGTGTTGACCTAGATATGGTCCGTATATGTAGGAAACACCGTTATTTTGTTGTGACCACAGTCACGTTTCTTGCTCTATTAGAGACTCTTAGAAAGCAAGAGCGTCCTTCTTGCTCTAAAGCAGAGTGTGTTTCATGGATGAGAACTGCGCTGTGTGTTTCCCTTCAGAAATGGAGTTAAATTACAAGCTCTGTGTCCTCCTACAAGCCTGACATCTTTTCAGGTAAACATAGTCACTTTTCAGCTCAAATGAATATAAATCGTTTACGAACCTCACACGTTTTTTGCTCTTAACTAAAAAGCATTGAATGTTAGATGACTTGTGGTTTGTATCAGTTTCAGAAGCCGAGTTGAACTAGCAATGGTCCTTATGTATAGGAAACACCGTTCTTTTGTTCAGGGTACCCTCAAGTTTCTGGCTGTATTAGAGAATCTAGAAAGCAAGAGCGTGCTTCTTGCTGTAAAGCAGAGTGTCTTTCATGGATGAGAACTGGGCTGTGTTTTTCCCTTCAAAAATGGGGTTAAATCCCAGGCTCTGTGTCTTCCTACAAGCAAGACATTTTTTCAGGGAAACTCAGTCACTTTTCAGCTCAAAGGAATCTACATCTTTCACGAAGCTCACACGTTTCTCGCTCTTATCTGGAAAGCGTTGCATGTTAATGGAACTGTGGTTTGTATCAGTAACAGAAGAAGAGTTGACCTAGATATGGTCCGTATGTGTAGGAAACACCGTTATTTTGTTCTGACCACAGTCACGTTTCCTCCTGTATTAGAGACTCTTAGAAAGCAAGATCGTGCTTCTTGCTCTAAAGCAGAGTGTGTTTCAAGGATAAGAACTGTGCTGTGTGTTTCCCATCAGAAATGGAATTAAATCCCAGGCTCTCTGTCTTCCTACAAGCAAGACATCTTTTCAGGTGAACTAAGTCACTTTTCAGCTCAAATGAATATAAATCGTTTACCAAGCTCACACGTTTCTCCCTCTTAACTGAAAAGCAATGGATGTTAGATGACTTGTGGTTTGTATAAGTTTCAGAAGCACAGTTGAACTAGCAATGGTCCGTATGTCTAGGAAACACCGTTCTTTTGTTCTGAGCACACTCATGTTTCCCGCTCTATTAGAGAGTCTAGAAAGCAAGAGCATGCTTCTTCTTATATGCAGAGTGTGTGTCATCGTCAGAACAGTGCTGTGTGTTTCCCTTCAGAAATGGAGTTAAATCACAGGCTCTGTGTCTTCCTACAAGCAAGACTACTTTTCAGGTAAACTAGGTACTTTTCAGGAAAAAGGAAGCTACATCGTTCATGAAGCTCACATGTTTCTCGCTCTTAACTGAAAAGCATTGCATGTTAATGGAACTGTGCTTTGTATCAGTTTCAGAAGAAGACTTGACCTAGATATGGTCCGTATGTGTAGGAAACACCGTTATTTTGTTCTAACCACAGTGACGTTTCCTGCTCTATTAGAGATTCTTAGAAAACAAGAGCGTGCTTCTTGCTCTAAAACAGAGTGTGTTTCCTGGATGAGATCTGTGCTGTGTGTTTCCCTTCAGAAATGCAGTTAAATCCCAGGCTCTGGGTCTTCCTACAAGCAAGACAACTTTTCAGGTAAACTATGTCACTTTTCAGCTCCAAGGAAGCTACATCGTTCACGAAGCTCACACGTTTCTCGCTCTTAACTGAAAAGCATTGGATGTTAGATGAATTGCGGTTTGTATCAGATTCAGAAGCAGAGTTGAACTAACTATGGTCCGTATGTGTAGGAAACACTGTTCTTTTGTTCAGAGTTCCCACAATTTTCTGCCTCTATTAGAGACTCTAGAAAGCCAGAGCATGCTTCGTGCTCTAAAGTAGAGTGTGTTTCATGGATGAGAACTGTGCTGTGTGTTTCCCTTCACAAATGGAGTTAAATCACAGGCTCTGTGTCTTCCTATAAGCAAAACATCTTTACAGGTAAACCCAGTCACTATTCAACTCAAATGAATATAAATCGTTTACAAAGATCACATGTTTCTCGCTCTTCACTGAAAAGCATTGGACATTAGATGACGTGTGGTTTGTATCAGTTTCCGAAGCAGAGTTGAACTAGCGATGGTCCCTATGTGTAGGAAAAACCGTTCTTTTTTTCAGAGTACCCTCAAGTTTCTGGCTCTATTAGAAACTCTGCAAAGCAACAGCATGCTACTAGCTCTAAAACAGAGTGTGGGTCATGGATGAGAACTGTGCTGTGTGTTTCCCTTCAGAAATGGAGTTAAATCCCAGGCTCTGTGTCTGCCTACAATTAAGACATCTTTTCAGGTAAACGCATTCACTTTTCAGCTCAAAGGAAGCTACATCGTTCATGAAGCTCACATGTTTCTCGCTCTTAACTTGACAGCATTCCATGTTAATGGAACTTTGCTTTATATCAGTTTCAGAAGAAGAGTTGAGCTAGATATGGTCCGTATGTGTAGGAAACACCGTTATTTTGTTCGAACCATAGGTACTTTTCCTGCTCTATTAGAGACTCTTAGAAAACAAGAACGTGCTTCTTGCTCTAAAGCAGAGTGTGTTTCATGGATGAGAACTGTGCTGTGTGTTTCCCTTCAGAAATGGAGTTAAATTCCAGGCTCTGTGTCTTCCTACAAGCAAGACATCATTTCAGGTAAACACAGTCACTTTTCAGCTCAAATGAATATAAATCTTTTACGAAGCTCACGCGTTTCTGGCTCTTAACTAAAAAGCATTGGATGTTAGATGACTTTTGGTTTGTATCAATTTCAGAAGCAGAGTTGAACTATCAATGGTCCTTATGCATTGGAAACACCGTTATTTTGTTATAAGTACCCTCAATTTTCTGGGTCTATTAGAGAATCTGGAAAGCAAGAGAATGCTTCTTGCTCTAAAGCAGAGAGTGTTTCATGGATGAGAACTGTGCTGTGTGTTACCGTTCACAAATGGAGTTAAATCCCAGGCTCTGTGTCTTCCTACAAGCAAGACATCTTTTCAGGTAAACTCAGTCACCTTTCAGCTCAAAGGAAGCTACATTGTTCACGAAGCTCACACCTTTCTATTTCTTAACTGGAAAGAATTGCATGTTAGAGTCACTGTCGTTTGTATCAGTTTCAGAAGAAGAGTTGACCTAGGTATGGTCCGTATGTGTAGGAAACACTGTTATTTTGTTTTGATTACAGTCACGTTTCCTGCTGTATTAGAGATTCTTAGAAAGCAAGAGCGTGCTTCTAGCTCTAAAGCAGAGTGTGTTTCATGGATGAGAACTGTGCTGTGTGTTTCCCTTCAGAAATGGAGTTAAATTCCAGGCTCTGTGTCTTCCTACAAGCAGGACATCATTTCAGGTGAACGCAGTCACTTTTCAGCTCAAATGAATATAAATCGTTTACGAAGAACACATGTTTCTTGCTCTTCACTGAAAAGCATTGGATGTTAGATGACTTGTGATTTTTATCAGTTTCAGAAGCAGAGTTAAACTAGCAATGGTCCGTATGTTTAGGAAACACCGTTCTTTTGTTCTGAGCACACTCACGTTTTCTGCTCTATCAGAGACTCTAGAATGCAAGAGCGTGCATCTTCTTATATGCTGAGTGTCTTTCATCGTGAGAACAGTGCTGTGTGTTTCCCTTCTGAAATGGAGTTAAATTATAGGCTCTCTGTCTTCCTACAAGCAAGACATCTTTTCAGGTAAACTCAGTCACTTTTCAGCTCAAAGGAAGCTACATCGTTCACGAAGCTCACACGTTTCTCGCTCTTAACTGGAAAGCATTGCATGTTACTGGAACAGTGGTTTGTATCAGTTTCATAAGAAGAGTTGACCTAGATATGGTCCGTATGTGTAGGAAACACCGTTCTTGTGTTCTGAACACACTCACGTTTCCTGCTGTATTAGAGACTCATAGAAAGCAAGAGCGTGCTTCTTGCTCTAAAGTAGAGTGTGTTTCATGGATGAGAACTGTGCTGTGTGTTTCCCTTCAGAAATGGAGTTAAATTATAGGCTCTCTGTCTTCCTACAAGCAAGACATAATTTCAGGTAAATGCAGTCACTTTTCAGCTCAAAAGAATAAAAATTGTTTACGAGGCTCACACGTTTCTCGCTCTTAAATGAAAAGCATTGGATGTTAGATCACTTGTGGTTTCTATCAGTTTCTGAAGCAGAGTTGAACTAGCTATGGTCCGTATTTGTAGGAAACACCGTTCTTTTGTTGTGAGCTCACTCACGTTTCCTGCTCAATCAGAGAATCTAGAAAGCAAGAGTGTGCTTCCTCTTATATGCTGAGTGTGTTCCATCGTGGGAACAGTGCTGTGTGTTTCCCTTCAGAAATCGAGTTAAATCACAGCCTCTGTATCTTCCTACAATCAAGACATTGTTTCAGGTAAATGCAGTCACATTTCAGCTCAAATGAATATAAATCGTTTACGAAGCTCACACGTTTCTTGCTCTTAACTGAAAAGCATTGGATGTTAGATGACTTGTCGTTTGTATCAGTTTCAGAAGCAGAGTTGAACTAGCAATGGTCTGTATGTGTAGGAAACACCATTCTATTGTTCCTAGTACCCTGAAGTTTCTGGCTCTATTAGAGACTCTAGAAAGCCAGAGCATGCTTCGTGCTCTAAAGCAGAGTGTGTTTCATGGATGAGAACTGTGCTGTGTGTTTCCCTTCAGAAATGGAGTTAAATCCCAGGCTCTGTGTCTTCCTATAAGCAAGATACCTTTTCAGGTAAACTCAGCCACTTTTCAGCTCAAAGGAAGCTACATCGTTCAGGAAACTCACACGTTTCTCGCTCATAACTGGAAAGCATTGCATGTTAATGGAACTGTGGTTTGTATCAGTTTCAGAAGAAGAGTTGACCTAGATATGGTCCGTATGTGTAGGAAACTCCGTTATTTTGTTGTGAACGCACGTTTCCTGATGTATTAGAGACTCTTAGAAAGCAAGAGCGTGCTTCTTGCTCTAAAGCAGAGTGTGTTTCATGATTGAGAACTGTGCTGTGTGTTTCCCTTCAGAGATGGAGTTAAATCCCAGGCTCTGTGTCTTCCTACAAGCAAGACATCTTTTCAGGTAATCTCAGTCACCTTTCAGCTCAAAGGAAGCTACATCTTTCAAGAAGCTCACACGTTTCTCGCTCTTAACTTGAAAGCATTGCATGTTAATGGAACTGTGCTTTGTATCAGTTTCAGAAGCAGAGTTGAACTAGCAATGGTCCATATGTGTAGGAAAAACCGTTATTTTGTTCTGACCACAGTCACATTTCCTGCTGTATTAGAGACTCATAGAAAGCAAGAGCATGCTTCTTGCTCTAAAGCAGACAGTGTTTCATGGATGAGAACTGCGCTGTGTGTTTCCCTTCAGAAATTGAGTTAAATTCCAGGCTCTCTGTCTTCCTACAAGCAAGACATAATTTCAGGTAAATGCAGTCACTTTTAAGTTCAAAAGAATATAAATCATTTACGAAGCTCACACGTTTCTCGCTCTTAAATGAAAAGCATTGGATGTTAGATGACTTGTAGTTTCTATCAGTTTCAGAAGCAGAGTTGAACTAGCTATGGTCCGTATGTGTAGGAAACACCGTTATTTTGTTCTGAGCACACTCACGTTTCTGGCTCTATTAGAGACTCTAGAAAGCCAAAGCATGCTTCTTGCTCTAAAGCAGAGTGTGTTTCATGGATGAGAACTGTGCTGTGTATTTCCGTTCAGACATGGAATTAAATCCCAGGCTCTATGTCTTCCTATAAGCAAGAGATCTTTTCAGTTAAACTCAGTCACATTTCAGCTCAAATAATCTACATCGTTCACGAAGCTCACACGTTTCTCGCTCTTAACTGGAAAGCATTGCATGTTACTGGAACAGTGGTTTGTATCAGTTTCATAAGAAGAGTTGACCTAGATATGGTCCGTATGTGTAGGAAACACCGTTCTTTTGTTCTGAACACACTCACGTTTCCTGCTGTATTAGAGACTCATAGAAAGCAAGAGCGTGCTTCTTGCTCTAAAGTAGAGTGTGTTTCATGGATGAGAACTGTGCTGTGTGTTTCCCTTCAGAAATGGAGTTAAATTATAGGCTCTCTGTCTTCCTACAAGCAAGACATAATTTCAGGTAAATGCAGTCACTTTTCAGCTCAAAAGAATAAAAATTGTTTACGAGGCTCACACGTTTCTCGCTCTTAAATGAAAAGCATTGGATGTTAGATGACTTGTGGTTTCTATCAGTTTCAGAAGCAGAGTTGAACTAGCTATGGTCCGTATGTGTAGGAAACACCGTTATTTTGTTCTGAGCACACTCACGTTTCTGGCTCTATTAGAGACTCTAGAAAGCCAGAGCATGTTTCGTGCTCTAAAGCAGAGTGTGTTTCATGGATGAGAACTGTGCTGTGCGTTTCCGTTCAGACATGGAATTAAATCCCAGGCTCTATGTCTTCCTATAAGCAAGAGATCTTTTCAGTTAAACTCAGTCACATTTCAGCTCAAAGGAATCTACATCGTTCACGAAGCTCACACGTTTCTCGCTCTTAACTTGAAAGCATTGCATGTTAATGGAACTGTGGTTTGTATCAGTATCAGAAGCAGAGTTGAACTTGCAATGGTCTGTATGTATAGAAAACACCGTTGTTTTGTTCTGAGCACACACACGTTTCCTGCACTATTAGAGACTCTAGAAAGCAAGAGCGTGCTTCTTCCTATACGCAGAGTGCGTTTCATCGTGAGAACAGTGCTGTGTGTTTCTCTTCAGAAATGTAGTTAAATCACAGGCTCTGTATCTTCCTACAAGCAAGACTTCATTTCACGTAAACTCAGTCACCTTACGCTCAAACAAAGCTACATCGTTCATGTAGCTCACACGTTTCTTGCTCTTAAATGTAAAGCATTGGATGTTAGAGTACCTGTGGTTTGTGTCAGTTTCAGAAGCAGAGTTGAACTAGCAATGGTCCGTATGTGTTGGAAACACCCTTCTTTTGTTATGAGTACCCTCAAGTTTCTGTCTCTATTAGAGACTCTGGAAAGCAAGAGGATGTCTTGCCCTAAAGCAGAGTGTGTTTCATGGATGAGAACTGTGCTGTGTGGTTCCCTTCAGAAATGGAGTTAAATTCCAGGCTCTGTGTCTTCCTACAAGCAAGTCATCATTTCAGGTAAACGCAGTCACTTGTCAGCTCAAATGAATATAAATCGTTTACGAAGCTCACACGTTTCTGGCTCTTAACTAAAAAGCATTGGATGTTAGATGACTTGTGGTTTGTATCAGTTTCAGAAGCAGAGTTGAAGTAGCAAATGTCTGTATGTGTAGGAAATACCGTTCTTTTGTTCTGAGTACCCTCAAGTTTCTGGCTCTATTAGAGACTCTAGAAAGCAAGAGCGTGCTTCGTGCTCTAAAGCAGAGTGTGTTTCATGGATGAGAACTGTGCTGTGTGTTTCCCTTCAGATATGGAGTTAAATCCCAGGCTCTGTGTTGTCCTATAAGCAAGACATCTTTTCAGGTAAACTAAGTCACTCTTCATCTCAAAGGAAGCTACATCGTTCACAAAGCTCACACGTTTCTCGCTCTTAACTGAAAAGCATTGGATGTTAGATGACTTGTGGTTTGTATCAGTTTCAGAAGCAGAGTTGAAATAGCAATGGTCTGTATGTATGAGAAACACCGTTCTTTTGTTCTGAGCACACTCACGTTTCCTGCTCTATTAGAGACTCTAGAAAGCAAGAGCGTGCTTATTCCAATACGCAGAGTGTGTTTCATCGTGGGAACAGTGCTGTTTGTTTCCCTTCAGAAATGGAGTTAAATCCCAGGCTCTGTGTCTTCCTACAAGCAAGATATCTTTTCAGGTAAACTCAGTCACTTTTCAGCTCAAAGGAAGCTACATCGTTCATGAAGCTCACACGTTTCTTGCTCTTAACTGGAAAGCATTGCATGTTACTGGAACAGTGGTTTGTATCAGTTTCATAAGAAGAGTTGACCTAGATATGGTCCGTATGTGTAGGAAACACCGTTCTTTTGTTCTGAACACACTCACGTTTCCTGCTGTATTAGAGACTCATAGAAAGCAAGAGCGTGCCTCTTGCTCTAAAGTAGAGTGTGTTTCATGGATGAGAACTGTGCTGTGTGTTTCCCTTCAGAAATGGAGTTAAATTATAGGCTCTCTGTCTTCCTACAAGCAAGACATAATTTCAGGTAAATGCAGTCACTTTTCAGCTCAAAAGAATAAAAATTGTTTACGAGGCTCACACGTTTCTCGCTCTTAAATGAAAAGCATTGGATGTTAGATCACTTGTGGTTTCTATCAGTTTCTGAAGCAGAGTTGAACTAGCTATGGTCTGTATTTGTAGGAAACACCGTTCTTTTGTTGTGAGCTCACTCACGTTTCCTGCTCAATCAGAGAATCTAGAAAGCAAGAGTGTGCTTCCTCTTATATGCTGAGTGTGTTCCATCATGGGAACAGTGCTGTGTGTTTCCCTTCAGAAATCGAGTTAAATCACAGCCTCTGTATCTTCCTACAATCAAGACATTGTTTCAGGTAAATGCAGTCACATTTCAGCTCAAATGAATATAAATCGTTTACGAAGCTCACACGTTTCTTGCTCTTAACTGAAAAGCATTGGATGTTAGATGACTTGTCGTTTGTATCAGTTTCAGAAGCAGAGTTGAACTAGCAATGGTCTGTATGTGTAGGAAACACCATTCTATTGTTCCTAGTACCCTGAAGTTTCTGGCTCTATTAGAGACTCTAGAAAGCCAGAGCATGCTTCATGCTCTAAAGCAGGGTGTGTTTCATGGATGAGAACTGTGCTGTGTGTTTCCCTTCAGAAATGGAGTTAAATCCCAGGCTCTGTGTCTTCCTATAAGCAAGATACCTTTTCAGGTAAACTCAGTCACTTTTCAGCTCAAAGGAAGCTACATCGGTCAGGAAACTCACACGTTTCTCGCTCATAACTGGAAAGCATTGCATGTTAAAGGAACTGTGGTTTGTATCAGTTTCAGAAGAAGAGTTGACCTAGATATGGTCCGTATGTGTAGGAAACTCCGTTATTTTGTTGTGAACGCACGTTTCCTGATGTATTAGAGACTCTTAGAAAGCAAGAGCGTGCTTCTTGCTCTAAAGCAGAGTGTGTTTCATGATTGAGAACTGTGCTGTGTGTTTCCCTTCAGAGATGGAGTTAAATCCCAGGCTCTGTGTCTTCCTACAAGCAAGACATCTTTTCAGGTAATCTCAGTCACCTTTCAGCTCAAAGGAAGCTACATCTTTCAAGAAGCTCACACGTTTCTCGCTCTTAACTTGAAAGCATTGCATGTTAATGGAACTGTGCTTTGTATCAGTTTCAGAAGCAGAGTTGAACTAGCAATGGTCCATATGTGTAGGAAAAACCGTTATTTTGTTCTGACCACAGTCACATTTCCTGCTGTATTAGAGACTCATAGAAAGCAAGAGCATGCTTCTTGCTCTAAAGCAGACAGTGTTTCATGGATGAGAACTGCGCTGTGTGTTTCCCTTCAGAAATTGAGTTAAATTCCAGGCTCTCTGTCTTCCTACAAGCAAGACATAATTTCAGGTAAATGCAGTCACTTTTCAGCTCAAAAGAATATAAATCATTTACGAAGCTCACACGTTTCTCGCTCTTAAATGAAAAGCATTGGATGTTAGATGACTTGAGGTTTCTATCAGTTTCAGAAGCAGAGTTGAACTAGCTATGGTCCGTATGTGTAGGAAACACCGTTATTTTGTTCTGAGCACACTCACGTTTCTGGCTCTATTAGAGACTCTAGAAAGCCAGAGCATGCTTCGTGCTCTAAAGCAGAGTGTGTTTCATGGATGAGAACTGTGCTGTGTGTTTCCGTTCAGACATGGAATTAAATCCCAGGCTCTATGTCTTCCTATAAGCAAGAGATCTTTTCAGTTAAACTCAGTCACATTTCAGCTCAAAGGAATCTACATCGTTCACGAAGCTCACACGTTTCTCGCTCTTAACTTGAAAGCATTGCATGTTAATGGAACTGTGGTTTGTATCAGTTTCAGAAGCAGAGTTGAACTTGCAATGGTCTGTATGTATAGAAAACACCGTTGTTTTGTTCTGAGCACACTCACGTTTCCTGCACTATTAGAGACTCTAGAAAGCAAGAGCGTGCTTCTTCCTATATGCAGAGTGCGTTTCATCGTGAGAACAGTGCTGTGTGTTTCTCTTCAGAAATGTAGTTAAATCACAGGCTCTGTATCTTCCTACAAGCAAGACTTCATTTCACGTAAACTCAGTCACCTTACGCTCAAACAAAGCTACATCGTTCATGTAGCTCACACGTTTCTTGCTCTTAAATGTAAAGCATTGGATGTTAGAGTACCTGTGGTTTGTGTAAGTTTCAGAAGCAGAGTTGAACTAGCAATGGTTTTAATGTGTCTTCCTACAAGCAAGACATCTTTTCAGGTAAACTCAGTCACCTTTCAGCTCAAAGGAAGCTACATTGTTCACGAAGCTCACACCTTTCTATTTCTTAACTGGAAAGAATTGCATGTTAGAGTCACTGTCGTTTGTATCAGTTTCAGAAGAAGAGTTGACCTAGGTATGGTCCGTATGTGTAGGAAACACTGTTATTTTGTTTTGATTACAGTCACGTTTCCTGCTGTATTAGAGATTCTTAGAAAGCAAGAGCGTGCTTCTAGCTCTAAAGCAGAGTGTGTTTCATGGATGAGAACTGTGCTGTGTGTTTCCCTTCAGAAATGGAGTTAAATTCCAGGCTCTGTGTCTTCCTACAAGCAGGATATCATTTCAGGTGAACGCAGTCACTTTTCAGCTCAAATGAATATCAATCGTTTACGAAGAACACATGTTTCTTGCTCTTCACTGAAAAGCATTGGATGTTAGATGACTTGTGGTTTTTATCAGTTTCAGAAGCAGAGTTGAACTAGCAATGGTCCATATGTTTAGGAAACACCGTTCTTTTGTTCTGAGCACACTCACGTTTTCTACTCTATCAGAGACTCTAGAATGCAAGAGCGTGCGTCTTCTTATATGCTGAGTGTCTTTCATCGTGAGAACAGTGGTGTGTGTTTCCCTTCTGAAATGGAGTTAAATTATAGGCTCTCTGTCTTCCTACAAGCAAGACATCTTTTCAGGTAAACTCAGTCACTTTTCAGCTCAAAGGAAGCTACATCGTTCACGAAGCTCACACGTTTCTCGCTCTTAACTGGAAAGCATTGCATGTTACTGGAACAGTGGTTTGTATCAGTTTCATAAGAAGAGTTGACCTAGATATGGTCCGTATGTGTAGGAAACACCGTTCTTTTGTTCTGAACACACTCACGTTTCCTGCTGTATTAGAGACTCATAGAAAGCAAGAGCGTGCTTCGTGCTCTAAAGTAGAGTGTGTTTCATGGATGAGAACTGTGCTGTGTGTTTCCTTTCAGAAATGGAGTTAAATTATAGGCTCTCTGTCTTCCTACAAGCAAGACATAATTTCAGGTAAATGCAGTCACTTTTCAGCTCAAAAGAATAAAAATTGTTTACGAGGCTCACACGTTTCTCGCTCTTAAATGAAAAGCATTGGATGTTAGATGACTTGTGGTTTCTATCAGTTTCTGAAGCAGAGTTGAACTAGCTATGGTCCGGATTTGTAGGAAACAACGTTCTTTTGTTGTGAGCTCACTCATGTTTCCTGCTCAATCAGAGAATCTAGAAAGCAAGAGTGTGCTTCCTCTTATATGCTGAGTGTGTTCCATCGTGGGAACAGTGCTGTGTGTTTCCCTTCAGAAATCGAGTTAAATCACAGCCTCTGTATCTTCAAACAAACAAGACATTGTTTCAGGTAAATGCAGTCACTTTTCAGCTCAAATGAATATAAATCGTTTACGAAGCTCACACGTTTCTTGCTCTTAACTGAAAAGCATTGGATGTTAGATGACTTGTCGTTTGTATCAGTTTCAGAAGCAGAGTTGAACTAGCAATGGTCTGTATGTGTAGGAAACACCATTCTATTGTTCCTAGTTCCCTGAAGTTTCTGGCTCTATTAGAGACTCTAGAAAGCCAGAGCATGCTTCGTGCTCTAAAGCAGAGTGTGTTTCATGGATGAGAACTGTGCTGTGTGTTTCCCTTCAGAAATGGAGTTAAATCCCAGGCTCTGTGTCTTCCTATAAGCAAGATACCTTTTCAGGTAAACTCAGTCACTTTTCAGCTCAAAGGAAGCTACATCGTTCACGAAACTCACACGTTACTCGCTCATAACTGGAAAGCATTGCATGTTAATGGAACTGTGGTTTGTATCAGTTTCAGAAGAAGAGTTGACCTAGATATGGTCCATATGTGTATGAAACTCCGTTATTTTGTTGTGAACGCACGTTTCCTGATGTATTAGAGACTCTTAGAAAGCAAGAGCGTGCTTCTTGCTCTAAAGCAAAGTGTGTTTCATGATTGAGAACTGTGCTGTGTGTTTCCCTTCAGAGATGGAGTTAAATCCCAGGCTCTGTGTCTTCCTACAAGCAAGACATCTTTTCAGGTAATCTCAGTCACCTTTCAGCTCAAAGGAAGCTACATCTTTCAAGAAGCTCACACGTTTCTCGCTCTTAACTTGAAAGCATTGCATGTTAATGGAACTGTGCTTTGTATCAGTTTCAGAAGCAGAGTTGAACTAGCAATGGTCCATATGTGTAGGAAAAACCGTTATTTTGTTCTGACCACAGTCACATTTCCTGCTGTATTAGAGACTCTTAGAAAGCAAGAGCGTGCTTCTTGCTCTAAAGCAGACTGTGTTTCATGGATGAGAACTGCGCTGTGTGTTTCCCTTCAGAAATTGAGTTAAATTCCAGGCTCTCTGTCTTCCTACAAGCAAGACATAATTTCAGGTAAATGCAGTCACTTTTCAGCTCAAAAGAATATAAATCATTTACGAAGCTCACACGTTTCTCGCTCTTAAATGAAAAGCATTGGATGTTAGATGACTTGTGGTTTCTATCAGTTTCAGAAGCAGAGTTGAACTAGCTATGGTCCGTATGTGTAGGAAACACCGTTATTTTGTTCTGAGCACACTCACGTTTCTGGCTCTATTAGAGACTCTAGAAAGCCAGAGCATGCTTCTTGCTCTAAAGCAGAGTGTGTTTCATGGATGAGAACTGTGCTGTGTGTTTCCGTTCAGACATGAAATTAAATCCCAGGCTCTGTGTCTTCCTATAAGCAAGAGATCTTTTCAGTTAAACTCAGTCACATTTCAGCTCAAAGGAATCTACATCGTTCACGAAGCTCACACGTTTCTCGCTCTTAACTTGAAAGCATTGCATGTTAATGGAACTGTGGTTTGTATCAGTTTCAGAAGCAGAGTTGAACTTGCAATGGTCTGTATGTATAGAAAACACCGTTGTTTTGTTCTGAGCACACTCACGTTTCCTGCACTATTAGAGACTCTAGAAAGCAAAAGCGTGCTTCTTCCTATACGCAGAGTGCGTTTCATCGTGAGAACAGTGCTGTGTGTTTCTCTTCAGAAATGTAGTTAAATCACAGGCTCTGTATCTTCCTACAAGCAAGACTTCATTTCACGTAAACTCAGTCACCTTACGCTCAAACAAAGCTACATCGTTCATGTAGCTCACACGTTTCTTGCTCTTAAATGTAAAGCATTGGATGTTAGTGTACCTGTGGTTTGTGTCAGTTTCAGAAGCAGAGTTGAACTAGCAATGGTCCGTATGTGTAGGAAACACCCTTCTTTTGTTATGAGTACCCTCAAGTTTCAGTCTCTATTAGAGACTCTGGAAAGCAAGAGGATGTCTTGCCCTAAAGCAGAGTGTGTTTCATGGATGAGAACTGTGCTGTGTGGTTCCCTTCAGAAATGGAGTTAAATTCCAGGCTCTGTGTCTTCCTACAAGCAAGACAACATGTCAGGTAAACGCAGTCACTTGTCAGCTCAAATGAATATAAATCGTTTACGAAGCTCACACGTTTCTTCCTCTTAACTAAAAAGCATTGGATGTTAGATGACTTGTGGTTTGTATCAGTTTCAGAAGCAGAGTTGAAGTAGCAATGGTCTGTATGTGTAGGAAATACCGTTCTTTTGTTCTGAGTACCCTCAAGTTTCTGGCTCTATTAGAGACTCTAGAAAGCCAGAGCATGCTTCGTGCTCTAAAACAGAGTGTGTTTCATGGATGAGAACTGTGCTGTGTGTTTCCCTTCAGATATGGAGTTAAATCCCAGGCTCTGTGTCATCCTATAAGCAAGACATCTTTTCAGGTAAACTAAGTCACTCTTCATCTCAAAGGAAGCTACATCGTTCACGAAGTTCACACGTTTCTCGCTCTTAACTGAAAAGCATTGGATGTTAGATGACTTTTGGTTTGTATCAGTTTCAGAAGCAGAGTTGAAATAGCAAAGGTCTGTATGTATGAGAAACACCGTTCTTTTGTTCTGAGCACACTCACGTTTCCTGCTCTATTAGAGACTCTAGAAAGCAAGAGCGTGCTTATTCCAATACGCAGAGTGTGTTTCATCGTGAGAACAGTGCTGTGTGTTTCCCTTCAGAAATGGAGTTAAATCCCAGGCTCTGTGTCTTCCTACAACCAAGATATCTTTTCAGGTAAACTCAGTCACTTTTCAGCTCAAAGGAAGCTACATCGTTCACGAAGCTCACACGTTTCTCGCTCTTAACTGGAAAGCATTGCATGTTACTGGAACAGTGGTTTGTATCAGTTTCATAAGAAGAGTTGACCTAGATATGGTCCGTATGTTTAGGAAACACCGTTCTTTTGTTCTGAACACACTCACGTTTCCTGCTGTATTAGAGACTCATAGAAAGCAAGAGCGTGCTTCTTGCTCTAAAGTAGAGTGTGTTTCATGGATGAGAACTGTGCTGTGTGTTTCCCTTCAGAAATGGAGTTAAATTATAGGCTCTCTGTCTTCCTACAAGCAAGACATAATTTCAGGTAAATGCAGTCACTTTTCAGCTCAAAAGAATAAAAATTGTTTACGAGGCTCACACGTTTCTCGCTCTTAAATGAAAAGCATTGGATGTTAGATCACTTGTGGTTTCTATCAGTTTCTGAAGCAGAGTTGAACTAGCTATGGTCCGGATTTGTAGGAAACACCGTTCTTTTGTTGTGAGCTCACTCACGTTTCCTGCTCAATCAGAGAATCTAGAAAGCAAGAGTGTGCTTCCTCTTATATGCTGCGTGTGTTCCATCGTGGGAACAGTGCTGTGTGTTTCCCTTCAGAAACCGAGTTAAATCACAGCCTCTGTATCGTCCTACAACCAAGACATTGTTTCAGGTAAATGCAGTCACTTTTCAGCTCAAATGAATATAAATCGTTTACAAAGCTCACACGTTTCTTGCTCTTAACTGAAAAGCATTGGATGTTAGATGACTTGTCGTTTGTATCAGTTTCAGAAGCAGAGTTGAACTAGCAATGGTCTGTATGTGTAGGAAACACCATTCTATTGTTCCTAGTACCCTGAAGTTTCTGGCTCTATTAGAGACTCTAGAAAGCAAGAGCGTGCTTCGTGCTCTAAAGCAGAGTGTGTTTCATGGATGAGAACTGTGCTGTGTGTTTCCCTTCAGAAATGGAGTTAAATCCCAGGCTCTGTGTTGTCCTATAAGCAAGATACCTTTTCAGGTAAACTCAGTCACTTTTCAGCTCAAAGGAAGCTACATCGTTCACGAAACTCACACGTTTCTCGCTCATAACTGGAAAGCATTGCATGTTAATGGAACTGTTGTTTGTATCAGTTTCAGAAGAAGAGTTGACCTAGATATGGTCCGTATGTGTAGGAAACTCCGTTATTTTGTTGTGAACGCACGTTTCCTGATGTATTAGAGACTCTTAGAAAGCAAGAGCGTGCTTCTTGCTCTAAAGCAGAGTGTGTTTCATGATTGAGAACTGTGCTGTGTGTTTCCCTTCAGAGATGGAGTTAAATCCCAGGCTCTGTGTCTTCCTACAAGCAAGACATCTTTTCAGGTAATCTCAGTCACCTTTCAGCTCAAAGGAAGCTACATCTTTCAAGAAGCTCACACATTTCTCGCTCTTAACTTGAAAGCATTGCATGTTAATGGAACTGTGCTTTGTATCAGTTTCAGAAGCAGAGTTGAACTAGCAATGGTCCATATGTGTAGGAAAAACCGTTATTTTGTTCTGACCACAGTCACATTTCCTGCTGTATTAGAGACTCATAGAAAGCAAGAGCGTGCTTCTTGCTCTAAAGCAGACTGTGTTTCATGGATGAGAACTGCGCTGTGTGTTTCCCTTCAGAAATTGAGTTAAATTCCAGGCTCTCTGTCTTCCTACAAGAAAGACATAATTTCAGGTAAATGCAGTCACTTTTCAGCTCAAAAGAATATAAATCATTTACGAAGATCACACGTTTCTCGCTCTTAACTGAAAAGCATTGGATGTTAGATGACTTGTGGTTTTTATCAGTGTCAGAAGCAGAGTTGAACTAGCTATGGTCTGTATGTGTAGGAAACACCGTTATTTTGTTCTGAGCACACTCACGTTTCTGGCTCTATTAGAGACTCTAGAAAGCCAGAGCATGCTTCGTGCTCTAAAGCAGAGTGTGTTTCATGGATGAGTACTCTGCTGTGTGTTTCCGTTCAGACATGGAATTAAATCCCAGGCTCTATGTCTTCCTATAAGCAAGAGATGTTTTCAGTTAAACGCAGTCACATTTCAGCTCAAAGGAATCTACATCGTTCACGAAGCTCACACGTTTCTCGCTTTTAACTTGAAAGCATTGCATGTTAATGGAACTGTGGTTTGTATCAGTTTCAGAAGCAGAGTTGAACTTGCAATGGTCTGTATGTATAGAAAACACCGTTATTTTGTTCTGAACACACTCACGTTTCCTGCTGTACTAGAGACTCATAGAAAGCAAGAGCATGCTTCGTGTTCTAAAGCAGAGTGTGTTTCATGGATGAGAACTGTGCTGTTTGTTTCCCTTCGGAAATGGAGTTAAATTCCAGGCTCTGTGTCTTCCTACAAGCAAGACATCATTTCAGGTAAATGCAGTCACTTTTCAGCTCAAAAGAATATAAATCGTTTACGAAGCTCACACGTTTCTCGCTCTTAACTGAAAAGGATTGGATGTTAGATGACTTGTGGTTTCTATCAGTTTCCGAAGCAGAGTTGAACTAGCTATGGTCCGTATGTGTAGGAAACACCGTTATTTTGTTCTGAACACACTCACATTTCCTGCTCTATTAGAGACTCTAGAAAGCAAGAACGTGCTTCTTCCTATACGCAGAGTGCGTTTCATCGTGAGAACAGTGCTGTGTGTTTCTCTTCAGAAATGTAGTTAAATCACAGGCTCTGTATCTTCCTACAAGCAAGACTTCATTTCACGTAAACTCAGTCACCTTACGCTCAAACAAAGCTACATCGTTCATGTAGCTCACACGTTTCTTGCTCTTAAATGTAAAGCATTGGATGTTAGAGTACCTGTGGTTTGTATCAGTTTCAGAAGAAGAGTTGACCTAGATTTGGTCCGTATGTGTAGGAAACACCGTTATTTTGTTCTGAACACACTCACGTTTCCTGCTGTACTAGAGACTCATAGGAAGCAAGAGCATGCTTCGTGTTCTAAAGCAGAGTGTGTTTCATGGATGAGAACTGTGCTGTTTGTTTCCCTTCGAAAATGGAGTTAAATTCCAGGCTCTGTGTCTTCCTACAAGCAAGACATCATTTCAGGTAAATGCAGTAACTTTTCAGCTCAAAAGAATATAAATCGTTTACGAAGCTCACACGTTTCTCGCTCTTAACTGAAAAGGATTGGATGTTAGATGACTTGTGGTTTCTATCAGTTTCTGAAGCAGAGTTGAACTAGCTTTGGTCCGTATGTGTAGGAAACACAGTTCTTTTGTTCTGAGCACAGTCACGTTACATGCTGTATTAGAGAATATTACAAGCAAGAGCATGCTTCTTGCTATAAAGCAGAGTGTGTTTCATGGATGAGAACTGCGCTGTGTGTTTCCCTTCAGAAATGGAGTTAAATCCCAGTCTCTGTGTCTTCCTACAAGCAAGACATAATTTCAAGTAAACTCAGTCACTTCTCAGCTCAAATGAATATAAATCGTTTATGAAGCTCACACGTTTCTTGCTCTTAACTGAAAATGATTGGATTTTAGATGACTTGTGGTTTGTATCAGTTTCAGAAGTAGAGTTGAACTAGCACTGGTCCGTATGTGTAGGAAACACCGTTCTTTTGTTCAGACTACACTCATGTTTCTGGCTCTATTAGAGACTCTAGAAAGCAAGAGCTTCTTTGTGCTCTGCAGCAGACTGTTTTTCATTGATGAGAACTGTGCTGTGTGTTTCCCTTCAGAAATGGAGTTAAATCCCAGGCTCTGTGTCTTCCTACAAGCAAGATATCTTTTCAGGTAAACTCAGTCACTTTTCAGCTCAAAGGAAGCTACATGGTTCACGAAGCTCACACGTTTCTCACTCTTAACTGGAAAGCATTGCATGTTAATGGAACTGTGGTTTGTATCAGTTTCAGAAGAAGAGTTGACCTAGATTTGGTCCATATGTGTAGGAAACACCGTTATTTTGTTCTGAACACACTCACATTTCCTGCTGTATTAGAGACTCTTAGAAAGCAAGAGCGTGCTTCTTGCTCTAAAGCAGAGTGTGTTTCATGGATGAGAACTGTGCTGTGTGTTTCCCTTCAGAAATGGAGTTAAATTCCAGGCTCTGTGTCTTCCTACAAGCAAGACATCGTTTCAGGTAAACGCAGTCACTTTTCAGCTCAAAAGAATATAAATCGTTTACGAAGCTCACACATTTCTCGCTCTTAACTGAAAAGCATTGGATGTTAGATGACTTGTGGTTTCTATCAGTTTCCGAAGCAGAGTTGAACTAGCTATGGTCCGTATGTGTAGGAAACACCTTTATTTTGTTCTGAACACACTCACGTTTCCTGCTCTATTAGAGACTCTAGAAAGCAAGAACGTGCTTCTTCCTATACGCAGAGTGCGTTTCATCGTGAGAACAGTGCTGTGTGTTTCTCTTCAGAAATGTAGTTAAATCACAGGCTCTGTATCTTCCTACAAGCAAGACTTCATTTCACGTAAACTCAGTCACCTTACGCTCAAACAAAGCTACATCGTTCATGTAGCTCACACGTTTCTTGCTCTTAAATGTAAAGCATTGGATGTTAGAGTACCTGTGGTTTGTGTCAGTTTCAGAAGCAGAGTTGAACTAGCAATGGTCCGTATGTGTAGGAAACACCCTTTTTTGTTATGAGTACCCTCAAGTTTCTGTCTCTATTAGAGACTCTGGAAAGCAAGAGGATGTCTTGCCCTAAAGCAGAGTGTGTTTCATGGATGAGAATTGTGCTGTGTGGATCCCTTCAGAAATGGAGTTAAATTCCAGGCTCTGTGTCTTCCTACAAGCAAGACATCATGTCAGGTAAACGCAGTCACTTGTCAGCTCAAATGAATATAAATCGTTTACGAAGCTCACACGTTTCTTGCTCTTAACTAAAAAGCATTGGATGTTAGATGACTTGTGGTTTGTATCAGTTTCAGAAGCAGAGTTGAACTAGCACTGGAACGTATGTGTAGGAAACACCATTCTTTTGTTCAGAGTACCCTCATGTCTCTGGCTCTATTAGAGACTCTAGAAAGCAAGAGCATGCTTCGTGCTCTAAAGCAGAGTGTGTTTCATCGATGAGAACTGTGCTGTGTTTTTTCCTTCTGAAATGGAGTTAAATCCCAGGCTCTGTGTCTTCCTATAAGCAATACATCTTTTAAGGTAAACTCAGTCACTTTTCAGCTCAAAAGAACTACATCGTTCACTAAGCTCACACGTTTATCGCTCTTGACTTGAAAGCATTGCATGTTAATGGAACTGTGCTTTGTATCAGATTCAGAAGAAGAGTTGACCTAGATATGGTCCGTATGTGTAGGAAACACCCTTCTTTTGTTCTGAGCACACTTTCAAGTTTCTGGCTCTATTATAGACTCTAGAATGCAAGAGCGTGCTTCTTGCTCTAAAGCAGAGTGTGTTTCATGGATGAGAACTGTGTTGTCTGTTTCCCTTCAGAAATGGAGTTAAATTCCAGGCTCTGTGTCTTCCTACAAGCAAGACATCATTTCAGGTAAACACAGTCACTTTTCAGCTCAAATGAATATAAATCATTTACGAAGCTCACACGTTTCTTGCTCTTAACTGAAAAGCATTGGATTTTAGATGACTTGTGATTTGTATCAGTTTCAGAAGCAGAGTTGAACTAGCACTGGTCTGTATGTGTAGGAAACACCGTTCTTTTGTTCAGAGTGCCCTCATGTTTCTGGCTCTATTAGAGAATCTAGAAAGCAAGAGCATGCTTCTTGTTCTAAAGCAGAGTGTGTTTCATCGATGAGAACTGTGCTGTGTTTTTCCCTTCAGAAATGGAGTTAAATCACAGGCTCTGTGTCTTCCTAAAAGCAAGATATCTTTTCAGGTAAACTCAGTCACTTTTCAGCTCAAAGGAAGCTACATCGTTCACGAAGCTCACACGTTTCTCGCTCTTAACTTGAAAGCATTGCAAGTTAATGGAACTGTGCTTTGTATCTGTTTCAGAAGAAGAGTTGACCTAGATATGGTCCGTATGTGTAGGAAACACCCTTCTTTTGTTCTGAGCACACTTTCAAGATTCTGGCTCTATTATGGACTCTAGAATGCAAGTGCGTGCTTCTTGCTCTAAAGCAGAGTGTGTTTCATGGATGAGAACTGTGCTGTGTTTTTCCCTTCAGAAATGGAGTTAAATCCCAGGCTCTGTGTCTCCCTACAAGCAAGACATCTTTTAAGGTAAACTCAGTAACTTTTCAGCTCAAAGGAAGGTACATCGTTCACGAAGCTCACAGTTTCTCGCTCTTAACTGGAAAGCATAGCATGTTAATGGAACTGTGCTTTGTATCAGTTTCAGAAGAAGAGTTGACCTATATATGGTCCGTATGTGTATGAAACACCGTTATTTTGTTTTGACCACAGTCACGTTTCCTGCTGTATTAGGCACTCCTAGAAAGCAAGAACGTGCTTCTTGCTCTAAAGCAGAGTGTGTTTCATGGATGAGAACTGTGCTGTGTGTTTCCCTTCAGAAATGGAATTAAATTCCAGGCTCTGTTTCTTCCTACAAGCAAGACCTCTTTTCAGGTAAACGCTGTCACTTTTCAGCTCAAATGAATATAAAGTGTTTACGAAGCTAACACATTTCTCGCTCTTAACGGAAAAGCATTGGATCTTAGATGACTTGTGGTTTGTGTCAGTTTCAGAAGCAGAGTTGAACTAGCAATGGTCCGTATGTGTAGAAAACACCGTTCTTTTGTTCTGAGCACACTCAAGTTTCCTGCTCTATTAGAGACTCTAGAAAGCAAGAGCATGCTTTGTGCTATAAAGCAGTATGTGGTTCATGGATGAGAACTGTGCTGTGTGTTTCCCTTCAGAAATGGATTTAAATCCCAGGCTCTGTGTCTTCCTATAAGCAAGACATCTTTTAAGGTAAATGCTGTCACTTTTCAGCTCAAATGAATATAAATCGTTTTCGAAGATCACACGTTTCTCGCTCTTAACTGAAATGCATTGGATGTTAGATGACTTGTGGTTTGTATTAGTTTCAGAAGCAGAGTTGAACTAGCAATGGTCCATATGTGTAGGAAACACCGTTCTTTTGTTCTGAGCACACTCACGTTTCCTGCTCTTTAGAGAATCTAGAAAGCAAGAGCATGCTTCTTCCTATAAAGCAGAGTGTGTTTCATGGATGAGAACTGTGCTGTGTGTTTAACTTCAGAAATGGAGTTAAATCAAAGGCTTTGTATCCTCCTACCAGCAAGACTTCGTTTCACGTAAACTCAGTCACCTTTCAGCTCAAACAATGCAACATCGTTCACGTAGCTCACACGTTTCTTGCTCTTAACTGTAAAGCATTGGATGTCAGAGGACCTGTGGTTTGTATCAGTTTCAGAAGCAGAGTTGAACTAGCAATGGTCCGTATGTGTAGGAAACACCGTTCGTTTGTTCTGAGTACCCTCAAGTTTCTGGCTCTATTAGAGACTCTGGAAAGCAAGAGCATGCTTCTTGCTATAAAGCAGAGTGTGTTTCAAGGTTGAGAACTGTGCTGTGTGTTTCCCTTCAGAAATAGAGTTAAATCCCAGGCTCTGTGTCTTCCTACAAGCAAGACACCTTTTCAGGCAAACTCAGTCACTATTCAGCTCAAAGGAACCTACATCGTTCACGAAGCTCACTCATTTCTCGCTCTTAACTGGAAATCATTGCATGTTAGAGGAACTGTGGTTTGTATCAGTTTCAGAAGAAGAGTTGACCTACATATGGTCCATATGTGTAGGAAACACCATTAATTTGTTCTGACCTGAGACACATTTCCTGCTTTTTTAGAGACTCTTAGAAAGCAAGAGCGTGCTTCTTGTTCTAAAGTAGAGTGTGTTTCATTGATGAGAACTGTGCTGTGTGTTTCCCTTCAGAAGTGGATTTAATTTCCAGGCTCTGTGTCTTCCTACAAGCAAGACATCGTTTCAGGTAAACGCAGTCACTTTTCAGCTCAAATGAATATAAATCGTTTATGAAGCTCACACGTTTCTTGTTCTTAACTGAAAAGCATTGGATGTTTGATGACTTGTGGTTTGTATCACATTCAGAAGCAGAGTTGAACTATCAATAGTCTGTATGTGTAGGAAACACCGTTCTTTTGTTCTGAGTACCCTCATGTTTCTGGCTCTATTAGAGACTCTAGAAAGCAAGAGCATGCTTCGTGCTCTAAAGCAGAGTGTATTTTATGGATGAGAACTGTGCTGTGTGTTTCCCTTCAAATATGGAGTTACATCCCAGGCTTTGTGTCTTCCTATAAGCAAGACATCTTTTAAGGTAAACTCAGTCACTTTTCAGCTCAAAGGAAGCTACATCGTTCACAAAGCTCACACGTTTCTTGCTCTTAACTGTAAAGCATTGGATGTTAGATGACCTGTGGTTTGTATCAGTTTCAGAAGCAGAGTTGAACTAGCAATGGTCCGTATGTGTAGGAAACACCGTTCTTTTGTTCTGTGTACCCTCAAGTTTCTGGCTCTATTAGAGACTCTGGAAAGCAAGAGCATGCTTCTTGCTATAAAGCAGAGTGTGTTTCATGGATGAGAACTGTGCTGTGTGTTTCCCTTCAGAAATGGAGTTAAATCACAGGCTCTGTGTCTCCTACAAGCAAGACATCGTTTCAGGTAAACGTAGTCACTTTTCAGCTCAAATGAATATAAATCATTTATGAAGCTCACACGTTTCTTGCTCTTAACTGGAAAGCATTGGATGTTAGATGACTTGTGATTTGTATCAGTTTCAGAAGCAGAATTGAACTAGCAATGGTCTGTATGTGTAGGAAACACCTTTCATTTGTTTTGAGTACCCTCATGTTTCTGGTTGTATTAAAGACTCTAGAAAGCAAGAGCATGCTTCGTGCACTAAAGCAGAGTGTGTTTCATGGATGAGAACTCTGCTGTGTGTTTCCCTTCAGAAATGAGGTTAAACACCCGGCTCTGTGTCTTCCTACAAGCAAGAAATCTTTTCAGGTAAACTCAGTCACTATTCAGCTCAAAGGAAGATACATCGTTCACGAAGCTCACATGTTTCTCGCTCTTAACTTGAAAGCATTGCATGTTAATGGAACTTTGCTTTGTATCAGTTTCAGAAGAAGAGTTCACCTAGATATGGTCCGTATGTGTAGGAAACAGCGTTATTTTGTTCTGACCACAGTCATGTTTCCTGCTCTATTAGAGACTCTTAGAAAGCAAGAGTGTGCATCTTGCTCTAAAGCAGAGTGTGTTTCATGGATGAGAACTGTGCTGTGTGTTTCCCTTCTCAATGGAGTTAAATTCCAGGCTCTGTGTCTTCCTACAAGCAAGACATCGTTTCAGGTAAACGCAGTCACTTTTCAGCTCAAATGAATATAAATCGTTTATGAAGCTCACACGTTTCTTGCTCTTAACTGAAAATCATTGGATGTTAGATGACTTTTGGTTTGTATCAGTTTCAGAAGCAGAGTTGAACTAGCAATGGTCTGTATGGGTAGGAAACACCGTTCTTCTGTTTTGAGTACCCTCAAGGTTCTGGCTTTATTAGAGACTCTAGAAAGCAAGAGAATGCTTTGTGCTCTAAAGCAGAGTGTGTTTCATGGATGAGAACTGTGCTGTCTGTTTCCCTTCAGAAATGGAGTTAAATTCCAGGCTCTGTTTCTTCCTACAAGCAAGACATCATTTCAGGTAAACGCTGTCACTTTTCAGCTCAAATGAATATAAATCGTTTACGAAGATCACACGTTTCTCGCTCTTAACTGAAAAGCATTGGATGTTAGGTGACTTGTGGTTTCTATCAATTTCAGAAGCACAGTTGAACTAGCAATGGTCTGTATGTGTAGGAAACACTGTTCTTTTGTTCTGAGCACACCTACGTTTCCTGGTCTATTAGAGACTCTATAAAGCAAGAGCGTGCTTCTTCCTATACACAGACTGTGTTTCATCATGAGAACAGTGCTGTGTATTTCCCTTCAGAAATGGAGTTAAATCTCAGGCTCAGTGTCTTCCTACAATCAAGTCATCATTTGAGGTAAACGCTCTCACTTTTCAGCTCAAATGAATGTAAATCATTTACGAAGCTCACACGTATCTCGCTCTTAACTGAAAAGAATTGGATTTTAGAGGACCTGTGGTTTGTATCAATTTCTGGAGCAGAGTTGAACTACCAATGGTCCATATATGTAGGAAACACATTTATTTTGTTCTGACCCCAGTCACGTTTCCTGCTGTATTAGAGAATCTTAGAAAGCAAAAGCGTGCTTCTTATCCTCTAAAGCAGAATATGTTTCATGGATGAGAACTGTGCTGTGTGTTTCCCATCAGAAATGGAGTTAAATCCCAGGCTCTGAGTCATCCTACAAGCAAGACATCTTTTCAGGTAAACTCAGTCACTATTCAGCTTAAAGGAAGCTACATCGTACACGAAGCTCACACGTTTCTCGCTCTTAACTGGAAAGCATTGCTTGTTAGAGGAACTGTGGTTTGTATCAGTTTCAGAAGAAGAGTTGACCTAGATATGGTCCGTAAGTGTAGGAAACACCGTTCTTTTGTTTTGAGCACACTCAAGTTTCCTGCTCTATCAGAAAATCTAGAAAGCAAGAGCGTGCTTCTTCCTATACGCAGAGTGTGTTTCATCGTGAGAACAGTGCTGTGTGTTTCTCTTCAGAAACTGAGTTAAATAACAGGCTCTGTATCTTCCTACAAGCAAGATTTTGTTTCACATAAACTCAGTCACCTTTCAGCTCAAACAAAGCTACATCATTCACATAGCTCACACGTTTCTTGCTCTTAAATGTAAAGCATTGGATGTCAGAGGACCTGTGGTTTGTATCACTTTCAGAAGCAGAGTTGAAGTAGCAATGGTCCGTATGTGTAGGAAACACCTTTCGTTTTTTCTGATTACCCTCAAGTTTCTGGCTCTATTAGAGACTCTGGAAAGCAAGAGCATGCTTCTTGCTACAAAGCAGAGTGTGTTTCAAGGTTGAGAACTGTGCTGTGTGTTTCCCTTCAGAAATAGAGTTAAATCCCAGGCTCTGTGTCTTCCTACAAGCAAGACACCTTTTCAGGTCAACTCAGTCACTATTCAGCTCAAAGGAACCTACATCGTTCACGAAGCTCACTCATTTCTCGCTCTTAACTGGAAATCATTGCATGTTAGAGGAACTGTGGTTTGTATCAGTTTCAGAAGAAGAGTTGACCTAGATATGGTCCGTATGTGTAGGAAACACCATTAATTTGTTCTGACCAGAGACACATTTCCTGCTTTTTTAGAGACTCTTAGAAAGCAAGAGCGTGCTTCTTGCTCTAAAGCAGAGTGTGTTTCATTGATGAGAACTGTGCTGTGTGTTTCCCTTCAGAAGTGGATTTAATTTCCAGGCTCTGTGTCTTCCTACAAGCAAGACATCGTTTCAGGTAAACGCAGTCACTTTTCAGCTCAAATGAATATAAATCGTTTATGAAGCTCACACGTTTCTTGTTCTTAACTGAAAAGCATTGGATGTTTGATGACTTGTGGTTTGTATCACATTCAGAAGCAGAGTTGAACTATCAATAGTCTGTATGTGTAGGAAACACCGTTCTTTTGTTCTGAGTACCCTCATGTTTCTGGCTCTATTAGAGACTCTAGAAAGCAAGAGCATGCTTCGTGCTCTAAAGCAGAGTGTATTTTATGGATGAGAACTGTGCTGTGTGTTTCCCTTCAAATATGGAGTTACATCCCAGGCTTTGTGTCTTCCTATAAGCAAGACATCTTTTAAGGTAAACTCAGTCACTTTTCAGCTCAAAGGAAGCTACATCGTTCACAAAGCTCACACGTTTCTTGCTCTTAACTGTAAAGCATTGGATGTTAGATGACCTGTGGTTTGTATCAGTTTCAGAAGCAGAGTTGAACTAGCAATGGTCCGTATGTGTAGGAAACACCGTTCTTTTGTTCTGTGTACCCTCAAGTTTCTGGCTCTATTAGAGACTCTGGAAAGCAAGAGCATGCTTCTTGCTATAAAGCAGAGTGTGTTTCATGGATGAGAACTGTGCTGTGTGTTTCCCTTCAGAAATGGAGTTAAATTCCAGGCTCTGTGTCTCCTAAAAGCAAGACATCGTTTCAGGTAAACGTAGTCACTTTTCAGCTCAAATGAATATAAATCGTTTATGAAGCTCACACGTTTATTGCTCTTAACTGAAAAGCATTGGATGTTAGATGACTTGTGGTTTGTATCAGTTTCAGAAGCAGAGTTGAACTAGCAATGGTCCGTATGTGTAGAAAACACCGTTCTTTTGTTCTGAGCACACTCACGTTTCCTGCTCTATTAGAGACTCTAGAAAGCAAGACCATGCTTCGTGCTATAAAGCAGTATGTGGTTCATGGATGAGAACTGTGCTGTGTGTTTCCCTTCAGAAATGGAGTTAAATCCCAGGCTCTGTGTCTTCCTATAAGCAAGACATCTTTTAAGGTAAATGCTGTCACTTTTCAGCTCAAATGAATATAAATCGTTTTCGAAGATCACACGTTTCTCGCTCTTAACTGAAATGCATTGGATGTTAGATGACTTGTGGTTTGTATTAGTTTCAGAAGCAGAGTTGAACTAGCAATGGTCCATATGTGTAGGAAACACCGTTCTTTTGTTCTGAGCACACTCACGTTTCCTGCTCTTTAGAGAATCTAGAAAGCAAGAGCATGCTTCTTCCTATAAAGCAGAGTGTGTTTCATGGATGAGAACTGTGCTGTGTGTTTAACTTCAGAAATGGAGTTAAATCAAAGGCTTTGTATCCTCCTACCAGCAAGACTTCGTTTCACGTAAACTCAGTCACCTTTCAGCTCAAACAATGCAACATCGTTCACGTAGATCACACGTTTCTTTCTCTTAACTGTAACGCATTGCATGTTAATGGAACTTTGCTTTGTATCAGTTTCAGAAGAAGAGTTGACCAAAATATGGTCCGTATGTGTAGGAAACACCTTTATTTTGTTCTGAACACAGTCACGTTTCCTGCTCTATTAGAGACTCTTAGAAAGCAAGAGTGTGCTTCTTGCTCTAAAGGAGAGTGTGTTTCATGGATGAGAACTGTGCTGTGTGTTTCCCTTCAGAAATGGAGTTAAATTTTAGGATCTGTGTCTCCAACAAGCAAGACATCGTTTCAGGTAAACGTAGTCACTTTTCAGCTCAAATGAATATAAATCGTTTATGAAGCTCACACATTTCTTGCTCTTAACTGAAAAGCATTGGATGTTAGATGACTTGTGATTTGTATCAGTTTCAGAAGCAGAGTTGAACTAGCAATGGTCTGTATGTGTAGGAAACACCTTTCTTTTGTTTTGAGTACCCTCATGTTTCTGGTTGTATTAAAGACTCTAGAAAGCAAGAGCATGCTTCGTGCACTAAAGCAGAGTGTGTTTCATGGATGAGAACTGTTCTGTGTTTTTCCCTTCAGAAATGGAGTTAAATCCCAGGCTCTGTGTCTTCCTATAAGCTAGACATCTTTTAAGGTAAACTCAGTCACTTTTCAGCTCAAAGGAAGCTACATCGTTCATGAAGCTCACATGTTTCTCGCTCTTAACTGCAAAGCATTGTATGTTAGAGGAACTGTGGTTTGTATCATTTTCAGAAGTAGAGTTGACATAGATATGGTCCGTATGTGTAGGAAACACCGTTATTTTGGTCTGACCACAGTCACGTTTCCTGCTGTATAGACACTCCTAGAAAGCAAGAACGTGCTTCTTGCTCTAAAGCAGAGTGTGTTTCATGGATGAGAACTGTGCTGTGTGTTTCCCTTCAGAAATGGAGTTAAATTCCAGGCTCTGTTTCTTCCTACAAGCAAGACTTCATTTCAGGTAAACGCTGTCACTTTTCAGCTCAAATGAATATAAATCGTTTACTAAGGTCACACATTTCTCGCTCTTAACTGAAAAGCATTGGATGTTAGATGACTTGTGGTTTGTATCAGTTTCAGAAGCAGAGTTGAACTAGCAATGGTCCATATGTGTAGGAAACACCGTTCTTTTGTTCTGAGCACACTCACGTTTCCTGCTCTATTAGAGACTCTAGAAAGCAAGAGCGTGCTTCTTCCTATACGCAAAGTGTGTTTCATAGTGAGAACATTGCTGTGTGTTTCCCTTCATAAATAGAGTTAAATCACAGGCTCTGTATCTTACTACAAGCAAGACTTCGTTTCACGTAAACTCAGTCACCTTTCAGCTCAAACAAAGCTACATCCTTCACGGTGCTCACACGTTTCTTGCTGTTAACTGTAAAGCATTGGATGTTAGAGGACGTACGTTTTGTATCAGTTTCAGAAGCATAGTTGAACTAGCAATGGTCCGTATGTGTAGGAAACACCGTTCGTTTGTTCTGAGTACCCTCAAGTTTCTGGCTCTATTAGAGACTCTGGAAAGCAAGAGCATGCTTCTTGCTTTAAAGCAGAGTGTGTTTCATGGATGAGAACTGTGCTGTGTGTTTCCCTTCAGAAATGTATTTCAATCCCAGGCTCAGTGTCTTCCTACAAGCAAGACATCTTTTCAGGTAAACTCAGTCACTATTCAGCTCACAGGAAGCTACATCGTTCACGAAGCTCACATGTTTCTCGCTCTTAACTTGAAAGCATTGCATGTTAATGGAACTGTGGTTTGTATCAGTTTCAGAAGAAGAGTTGACCTAGATATGGTGCGTATGTGTAGGAAACACCGTTATTTGTTCTGACCACAGTCAATTTTCCTGATCTATTAGAGACTCTTAGAAAGCAGGAGTGTGCTTCTTGCTCTAAAGCAGAGTGTGTTTCATGGATGAGAACTGTGCTGTGTGTTTCCCTTCAGAAGTGGATTTAATTTCCAGGCTCTGTGTCTTCCTACAAGCAAGACATCGTTTCAGGTAAACGCAGTCACTTTTCAGCTCAAATGAATATAAATCGTTTATGAAGCTCACACGTTTCTTGTTCTTAACTGAAAAGCATTGGATGTTTGATGACTTGTGGTTTGTATCACATTCAGAAGCAGAGTTGAACTATCAATAGTCTGTATGTGTAGGAAACACCGTTCTTTTGTTCTGAGTACCCTCATGTTTCTGGCTCTATTAGAGACTCTAGAAAGCAAGAGCATGCTTCGTGCTCTAAAGCAGAGTGTATTTTATGGATGAGAACTGTGCTGTGTGTTTCCCTTCAAATATGGAGTTACATCCCAGGCTTTGTGTCTTCCTATAAGCAAGACATCTTTTAAGGTAAACTCAGTCACTTTTCAGCTCAAAGGAAGCTACATCGTTCACAAAGCTCACACGTTTCTTGCTCTTAACTGTAAAGCATTGGATGTTAGATGACCTGTGGTTTGTATCAGTTTCAGAAGCAGAGTTGAACTAGCAATGGTCCGTATGTGTAGGAAACACCGTTCTTTTGTTCTGTGTACCCTCAAGTTTCTGGCTCTATTAGAGACTCTGGAAAGCAAGAGCATGCTTCTTGCTATAAAGCAGAGTGTGTTTCATGGATGAGAACTGTGCTGTGTGTTTCCCTTCAGAAATGGAGTTAAATTCCAGGCTCTGTGTCTCCTAAAAGCAAGACATCGTTTCAGGTAAACGTAGTCACTTTTCAGCTCAAATGAATATAAATCGTTTATGAAGCTCACACGTTTATTGCTCTTAACTGAAAAGCATTGGATGTTAGATGACTTGTGGTTTGTATCAGTTTCAGAAGCAGAGTTGAACTAGCAATGGTCCGTATGTGTAGAAAACACCGTTCTTTTGTTCTGAGCACACTCACGTTTCCTGCTCTAATAGAGACTCTAGAAAGCAAGACCATGCTTCGTGCTATAAAGCAGTATGTGGTTCATGGATGAGAACTGTGCTGTGTGTTTCCCTTCAGAAATGGAGTTAAATCCCAGGCTCTGTGTCTTCCTATAAGCAAGACATCTTTTAAGGTAAATGCTGTCACTTTTCAGCTCAAATGAATATAAATCGTTTTCGAAGATCACACGTTTCTCGCTCTTAACTGAAATGCATTGGATGTTAGATGACTTGTGGTTTGTATTAGTTTCAGAAGCAGAGTTGAACTAGCAATGGTCCATATGTGTAGGAAACACCGTTCTTTTGTTCTGAGCACACTCACGTTTCCTGCTCTTTAGAGAATCTAGAAAGCAAGAGCATGCTTCTTCCTATAAAGCAGAGTGTGTTTCATGGATGAGAACTGTGCTGTGTGTTTAACTTCAGAAATGGAGTTAAATCAAAGGCTTTGTATCCTCCTACCAGCAAGACTTCGTTTCACGTAAACTCAGTCACCTTTCAGCTCAAACAATGCAACATCGTTCACGTAGATCACACGTTTCTTTCTCTTAACTGTAACGCATTGCATGTTAATGGAACTTTGCTTTGTATCAGTTTCAGAAGAAGAGTTGACCAAAATATGGTCCGTATGTGTAGGAAACACCTTTATTTTGTTCTGAACACAGTCACGTTTCCTGCTCTATTAGAGACTCTTAGAAAGCAAGAGTGTGCTTCTTGCTCTAAAGGAGAGTGTGTTTCATGGATGAGAACTGTGCTGTGTGTTTCCCTTCAGAAATGGAGTTAAATTTTAGGATCTGTGTCTCCAACAAGCAAGACATCGTTTCAGGTAAACGTAGTCACTTTTCAGCTCAAATGAATATAAATCGTTTATGAAGCTCACACATTTCTTGCTCTTAACTGAAAAGCATTGGATGTTAGATGACTTGTGATTTGTATCAGTTTCAGAAGCAGAGTTGAACTAGCAATGGTCTGTATGTGTAGGAAACACCTTTCTTTTGTTTTGAGTACCCTCATGTTTCTGGTTGTATTAAAGACTCTAGAAAGCAAGAGCATGCTTCGTGCACTAAAGCAGAGTGTGTTTCATGGATGAGAACTGTTCTGTGTTTTTCCCTTCAGAAATGGAGTTAAATCCCAGGCTCTGTGTCTTCCTATAAGCTAGACATCTTTTAAGGTAAACTCAGTCACTTTTCAGCTCAAAGGAAGCTACATCGTTCATGAAGCTCACATGTTTCTCGCTCTTAAATGCAAAGCATTGTATGTTAGAGGAACTGTGGTTTGTATCATTTTCAGAAGTAGAGTTGACATAGATATGGTCCGTATGTGTAGGAAACACCGTTATTTTGGTCTGACCACAGTCACGTTTCCTGCTGTATAGACACTCCTAGAAAGCAAGAACGTGCTTCTTGCTCTAAAGCAGAGTGTGTTTCATGGATGAGAACTGTGCTGTGTGTTTCCCTTCAGAAATGGAGTTAAATTCCAGGCTCTGTTTCTTCCTACAAGCAAGACTTCATTTCAGGTAAACGCTGTCACTTTTCAGCTCAAATGAATATAAATCGTTTACTAAGGTCACACGTTTGGCGCTCTTAACTGAAAAGCATTGGATGTTAGATGACTTGTGGTTTGTATCAGTTTCAGAAGCAGAGTTGAACTAGCAATGGTCCATATGTGTAGGAAACACCGTTCTTTTGTTCTGAGCACACTCACGTTTCCTGCTCTTTATAGAATCGTGAAATAAGAGCATGCTTCTTCCTATACTCAGAGTGTGTTTCATCGTGAGAACAGTGCTGGGTGTTTCCCTTCACAAATGGAGTTAAATCAAAGGCTTTGTATCCTCCTACCAGCAAGACTTCGTTTCACGTACCCTCAGTCACCTTTCAGCTCAAACAATGCAACATCGTTCACGTAGCTCACACGTTTCTTGCTCTGAACTGTAACGCATTGGATGTTAGCGGACCTGTGGTTTGTATCAGTTTCAGAAGCAGAGTTGAACTAGCAATGATCCGTATGTGTAGGAAACACCGTTCTTTTGTTCTGTGTACCATCAAGTTTCTGGCTCTATTAGAGACTCTGGAAAACAAGAGCATGCTGCTTGCTATAAAGGAGAGTGTGTTTCATGGATGAGAACTGTGCTGAGTGTTTCCTTTCAGAAATGGAGTTAAATCCCAGGCTCTGTGTCTTCCTACAAGCAAGACATCTTTTCAGGTAAACTCAGTCACTATTCAGCTCAAAGGAAGCTACATCGATCACGAAGCTCACATATTTCTTGCTCTTAATTTGAAAGCATTGCATGTTAATGGAACTTTGCTTTGTATCAGTTTCAGAAGAAGAGTTGTACTAGCAATGGTCTGTATGTGTAGGAAACACCGTTATTTTGTTCTGAACACACTCACGTTTCCTGCTGTACTAGAGACTCATAGAAAGCAAGAGCATGCTTCGTGTTCTAAAGCAGAGTGTGTTTCATGGATGAGAACTGTGCTGTGTGTTTCCCTTCAGAAGTGGAGTTAAATAACAGTCTCTGTGTCTTCCTATAAGCAAGACATCTTTTAAGGTAATCCCGGTCACTTTTCAGCTGAAAGGAAGCTACATCGTTCACGAAGCTCACATGTTTCTTGCTCTTAACTGTAAAGCATTGTTTGTTAGAGGAACAGTGGTTTGTATCATTTTCAGAAGAAGAGTTGACATAGATATGGTCCGTATGTGTAGGAAACTCCGTTATTTTGTTCTGAGCACACTCACGTTTCCTGCTCTATTAGAGACTCTAGAAAGCAAGAGCGTGCTTCTTCCTATACGCAAAGTGTGTTTCATAGTGAGAACATTGCTGTGTGTTTCCCTTCATAAATAGAGTTAAATCACAGGCTCTGTATCTTACTACAAGCAAGACTTCGTTTCACGTAAACTCAGTCACCTTTCAGCTCAAACAAAGCTACATCCTTCACGGTGCTCACATGTTTCTTGCTGTTAACTGTAAAGCATTGGATGTTAGAGGACGTTCGTTTTGTATCAGTTTCAGAAGCATAGTTGAACTAGCAATGGTCCGTATGTGTAGGAAACACCGTTCGTTTGTTCTGAGTACCCTCAAGTTTCTGGCTCTATTAGAGACTCTGGAAAGCAAGAGCATGCTTCTTGCTTTAAAGCAGAGTGTGTTTCATGGATGAGAACTGTGCTGTGTGTTTCCCTTCAGAAATGTATTTCAATCCCAGGCTCAGTGTCTTCCTACAAGCAAGACATCTTTTCAGGTAAACTCAGTCACTATTCAGCTCACAGGAAGCTACATCGTTCACGAAGCTCACATGTTTCTCGCTCTTAACTTGAAAGCATTGCATGTTAATGGAACAGTGGTTTGTATCAGTTTCAGAAGAAGAGTTGACCTAGATATGGTCCGTATGTGTAGGAAACACCATTATTTGTTCTGACCACAGTCAATTTTCCTGCTCTATTAGAGACTCTTAGAAAGCAGGAGTGTGCATCTTGCTCTAAAGCAGAGTGTGTTTCATGGATGAGAACTGTGCTGTGTGTTTCCCTTCAGAAATGGAGCTAAATTCCAGGCTCTGTGTCTTCCTACAAGCAAGACATCATTTCAGGTAAACGCAGTCACTTTTCAGCTCAATAGAATATAAATCGTTTATGAAGCTCACACGTTTCTTGCTCTTAACTGAAAATCATTGAATGTTAGATGACTTGTGGATTGTATCAGGTTCAGAAGCAGAGTTGAACTAGCAATGGTCTGTATATGTAGGAAACAAGGTTCTTTTTTTTGAGTATCCTCAAGTTTCTTTCTTTATTAGAGACTCTAGAAAGCAAGAGCATGCTTTGTGCTCTAAAGCAGAGTGTGTTTCATGGATGAGAACTGTGCTGTGTGTTTCCCTTCAGAAATGGAGTTAAATTCCAGGCTCTGTTTCTTCCTACAAGCAAGACATCCTTTCAGGTATACGCTGTCACTTTTTAGCTCAAATGAATATAAATCGTTTATGAAGATCACGTTTCTCGTCTTAACTGAAATGCATTGGATGTTAGATGACTTGTGGTTTGTATCAGTTTCAGAAGCACAGTTGAACTAGCAATGGTCTGTATGTGTAGGAAACACCGTTCTTTTGTTCTGAGCACACTCACGTTTCCTGCTCTATTAGAGACTCTAGAAAGCAAGAGCGTGCTTCTTGCTCTAAAGCAGAGTGTGTTTCATGAATGAGAACTGTGCTGTGTGTTTCCGTTCAGAAATGGAGTTAAATTCCAGGCTCTGTGTCTTCCTACAAGCAAGAAATCATTTCAGGTAAACGCTGTCACTTTTCAGCTCAAATGAATATAAATCGTTTATGAAGCTCACACGTTTATTGCTCTTAACTGAAAAGCCTTGGATGTTAGGTGACTTGTGGTTGGTATCAGTTTTAGAAGCAGAGTTGAACTAGCAATGGTCCGTATGTGTAGGAAACAACGTTCTTTTGTTTACGAGCACACTCAAGTTTTAGCTCTATTAGAGACTCTAGAAAGCAAGAGCTTGCTTCTTCCTATATGCAGAGTGTGTTTCATCGTGAGAACACTGCTGTGTGTTTCCCTTCAGAAATGGAGTTAAATCACAGGCTCTGTATCTTCCTACAAGCAAGACTTCGTTTCACGTAAACTCAGTCACCTTTCAGCTTAAACAAAGCTACATCGTTCACGTAGCTCACACGTTTCTTGCTCTTAACTGTAAAGCATTGGATGTTAGAAGACCTGTGTTTTGTATCAGTTTCAGAAGCAGAGTTGAACTAGCAATGGTCTGTATGTGTAAGAAACACCGTTCTTTTGTTCTGAGTACCCACAAGTTTCTGTCTCTATTAGAGACTCTGGAAAGCAAGAGCATGCTTCTTGCTTTAAAGCAGAGTGTGTTTCATGGATGAGAACTGTGCCATGTGTTTCCCTTCAGAAATGGAGTTAAACACCCGTCTCTGTGTCTTCCTACAAGCAAGACATCTTTTCAGGTAAACTCAGTCACTATTCAGCTCAAAGGAAGATACATCGTTCACGAAGCTCACATGTTTCTCGCTCTTAACTTGAAAGCATTGCATGTTAATGGAACTTTGCTTTGTATCAGTTTCAGAAGCAGAGTTGACCTAGATATGGTCCGTATGTGTAGAAACACCGTTATTTTGTTCTGACCACAGTCACGTTTCCTGCTGTATTAGAGACTCTTAGAAAGCAAGAGGGTTCTCCTTCTCTAAAGCAGAGTGAGTTACATGGATGAGAACTGTGCTGTGTGTTTCCCTTGAGAAATGGAGATAAATCCCAGCCTCGTCTTCTTACAAGCAAGACATCTTTTCAGGTAAACTCATTCACTTTTCTGCTCAATGGAAGTTACATCGTTCACGAAGCTCAAACGTTTCTCTCTCTTAAGTGGAATGCATTGAATGTTAATGGAACTGTGCTTTGTATCAGTTTCAGAAGAAGAGTTGACCTAGATATGGTCCGTATGTGTAGGAAACACCGTTATTTTGTTCTGACCACACTCACGCTTTCTGCTGTATTAGAGACTCTTAGAAAGCAAGAGCATGCTTCTTGCTCTAAAGCAGAGTGTGTTTCATGATTGAGAACTGTGATGTCTGTTTCCCTTCAGAAATGGAGTTAAATTCCAGGCTCTGTGTCTTCCTACAAGCAAGACCTCATTTCAGGTAAACACAGTAACTTTTCAGCTCAAATGAATATAAAACGTTTACAAAGCTCACATGTTTCTCGCTCGTAAGTGAAAAGCATTATATGTTAGATGACTTGGGGTTTGAATCAGTTTCAGAAGAAGATTTGACCTAGATATGGTCCGTATGTGTAGGAAACACTGTTATTTTGTTCTGACCACAGTCACGTTTCCTGCTGTATTGGAGACTCTTAGAAATCAAGAGCGTGCTTCTTGCTCTAAAGCAGAGGGTGTTTCATGCATGAGAACTGTGCTTTGTGTTTCCCTTATGAAATGGAGTTAAATTCCAGGCCCTGTTTCTCCCTACATTCAAGATATCATTTCAGGTAAACGCTGTCACTTTTCAGCTCAAATGAATATAAATCGTTTATGAAGCTCACACGTTTCTCGCTCTAAACTGAAAAGCATTGGATCATAGATGACTTGTGGTTTGTATAAGTTTCAGAAAAAGAGTTGACCTAGATATGGTCCGTATGTGTAGGAAACACCGTTATTTTGTTCTGACCACAATCACGTTTCTTGCTGTATTTAGAGACTCTTAGAACTCAAGAGCGTGCTTCTTGCTCTAAAGCAGAGTGTGCTTCATGGATGAGAACTGTGCTGTGTGTTTCCCTTCAGAAAAGGAGTTAAATTCCAGGCTCTGTGTCTTCCTACATGCAAGAAATCTTTTCAGGTAAACGCAGTGACTTTTCAGCTCAAATGAATATAAAGTGTTTACGAAGCTCACACATTTCTCGCTCTTATCTGAAAAGCATTGGATGTAGGATGACTTGTGGTTTGTGTCAGTTTCAGAAGCAGAGTTGACCTAGCTATGGTCCCTATGTGTAGGAAACACCGTTCTTTTTTCTGAGCACACTGTCAAGTTTCTGGCTCTATTAGATACTCTTGAAAGCAAGAGCGTGCTTCTTGCTCTAAATCACAGTGTGTTTCACGGAGGACAACTGTGCTGTGTGTTTCCCTTCAGAAATGGAGTTAAATCCCAGTCTCGTGTGTCTTCCTACAAGCAGCACATCTTTTCAGGTAAACTCAGTCACTTTACAGCTCAAAGGAAGCTACATCGTTCACAAAGCTCACACGTTTCTTGCTCTTAACTGGAAAGCATTGTATGTTAATTGAACTGTGCTTTGTATCAGTTTCAGAAGAAGAGTTGACCAAGATATTGTCCGTATGTGTAGGAAACACCGTTATTTTGTTCTGACCACAGTCACGTTTCCTGCTGTATTAGAGACACTTAGAAAGCAAGAGCGTGCTTCTTCCTATATGCAGATTGTGTTTCATGGTGAGAACTGTGCTGTGTGTTTCCCTTCAGAAATGGAGTTAAATCACAGGCTCTGTATCTTACTACAAGCAAGACTTCGTTTCACGTAAGCTCAGTCACCTTTCAGCTCAAACAAAACTACATGGTTGACGTAGCTCACATGTTTCTTGCTCTTAACTGCAAAGCATTGGATGTTAGAGGACCTTTGATTTGTATCAGTTTCAGAAGCAGAGTTGAACTAGCAATGGTCCGTATGTTTAGGAAACACCATTCTTTTGTTCTGGGTACCCTCAAGTTTCTGGCTCTATTAGACACTCTAGAAAGCAACAGCATGCTTCTTGCTCTAAAGCAGAGTGTGTTTCATGGATGAGAACTGTGCTGTGTGTTTCCCTTCAGAAATGGAGTTAAATCCCAGGCTCTGTGTCTTCCTACAAGCAGGACATCATTTCAGCTAAACGCAGTCACTTTTCAGCTCAAAGGAAGCTACATTGTTCACAAAGCTCACAGGTTGCTCGCTCTTAAGTGGAAAGCATTGCATGTTAGAGGAACGGTGGTTTGTATAAGTTTCAGAAGAAGAGTTGACCTAGATATGGTCTGTATGTGTAGAAAACACCGTTAGTTTGTTCTATCCACAGTCACGTTTCCTGCTGTATTAGAGACTCTTAGAAAGCAAGAGCGGGCTTCTTGCTCTAAAGCAGAGTGTGTTTCATGGATGAGAACTGTGCTGTGTATTTCCCGTCAGAAATGGAGTTAAATTTTAGGCTCCATGTCTTCCTACAAGCAAGACCTCATTTCAGGTAAACGCAGTCACTTTTCAGCTCAAATGAATATAAATCGTTTACGAAGCTCACATGTTTCTCGCTCGTAACTGAAAAGCATTGGATATTAGATGACTTGGGGTTTGAATCAGTTTCAGAAGAAGATTTGACCTCGATATGGTCCGTATGTGTAGGAAACACCGTTATTTTGTTCTGACCACAGTCCCGTTTTCTGCTATATTAGAGACTCTTAGAAAACAAGAGTGTGCTTCTTCCTATGTGCAGAGTGTGTTTCATGGTGAGAACTGTGCTGTGTGTTTCCCTTCAGAAATGGAGTTAAATCACAGGCTCTGTATCTTCCTACAAGCAAGACTTCGTTTCACGTAAATTCAGTCACATTTCAACTCAAACAAAGCTACATCGTTCACGTAGCTCACAAGTTTCTTGCTCTTAACTGTAAAGCATTGCATGTTAGAGGACCTGTGGTTTGTATCAGTTTCAGAAGCATAGTTGAACTAGCAATCGTCCCTATGTGTAGGAAACACGGTTCTTTTGTTCTGAATACCCTCAAGTTTCTGGTTCTATTAGAGACTCTAGAAAGCAAGAGCATGCTTCTTGCTAAAGGAGAGTGTGTTTCAGGGAGGACAACTGTGCTGTGTGTTTCCCTTCAGAAATGGAGTTAAATCCCAGGCTCTGTGTCTTCCTACAAGCAAGACTTCGTTTCAGGTAAACTCACTCAAGTTTCAGCTCAAACAAAGCTACATCTTTTACGTAGCTCACCCGTTTCTTGCTCTAACTGAAAAGCATTGGATATTAGAAGAACTGTGGTTTGTATCAGTGTCAGAAGCAGAGTTGGACTAGATATGGTCTCTATGTGTAGGAAACTCCGTTATTTTGTTCTGAGACACTCACGTTTCCTGCTCTATTAGGGAATCTAGAAAGCAAGATGGTGCTTCTTCCTATACGCCTAGTGTGTTTCATCATGAGAACTGTGCTGTGTGTTTCCCTTCAGAAAAGGAGTTATATCACAGGCTCTGTATCTTCCTATAAGCAAGACTTCGTTTCACGTAAACTCAGTCACATTTCAGCTCAAACAAAGCTACATCGTTCACGTTGCTGACACGTTTCTTGCTCTTCACTGTAAAGCATTGGATGTTAGAGAACCTGTGGTTTGTATCAGTTTCAGAAGCAGAGTTCACGTAGATATGATCCGTATGTGTAGAAACACCGTTATTTTGTTCTGACCACAGTCACGTTTCCTGCTGTATTAGAGACTCTTAGAAAGCAAGAGCGTTCTCCTTCTCTAAAGCAGAGTGAGTTACATGGATGAGAACTGTGCTGTGTGTTTCCCTTCAGAAATGGAGTTATATCCCAGGCTCGTCTTCTTACAAGCAAGACATCTTTTCAGGTCAACTCAGTCACTTTTCAGCTCATGGAAGTTACATCGTTCACGAAGCTCACACGTTTCTCTCTCTTAAGTGGAAAGCATTGCATGTTAATGGAACTGTGCTTTGTATCAGTTTCAGAAGAAGAGTTGACCTATATATGGTCCGTATGCGTAGGAAACACCTTTATTTTATTCAGAGTACCCTCAATTTCTGGCTCTATTAGAGACTCTAGAAAGCAAGAGCATGCTTCGTGTTCTAAAGCAGAGTGTGTTTCATGGATGAGAACTGTGCTGTGTGTTTCCCTTCAGAAATGGAGTTAAATCCCAGGCTCTGTGTCTTCCTACAGGCAGGACATCATTTCAGGTAAACGCAGTCACTTTTCAGCTCAAAGGAAGCTACATCGTTCACGAAGCTCACACGTTTCTCGCTCTTAAGTGGAAAGCATTGCATGTTAATGGAACTGTGCTTTGTATCAGTTTCAGAATAAGAGTTGACCTAGATATGGTCCGTATGTGTAGGATACACCGTTATTTTGTTCTGACCACAGTCATGTTTCCTGCTGTATTAGAGACCCTTAGAAAGCAAGAGCGTGCTTCGTCCTATATGCAGAGTGTGTTTCATGGTGAGACCTGTGCTGTGTGATTCCCTTCAGAAATGGAGTTAAGTCACAGGCTCTGTATCTTCCTACAAGCAAGACTTCGTTTCACGTAAATTCAGTCACCTTTCAGCTCAAACAAAGCTACATCATTCACGTAGCTCACAAGTTTCTTGCTCTTAACTGTAAAGCATTGGATGTTATAGGAACTGTGGTTTGTATCAGTTTCAGAAGCAGAGTGAACTAGCAATGGTCTGTATGTGTAGGAAACAGCATTCATTTGTTCTGAGTACCCACAAGTTTCTGGCTCTATTAGAGAATCTAGAAAGCAAGAGCATGCTTCTTGCTCTAAAGCAGAGTGTGTTTCATGAATGAGAACTGTGCTGTGTGTTTCCCTTCAGAAATGGAGTTAAATCCCAGGCTCTGTGTCTTCCTACAAGCAGGACATCATTTCAGCTAAACGCAGTCACTTTTCAGCTCAAAGGAAGCTACATTGTTCACGAAGCTCACACGTTGCTCGCTCTTAAGTGGAAAGCATTGCATGTTAGAGGAACGGTGGTTTGTATAAGTTTCAGAAGAAGAGTTGACCTAGATATGGTCTGTATGTGTAGAAAACACCGTTAGTTTGTTCTATCCACAGTCACGTTTCCTGCTGTATTAGAGACTCTTAGAAAGCAAGAGCGGGCTTCTTGCTCTAAAGCAGAGTGTGTTTCATGGATGAGCACTGTGCTGTGTATTTCCCGTCAGAAATGGAGTTAAATTTTAGGCTCCATGTCTTCCTACAAGCAAGACCTCATTTCAGGTAAACGCAGTCACTTTTCAGCTCAAATGAATATAAATCGTTTACGAAGCTCACATGTTTCTCGCTCGTAACTGAAAAGCATTGGATGTTAGATGACTTGGGGTTTGAATCAGTTTCAGAAGAAGATTTGACCTCGATATGGTCCGTATGTGTAGGAAACACCGTTATTTTGTTCTGACCACAGTCCCGTTTTCTGCTATATTAGAGACTCTTAGAAAACAAGAGCGTGCTTCTTCCTATGTGCAGAGTGTGTTTCATGGTGAGAACTGTGCTGTGTGTTTCCCTTCAGAAATGGAATTAAATCACAGGCTCTGTATCTTCCTACAAGCAAGACTTCGTTTCACGTAAATTCAGTCACATTTCAGCTCAAACAAAGCTACATCGTTCATGTAGCTCACAAGTTTCTTGCTCTTAACTGTAAAGCATTGGATGTTAGAGGGCCTGTGGTTTGTATCAGTTTCAGAAGCATAGTTGAACAAGCAATCGTCCCTATGTGTAGGAAACACGGTTCTTTTGTTCTGAGTACCCTCAAGTTTCTGGTTCTATTAGAGACTCTAGAAAGCAAGAGCATGCTTCTTGCTAAAGGAGAGTGTGTTTCAGGGAGGACAACTGTGCTGTGTGTTTCCCTTCAGAAATGGAGTTAAATCCAAGGCTCTGTGTCTTCCTACAAGCAAGACTTCGTTTCAGGTAAACTCACTCAAGTTTCAGCTCAAACAAAGCTACATCTTTTACGTAGCTCACCCGTTTCTTGCTCTAACTGAAAAGCATTGGATATTAGAAGAACTGTGGTTTGTATCAGTGTCAGAAGCAGAGTTGGACTAGATATGGTCTCTATGTGTAGGAAACTCCGTTATTTTGTTCTGAGACACTCACGTTTCCTGCTCTATTAGGGAATCTAGAAAGCAAGATGGTGCTTCTTCCTATACACCGAGTGTGTTTCATCATGAGAACTGTGCTGTGTGTTTCCCTTCAGAAAAGGAGTTATATCACAGGCTCTGTATCTTCCTATAAGCAAGACTTCGTTTCACGTAAACTGAGTCATATTTCAGCTCAAACAAAGCTACATCGTTCACGTTGCTGACACGTTTCTTGCTCTTCACTGTAAAGCATTGGATGTTAGAGAACCTGTGGTTTGTATCAGTTTCAGAAGCAGAGTTCACGTAGATATGATCCGTATGTGTAGAAACACCGTTATTTTGTTCTGACCACAGTCACGTTTCCTGCTGTATTAGAGACTCTTAGAAAGCAAGAGCGTTCTCCTTCTCTAAAGGAGAGTGAGTTACATGGATGAGAACTGTGCTGTGTGTTTCCCTTCAGAAATGGAGTTAAATCCCAGGCTCGTCTTCTTACAAGCAAGACACCTTTTCAGGTCAACTCAGTCACTTTTCAGCCCATGGAAGCTACATCTTTCACGAAGCTCACACGTTTCTCTCTCTTAAGTGGAAAGCATTGCATGTTAATTGAACTGTGCTTTGTATCAGTTTCAGAAGAAGAGTTGACCTAGATATGGTCCGTATGTGTAGGAAACACCTTTATTTTATTCAGAGTACCCTCAATTTCTGGCTCTAATAGAGACTCTAGAAAGCAAGAGCATGCTTCGTGTTCTAAAGCAGAGTGTGTTTCATGGATGAGAACTATGCTGTGTGTTTCCCTTCAGAAATGGAGTTAAATCCCAGGCTCTGTGTCTTCCTACAGGCAGGACATCATTTCAGGTAAACGCAGTCACTTTTCAGCTCAAAGGAAGCTACATCGTTCACGAAGCTCACACGTTTCTCGCTCTTAAGTGGAAAGCATTGCATGTTAATGGAACTGTGCTTTGTATCAGTTTCAGAAGCAGAGTTGAACTAGCAATCGCCCGTATATGTAGGAAACACTGTTCTTTTGTTCTGAGAACACTGTCAAGTTTCTGGCTCTATTAGATACTCTTGAAAGCAAGAGCGTGCTTCTTGCACTAAAGGAGAGTGTGATTCACGGAGGACTACTGTGCTGTGTGTTTCCCTTCAGAAATGGAGTTAAATCCCAGGCTCTGTGTCTTCCTACAAGCAAGACTTCGTTTCAGGTAAACTCACTCACGTTTCAGCTCAAACAAAGAACATCTTTTACGTAACTCACCCGTTTCTTGCTCTAACTGAAAAGCATTGGTGATTAGAGGAACTGTGGTTTTTATCGGTTTCAGAAGCTGAGTTGGACTAGATATGGTCTGTATGTGTAGGAAACTCCGTTAATTTGTTCTGAGCACACTCACGTTTCCTGTTCTACTAGAGACTCTAGAAAGCATGAGCGCGCTTCTGCCTATACGCAGAGTTTGCTTCATCATGAGAACTGTGCTGTGTGTTTCCCTTCAGAAATGGAGTTAAATGACAGGCTCTGTATCTTCCTACAAGCAAGACTTCGTTTCACGTAAACTCAGCCACCTTTCAGCTCAAACAAAGTTACATCGTTCACGTAGCTGACACGTTTCTTGCTCTTAACTGTAAAGCATTGCATGTTAATGGAACTGTGGTTTGTATCAGTTTCAGAAGCAGAGTTGAACTAGCAATGGTCCATATGTGTAGGAAACACCGTTCTTTTGTTCTGAGCACACTTTCAAGTTTCTGACTCTATTATAGACTTGAGAAAGCAAGAGCGTGCTTCTTGCTCTAAAGCAGAGTGTGTTTCACGGAGGACAACTGTGCTGTGTGTTTCCCTTCAGAAATGGAGTTAAATCCCAGGATCTGTGTCTTCCTACACACAGGACATCATTTCAGGTAAACGCAGTCACTTTTCAGCTCATAGGAAGCTACCTTGTTCACGAAGCTCACACGTTTCTCGCTCTTAAGTGGAAAGCATTGAATGTTAGAGGAACAGTGCTTTGTATCAGTTTCAGAAGAAGAGTTGACCTAGATATGGCCCGTATGTGTAGGAAACACTGTTATTTTGTTCTGACCACAGTCACGTTTCCTGCTGTATTAGAGACTCTTAGAAAGCAAGAGCATGCTTCTTGCTCTAAAGCAGAGTGTGTTTCATGAATGAGAACTGTGATGTGTGTTTCCCTTCAGAAATGGAGTTAAATACCAGGCTCTGTGTCTTCCTACAAGCAAACCTCATTTCAGGTAAACACAGTAACTTTTCAGCTCAAATGAATATAAAACCTTTACGAAGCTCACATGTTTCTCGCTCGTAACTGAAAAGCATTGGATGTTAGATGACTTGGGGTTTGAATCAGTTTCAGAAGAAGATTTGACCTAGATATAGTCCGTATGTGTAGGAAACACCGTTATTTTGTTCTGACCACAATCACGTTTCCTGCTGTATTTAGAGATTCTTAGAACACAAGAGCGTGCTTCTTGCTCTAAAGCAGAGTGTGCTTCATGGATGAGAACTGTGCTGTGTGTTTCCCTTCAGAAAAGGAGTTAAATTCCAGGCTCTGTGTCCTCCTACATGCAAGAAATCTTTTCAGGTAAACGCAGTGACTTTTCAGCTCAAATGAATATAAAGTGTTTACGAAGCTCACACATTTCTCGCTCTTAACGGAAAAGCATTGGATCTTAGATGACTTGTGGTTTGTATCAGTTTCAGAAGCAGAGTTGAACTAGCTATGGTCCGTATGTGTAGGAAACACCGTTCTTTTTCTGAGCACACTGTCAAGTTTCTGGCTCTATTAGATACTCTTGAAAGCAAGAGCGTGCTTCTTGCTCTAAAGCAGAGTGTGTTTCACGGAGGACAACTGTGCTGTGTGTTTCCCTTCAGAAATGGAGTTAAATCCCAGGCTCTGTGTCTTCCTACAAGCAATAATTCATTTCACGTAAACTCAGTCACCTTGCACTCAAACAAAGCTACATCTTTTACATAGCACACCCGTTTCTTGCTCTAAATGAAAAGCATTGGATGTTAGAGGACCTGTGGTTGGTATCAGTTTCAGAAGCAGAGTTGGACTAGATATGGTCTGTATGTGTAGGAAACTCAATTATTTTGTTCTGAGCACACTCACGTTTCCTGCTCTACTAGAGACTCTAGAAAGCATGAGCGCGCTTATTCCTATATGCAGAGTGTGTTTCATGGTGAGAACTGTGCTGTGTGTTTCCCTTCAGAAATGTAGTTAAATCCCAGGCTCTGTGTCTTCCTACAAGCAAGACATCTTTTCATGTAAACTCAGTCACTTTTCAGCTCAATGGAAGGTACATCGTTCACAAAGCTCACACGTTTCTCGCTCTTAACTGGAAAGTATTGCATGTTAATGGAATTGTGCTTGGTATCAGTTTCAGAAGAAGAGTTGACCTAGATATGGTCCGTATGTGTAGGAAACACCGTTATTTTGTTCTGACCACAGTCACGTTTCCTGCTGTATTGGAGACTCTTAGAAATCAAGAGCGTGCTTCTTGCTCTAAAGCAGAGGGTGTTTCATGCATGAGAACTGTGCTTTGTGTTTCCCTTAAGAAATGGAGTTAAATTCCAGGCCCTGTTTCTCCCTACATTCAAGATATCATTTCAGGTAAACGCTGTCACTTTTCAGCTCAAATGAATATAAATCGTTTATGAAGCTCACACGTTTCTTGCTCTAAACTGAAAAGCATTGGATCATAGATGACTTGTGGTTTGTATAAGTTTCAGAAGAAGAGTTGACCTAGATATGGTCCGTATTTGTAGGAAACACCGTTATTTTGTTCTGACCACAATCACATTTCCTGCTGTATTAGAGACTCTTAGAAAGCAAGAGCGTGCTTCTTGCTCTAAAGCAGAGTGTGTTTCATGGATGAGAACTGTGCTTTTGTTTCCCTTCAGAGATGGAGTTAAATTCCAGGCTTTGTTCTTCCAACAAGCAAGACATCATTTCAGGTAAACGAAGTCACTTTTCAGCACAAATGAATATAAATCCTTTTCGAAGCTCACACGTTTCTCGCTGTTAACTGAAAAGCATTGGATGTTAGATGACTTGTGGTTTGTATCAGTTTCAGAAGCAGAGTTGAACTAGCTATGGTTTGTATGTGAAGGAAACACTGTTCTTTTGTTCTGAGCACACTCACGTTTCCTGCTCTATTAGAGACTCTAGAAAGCAAGAGCATGCTTCTTGCTCTAAAGCAGAGTGTGTTTTATGCATGAGAACTGTGCTGTGTGTTTCCCTTCAGAAATGGAGTTCAATCCCAGGCCCTGTGTGTTCCTACAAGCTGGACATCATTTCTGGTAAACGCAGTCACTTTTCAGCTCAAAGGAAGCTACATCTTTCACGAAGCTCACACGTTTCTCACTCTTAAGTGGAAAGCATTGCATGTTAGAGGAACGGTGGTTTGTATCAGTTTCAGAAGAAGAGTTGACCTAGATATGGTCTGTATGTGTAGGAAACACCGTTATTTTGTTCTATCCACAGTCACGTTTCCTGCTGTATTAGAGACACTTAGAAAGCAAGAGCGGGCTCCTTGCTCTAAATCAGAGTGTGTTTCATGGATGAGAACTGTGCTGTGTGTTCCTCTTCAGAAAAGGAGTTAAATTCCAGGCTCTGTGTCTTCCTACAAGCAAGAAATCATTTCTGGTAAACGCAGTCACTTTTCAGCTCAAATGAATATAAATCGTTTAGAAAGCTACACGTTTCTTGCTCATAACTGAAAAGCATTGGATGTTAGATGACTTGTGGTTTGTATCAGTTTCAGAAGCAGAGTTGAACTTGCAATGGTCCGTATGTGTAGGAAACACCGTTCTTTGTTCCGAGCACACTGTCATGTTTCTGGCCCTATTAGAGACTCTAGAAACCAAGAGCGTGCTTCTTGCTCTAAAGCAGAGTGTGTTTCACGGAGGACAACTGTGCTGTGTGTTTCCCTTCAGAAATGGAGTTAAATCCCAGGCTCTGTGTCTTCCTACAAGCAAGAATTCGTTTCAGGTAAACTCACTCACGTTTCAGCTCAAACAAAGCTACAACTTTTACATAACTCACCCATTTCTTGCTCTAACTGAAAAGCATTGGATATTAGAGGAACTGTGGTTGGTATCAGTTTCAGAAGCAGAGTTGGACTAGATATGGTCTATATGTGTAGGAAACTCAATTATTTTGTTCTGAGCACACTCACGTTTCCTGCTCTACTAGAGACTCTAGAAAGCAAGAGCGTGCTTCTTCCTATATGTAGAGTGTGTTTCATCGTGAGAATGGTGCTGTGTGTTTCCCTTCAGAAATGGAGTTAAATCACAGGCTCTGTATCTTCCTGCAAGCAAGACTTCGTTTCACGTAAACTCAGTCACCTTTCAGCTCAAACAAAGCTACATCGTTTACGTAGCTTACACGTTTCTTGCTCTTAACTGTAAAGAATTGGATGTTAGAGGACCTGTGGTTTGTATCAGTTTCACAAGCAGAGTGAACTAGCCATTTTCCATATGTGTAGGAAACACCATTCTTTTGTTCTGAGCACACTCACGTTTCTTGCTCTATTAGAGAATCAGGAAAGCAATAGCATGCTTCAACCTATATGCAGAGTGTTTTTCAAGGATGAGAACTGTGCTGTGTGTGTCACTTCAGAAATGGAGTTAAATTCCAGGCTCTATGTCTTCCTACAAGCAAGACATCATTTCAGGTAAACGCAGTCAGTTTTCAGTTCAAATGAATATAAATCATTTACGAAGCACAAACATTTCTCGCTCTTAACTGAAAAGCATTGGATGTTAGATGACATGTGGTTTGTATCAGTTTCAGAAGCAGAGATGAACTAGCTATGGTCCGTATGTGTAGGAATCACCGTTCTTTTTTCTGAGCCCACTCACGTTTCCTGCTATATTAGAGCCTCTAGAAAGCAAACGCGTGCTTCTTCCTATATGAAGAGTGTGTTTCATCGTGAGAACTGTGATGTCTTTTTCCCTTCAGAAATGGAGTTAAATCACAAGCTCTGTATTTTCCTACAAGCAAGAATTCGTTTCTCGTAAACTCAGTCACCATTCAGCTCAAACAAAGCTACATCGTTCACGTAGCTCACAAGTTTCCTGTTCTTAACTGTAAAGCATTTGATGTTAGAGGACCAGTGGTTTGTATCAGTTTCAGAAGCAGAGTTGAACTAGCAATTGTCCGTATGTGTAGGAAACACCGTTCTTTTGGTCTGAGTACCCTCTAGTTTCTGGCTCTATTAGAGACTCTGGAAAGCAAGAGCATGCTTCGTGCTATAAAGCAGAGTGTGTTTCAAGGATGAGAATGGTGCTGTGTGTTTCCCTTCAGAAATGGAGTTAAATCACAGGCTCTGTGTCTTCCTACAAGCAAGACATCTTTTCAGGTAAACTCAGTCACTTTTCAGCTCAAAAGAAGCTATATCGTTCATGAAGCTCACACGTTTCTCGCTCTTAACTTGAAAGCATTGCATGTTAATGGAACTGTGCTTTGTATATGTTTCAGAAAAAGAGTTGACCTAGATATGGTCCGTAGGTGTAGGAAACACCTTATTTTATTCAGAGTACCCTCAATTTCTGGCTCTATTAGAGACTCTAGAAAGCAAGAGCATGCTTCGTGTTCTAAAGCAGAGTGTGTTTCATGGATGAGAACTGTGCTGTGTGTTTCCCTTCAGAAATGGAGTTAAATCCCAGGCTCTGTGTCTTCCTACAGGCAGGACATCATTTCAGGTAAACGCAGTCACTTTTGAGTTCAAAGGAAGCTACATCGTTCACGAAGCTCACACGTTTCTCGCTCTTAAGTGGAAAGCATTGCATGTTAATGGAACTGTGCTTTGTATGAGTTTCAGAAGCAGAGTTGAACTTGCAATCGCCCGTATATGTAGGAAACACTGTTCTTTTGTTCTGAGAACACTGTCAAGTTTCTGGCTCTATTAGATACTCTTGAAAGCAAGAGCGTGCTTCTTGCTCTAATAAAGAGTATGTTTCATGGAGGACAACTGTGCTGTGTGTTTCCCTTCAGAAATGGAGTTAAATCCCAGGCTCTGTGTCTTCCTTCAAGCAAGAATTCGTTTCAGGTAAACTCACTCACGTTTCAGCTCAAACAAAGCTACAACTTTTACGTAACTCACCCGTTTCTTGCTCTAACTGAAAAGCATTGGATATTAGAGGAACTGTGGTTGGTATCAGTTTCAGAAGCAGAGTTGGACTAGATATGGTCCGTATGTGTAGGAAACACCGTTCTTTTGTTCTGAGCACACTTTCAAGTTTCTGACTCTATTATAGACTTGAGAAAGCAAGAGCGTGCTTCTTGCTCTAAAGCAGAGTGTGTTTCACGGAGGACAACTGTGCTGTGTGTTTCCCTTCAGAAATGGAGTTAAATCCCAGGCTCTGTGTCTTCCTACAGACAGCACATCATTTCAGGTAAATGCAGTCACTTTTCAGCTCATAGGAAGCTACCTTGTTCACGAAGCTCACACGTTTCTCGCTCTTAAGTGGAAAGCATTGCATGTTAGAGGAACAGTGCTTTGTATCAGTTTCAGAAGAAGAGTTGACCTAGATATGGTCCATATGTGTAGGAAACACCGTTCTTTTGTTCTGACGACAATCACGTTTCCTGCTGTATTTAGAGATTCTTAGAACACAAGAGAGTGCTTCTTGCTCTAAAGCAGAGTGTGCTTCATGGATGAGAACTGTGCTGTGTGTTTCCCTTCAGAAAAGGAGTTAAATTCCAGGCGCTGTGTCTTCCTACATGCAAGAAATCTTTTCAGGTAAATGCAGTGACTTTTCAGCTCAAATGAATATAAAGTGTTTACGAAGCTCACACATTTCTCGCTCTTAACGGAAAAGCATTGGATCTTAGATGACTTGTGGTTTGTATCAGTTTCAGAAGCAGAGTTGAACTAGCTATGGTCCGTATGTGTAGGAAACACCGTTCTTTTGTTCTGAGCACACTGTCAAGTTTCTGGCTCTATTAGATACTCTTGAAAGCAAGAGCGTGCGTCTTGCTCTAAAGCAGAGTGTGTTTCATGAATGAGAACTGTGATGTGTGTTTCCCTTCAGAAATGGAGTTATTCCAGGCTCTGTGTTTTCCTACAAGCAAGACCTCATTTCAGGTAAACACAGTAACTTTTCAGCTCAAATGAATATAAAACGTTTACGAAGCTCACATGTTTCTCGCTCGTAACTGAAAAGCATTGGATGTTAGATGACTTGGCGTTTGAATCAGTTTCATAAGAAGATTTGACCTAGATATGGTCTGTATGTGTAGGAAACACCTTTATTTTATTCAGAGTACCCTCAATTTCTGGCTCTATTAGAGACTCTTGAAAGCAAGAGCATGCTTCGTGTTCTAAAGCAGAGTGTGTTTCATGGATGAGAACTGTGCTGTGTGTTTCCCTTCAGAAATGGAGTTAAATCCCAGGCTCTGTGTCTTCCTACAGGCAGGACATCATTTCAGGTAAACGCAGTCACTTTTCAGCTCAAAGGAAGCTACATTGTTCACAAAGCTCACACGTTTCTCGCTCTTAAGTGGAAAGCATTGCATGTTAATGGAACTGTGCTTTGTATCAGTTTCAGAAGCAGAGTTGAACTAGCAATCGCCCGTATATGTAGGAAACACTGTTCTTTTGTTCTGAGAACACTGTCAAGTTTCTGGCTCTATTAGATACTCTTGAAAGCAAGAGCGTGCTTCTTGCACTAAAGGAGAGTGTGATTCACGGAGGACTACTGTGCTGTGTGTTTCCCTTCAGAAATGGAGTTAAATCCCAGGCTCTGTGTCTTCCTACAAGCAAGACTTCGTTTCAGGTAAACTCACTCACGTTTCAGCTCAAACAAAGAACATCTTTTATGTAACTCACCCGTTTCTTGCTCTGACTGAAGAGCATTGGTTATTAGAGGAACTGTGGTTTTTATCGGTTTCAGAAGCTGAGTTGGACTAGATATGGTCTGTATGTGTAGGAAACTCCGTTAATTTGTTCTGAGCACACTCACGTTTCCTGTTCTACTAGAGACTCTAGAAAGCATGAGCGCACTTCTGCCTATACGCAGAGTTTGTTTCATCATGAGAACTGTGCTGTGTGTTTCCCTTCAGAAATGGAGTTAAATGACAGGCTCTGTATCTTCCTACAAGCAAGACTTCATTTCACGTAAACTCAGCCACCTTTCAGCTCAAACAAAGCTACATCGTTCACGTAGCTGACACGTTTCTTGCTCTTAACTGTAAAGCATTGCATGTTAATGGAACTGTGGTTTGTATCAGTTTCAGAAGCAGAGTTGAACTAGCAATGGTCCATATGTGTAGGAAACACCGTTCTTTTGTTCTGAGCACACTTTCAAGTTTCTGACTCTATTATAGACTTGAGAAAGCAAGAGCGTGCTTCTTGCTCTAAAGCAGAGTGTGTTTCACGGAGGACAACTGTGCTGTGTGTTACCCTTCAGAAATGGAGTTAAATCCCAGGCTCTGTGTCTTCCTACAGACAGGACATCATTTCAGGTAAACGCAGTCACTTTTCAGCTCATAGGAAGCTACCTTGTTCACGAAGCTCACACGTTTCTCGCTCTTAAGTGGAAAGCATTGCATGTTAGAGGAACAGTGCTTTGTATCAGTTTCAGAAGAAGAGTTGACCTAGATATGGTCCGTATGTGTAGGAAACACCGTTATTTTGTTCTGACCACAGTCACGTTTCCTGCTGTATAAGAGACTCTTAGAAAGCAAGAGCATGCTTCTTGCTCCAAAGCAGAGTGTGTTTCATGAATGAGAACTGTGATGTGTGTTTCCCTTCAGAAATGGAGTTAAATTCCAGCCTCTGTGTCTTCCTACAAGCAAACTTCATTTCAGGTAAACACAGTAACTTTTCAGCTCAAATGAATATAAAACGTTTACGAAGCTCACATGTTTCTCGCTCGTAACTGAAAAGCATTGGATGTTAGATGACTTGGCGTTTGAATCAGTTTCATAAGAAGATTTGACCTAGATATGGTCTGTATGTGTAGGAAACACCTTTATTTTATTCAGAGTACCCTCAATTTCTGGCTCTATTAGAGACTCTTGAAAGCAAGAGCATGCTTCGTGTTCTAAAGCAGAGTGTGTTTCATGGATGAGAACTGTGCTGTGTGTTTCCCTTCAGAAAAGGAGTTAAATTCCAGGCGCTGTGTCTTCCTACATGCAAGAAATCTTTTCAGGTAAACGCAGTGACTTTTCAGCTCAAATGAATATAAAGTGTTTACGAAGCTCACACATTTCTCGCTCTTAATGGAAAAGCATTGGATCTTAGATGACTTGTGGTTTGTATCAGTTTCAGAAGCAGAGTTGAACTAGCTATGGTCCGTATGTGTAGGAAACACCGTTCTTTTGTTCTGAGCACACTGTCAAGTTTCTGGCTCTATTAGATACTATTGAAAGCAAGAGCGTGCTTCTTGCTCTAAAGCAGAGTGTGTTTCATGGATGAGAACTGTGCTGTGTGTTTCCGTTCAGAAATGGAGTTAAATCCCAGGCTCTGTGTCTTCCTACAAGCAATACTTCATTTCACGTAAACTCAGTCACCTTGCACTCAAACAAAGCTACATCTTTTACGTAGCTCACCCGTTTCTTGCTCTAACTGAAAACCATTGGATATTAGAGGACCTGTGGTTGGTATCAGTTTCAGAAGCAGAGTTGGGCTAGATATGGTCTGTATGTGTAGGAAATTCAATTATTTCGTTCTGAGCACACTCACGTTTCCTGCTCTACTAGAGACTCTAGAAAGCATGAGAGCGCTTCTTCCTATACGTAGAGTATGTTTCATCGTGAGAACTGTGCTGTGTGTTTCCCTTCAGAAATGGAGTTAAATCCCAGGCTGTGTGTCTTACTTCAAGCAAGACATCTTTTCAGGTAAACTCAGTCAATTTTCAGCTCAAAGGAAGCTACATCATTCACGAAGCTCACACGTTTCTCGCTCTTAAGTGGAAAGCATTGCATGTTAATGGAACTGTGGTTTGTATCAGTTTCAGATGAAGAGTTGACCTAGATATGGTCCGTATGTGTAGAAAACACTGTTATTTTGTTCTGACCACAATCACGTTTCCTGCTGTATTAGAGACTCTTAGAAAGCAAGAGCGTGCTTCTTGCTCTAAAGCAGAGTGTGTTTCATGGATGAGAACTGTGCTGTGTGTTTGCCTTCAGAAATGGAGTTAAATTCTGGGCTCTGTGTCTTCCTACAAGCCAGACTTCATTTCAGGTAAACGCAGTCACTTTTCAGCTCAAATGAATATAAATCGTTTACGAAGTTCAAACGTTTCTCATTCTAAACTGAAAAGGATTGGTATTAGATGACTTGTGGTTTGTATCAGTTTCAGAAGCAGAGTTGAACTAGCTATGGTCTGTATGTGTAGGAAACACCGTTATTTTGTTCTGAGCACACTCACGTTTCCTGCTCTATTAGAGACTCTAGAAAGCAAGAGCATGCTTCTTGCTCTAAGGCAGAGTGTGTTTCATGCATGAGAACTGTGCTGTGTGTTGACCTTCAAAAATGGAGTTAAATCGCAGGCTCTGTGTCTTCCTACAAGCAAGACATCATTTCAGGTAAACTCAGTCACTTTTCAGGTCAAAAGTAGCTACATCTTTCACGAAGCTCACACGTTTCTCGCTCTTAACTGGAAAGCATTGGATGGTAATGGAACTGTGCTTGGTATCAGTTTCGGAAGCAGAGTTGAACTAGCAATGGCCTGTATGTGTAAGAAACACCGTTATTTTGTTCTGAGCACACTTTCAAGTTTTTGGCTTATTAGAGACTCTATAAAGCAAGAGCGGTCTTCTTGCTCTAAAGCAGAGTGTGTTTCACGGAGGACAACTGTGCTGTGTGTTTCCCCTCAGAAATGGAGTTAAATCCCAGGGTCTGTGTCTTCCTACAGACAGGACATCATTTCAGGTAAACGCAGTCACTTTTCAGCTCATAGGAAGCTACCTTGTTCACGAAGCTCACACGTTTCTCGCTCTTAAGTGGAAAGCATTGCATGTTAGAGGAACGGTGCTTTGTATCAGTTTCAGAAGAAGAGTTGACCTAGATACGGTCCGTATGTGTAGGAAACACTGTTATTTTGTTCTGACCACAGTCACGTTTCCTGCTGTATTAGAGACTCCTAGAAAGCAAGAGCATGCTTCTTGCTCTAAAGCAGAGTGTGTTTCATGAATGAGAACTGTGATGTGTGTTTCCCTTCAGAAATGGAGTTAAATTCCAGGCTCTGTGTCTTCCCACAAGCAAGACCTCATTTCAGGTAAACACAGTAACTTTTCAGCTCAAATGAATATAAAACCTTTACGAAGCTCACATGTTTCTCGCTCGTAACTGAAAAGCATTGGATGTTAGATGACTTGGGGTTTGAATCAGTTTCAGAAGAAGATTTGACCTAGATATGGTCCGTATGTGTAGGAAACACCGTTATTTTGTTCTGACCACAATCACGTTTCCTGCTGTATTTAGAGACTCTTAGAACGCAAGAGCGTGCTTCTTGCTCTAAAGCAGAGTGTGCTTCATGGATGAGAACTGTGCTGTGTGTTTCCCTTCAGAAAAGGAGTTAAATTCCAGGCTCTGTGTCTTCCTACATGCAAGAAATCTTTTCAGGTAAACGCAGTGACTTTTCAGCTCAAATGAATATAAAGCGTTTAGGAAGCTCACACATTTCTCGCTCTTAACTGAAAAGCATTGGATGTTAGTTGACTTGTGGTTTGTATCAGATTCAGAAGCAGAGTTGAAGTAGCTATGTTCCGTATGTGTAGGAAACACCGTTCTTTTGTTCTGAGCACACTGTCAAGTTTCTGGCTCTATTAGAGACTCTAGAAAGCAACAGCATGCTTCTTGCTCTAAAGCAGACTGTGTTTCATGGATGAGAACTGTGCTGTGCATTTCCCTTCAGAAATGGAGTGAAATCCCAGCCTTGTGTCTTCCTACAAGCAGCACATCTTTTCAGGTAAACTCAGTCACTTTACAGCTCAAAGGAAGCTACATCGTTCACAAAGCTCACACGTTTCTTGCTCTTAACTGGAAAGCATTGCATGTTAATTGAACTGTGCTTTGTATCAGTTTCAGAAGAAGAGTTGACCAAGATATGGTCCGTAGGTGTAGGAAACACCGTTATTTTGTTCTGACCACAATCACGTTTCCTGCTGTATTAGAGACGCTTAGAAAGCAAGAGCGTGCTTCTTCCTATACGCAGAGTGTGTTTCATGGTGAGAACTGTGCTGTGTGTTTCCTATAGAAATGGAGTTAAATCCCAGACTCTGTATCTTACTACAAGCAAGATTTCGTTTCACATAAGCTCAGTCACCTTTCAGCTCAAACAAAACTACATGGTTGACGTAGCTCACATGTTTCTTGCTCTTAACTGTAAAGCATTGGATGTTAGAGGACTTTGGTTTGTATCAGTTTCAGAAGCAGAGTTGAACTAGCAATGGTCCGTATGTTTAGGAAACACCATTCTTTTGTTCTGGGCACCCTCAAGTTTCTGGCTCTATTAGAGACTCTAGAAAGCAACAGCATGCTTCTTGCTCTAAAGCAGACTGTGTTTCATGGATGAGAACTTTGCTGTGTATTTCCCTTCAGAAATGGAGTTAAATCCCAGGCTCTGTGTCTTCCTACAAGCAAGATATCTTTTCTGGTAATCTCAGTCACTTTTCAGCTCAAATGAAGCTACTTCGTTCACGAAGCTCACACGTTTCTCGCTCTTAACTGGAAAGCATTGCATGTTACAGGAACTGTGGTTTGTATCAGTTTCAGAAGCAGAGTTGGACTAGCAATGGTCGGAATGTGTAGGAAACACCGTTCTTTTGCTCTGAGTACACTTTCAAGTTTCTGGCTCTATTATAGACTGTAGAAAGCAAGAGCGTGCTTCTTGCTCTAAAGCAGAATGTGTTTCACAGAGGACAACTGTGCTGTGTGTTTCCCTTCAGAAATGGAGTTAAATCCCAGGCTCTGTGTCTTCCTATAAGCAATACTTCATTTCACGTAAACACAGTCACCTTGCACTCAAACAAAGCTACATCTTTTACATAGCTCACCCGTTTCTTGCTCTAAATGAAAAGCATTGGATATTAGAGGACCTGGGGTTGGTATCAGTTTCAGAAGCAGAGTTGGGCTAGATATGGTCTGTATGTGTAGGAAACAAAATTATTTTGTTCTGAGCACACTCACGTTTCCTGCTCTACTAGAGACTCTAGAAAGAATGAGCCCGCTTCTTCCTATACGCAGAGTGTGTTTCATGGTGAGAACTGTGCTGTGTGTTTCCCTTCAGAAATGGAGTTAAATCCCAGGCTCTGTGTCTTCCGACAAGCAACACATCTTTTCAGGTAAACTCAGTCACTTTGCAGCACAAAGGAAGCTACATCGTTCACAAAGACACACGTTTCTTGCTCTTAACTGGAAAGCATTGCATGTTAATGGAATTGTGCTTTGTATCAGTTTCAGAAGAAGAGTTGACCTAGATATGGTCCGTATGTGTAGGAAACACCGTTATTTTGTTCTGACCACAGTCATGTTACCTGCTGTATTAGAGACCCTTAGAAAGCAAGAGCGTGCTTCGTCCTATATGCAGAGTGTGTTTCATGGTGAGACCTGTGCTGTGTGATTCCCTTCAGAAATGGAGTTAAGTCACAGGCTCTGTATCTTCCTACAAGCAAGACTTCGTTTCAGGTAAAATCACTCAAGTTTCAGCTCAAACAAAGCTACATCTTTTACGTAGCTCACCCGTTTCTTGCTCTAACTGAAAAGCATTGGATATTAGAGGAACTGTGGTTTCTATCAGTGTCAGAAGCAGAGTTGGACTAGATATGGTCTGTATGTGTAAGAAACTCCGTTATTGTGTTCTGAGACACTCACGTTTCCTGCTCTATTAGAGAATGTAGAAAGCAAGAGGGTGCTTCTTCCTATACGCAGAGTGTGTTTCATCATGAGAACTGTGCTGTGTGTTTCCCTTCAGAAATGGAGTTAAATCACAGGCTCTGTATCTTCCTATAAGCAAGACTTCGTTTCACGTAAACTCAGTCACATTTCAGCTCAAACAAAGCTACATCGTTCACGTAGCTGACACGTTTATTGCTCTTAACTGTAAAGCATTGGATGTTAGAGGACCTGTGGTTTGTATCAGTTTCAGAAGCAGAGTTGACCTAGATATGATCCCTATGTGTAGAAACACCGTTATTTTGTTCTGACCACAGTCACGTTTCCTGCTGTATTAGAGACTCTTAGAAAGCAAGAGCGTTCTCCTTCTCTAAAGCAGAGTGAGGTACATGGATGAGAACTGTGCTGTGTGTTTCCCTTCAGAAATGGAGTTAAATCCCAGGCTCGTCTTCTTACAAGCAAGACATCTTTTCAGGTAAACTCAGTCACTTTTCAGCTCATGGAAGCTACATCGTTCACGAAGCTCACACGTTTCTCTCTCTTAAGTGGAAAGCATTGCATGTTAATGGAACTGTGCTTTGTATCAGTTTCAGAAGAAGAGTTGACCTAGATATGGTCCGTATGTGTAGGAAACACCGTTATTTTGTTCTGACCACACTCACGTTTCCTGCTGTATTAGAGACTCTTAGAAAGCAAGAGCGTGCTTCTTGCTCTACAGCAGAGTGTGCTTTATGGATGAGAACTGTGCTGTGTGTTTCCCTTCAGAAATGGAGTTAAATCCCAGGCTCTGTGTCTTCCTACAGACAGGACATCATTTCAGGAAAACGCAGTAACTTTTCAGCTCATAGGAAGCTACCTTGTTCACGAAGCTCACACGTTGCTCGCTCTTAAGTGGAAAGCATTGCATGTTAGAGGAACGGTGGTTTGTATCAGTTTCAGAAGAAGAGTTGACCTAGATATGGTCTGTATGTGTAGAAAACACCGTTAGTTTGTTCTATCCACAGTCACGTGTCCTGCTGTATTAGAGACTCTTAGAAAGCAAGAGTGGGCTTCTTGCTCTAAAGCAGAGTGTGTTTCATGGATGAGAACTGTGCTGTGTGTTTCCCTGCAGAAAAGGAGTTAAGTTCCAGGCTCTGTGTCTTCCTACAAGCAAGAAATCATTTCCGGTAAACGCAGTCACTTTTCAGCTCAAATGAATATAAAACGTTTACGAAGCTCACACGTTTGGCGCTCTTAACTGAAAAGCATTGGATGTTAGATGACTTGTGGTTTGTATCAGTTTCAGAAGCAGAGTTGAACTAGCAATGGTCCATATGTGTAGGGAACACCGTTCTTTTGTTCTGAGTACCCTCAAGTTTCTGGCTCTATTAGAGACTCTAGAAAGCAAGAGCATGCTTCTTGCTAAAGGAGAGTGTGTTTCACGGAGGACAACTGTGCTGTGTGTTTCTTTTCAGAAATGGAGTTATATTCCAGGCTCTGTGTCTTCCTACAAGCAAGACTTCGTTTCAGGTAAAATCACTCAAGTTTCAGCTCAAACAAAGCTACATCTTTTACGTAGCTCACCCGTTTCTTGCTCTAACTGAAAAGCATTGGATATTAGAGGAACTGTGGTTTCTATCAGTGTCAGAAGCAGAGTTGGACTAGATATGGTCTGTATGTGTAAGAAACTCCGTTATTGTGTTCTGAGACACTCACGTTTCCTGCTCTATTAGAGAATGTAGAAAGCAAGAGGGTGCTTCTTCCTATACGCAGAGTGTGTTTCATCATGAGAACTGTGCTGTGTGTTTCCCTTCAGAAATGGAGTTAAATCACAGGCTCTGTATCTTCCTATAAGCAAGACTTCGTTTCACGTAAACTCAGTCACATTTCAGCTCAAACAAAGCTACATCGTTCACGTAGCTGACACGTTTATTGCTCTTAACTGTAAAGCATTGGATGTTAGAGGACCTGTGGTTTGTATCAGTTTCAGAAGCAGAGTTGACCTAGATATGATCCCTATGTGTAGAAACACCGTTATTTTGTTCTGACCACAGTCACGTTTCCTGCTGTATTAGAGACTCTTAGAAAGCAAGAGCGTTCTCCTTCTCTAAAGCAGAGTGAGGTACATGGATGAGAACTGTGCTGTGTGTTTCCCTTCAGAAATGGAGTTAAATCCCAGGCTCGTCTTCTTACAAGCAAGACATCTTTTCAGGTAAACTCAGTCACTTTTCAGCTTATGGAAGCTACATCGTTCACGAAGCTCACACGTTTCTCTCTCTTAAGTGGAAAGCATTGCATGTTAATGGAACTGTGCTTTGTATCAGTTTCAGAAGAAGAGTTGACCTAGATATGGTCCGTATGTGTAGGAAACACCGTTATTTTGTTCTGACCACACTCACGTTTCCTGCTGTATTAGAGACTCTTAGAAAGCAAGAGCGTGCTTCTTGCTCTACAGCAGAGTGTGCTTTATGGATGAGAACTGTGCTGTGTGTTTCTCTTCAGAAAAGGAGTTAAATTCCAAGCTCTGTGTCTTCCTACAAGCAAGACTTCGTTTCAGGTAAATGCACTCACGTTTCAGCTCAAACAAAGCTACATCTTTTACGTAGCTCACCTGTTTCTTGCTCTAAATGAAAAGCATTGGATATTAGAGGAACTGTGGTTTGTATCATTTTCAGAAGCAGAGTAGGACTAGATGTGGTCTGTATGTGTAGGAAACTCCGTTATTTTGTTCTGAGCACACTTACGTTTCCTGCTCTATTAGAGACTCTGGAAAGCAAGAGCGTGCTTCTTCCTATACGCCGAGTGTGTTTCATCGTGAGAACTGTGCTGTGTGTTTCCCTTCAGAAATGGAGTTAAATCACAGGCTCTGTATCTTCCTACAAGCAAGACTTCATTTCAAGTAAACTCTGTCACCTTTCAGCTCAAACAAAGCTACATTGTTCACGTAGCTCACAAGTTTCTTGCTCTTAACTGTAAAGCATTGGATGTTAGAGGACCTGTGGTTTGTATCAGTTTCAGAAGCAGAGTTGAACTAGCAATGGTCCGTATGTGTAGGAAACACCGTTCTTTTATTCAGAGTACCCTCAATTTCTGGCTCTATTAGAGACTCTAGAAAGCAAGAGCATGCTTCGTGTTCTAAAGCAGATTGTGTTTCATGGATGAGAACTGTGCTGTGTGTTTCCCTTCAGAAATGGAGTTAAATCCCAGGCTCTGTGTCTTCCTACAGGCAGGACATCATTTCAGGTAAATGCAGTCACTTCTCAGCTCAAAGGAAGCTACATCGTTCACGAAGCTCACACGTTTCTCGCTCTTAAGTGGAAAGCATTGCATGTTAATGGAAGTGTGCTTTGTATCAGTTTCAGAAGCAGAGTTGAACTACCAATCGCCCGTATGTGTAGGAAACACCGTACTTTTGTTCTGAGCACACTGTCAAGTTTCTGGCTCTATTAGATACACTTGAAAGCAAGAGCGTGCTTCTTGCTCTAAAGCAGAGTGTGTTTCACGGAGGACAACTGTGCTGTGTGTTTCCCTTCAGAAATGGAGTTAAATCCCAGGCTCTGTGTCTTCCTACAAGCAAGACTTCGTTTCAGGTAAACTCACTCACGTTTCAGCTCAAACAAAGCTACATCGTTTATGTTGCTCACACATTTCTTGCTCTTAACAGAAAAGCATTGGATGTTAGAAGAACTGTGGTTTGTATCAGTTTCAGAAGCAGAGTTGAACTGGATATGGTCTGTATGTGTAGGAAATACGTTCTTTTGTTCTGAGCACACTCACGTTTCCTGCTCTAATATAGACTCTAGAAAGCACAGGTGTGCTTCTTGCGCTAAAGCAGACTGTGTTTCGTGGATGAGAACTGTGCTGTGTGTTTCCCTTCAGAAATGGAGTTAAATCCCCGTCTCTGTGTCTACCTAAAACCCAGAATTCCTTTAATGTAAACTCAGTCACCTTTCAGCACAAACAAAGATACATAGTTTTCGTAGCTCACACGTTTCTCACTCTTAACTGTAAAGCATTCGATATTAGAGGACCTGTGGTTTGTATGAGTTTCAGAAGCAGTGTTGAACTAGCAATGATCTGTATGTGTAGGAAACACCGTTCTTTTGTTCTAAGCACTCTCAACTTTCTGGCTCTATTAGAGACTCTAGAAAGCAAGAGAATGCTTCTGGCTCTGAAGCATAATGTGCTGCATGGATTAGAACTGTGCTGTGTGTTTCCCTTCAGAAATGGATTTAAATCCCAGGCTCTGTGTCTTCCTACAAGCAAGACATCTTTTCAGGTAAACTCAGTCACTTTTCAGCTCAAAGTTCACTACATCTTTCACGAAGCTCACACTTTTCGCGCTCTTAACTGGAAAGCATTGCATGTTAGAAGAACTGTGGTTTGTATCAGTTTCAGAAGAAGAGTTGACCTAGATATGGGTCGTATGTGTAGGAAACACCATTATTTTGTTCTGACCACAATCACGTTTCCTGCTGAATTTGAGACTCATAGAAAGCAAGAGCGTGCTTCTTGCTCTAAAGCAGAGTGTGTTTCATGGATGAGAACTGTGCTGTGTTTTTCCCTTCAGAAATGGAGTTAAATCCCAGGCTCTGTGTCTTCCTACAAGCAAGACATCTTTTCAGGTAAACTCAGTCACTTTTCAGCACAAAGTTCGCTACATCGTTCACGAAGCTCACACATTTCTCGCCCTTAACTCTAAAGCATTGGATGTTATATGACCTGTGGTTTGTATCAGTTTCAGAATCAGAATTAAACTAGCAATGGTCCGTATGTGTAGGAAACATCGTTCATTTCTCCTAACCAACTCACGTTTCCTACTCTATTAGAGACTCTAGAAAGCAAGAGCGTGCTTCTTGCACTAAAGCATACTGTGTTTCATGGATGAGATCTGTGCTGTGTGTTTCCCTTCAGAAATGGAGTTAAATCCCAGGCTCTGTGTCTTCCTAAATGTAAGACTTCCTTTAAGGTAAACTCAGTCACCTTTCAGCACAAACAAAGATACATAGTACTCGTAGCTCACACGTTTCTCCCTCTTAACTGTAAAGCATTGGATATTAGAGGACCTGTGGTTTGTACCAGTTTCAGAAGTAGAGTTGAACTAGTAATGGTCCGTATGTGTAAGAAATTCCGTTCTTTTGTTCTGAGCACCCTCACGTTTCTGGTTCTATTAGAGAATCTAGAAAGCAAGAGCATGCTTCTTGCTCTAAAGCAGAATGTGCTTCATGGATTAGAACTGTGCTGTGTGTTTCCCTTCAGAAATGGAGTTAAATCCCAGTCTCTGTGTCTTCCTACAAGCAAGACATCTTTTCAGGTAAACTCAGTCACTTTTCAGCTCAAAGTTCGCTACATCGTTCACGAAGCTCACACTTTTCTCGCTCTTAACTGGAAAGCATTGCATGTTAGAGGAACTGTGGTTTGTATCAGTTTCAGAAGAAGAGTTGACCTAGATATGGTCCGTCTGTGTAGGAAACACTGTTCTTTTGTTCTGAGCACACTCATGTCTCCTGCTATATTAGGGGCTCTAGAAAGCAAGAGCGTGCTTTTTGCTCTAAAGCAGAGTGTGTTTCATGGATGACAACTGTGCTGTGCGTTTCCCTTCAGAAATGGAGTTAAATCACAGACTCTGTGTCTTCCTACAAGCAAGACTTCCTTTCATGTAATCTCAGTAACTTTTCACCTCAAACAAAACTACATCGTTCACATAACTCACAAGTTTCTGACTCTTAACGGAAAAGAATTGGATGTTAGAGGACATGTGGTTTGTATCAGTTTCAGAAGCAGAGTTGAACTAGATATGGTCCGTATTTGTAGGAAACACCGTTATTTTGTTCTGACCCCACTCTCTTTACCTGCTCTATTAGAGACTCCAGAAAGCAAGAAGGTGCTTCTTGCTATAAGCAGAATGTATTTCCTGGATGAGAACTGTACTGTGTGTTTCCCTTCAGAAATGGTGTAAAATCACAGGCTCCGTGTCTTCCTAGAAGCATGACTTTGTTCCTTGTAAACTCAGTTACTTTTCAGCTCAAACAAAACTACATCATTCACATAGCTCACGTGTTTCTCGCTCTTAACTGAAAAGCATTGGATCTTAGAGGACCTGTGGTTTGTATCAGTTTCAGAAGCAGAGTTGAACTAGATATGGAACTTATGTGTAGGAAACACCGTTCTGTTGTTCTTACCACACCCACTTTACCTGCTGTATTAGAGAACCAAGAAAGTAAGAGCGTGCTTCAGCTCTAAAGCAGAGTGTGTTTCATGGATGAGAATTGTGCTGTCTGTTTCCCTTCAGAATGGAGTTAAATCCCAGGCTCTGTGTCTTCCTGAAAGCAAGACTTCGTTTAAGGTAAACTCAGTCACCTTTCAGCTCAAACAAAAGATGCATAGTTCTCGAAGCTCACACATTTCTTGCTCTTAACTGTAAAGCATTGGATATTAGAGGACCTGTGTTTTGTATCAGTTTCAGAAGCAGAGTTGAACTAGCAATGGTCTGTATGTGTAGGAAACACCGTTCTTTTGTTCTGAGCACACTCAAGTGTCTGGCTCTTTTAGAGACCCTAGAAAGCAAGAGCGTGCTTCTTGCTCTAAAGCAGAGTGTGTTTCATGGATGAGTACTGTGATTTGTGTTTCCCTTCCAAAATGGAGTTAAATCCCAGGCTCTGTGTCTTCCTACAACTATATATCATTTCATGTAAACGTAGTCACTTTTAGCTCTTACGAATATAAATCTTTCACGAAGCTCACACGTTTGTCGCTCTTAACTCTAAAGCATTGGATGTTAGATGACCTGTGGTTTGTATCAGTTTCAGAAGCAGAATTAAACTAGCACTGGTCCATATGTGTAGGAAACCCCGTTATTTTGTTCTGACCCCACTCACTTTACCTGCTCTATTAGAGACTCCTGAAAGCAAGAATGTGCTTCTTGCTATAAGCAGAATGTGTTTCATGGCTGAGAATTGTGCTTTGAGTTTTCCTTCAGAAATGGTGTAAAATAACAAGCTCCGTGTCTTCCTAGAAGCATGAATTCGTTTCATGTAAACTCAGTTACTTTTCAGCTCAAACAAAACAACATCATTCACATAGCTCACGTATTTCTCGCTCTTATCAGAAAAGCATTGGATGTTAGCGGACCTGTGGTTTGTATCAGTTTCAGAAGCAGAGTTGAACTAGATATGGAACTTATGTGTAGGAAACACCGTTCTGTTGTTCTTACCACACCCACTTTACCTGCTGTATTAGAGAACCAAGAAAGTAAGAGCGTGCTTCAGCTCTAAAGCAGAGTGTGTTTCATGGATGAGAATTGTGCTGTCTGTTTCCCTTCAGAATGGAGTTAAATCCCAGGCTCTGTGTCTTCCTGAAAGCAAGACTTCGTTTAAGGTAAACTCAGTCACCTTTCAGCTCAAACAAAAGATGCATAGTTCTCGAAGCTCACACATTTCTTGCTCTTAACTGTAAAGCATTGGATATTAGAGGACCTGTGTTTTGTATCAGTTTCAGAAGCAGAGTTGAACTAGCAATGGTCTGTATGTGTAGGAAACACCGTTCTTTTGTTCTGAGCACACTCAAGTGTCTGGCTCTTTTAGAGACCCTAGAAAGCAAGAGCGTGCTTCTTGCTCTAAAGCAGAGTGTGTTTCATGGATGAGTACTGTGATTTGTGTTTCCCTTCCAAAATGGAGTTAAATCCCAGGCTCTGTGTCTTCCTACAACTATATATCATTTCATGTAAACGCAGTCACTTTTAGCACTTACGAATATAAATCTTTCACGAAGCTCACACGTTTGTCGCTCTTAACTCTAAAGCATTGGATGTTAGATGACCTGTGGTTTGTATCAGTTTCAGAAGCAGAATTAAACTAGCACTGGTCCGTATGTGTAGGAAACCCCGTTATTTTGTTCTGACCCCACTCACTTTACCTGCTCTATTAGAGACTCCTGAAAGGAAGGATGTGCTTCTTGCTATAAGCAGAATGTGTTTCATGGCTGAGAATTGTGCTGTGAGTTTTCCTTCAGAAATGGTGTAAAATAACAAGCTCCGTGTCTTCCTACAAGCATGAATTCGATTCATGTAAACTCAGTTACTTTTCAGCTCAAACAAAACAACATCATTCACATAGCTCACGTATTTCTCGCTCTTATCAGAAAAGCATTGGATGTTAGCGGACCTGTGGTTTGTATCAGTTTCAGAAGCAGAGTTGAACTAGATATGGAACTTATGTGTAGGAAACACCATTCTGTTGTTCTTACCACACCCACTTTACCTGCTGTATTAGAGAACCTAGAAAGTAAGAGCGTGCTTCTTGCTCTAAAGCAGAGTGTGTTTCATGGATGAGAACTGTGCTGTGTGTTTCCCTTCAGAAATGGAGTTAAATCCCAGGCTCTGTGTCTTCCTACAACAGTTTATCATTTCAGGTAAACGCAGTCACTTTTAGCTCAAACGAATATAAATCTTTCACAAAGCTCACACGTTTGTAGCTCTTAACTGAAAAGCATTGGATGTTAGATGACCTGTGGTTTGTATCAGTTTCAGAAGCAGAGTTGAACTAGCAATGGTCCATATGTGTAGTAAACACCGTTCTATTGTTCTGAGCATACACACGTTTCTTGCTCTATTAGAGACTCTAGAAAGCAAAAGCATGCTTCTTGCTATAAGCAGAGTGTGTTTCATGGATGAATACTGTGCTATGGGTTTCCCTTCAGAAATGGAGTTGAATCACAGGCTCTGTGTCTTCCTACCACCAAGACTTCGTTTCAGGTAATCTCACTCACTTTTCAGCTCAAACAAAGCTACATCATTTACGTTGCTCACACGTTTCTCGCTCTTAAACGAAAAGCATTGGATGTTAGAAGAACTGTGGTTTGTATCAGTTTCAGAAGCAGAGTTGAACTGGATATGGTCTGTATGTGTAGGAAATCCGTTCCTTTTTCTGAGCACACTCATGTTTCCTGCTCGAATATAGACTCTAGAAAGCATGGGCGTGCTTCTTGCTCTAAAGCAGACTGTGTTTCATGGATGAGAACTGTGCTGTGTGTTTCCCTTCAGAAATGGAGTTAAATCCCAGGCTCTGTGTCTTCCTAAAAGCAAGACTTCGTTTAAGGTAAACTCAGGCACCTTTCAGCTCAAACAAAAGATACATAGTTCTCAGAGCACACATGTCTCTCGCTCTTAACTGTAAAGCATTGGATATTAGAGGACCTGTGTTTTGTACCAGTTTCAGAAGCAGAGTTGAACTAGCAATGGTCCGTATGTGTAGGAAACACCGTTCTTTTGTTCTGAGCACACTCAAGTGTCTATTCTATTAGAGACCCTAGAAAGCAAGAGCATGCTTCTTGCTCTAAAGCAGAGTGTGTTTCATGGATGAGAACTGTGCTTTGTGTTTCCCTTCCGAAATGGAGTTAAATCCCAGGCTCTGTGTCTTCCTTCAACGAGATATCATTTCAGGTAAACGCAGTCACTTTTAGCTCAAAGGAATATAAATCTCTCACGAAGTTCACACGTTTGTCACTCTTAACTCTAAAGCATTGGATGTTAGATGACCCGTGTTTTGTATCAGTTTCAGAAGCAGAGTTAAAATAGCAATGGTCCGTATGTGTAGGAAACATAGTTCTTTTGTTCTAACCAACTCACGTTTCCTACTCTATTAGACACTCCAGAAAGCAAGAGCATGCTTCTTGCTCTAAAGCAGATTGTGCTTCATGGATTAGAACTGTGCTGTGTGTTTCCCTTCAGAAATGGAGTTAAATCCCAGGCTCTGTGTCTTCCTATAAGCAAGACATCTTTTCAGGTAAACTCAGTCACTTTTCAGCTCAAAGGAAGCTACATCGTTCACGAAGCTCACACGTTTCTCGCTCTTAACTGGAAAGTATTGCATGTTAGAGGAACTGTGGTTTGTATCAGTTTCAGAAGAAGAGTTGACCTAGATATGGTCCGTATGTGTAGGAAACACCGTTATTTTGTTCTGACCACAGTCACGTTTCCTGCTGAATTAGAGACTCTTAGAAAGCAAGAGCATGCTTCTTGCTCTAAATCAGAGTGTGTTTCATGGATGAGAACTGTGCTGTGTGTTTCCCTTCAAAAATGGAGTTAAATTCCAGGCTCTGTGTCTTCCTACATGCAAGACATCATTTCAGGTTATTGGAGTCACTTTTCAGCTCAAATGAATATAAATCGTTTACGAAGCTCACACGTTTCTCGCTCTTAACTGAAAAGCATTGGATGTTGCATGACTTGTGGTTTGTATCAGTTTCAGAAGCAGAGTTGAACTAGCAATGGTCCGTATATGTAGGAAACACCGTTCTTTTGTTCTGAGCACACTTTCAAGTTTCTGGCTCTATTAGAGACTCTAGAAAGAAAGATCGTGCTTCTTGTTCTAAAGCAGAGTGTGTTTCATGGATTAGAACTGTGCTGTGTGTTTCCCTTCAGAATGGAGTTAAATCCCAGGCTCTGTGTCTTCATACAACCATACATCTTTTCTGGTAAACTCAGTCACTTTTCAGCTCAAAGGAAGCTACATGGTTCACGAAGCTCACACGTTTCTTGTTTGTAACTGGAAAGCATTTGATGTTAGAGGAACTGTGGTTTCTATCAGTTTCAGAAGAGTTAAACTAGATATGGTCCGTATGTGTAGGAAACACCGTTCTTTTGTTCTGAGCACACTCATGTTTCCTGCTTTATTAGAGGCTCTAGAAAGCAAGAGCATGCTTTTTGCTCTAAATCAGAGTGTGTTTCATGGATGACAACTGTGCTGTGGTTTTCCCTTCAGAAATGGAGTTAAATCACAGACTCTGTGTCTTCCTAAAGCAAGACTTCTTTTCATGTAAACTCAGTAACTTTTCAGCTCAAACAAAACTACATCGTTCACGTACCTCACACGTTTCTGGCTCTTAACGGAAAAGAATTGGATGTTAGAGGACCTGTGGTTTGTATCAGTTTCAGAAGCAGAGTTGAACTACATATGATCCGTATGTGTAGGAAACACCGTTACTTTGTTCTGACCCCACTCACTTTACCTGCTGTATTAGAGACTCCAGAAAGCAAGAAGGTGCCTCTTGCTATAAGCAGAATGTGTTTCATGGATGAGAACTGTGCTGTGTGTTTCCCTTCAGAAATGGTGTAAAATCACAGGCTCTGTGACTACATACAAGCATGACTTCGTTTCATGTAAACTCAGTTACTTTTCAGCTCAAACAAAAATACATCGTTCACATAGCTCACATGTTTCTCGCTCTTAACTGAAAAGCATTGGATGTTAGAGGACCTGTGGCTTGTATCAGTTTCAGAAGCAGAGTTGAACTAGCAATTTTCCATATGTGTAGTAAACACCGTTCTTTTGTTCTGAGCATACACACGTTTCCTGCTCTATTAGAGACTCTAGAAAGCAACAGCGTGCTTCTTGCTATAAGCAGAGTGTGTTTCATGGATGACAACAGTGCTGTGTGTTTCCCTTCAGAAATGGAGTTAAATCACAGGCTCTGTGTCTTCCTACCACCAAGAATTCGTTTCAGGTAGACTCACTCACGTTTCAGCACAAACAAAGCTACATCGTTTACGTTGCTCACACGTTTCTCGCTCTTAACTGAAAAGCATTGGATGTTAGAAGTACTGTGGTTTGTATCAGTTTCAGAAGCAGAGTTGAACTGGATATGGTCTGTAGGTGTAGGAAAATCGTTCTTTTTTTCTGAGCACAATCAAGTTTCTCGCTCTAGTAGAGACTCTAGAAAGCAAGAGCGTGCTTCTTGCTCTAAAGCACAGTGTGTTTCATGCATGAGAACTGTGATGTGTGTTTCCCTTCAGAGATGGAGTTAAATCCCAGGCTCTGTGTCTTCCTACATGCAAGACATCATTTCAGGTTATTGGAGTCACTTTTCAGCTCAAATGAATATAAATCGTTTACGAAGCTCACACGTTTCTCGCTCTTAACTGAAAAGCATTGGATGTTGCATGACTTGTGGTTTGTATCAGTTTCAGAAGCAGAGTTGAACTAGCAATGGTCCGTATATGTAGGAAACACCGTTCTTTTGTTCTGAGCACACTTTCAAGTTTCTGGCTCTATTAGAGACTCTAGAAAGAAAGATCGTGCTTCTTGTTCTAAAGCAGAGTGTGTTTCATGGATTAGAACTGTGCTGTGTGTTTCCCTTCAGAATGGAGTTAAATCCCAGGCTCTGTGTCTTCATACAACCATACATCTTTTCTGGTAAACTCAGTCACTTTTCAGCTCAAAGGAAGCTACATGGTTCACGAAGCTCACACGTTTCTTGTTTGTAACTGGAAAGCATTTGATGTTAGAGGAACTGTGGTTTCTATCAGTTTCAGAAGAGTTAAACTAGATATGGTCCGTATGTGTAGGAAACACCGTTCTTTTGTTCTGAGCACACTCATGTTTCCTGCTTTATTAGAGGCTCTAGAAAGCAAGAGCATGCTTTTTGCTCTAAATCAGAGTGTGTTTCATGGATGACAACTGTGCTGTGGTTTTCCCTTCAGAAATGGAGTTAAATCACAGACTCTGTGTCTTCCTAAAGCAAGACTTCTTTTCATGTAAACTCAGTAACTTTTCAGCTCAAACAAAACTACATCGTTCACGTACCTCACACGTTTCTGGCTCTTAACGGAAAAGAATTGGATGTTAGAGGACCTGTGGTTTGTATCAGTTTCAGAAGCAGAGTTGAACTACATATGATCCGTATGTGTAGGAAACACCGTTACTTTGTTCTGACCCCACTCACTTTACCTGCTGTATTAGAGACTCCAGAAAGCAAGAAGGTGCCTCTTGCTATAAGCAGAATGTGTTTCATGGATGAGAACTGTGCTGTGTGTTTCCCTTCAGAAATGGTGTAAAATCACAGGCTCTGTGACTACATACAAGCATGACTTCGTTTCATGTAAACTCAGTTACTTTTCAGCTCAAACAAAAATACATCGTTCACATAGCTCACATGTTTCTCGCTCTTAACTGAAAAGCATTGGATGTTAGAGGACCTGTGGCTTGTATCAGTTTCAGAAGCAGAGTTGAACTAGCAATTTTCCATATGTGTAGTAAACACCGTTCTTTTGTTCTGAGCATACACACGTTTCCTGCTCTATTAGAGACTCTAGAAAGCAACAGCGTGCTTCTTGCTATAAGCAGAGTGTGTTTCATGGATGACAACAGTGCTGTGTGTTTCCCTTCAGAAATGGAGTTAAATCACAGGCTCTGTGTCTTCCTACCACCAAGAATTCGTTTCAGGTAGACTCACTCACGTTTCAGCTCAAACAAAGCTACATCGTTTACGTTGCTCACACGTTTCTCGCTCTTAACTGAAAAGCATTGGATGTTAGAAGTACTGTGGTTTGTATCAGTTTCAGAAGCAGAGTTGAACTGGATATGGTCTGTAGGTGTAGGAAAATCGTTCTTTTTTTCTGAGCACAATCAAGTTTCTCGCTCTAGTAGAGACTCTAGAAAGCAAGAGCGTGCTTCTTGCTCTAAAGCAGAGTGTGTTTCATGCATGAGAACTGTGCTGTGTGTTTCCCTTCAGAATGGAGTTAAATCCCAGGCTCTGTGTCTTCATACAACCATACATCTTTTCAGGTAAACTCAGTCACTTTTCAGCTCAAAGGAAGCTACATGGTTCACGAAGCTCACACGTTTCTTGTTCGTAACTGGAAAGCATTTGATGTTAGAGGAACTGTGGTTTCTATCAGTTTCAGAAGAAGAGTTAAACTAGATATGGTCCGTATGTGTAGGAAACACCGTTCTTTTGTTCTGAGCACACTCATGTTTCCTGCTTTATTAGAGGCTCTAGAAAGCAAGAGCATGCTTTTTGCTCTAAATCAGAGTATGTTTCATGGATGACAACTGTGCTGTGGTTTTCCCTTCAGAAATGGAGTTAAATCACAGGCTCTGTGTCATCCTACAAGCAAGACTTCTTTTCATGTAAACTCAGTAACTTTTCAGCTCAAACAAAACTACATCGTTCACGTAACTCACACGTTTCTGGCTCTTAACGGAAAAGAATTGGATTTTAGAGGACCTGTGGTTTGTATCAGTTTCAGAAGCAGAGTTGAACTACATATGATCCGTATGTGTAGGAAACACCGTTACTTTGTTCTGACCCCACTCACTTTACCTGCTGTATTAGAGACTCCAGAAAGCAAGAAGGTGCCTCTTGCTATAAGCAGAATGTGTTTCATGGATGAGAACTGTGCTGTGTGTTTCCCTTCAGAAATGGTGTAAAATCACAGGCTCTGTGACTACATACAAGCATGACTTCGTTTCATGTAAACTCAGTTACTTTTCAGCTCAAACAAAAATACATCGTTCACATAGCTCACATGTTTCTCGATCTTAACTGAAAAGCATTGGATGTTAGAGGACCTGTGGCTTGTATCAGTTTCAGAAGCAGAGTTGAACTAGCAATTTTCCATATGTGTAGTAAACACCGTTCTTTTGTTCTGAGCATACACACGTTTCCTGCTCTATTAGAGACTCTAGAAAGCAACAGCGTGCTTCTTGCTATGAGCAGAGTGTGTTTCATGGATGACAACAGTGCTGTGTGTTTCCCTTCAGAAATGGAGTTAAATCACAGGCTCTGTGTCTTCCTACCACCAAGAATTCGTTTCAGGTAGACTCACTCACGTTTCAGCTCAAACAAAGCTACATCGTTTACGTTGCTCACACGTTTCTCGCTCTTAACTGAAAAGCATTGGATGTTAGAAGTACTGTGGTTTGTATCAGTTTCAGAAGCAGAGTTGAACTGGATATGGTCTGTAGGTGTAGGAAAATCGTTCTTTTGTTCTGAGCACAATCAAGTTTCTCGCTCTAGTAGAGACTCTAGAGAGCAAGAGCGTGCTTCTTGCTCTAAAGCACAGTGTGTTTCATGCATGAGAACTGTGATGTGTGTTTCCCTTCAGAGATGGAGTTAAATCCCAGCCTCTGTGTCTTCCTACAAGGAAGACATCTTTTCAGGTAAACTCAGTTACTTTTCACCTCAAAGGAAGCAACATCGTTCACGAAGCTCACACGAACCTCATTTGTAACTGAAAAGCATTGGATGTTAGAGGACCTGTGGTTTGTATCAGTTTCAGAAGCAGATTTGAACTAGATATGGTCCGTATGTGTAGGAAACACCGTTCTTTTGTTCTGAGCACACTCATGTCTCCTGCTCTATTAGAGACTCTAGAAAGGAAGAGCGTGTTTCTTGCTCTAAAGCAGAGTGTGTTTCATGAATGACAACTGTGCTGTGTGTTTCCCTTCAGAAATGGAGTTAAATCCCAGGCTCTGTGTCTTCCTACAAGTATAAATCATTTCAGGTAAACGCAGTCACTTTTATCTCAAAAGAATATAAATCTTTCACGACTCACACGTTTCTTGCTCTTAACTGAAAAGCATTGGATGTTAGATGAACTGTACTTCATATCAGTTTCATAAGCAGAGTTGAACTACATATGGTCCGTATGGGTAGATAACACAGTTCTTTTTTTCTGCAGATGCACATGGTTCTTGCTGTATTGGAGACGCTTGAAAGAAGAGCTTGCTTCTTGCATTAAAACAGAGTGTGTTTCATGGATGAGAACCCTGGTCTTAATTTCCCTTCAGAAACGGAGTTAAACCCCAGGATCTGTGTCTTCCTACAACCAAGAGTTCATTTCTGGTAAACCAAGAGAATTTTGGGCTCAAATGATTTTACACAGTTCAAGAACCCAACGCGATTCTCACTATTTACTAAGGAGCATTTATGTAAGTGGAGCTGTGCTTTGTATCAGTTTCATAAGCAGAGTGGATTTACAAATGGTCCCTTTGAGTGGGAAACACAGTTCTTTTTTTGAGGGCATGCTCATGGTTCTTGCTGTATTGGAGAAGCTGGAAAGAAGAGCTTGGTTCTTGCCTTAAAACAGAGTGTGTTCCATGGATGAGATCCCTGTTCTGAATTTCCCACAGAAAATAGTTTAAACCACAGGATCTGTGTCTTCCTACAAGCAAGAGTTCATTTCAGGTAAACCCAGGGTATTTTGGGCTCAAATGATTTTACAAAGTTCAAGAACCCAACGCGATTCTAGCTATTAACTAAAGAGCATTTATGTAAGTGGAGCTGTGGTTTGTATCAGTTTCATGAGCAGAGTTGAACTACATATAGTCCGTATGAGTAGGAAACACAGTTCTTTTTTGAGGATTTGTTCATGGTTCTTGCTGTATTGGAGACGTTGGAAAGAAGAGCTTGCTTCTTGCGTTAAAACAGAGTGTGTTTCATGGATGAGAACACTGGTCTGAATTTCCCTTCAGAAACGGAGTTAAACCCCAGGATCTGTGTCTTCCTACAACCAAGAGTTCATTTCTGGTAAACCAAGAGAATTTTGGGCTCAAATGATTTTACACAGTTCAAGAACCCAACGCGATTCTCACTATTTACTAAGGAGCAATTATGTAAGTGGAGCTGTGCTTTGTATCAGTTTCATAAGCAGAGTGGATTTACAAATGGTCCCTATGAGTGGGAAACACAGTTCTTTTTTTGAGGGCATGCTCATGGTTCTTGCTGTATTGGAGATGCTGGAAAGAAGAGCTTGGTTCTTGCCTTAAAACAGAGTGTGTTCCATGGATGAGATCCCTGTTCTGAATTTCCCACAGAAAATAGGTTAAACCACAGGATCTGTGTCTTCCTACAAGCAAGAGTTCATTTCAGGTAAACCCAGGATATTTTGGGCTCAAATGATTTTACACATTCAAGAACCCAACGCGATTCTAGCTATTAACTAAAGAACATTTATGTAAGTGGAGCTGTGGTTTGTATCAGTTTCATGAGCAGAGGTGAACTATATATAGTCCGTATGAGTAGGAAACACAGTTCTTTTTTGAGGATTTGGTCATGGTTCTTGCTGTATTGGAGACGTTGGAAAGAAGAACTTGCTTCTTGCGTTAAAACAGAGTGTTTCATGGATGAGAACACTGGTCTGAATTTACGTTCAGAAACGGAGTAAACCCCAGGATCTCTGTCTTCCTACAAGCAAGAGTTCATTTCTATTAAACCAAGTCAATTTTGGGCTCAAATGATTTTACACAGTTAAAGAACCCAAGGCTATTCTCACTTTTAACTAAAGAGCATTTTTGTAAGGGGAGCTGTGGTTTGTATCAGTTTCATAAGCAGAGTGGATTTACATATGGTCCTTATGAGTAGGAAGCACAGTTCTTATTTTCAGGCCTGCTAGTGGTACTTGCTGTATTGGAGAGGCTGGAAAGAAGAGCTAGCTTCTTGCGTTAAAACAGAGTATGTTCCATGGATGAGAACCCTGGTCTGAATTTACCTTCAGATTCGGAGTTAAACCACAGGATCTGTGTCTTCATACAAGCAGGAGTTCTTTTCTGGTAAACAAAGTGAAATTTGTGTTCAAATGATTTTACACTGTTCAAGAACCCATCTCGATTCTCACTAGTAACTAAAGAGCATTTATGTAAGTGGAGCTGTTTTTTGTATCAGTTGCATATGCAGACTTGAACTACATATGGTCTGTATGTGTAGGAAACACACTTCTTTTTTTCAGACATGCTAGTGGTACTTGCTGTATTGTAGACGCTGGAAAGAAGAGCTTGCTTCTTGCGTTAAATCAGAGTGTGTTTCATGGATGAGATCACTGGTTTTAATTTCCCTTCAGAAACGGAGTTAAACCACATGATCTGTGTCTTCCTAGAAGCAAGAGTTCATTTCTGGTAAACCAAGGGAATTGTGGCTCAAATGATTTTACACAGTTCAGAAACCCAACTAGATTCTCACTATTTACTAAACAGCATTTATGAAAGTGGAGCTGTGGTTTGTATCAGTTTCATAAGTAGAGTTGTTTTACATATGGCCCCTATGAGTAGGAAACACGGGTCTTTTTTTTCAGGGCATGCTCATTGAACTTGCTGTATTGGAGATGCTGGAAAGAAAAGCTTGCTTCTTGCGTTAAAACAGAGTGTGTTCCATGGATGAGAGCCCTGCTCTGAATTTACCTTCAGAAACGGAGTTAAACCACAGGATTTGTGTCTTCCTACAATCAAGAGTTTATTTCTTCTAAACCAAGTGATTTTTGGGATCAAATGATTTTACACAGTTCAAGAACCCAACGGGATTCTCACTATTTACTAAAGAGACTTTATGAAAGTGGAGCTGTGGTTTGCATCAGTTTCATAAGCAGACTTGATTTACATATGGTCCGTATGAGTAGGAAACACAGTTCTTTTTTTCAGGGCATGATCATGGAACATGCTGTATTGGAATTACAGGAAAGAAGAGCTTGCTTCTTGCGTTAGAATAGAGAGTGTTCCATGGATGAGAACCCTGGTCTGAATTTACCTTCAGAAACGGAGTAAAACCCTAGGATCTGTGTCCTCCTAAAAGCAAGCATTCATTTCTGGTAAACAAAGAGAATTTGGGCTCAAGTGATTATACACAATTCAGAAACCCATCGTGATTCTCACTATTAACTAAAGAGCATTTATGTAACAGGACTTGTGGTTTGTATCAGTTTCATAAGTAGAGCTGATTTACATATGGTCCATATGAATAGGAAACACAGTTCTTTTTTTGAGGGCATGCTCATGGTTCTTGCTGTATTTGAGATGATGGAATGAAGAGCTTGCTTCTTGCGTTAAAACCGTGTGTGTTCCATGGATGAGAACCCTGGTCTAAATTTACCTTCGAAAACAGAGTTAAACCCCAGGATTTGTGTCTTCCTACAAGCAATAGACCATTTCTGGTAAATGAAGTGAATTTTGGGCTCAAATGATTTTACACAGTTCAAGAACCCAACACGATTCTCACTATTAACTAAAGAGCCTTTATGAAAGTGGAGCTGTGGTTTCTATCAGTTTCATAAGAAGAGATGAACTACGTATGGTCCTTATGAGTAGGAGGCATAGTTCTTTTTTCAGGGCATGCTCATGGTACTTGCTGTATTGGAGGCTCTGGAAAGAAGAGCTTGCTTCTTGACTTAAAACAGAGTGTGTTCCATGGATGAGATCCCTGGTCTGAATTTCCCCCAAAAACGGAGTTAAACTACAGGATCTGTGTCTTCATATAAGCAAGAGTTCATTTCTGTTAAACCCTGTGAATTTTGGGCTCTAATGATTTTACACAGTTCAGAAACCCAACTAGATTCTCACTATTTACTAAAAAGCATTTATGTAAGATGAGCTCTGGTTTGTATCAGTTTCATGAGTAGAGTTGCTTTACAATGGTACTTATGAGTAGGAAACACTGTTCTTTTTTTCAGAGCATGATCATGGAACTTGCTGTATTGGAGATGCTTGAAAGAAGAGCTTGCTTCTTGCGTTAAAACTGACTGTGTTCCATGGATGAGAACCCTGGTCAGAATTTACCTTCAGAAACAGAGTTAAACCACAGGATCTGTGCCTTCCTACAAGCGAGAGTTCATTTCTGGTAAACAACGTGAATTTTGGGCTCAAATGATTTTACACAGTTCAAGAACCCAACACAATTCTCACTATTTACTAATGAGCATTGATGTAAGAGGAGCTCTGGTGTGTATCAGTTTCATAAGCTGAGTGTCTTTACATATGCTCCCTTTTAGTAGGAAAGACAGTTCTTTTTTTCTGGGCATGCTCATGGTTCTTGCTGTATTGAAGAAGCTGGAAATAAGAGCTTGGTTCTTTCCTTAAAAGAGAGTGTGTTCCATGGATGAGATCCCTGGTCTGAATTTCCCACAGAAACGGAGTTAAACCCCAGGATCTGTGTCTTCCTACTAGCAAGAGTTCATTTCTGGTAAACCCAGTGAATTTTGGGCTCTAATGATTTTACACAGTTCAAGAACCCAACGCGATTCTCACTATTAACTAAAGAGCCTTTATGAAAGTGGAGATGTGGGTTGTATCAGTTTCATAAGCAGAGATGAACTACATATGGTCTGTACTATTAGGAAGCACAGTTCTTTATTTCAGGGCATGCTCATGGTACTTGCTGTATTGGAGACGCAGGAAAGTAGAGCTTGCTTCTTGCGTTAAAACAGAGTGGGTTCCATGGATGAGAACACTGGTCTGAATTTCCTTTCAGACACGGAGTTAAACCACAGGATCTGTGTCTTCATACAAGCAAGAGTTCTTTTCTGGTATCCAAGTCAATTTGGGGCTCAAATGATTTTACACACTTCAAGAACCATCACTATTCTCACTGTTAACTAAAGAGTATTTATGTAAGTGGAGCTGTGGTTTGTATCAGTTGCATATGCAGACTTGAATTACATATGGTCAGTATGTGTAGGAAACACAGTTCTTTTTTTCAGGGCATGCTCGTGGTACTTGCTGTATTGGAGATGCTAGAAAGAAGAGCTTGTTTCTTACGTTAAATCACAGTGTGTTACATGGATGAGAACACTGGTCTGAATTTCCCTTTAGAAACGGAGTTAAACCGCAGGTTCTGTGTCTTCCTGCAAGCCAGAGTTCATTTCTGGTACACAAAGAGAATTTTGGGCTCAAATGATTTTACACAGTTCAAAAACCCAAGTAGATTCTAACTATTTACTAAAGAGCATTTATGTAAGAGGAGCTCTGGTTTGTATCAGTTTCATAAGCTGAGTTGATTTACATATGGTCCATATGAGGAGGAAACACAGTTCCTTTTTTGACGACATGCTCATGGTTCATGCTGTATTAGAGACGCTGGAAATAAGAGCTTGCTTCTTGCGTAAAAAAAAGAGTGTGTTTCATGGATGAGAACACAGGTCTGAATTTCCCTTCAGAAACGGAGTTAAACCCCAGGATCTGCGTCTTCCTACAAGCAAGAGTTCATTTCAGGAAAACACAATGAATTTTAAGCTCAAGTGATTTTACACAGTTCAAAAACTTATCGTGATTCTCACTATTAACTAAAGAGCATTTATGTAAGAGGAGCTGTGGTTTTATCAGTTTCATAACCATAGTTGAACTATGTATGGTCTGTATGAGTAGGAAACACAGTTCTTTTTTTTGGGGCATGCTCATGGTTATTGCTGTATTGGAGACACTGTAAAGAAGAGCTTGCTTCTTGCCTGAAAACAGAGTGTGTTTCATGTATGAGAACACTGGTCTGAATTTCCATTCAAAAACGGAGTCAAACAACAGATTCTGTGTCTTCCTAAAAGCAAGAGTTCATTTCTGGTAAACCAAGTGAATTTTGGGCTCAAATGATTTTACACAGTTCAAGAACCCAACGCGATTCTCACTATTAACTAAAGAGCCTTTATGAAAGTGGAGCTGTGGTTTCTGTCAGTTTCATAAGCAGAGAAGAACTACGTATGGTCCATGTGAGTAGGAGGCATAGTTCTTTTTTCAGGGCATCATCATGGTACTTTCTGTATTGGAGGTTCTGGAAAGAAGAGCTTGGTTCTTGACTTAAAACAGAGTGTGTTCCATGGATGACATCCCTGGTCTGAATTTCCCACAGAAACGGAGTTAAACCACAGGATCTGTGTCTTCATATAAGCAAGAGTTCATTTCTGTTAAACCCAGTGAATTTTGGGCTCTAATGATTTTACACAGTTCTGAAACCCAACTAGATTCTCACTATTTACTAAAAAGCATTTATGTAAGATGAGCTCTGGTTTGTATCAGTTTCATGAGTAGAGTTGCTTTACAATGGTACTTATGAGTAGGAAACACTGTTCTTTTTTTCAGGGCATGCTCATGGAACTTGCTGTATTGGAGATGCTTGAAAGAAGAGCTTGCTTCTTGCGTTAAAACTGAGTGTGTTCCATGGATGAGAACCCTGGTCAAAATTTACCTTCAGAAACAGAGTTAAACCACAGGATCTGTGCCTTCCTACAAGCAAGAGTTCATTTCTGGTAAACAAAGTGAATTTTGGGCTCAAATGATTTTACACAGTTCAAGAACCCAACACAATTCTCACTATTTACTAAAGAGCATTGATGTAAGAGGAGCTCTGGTTTGTATCAGTTTCATAAGCTGAGTTGATTTAAATATGGTCCATATGAGCAGGAAACACAGTTCTTTTTTTGATGGCATGCTCATGTTACTTACTGTATTGAAGAAGCTGGAAAGAAGAGCTTGGTTCTTGCCTTAAAACAGAGTGTGTTCCATGGATGAGATCCCTGGTCTGAATTTCCCACAGAAACGGAGTTAAACCACAGGATCTGTGTCTTCCTAAAAGCAAGAGTTTATTTCTGGTAAACCAAGTGAATTTTGCCCTCAAATGATTTTACACAGTTCAAGAACCAAGCGCGATTCTCACTACTTACTAAAGAGCATTTATGTAATTGGAGCTGTGGTTTGTATCAGTTTCATAAACAGAGTGGATTTACATATGGTCCCTTTTAGTAGGAAAGACAGTTCTTTTTCTCTGGGCATGCTCATGGCTCTGCATTTATAGGAGAAACTTGAAAGAAGAGCTTGCTTCTTGCCTGAAAACGGAGTGTGTTGCATGGATGAGAACACTGGTCTTAATTTCCCTTCAGAAACAGAGTCAAACCACAGGATCTGTGTCTTCCTAAAAGCAAGAGATCATTTCTGGTATACCAAGTGAATTTTGGGCTCAAATGATTTTACACAGTTCAAGAACCCAACGTGATTCTCACTATTTACTAAAGAGCATTTATGTAAGTGGATCTGTGGTTTGTATCAGTTTCATAAGCAGAGTGGATTTACATATGGTCCCTATTAGAAGGAAAAACAGTTCTTTATTTGAGGGCATGCTCATGGTTCTTACTGTATTGGAGACGCTGGAAAGAAGAGCTTGGTTCTTGCCTTAAAACAGAGTGTGTTCCATGGATGAGATCCCTGGTCTGAATTTCCCACAGAAACGGAGTTATACCACAGGATCTGTGTCTTCATACAAGCAAGAGTTCATTTCTGGTAATCCAAGCAATTTTGGGCTCAAATGATTTTTCACAGTTCAAGACACAACTCTATTCTCACTATTAACTAAAGAGCATTTACGTAAGTGGAGCTGTGGTTTGTATCAGTTTCATAAGCAGAGTTGAAATACGTATGGTCCGTATGAGTAGGAAGCACAGTTCTTTTTTTCAGGGCATGCTCATGGTACGTGCTGTATTGGAGACACACCGGAAAGTAGAGCTTGCTTCTTGCGTTAAAACAGAGTGGGTTCCATGGATGAGAACACTGGTCTGAGTTTCCCTTCAGACACGGAGTTAAACCACAGGATCTGTGTCTTCATACAAGCAAGAGTTTATTTCTGGTAAACCAAGTCAATTTTGGGCACAAATGATTTAAACAGTTCAAGTGCCAACGCTATTCTCACTGTTAACTAAAGAGCATTTATTTAAGTGGAGCTGTGGTTTGTAACAGTTGCATATGCAGACTTGAAATACATATGGTCAGTATGAATAGGAAACACAGTTCTTTTTTTCAGGGCATGCTCATGGTTCTTGCTGTATTGGAGAGGCTAGAAAGAAGAGCTTGCTTCTTGCGTTAAATCACAGTGTGTTACATGGATGAGAACACTGGTCTGAATTTCCCTTCAGAAACCGAGTTAAAGCCCAGGTTCTATGTCTTCCTACACACCTGAGTTCATTTCTGGTAAACAAAGAGAATTTTGGGCTGAAATGATTTTTCACAGTTCAGAAACCCAACTAGATTCTCACTATTTACAAAAGAGCATTTATGTAAGATGAGCTCTGGTTTGTATCAGTTTCATAAGCTGAGTTGATTTACATATGGTCCGTATGAGGAGGAAACACAGTTCCTTTTTTGAGGGCATGCTCATGGTTCTTGCTGTATTGGAGATTCTGGAAAGAAGAGATTGCTTCTTGCGTTAAAACAGAGTGTGTTTCATGGACGAGAACACTGGTCTCAATTTCCCTTCAGAAACGGAGTTAAACCCCAGGATCTGTGTCTTCCTACAAGCACGAGTTCATTTCTGGAAAACCCAGTGAATTTTGGGCTCAAGTGATTTTACACAGTTTAAAAACCCATCGCGATTCTCATTATTAACTAAAGAGCATTTATGTAAGAGGAGCTGTGGTTTGTATCAGTTTCATAACCAGAGTTGAACTATGTATGGTCCGTATGAGTAGGAAACTCAGTTCTTTTTTTGGGGCATGCTCATGGTTATTGCTGTATTAGAGACGCTGGAAACAAGAGCTTGCTTCTTGCCTGAAAGCAGAGTGTGTTTCATAAATGAAAACAATGGTCTTAATTTCCCTTCAGAAACGGAGTTAAACCACAGGATCTGTGTCTTCCTAAAAGCAAGAGTTCATTTCTGGAAAATCAAGTGAATTTTGGTCTCAAATGATTTTACACAGATCAAGAGCCCAACACGATTCTCACTATTTACTAAAGTGCATTTATGTAAGTGGATCTGTGGTTTGTATCAGTTTCATAAGCAGAGTTGATTTAAATATGGTCCGTATGAGCAGGAAACACAGTTCTTTTTTTGATGGCATACTCATGGTTCTTGCTGTATTGGAGACGCTGGAAAGAAGAGCTTGATTCTTGCCTTAAAACAGAGTGTGTTCCATGGATGAGATCCCTGGTCTGAATTTCCCACAGAAACGGAGTTAAACCACAGGATCTGTGTCTTCATAAAAGCAAAAGTTCATTTCTGGTAAACCAAGTCAATTTTGTGCTCAAATGGTTTTACACAGTTCAAGACCCAACACTATTCTAACTGTTAACTAAAGAGCATTTATGTAGGTGGAGCTGTGGTTTGTATCAGTTTCATAAGCTGAGTTGATTTACATATGGTCCATATGAGGAGGAAACACAGTTCTGTTTTTCTGGGCATGATCATGGTTCTTGCTGTGTAGGAGACGCTTGAAAGAAGAGCTTGCCTCTTGCTTGAAAACAGAGTGTGTTTCATATATGAGAACACTGGTCTTAATTTCCCTTCATAAACGGAGTTAAACCACAGGATCTGTATCTTCCTAAAAGCAAGAGTTCATTTCTGGTAAACCAAGTGAATTTTTCGCTCAAATGATTTTACACAGTTCAAGAACCCAACGCGATTCTCACTACTTACTAAAGAGCATTTATGTAATTGGAGCTGTGGTTTGTATCAGTTGCATATGCAGACTTGAATTACATATGGTCAGTATGAGTAGGAAATTCACTTTTTTTTTCAGGGCTTGCTCGTGGTACTTTCTGTATTGGAGAAGTTAAAAAGTAGAGCTTGCTTCTTGCGTTAAATCACAGTGTGTTACATGGATGAGATCCCTGGTTTGAATTTCACACAGAAACAGAGTTAAACAACAGGATCTGTGTCTTCAAAGAAGCAAGAGTTCACTTCTGGTAAACCAAGAGAATTTTGGGCTCAAATGATTTTATACAGTTCAAGAACCCAACACAATTCTCACTATTAACTAAAGAGCATTTATGTAAGTGGAGCTGTGGTTTGTATCAGTCTCATAAGCAGAGTTGAACTGCATAAGATCTGTATGAGTAGGAATCACAGTTCTTTTTTTCTGGGCATTCTCATGGTTTTTTCTGTATTGGAGACGCGGGAAAGTCGAGCTTGCTTCTTGTGTTAAAACAGAGTGGGTTCCATGGATGAGAACACTGGTCTGAATTTCCCTTCAGACAAGCAGTTATACCACAGGATCCTTGTCTTCCTACAAGCCAGGGTTCATTTCTGGTAAACTAAGAGAATTTTGGACACCAATGATTTTACACAGTTCAGAAACCCAAACTAGATTCTCAGTATTTACTAAAAAGGATTTATGTAAGATGAGGTCTGGTTTGTATCAGTTTCATTAGCAGAGTTGATTTATATATGGTCCCTATGAGGAGGAAACACAGTTCTTTTTTTGATGGCATGCTCATGGTTCTTGCTGTATTGGAGATTATGGAAAGAAGAGCTTGCTTCTTGCGTTAAAACAGAGAGTGATCAATGGATGAGAACCCTGGTCTGAATTTACCATCAGAAACGGAGTTAAACCACAGGATCTGTGTCTTCCTACAAACAAGAGTTCATTTCTGGTATACCATATGAAATTTGGCCTCAAATGATTTTACACAGTTCAAGAACCCAACACAATTCTAACTATTTACTAGAGAGCATTTAGGTAAGAGGAGCTCTAGTTAGCAACAGTTTCATAAGCTGAGTTGATTTATATATGGTCCCTATGAGGAGGAAACACAGTTCTTTTTTTTCAGGGCATGCTCATGGTTCTTGCTGTATTGGAGACGCTGGAAATAAGAGCTTGGTTCTTTCCTTAAAAGAGAGTGTGTTCCATGGATGAGAACCCTGGTCTGAATTTCCCCTCAGAAACGGAGTTAAACCACAGGATCTTTGTCTTCCTACAAGCAAGGGTTCATTTCTGTTAAACCAAGTCAATTTTTAGGCTCAAATGATTTTATACAGTTAAAGAACCCAAGGCAATTGTCACTATTAACTAAAGAGCATTTATGTAAGTGGAGCTGTGGTTTGTATCAGTTGCGTATGCAGACTTGAACTTCCTATGGTCCATATGATTAGGAAAAGCAGTTCTTTTTTTCAGGCATGCTAGTGGTACTTGCTGTTTTGGAGACACTGGAAAGAAGAGGTTGCTTCTTGCGTTAAATCAGAGTGTGTTCCATGGATGAGAACCCTGGTCTGAATTTCCCCTCAGAAACGGAGTTAAACCACAGGATCTGTGTCTTCCTACAAGCAAGAGTTCATTTCTGGTAAACCCAGTGAATTTTGGTGTCAAGTGATTTTACACAGTTCAAAAAGCCATCGCGATTCTCACTGTTAACTAAAGAGCCTTTATGTAAGAGGAGCTGTGGTTTGTATCAGTTTCATAACAACAGGTGAACTATGTATGGTCCGTATGAGTAGGAATCACATTTCTTTTTTTTCTGGGCATGCTCATGGTTCTTGCTGTATAGGAGACACTTAAAAGAAGAGCTTGCTTCATGCCTGCAAACAGAGTATGTTTCATGGATGAGAAAACTGGTGTTAATTTCTTCAGAAACGGAGTCAAACAACAGGATTTGTGTCTTCCTAAAAGCAAGAGTTCATTTCTGGTAAACCAAGTGAACTTTGGGCTCAAATGATTTTACACAGTTCAAGAACCCATCGCGATTCTCACTATTTACTAAAGAGCATTTATGTAAGTGGAGCTGTGGTTTGTATCAGTCTCATAAGCAGAGTTAAACTGCATTTGATCTGTATGAATAGGAAACACAGTTCTTATTTTCTGGGCATTCTCATGGTTCTCTCTGTATTGGAGATGCTGGAAAGAAGAGCTTGCTTCTTGCGTAAAAATAGAGTGTGTTTCATGGATGAGAACACTGGTCTGAATATCCCTTCAGAAACGGAGTTAAACCCCAGGATCTGTGTCTTCCTACAAGCAAGAGTTCATTTGTGGTAAACAAAGAGAATTTTGGGCTCAAATGATTTTACACAGTTCAAGACCCAACGCTATTCTCACTGTTAACTAAGAGCATTTATGTAAGTTGAGCTGTGGTTTGTATTTGTTGAATATGCAGACTTGAATTACATATGGTCACTATGAGTAGGAAACACAGTTCTTTTTTTCAGGGCATGCTCATGGAACTTGCTGTATTGTGACGCTAGAAAGAAGAGCTTGCTTCTTGCATGAAATCACAGAGTGTTACATGGATGAGAACCCTGGTCCGAATTTCCCTTATGAAACGTAGTTTAACCCCATGTTCTGTGTCTTCCTACAAGCCAGAGTTCATTTGTGGTAAACAAAGAGAATTTTGGGCTCAAATGATTTTACACAGTTCAGAAATCCAACTAGATTCTCACTTATTAGTAAAGAGGATTTATGTAAGATGAGCTCTAGCTTGTATCAGTTTCATAAGTAGAGTTAATTTACAAATGGTCCGTATGAGTAGGAAACACAGTTCTTTTTTTCAGGGCATGCTCATGGAACTTGCTGTATTGGAGACGCTGGAAAGAAGAGCTTGCTTCTTGCGTTAAAACAGTGTGCTCCATGGATGAGAACCCAGGTCTAAATTTACCTTCAGAAACGGAGTTAAACCCCAGGTTCTGTGTCTTCCTACAAGCCAGAGTTCATTTCTGGTAAACAAAGAGAATTTTGTGCTCAAATGATTTTACACAGTTCAGAAAGCCAACTAGATTCTCACTATTTACTAAAAAGGATTTATGTAAGATGAGGTCTGGTTTGTATCAGTTTCATAAGCAGAGTTGATATATATATGGTCCGTATGAGGAGGAAACACAGTTCTTTTTTTGAGGGCATGCTCATGGTTCTTGCTGTATTGGAGACGCTGGAAAGAAGAGTTTGCTTCTTGCGTTAAAACAGAGAGTGTTCAATGGATGAGAACACTGGTCTGAATTTCCCTTCAGACAAGGAGTTAAACTCCAGGTTCTGTGTCTCCCTACAAGCCAGAGTTCATTTCTGGTAACCAAAGAGAATTTTGGGCTCAAATGATTTTACACAGTTCAAGAACCCAACACAATTCTAACTATTTACTAAAGAGCATTTATGTAAGAGGATCTCTAGTTGGCAACAGTTTCATAAGCTGAGTTGATTTATATATGGTCCGTATGAGGAGGAAACACAGTTCTTTTTTTCAGGGCATGCTCATGGTTCTTGCTGTATTGGAGACGCTTGAAAGAAGAGCTTGCTTCTTGCGTAAAACAGAGTGTGTTTCATGGATGAGAACACTGGTCTGAATTTCCCTTCAGAAATGGAGTTAAACCCCAGGATCTGTGTCTTCCTACAAGCAAGAGTTCATTTCTCGAAAACCCAGTGAATTTTGGGCTCAAGTGATTTTACACAGTTCAAATACCCATCGCGATTCTCACTATTAACTAAAGAGCATTTATGTAAGTGGAGCTGTGGTTTGTATCAGGTTCATAACCAGAGTTGAATTATGTATGGTCCGTATGAGTAGGAAACAAAGTTCTCTTTTTCTGTTCATGCTCATGGTTATTGCTGTATTGGAGATGCTGGAAAGACGAGCTTGCTTCTTGTGTTAAAACAGAGTGGGTTCCATGGACGAGAACACTGGTCTGAATTTACCTTCAGACAAGCAGTTATACCACAGGATCCTTGTCTTCCTACAAGCCAGGGTTCATTTCTGGTAAACTAAGAGAATTTTGGACTCCAATGATTTTACACAGTTCAATAACCCAAACTAGATTCTCAGTATTTACTAAAATGGATTTATGTAAGATGAGGTCTGGTTTGTATCAGTTTCATAAGCAGAGTTGATTTATATATGGTCCCTATGAGGAGGAAACACAGTTCTTTTTTTGAGGGCATGCTCATGGTTCTTGCTGTATTGGAGACTCTGGAAAGAAGAGCTTGCTTCTTGCGTTAAAACAGAGAGTGTTCAATGGATGAGAACCCTGGTCTGAATTTACCTTCAGAAACGGAGTTAAACCCCAGGATCTGTGTCTTCCTACAAGCAAGAGTTCATTTGTGGTAAACAAAGAGAATTTTGGGCTCAAATGATTTTACACAGTTCAAGACCCAAAGCTATTCTCACTGTTAACTAAGAGCATTTATGTAAGTTGAGCTGTGGTTTGTATTTGTTGAATATGCAGACTTGAATTACATATGGTCACTATGAGTAGGAAACACAGTTCTTTTTTTCAGGGCATGCTCATGGAACTTGCTGTATTGTGACGCTAGAAAGAAGAGCTTGCTTCTTGCATGAAATCACAGAGTGTTACATGGATGAGAACCCTGGTCCGAATTTCCCTTATGAAACGTAGTTTAACCCCATGTTCTGTGTCTTCCTACAAGCCAGAGTTCATTTGTGGTAAACAAAGAGAATTTTGGGCTCAAATGATTTTACACAGTTCAGAAATCCAACTAGATTCTCACTTATTAGTAAAGAGGATTTATGTAAGATGAGCTCTAGCTTGTATCAGTTTCATAAGTAGAGTTAATTTACAAATGGTCCGTATGAGTAGGAAACACAGTTCTTTTTTTCAGGGCATGCTCATGGAACTTGCTGTATTGGAGACGCTGGAAAGAAGAGCTTGCTTCTTGCGTTAAAACAGTGTGCTCCATGGATGAGAACCCAGGTCTAAATTTACCTTCAGAAACGGAGTTAAACCCCAGGTTCTGTGTCTTCCTACAAGCCAGAGTTCATTTCTGGTAAACAAAGAGAATTTTGTGCTCAAATGATTTTACACAGTTCAGAAAGCCAACTAGATTCTCACTATTTACTAAAAAGGATTTATGTAAGATGAGGTCTGGTTTGTATCAGTTTCATAAGCAGAGTTGATATATATATGGTCCGTATGAGGAGGAAACACAGTTCTTTTTTTGAGGGCATGCTCATGGTTCTTGCTGTATTGGAGACGCTGGAAAGAAGAGTTTGCTTCTTGCGTTAAAACAGAGAGTGTTCAATGGATGAGAACACTGGTCTGAATTTCCCTTCAGACAAGGAGTTAAACTCCAGGTTCTGTGTCTCCCTACAAGCCAGAGTTCATTTCTGGTAACCAAAGAGAATTTTGGGCTCAAATGATTTTACACAGTTCAAGAACCCAACACAATTCTAACTATTTACTAAAGAGCATTTATGTAAGAGGATCTCTAGTTGGCAACAGTTTCATAAGCTGAGTTGATTTATATATGGTCCGTATGAGGAGGAAACACAGTTCTTTTTTTCAGGGCATGCTCATGGTTCTTGCTGTATTGGAGACGCTTGAAAGAAGAGCTTGCTTCTTGCGTAAAACAGAGTGTGTTTCATGGATGAGAACACTGGTCTGAATTTCCCTTCAGAAATGGAGTTAAACCCCAGGATCTGTGTCTTCCTACAAGCAAGAGTTCATTTCTCGAAAACCCAGTGAATTTTGGGCTCAAGTGATTTTACACAGTTCAAATACCCATCGCGATTCTCACTATTAACTAAAGAGCATTTATGTAAGTGGAGCTGTGGTTTGTATCAGGTTCATAACCAGAGTTGAATTATGTATGGTCCGTATGAGTAGGAAACAAAGTTCTCTTTTTCTGTTCATGCTCATGGTTATTGCTGTATTGGAGATGCTGGAAAGACGAGCTTGCTTCTTGTGTTAAAACAGAGTGGGTTCCATGGACGAGAACACTGGTCTGAATTTACCTTCAGACAAGCAGTTATACCACAGGATCCTTGTCTTCCTACAAGCCAGGGTTCATTTCTGGTAAACTAAGAGAATTTTGGACTCCAATGATTTTACACAGTTCAATAACCCAAACTAGATTCTCAGTATTTACTAAAATGGATTTATGTAAGATGAGGTCTGGTTTGTATCAGTTTCATAAGCAGAGTTGATTTATATATGGTCCCTATGAGGAGGAAACACAGTTCTTTTTTTGAGGGCATGCTCATGGTTCTTGCTGTATTGGAGACTCTGGAAAGAAGAGCTTGCTTCTTGCGTTAAAACAGAGAGTGTTCAATGGATGAGAACCCTGGTCTGAATTTACCTTCAGAAACGGAGTTAAACCCCAGGATCTGTGTCTTCCTACAAGCAAGAGTTCATTTGTGGTAAACAAAGAGAATTTTGGGCTCAAATGATTTTACACAGTTCAAGACCCAAAGCTATTCTCACTGTTAACTAAGAGCATTTATGTAAGTTGAGCTGTGGTTTGTATTAGTTGAATATGCAGACTTGAATTACATATGGTCACTATGAGTAGGAAACACAGTTCTTTTTTTCAGGGCATGCTCATGGAACTTGCTGTATTGTGACGCTAGAAAGAAGAGCTTGCTTCTTGCATGAAATCACAGAGTGTTACATGGATGAGAACCCTGGTCCGTATTTCCCTTATGAAACGGAGTTTAACCCCATGTTCTGTGTCTTCCTACAAGCCAGAGTTCATTTGTGGTAAACAAAGAGAATTTTGGGCTCAAATGATTTTACACAGTTCAGAAATCCAACTAGATTCTCACTTATTAGTAAAGAGCATTTATGTAAGATGAGCTCTGGCTTGTATCAGTTTCATAAGTAGAGTTAATTTACAAATGGTCCGTATGAGTAGGAAACACAGTTCTTTTTTTCAGGGCATGCTCATGGAACTTGCTGTATTGGAGATGCTGGAAAGAAGAGCTTGCTTCTTGCGTTAAAACAGTGTGCTCCATGGATGAGAACCCAGGTCTAAATTTACCTTCAGAAACGGAGTTAAACCCCAGGTTCTGTGTCTTCCTACAAGCCAGAGTTCATTTCTGGTAAACAAAGAGAATTTTGTGCTCAAATGATTTTACACAGTTCAGAAAGCCAACTAGATTCTCACTATTTACTAAAAAGGATTTATGTAAGATGAGGTCTGGTTTGTATCAGTTTCATAAGCAGAGTTGATATATATATGGTCCGTATGAGGAGGAAACACAGTTCTTTTTTGAGGGCATGCTCATGGTTCTTGCTGTATTGGAGACTCTGGAAAGAAGAGCTTGCTTCTTGCGTTAAAACAGAGAGTGTTCAATGGATGAGAACCCTGGTCTGAATTTACCTTCAGAAACGGAGTTAAACCAAAGGATCTGTGTCTTCCTACAAACAAGAGTTCATTTCTGGTATACCATATGAAATTTGGCCTCAAATGATTTTACACAGTGCAAGAACCCAACACAATTCTAACTATTTACTAAAGAGCATTTATGTAAGAGGAGCTCTAGTTTGCAACAGTTTCATAAGCTGAGTTGATTTATATATGGTCCGTATGAGGAGGAAACACAGTTCTTTTTTTCAGGGCATGCTCATGGTTCTTGCTGTATTGGAGACGCTGGAAAGAAGAGCTTGCTTCTTGCGTTAAAACAGAGTGTGTTCCATGGATGAGAACCCTGGTCTGAACTTACCTTTAGAAACTTAGTTAAACCACAGGATCTGTGTCTTCCTACAAGCAGGATTTCATTTCTGTTAAACCAAGTCAATTTTAGGCTCAAATGATTTTACACCGTGAAAGAACCCAAGGCAATTGTCACTATTAACTAAAGAGCATTTATGTAAGTGGAGCTGTGGTTTGTATCAGTTGCGTATGCAGACTTGAACTTCCTATGGTCCATATGATTAGGAAAAGCAGTTCTTTTTTTCCGGCATGCTAGTGGTACTTGCTGTTTTGGAGACACTGGAAAGAAGAGGTTGCTTCTTGCGTTAAATCAGAGTGTGTTCCATGGATGAGAACCCTGGTCTGAATTTCCCCTCAGAAACGGAGTTAAACCACAGGATGTGTGTCTTCCTACAAGCAAGAGTTCATTTCGGGTAAACCAAGTGATTTTGGGGCTCAAATGATTTTACATAGTTCGAGAACCCATCTCAATTCCCACTATTAACTAAAGAGCATTTATGTAAGTGGAGCTGTGGTTTGTATCAGTCTCATAAGCAGAGTTAAACTGCATTTGATCTGTATGAATAGGAAACACAGTTCTTTTTTTCTGGGCATTCTCATGGTTCTTTCTGTATTGGAGATGCTGGAAAGAAAAGCTTGGTTCTTGCCTTAAAACAGAGTGTGTTCCATGGTTGGGATCCCTGGTCTGAATTTCCCACAGAAACGGAGTTAAACCCCAGGATCTGTGTCTTCCTATAAGCAAGAGTTCATTTCTTGTAAACCCAGTGAATTTTGGGCTCAAATGATTTTACACATTTCAAGAACCCAATGCGATTCTCACTATTAACTAAAGATTCTTTATGAAAGTGGAGCTGTGGTTTCTATCAGTTTCATAAGCACAGATGAACTACATATGGTCCGTATGAGTAGGAAAAACAGTTCTTTTTTTCAGGCATGCTAGTGGTACTTGCTGTATTGGAGACGCTGGAAAGAAGAGGTTGCTTCTTGCGTTAAAACAGAGTGTGTTCCATGGATGAGAACCCTGGTCTGAATTTACCTTTAGAAACGGAGTTAAACCAGAGGATCTGTGTCTTCCTACAAGCAAGAGTTCATTTCTGGTAAACCCAGTGAATTTTGGTGTCAAGTGATTTTACACAGTTCAAAAAGCCATCGCGATTCTCACTGTTAACTAAAGAGCCTTTATGTAAGAGGAGCTGTGGTTTGTATCAGTTTCATAACCACAGGTGAACTATGTATGGTCCGTATGAGTAGGAATCACATTTCTTTTTTTTCTGGGCATTATCATGGTTCTTGCTGTATAGGAGACGATGGAAAGAAGAGCTTGCTTCATGCCTGCAAACAGAGTATGTTTCATGGATGAGAAAACTGGTGTTAATTTCTTCAGAAACGGAGTTAAACCACTGGATCTGTGTCTTCCTAAAAGTAAGAGTTCATTTCTGGTAACCCCAGTGAATTTTGGGCTCAAGTGATTTTACACAGTTCAAAAACCCATCGCGATTCTCACTATTAACTAAAGAGCATTTATACAAGATGCGCTGTGGTATGTAATAGTTTCATAAGCAGAGTTGAACCACACATGATCCGTAGGAGTAGGAAACACAGTTCTTTTTTTCAGGGCATGAATATAGTTCTTGCTATATTGGACACGCTGGAAAGAAGATCTTGCTTCTTGCATTAAAACAGAGTGTGTTCCATGGATGAGAACACTGGTCTGAATTTCCCTACAGACACGGAGTTAAACCACAGGATCTGTGTCTTCCTACAAGCAAGAGTTCATTTCTGGTAAACCCAGTGAATTTTGGGCTCAAATGATTTTACACAGTTCAAGAACCCAACGCGATTCTCACTATTAACTAAAGAGCCTTTATGAAAGTTGATCTGTGGTTTGTATCAGTTCCATAAGCAGAGATGAACTACGTATGGTCTGTATGAGTAGGAAGAACAGTTCTTTTTTTCAGGGCATGCACATGGTACTATCTGTATTGGAGACGCTAGAAAGAAGAGCTTGCTTCTTGTGTGAAATCAAAGTGTGTTACATGGATGAGAACACTGGTCTGAATTTCCCTTCAGAAACGGAGTTAAACCCCAGGTTCTGTGTCTTCCTACAAGCCAGAGTTCATTTCTGTTAAACAAAGAGAATTTTGGGCTCAAATGATTTTACACAGGTCAGAAACCCAACTAGATTCTCACTTTTTACTAAAGAGCATTTATGTAAGATGAGCTCTGGTTTGTATCAGTTTCATAAGTAGAGTTGATTTACATATGGTCCATATGAGTAGGAAACACAGTTCTTTTTTTCAGGACATGCTCATGGAACTTGCTGTATTGGAGATGCTGGAAAGAAGAGCTTGCTTCTTGCGTTAAAACAGAGTGTGTTCCATGGATGAGAACACTGGTCTGAATTTCCCAAAGAAACGGAGTTAAACGACAGGATCTGTGTCTTCCTACAAGCCAGAGTTCATTTCTGGCAAACAAATAAATTTTGGGCTCAAATAACTTTAAACAGTTCAGAAACCCAACTAGATTCTAACTATTTACTAAAGAGTATTTATGTAAGATGAGCTCTGGTTTGTATCAGTTTCATAAGCAGAGATTATTCACATATGGTTCATATGAGAAGGACACACAGTTCTTTTTTTCTGGGCATTATCATGGTTCTTGCTGTATTGGGGACACTGCATAGAAGAACTTGCTTCTTGCGTTAAAACAGAGTGTGTTACAGGGATGAGAACTCTCGTCTGAATTTCCCTTCAGAAACGGAGTTATACCCCAGGATCCGTGTCTTTCTACAAACAAGAGTTCATTTCTGGTAATCCCAACTAATTTTGGGCTCAAATGATTTTTCCCAGTTCACGAACCCAACGTGATTCTCACTATTTACTAAAGAACATTTATGTAAGAGTAGCTGTGGTATGTATCAGTTTCATAAGCAGAGTTGCAATACATATGGTCCGTATGAGTAGGAAACCCAGTTCTTTTTTTCAGGGCATGAATATGTTTCTTGCTGTATTGGACACACTGGAAAGAAGATCTTGCTTCTTAGGTTAAAAAAGAGTGTGGTCCATGGATGAGAACACTGGTCTGAATCTCCCTTGAGAAACGGAGTTAAACCAAAGGATCTTTGTCTTCCTACAAGCAAGAGATCATTTCTGGTAAACCAAGTCAATTTTGGGATCAAATGATTTTACACCATTCAAGACCTAACGCTATTCTCACTATTAACTAAAGGTCATTTATGTAAGTCGAGCTGTGGTTTGTATCAGTTGCATATGCAGACTTGAATTACATATGGTCCGTATGAGTAGGAAACACACTTCTTTTTTCCAGGGCATGCTCATGGTACTTGCTGTATTTGAGACGCTGGAAAGAAGAGCTTGCTTCTTCCATTAAAACAGGGTGTGTTCCATGGATGAGATCCCTGGTCTGAATTTCCCACAGAAACGGAGTTAAACCACAGGATCTGTGTCTTCATACAAACAAGAGTTCATTTCCGGTAAACCAAGTCAATTTTGTGCTCAAATGATATTACACAGTTCAAGACCCAACACTATTCTAACTGTTAACTAAAGAGCATTTATGTAGGTGGAGCTGTGGTTTGTATCAGTTTGATAAGCAGAGTGGATTTACATATGGTCCCTATGAGAAGGAAACACAGTTCTTTTTTTGAGGGCATGCTCATGGTTCTTGCTGTATTGGAGACGCTGGAAAGAAGAGCTTGGTTCTTGCCTTAAAACAGAGTGTGTTCCATGGTTGGGATCCCTGGTCTGAATTTCCCACAGAAACGGAGTTAAACCCCAGGATCTGTGTCTTCCTACAAGCAAGAGTTCATTTCTTGTAAACCCAGTGAATTTTGGGCTGAAATGATTTTACACAGTTCAAGAACCCGACGCGATTCTCACTATTAACTAAAGACTCTTTATGAAAGTGGAGCTGTGGTTTCTATCAGTTTCATAAGCAGAGATGAACTACATATGGTCTGTATGAGTAGGAAGCACAGTTCTTTTTTTCAGGGCATGCTCATGGTACTTGCTGTATTGGAGACGCGGGAAAGTAGAGCTTGCTTCATGCGTTAAAACAGAGTGGGTTCCATGGATGAGAACACTGGTCTGAATTTCCTTTCAGACACGGAGTTAAACCACAGGATCTGTGTCTTCATACAAGCAAGAGTTCATTTCTGGTAAACCAAGTCAATTTTGGGCTCAAATGATTTTACACAGTTCAGAAACCCAACTAGATTCTCACTATTTACTAAAGAGCATTTATGTAAGATGAGCTACGGTTTGTATCAGTTTCATAAGCTGAGTTGATTTATGTATGGTCCGTATGAAGAGGAAACACAGTTCTGTTTTTCTGGGCATGCTCATGGTTCTTGCTGTATAGGAGACGCTTGAAAGAAGAGCTTGCCTCTTGCTTGAAAACAGAGTGTGTTTCATATATGAGAACAATGGTCTTAATTTCCCTTCAGAAACGGAGTTAAACCACAGGATCTGTGTCTTGCTAAAAGCAAGAGGTCATTTCTGGTAAACCAAGTGAATTTTGCACTCAAATGATTTTACACAGTTCAAGAACCCAACGCGATTATCACTACTAACTTAAAAGGATTTATGTAATTGGAGCTGTGGGTTGTATCAGTTTCATAATCAGAGTGGATTTACATATGGTCCCTATTAGTAGGAAGGACAGTTCTTTTTTTCTGGGCATGCACATGGTTCTTGCTGTATAGGAGACACTTGAAAGAAGAGCATTCTTCTTGCCTGAAAACAGAGTGTGTTTCATGGATGAGAACACTGGTCTTAATATCCCTTCAGAAATGGAGTCAAACCACAGGATCTGTGTCTTCCTAAAAGCAAGAGTTCATTTCTGGAAAACCATGTCAATTTTTTGCTCAAATGATTTTATACAGTTCAAGAACCCAACGTGATTCTCAATATTTACTAAAGAGCATTTATGTAAGTGGATCTGTGGTTTCTATCAGTTTCATAAGCAGAGTGGATTTACAGATGGTCCCTATGAGAAGGAAACACAGTTCTTTTTTTGAGGGCATGCTCATGGTTCTTGCTGTATTGGAGACGCTGGAACGAAGAGCTTGGTTCTTGCCTTAAAACAGAGTGTGTTCCATGGTTGGGATCCCTGGTCTGAATTTCCCACAGAAACGGAGTTAAACCCCAGGATCTGTGTCTTCCTATAAGCAAGAGTTCATTTCTTGTAAACCCAGTGAATTTTGGGCTCAAATGATTTTACACATTTCAAGAACCCAATGCGATTCTCACTATTAACTAAAGATTCTTTATGAAAGTGGAGCTGTGGTTTCTATCAGTTTCATAAGCACAGATGAACTACATATGGTCCGTATGAGTAGGAAAAACAGTTCTTTTTTTCAGGCATGCTAGTGGTACTTGCTGTATTGGAGACGCTGGAAAGAAGAGGTTGCTTCTTGCGTTAAAACAGAGTGTGTTCCATGGATGAGAACCCTGGTCTGAATTTACCTTTAGAAACGGAGTTAAACCAGAGGATCTGTGTCTTCCTACAAGCAAGAGTTCATTTCTGTTAAACCAAGTCAATTTTAGGCTCAAATGATTTTACACAGTTAAAGAACCCAAGGCAATTGTCACTATTAACTAAAGAGCATTTATGTAAGTGGAGCTGTGGTTTGATTCAGGCGCGTGCAGACTTGAACTTCCTATGGTCAGTCTGATTAGGAAAAACAGTTCTTTTTTTCAGGCATGCTAGTGGTACTTGCTGTATTGGAGACGCTGGAAAGAAGAGGTTGCTTCTTGCGTTAAATCAGAGTGTGTTCCATGGATGAGAACCCTGGTCTGAATTTCCCCTCAAAAACGGAGTTAAACCACAGGATCTGTGTCTTCCTACAAGCAAGAGTTCATTTCTGGTAAACCCAGTGAATTTTGGTGTCAAGTGATTTTACACAGTTCAAAAAGCCATCGCGATTCTCACTGTTAACTAAAGAGCCTTTATGTAAGAGGAGCTGTGGTTTGTATCAGTTTCATAACCACAGGTGAACTATGTATGGTCCGTATGAGTAGGAATCACATTTCTTTTTTTTCTGGGCATTATCATGGTTCTTGCTGTATAGGAGACGATGGAAAGAAGAGCTTGCTTCATGCCTGCAAACAGAGTATGTTTCATGGATGAGAAAACTGGTGTTAATTTCTTCAGAAACGGAGTCAAACAACAGGATTTGTGTCTTCCTAAAAGCAAGAGTTCATTTCTGGTAAACCAAGTGAATTTTGGGCTCAAATGATTTTACACAGTTCAAGAACCCATCGCGATTCTCACTATTTACTAAAGAGCATTTATGTAAGTGGACCTGTGGTTTGTATCAGTTTCATAAGCAGAGTGGATTTACATATGGTCCCTATGAGAAGGAAATACAGTTCTTTTATAGAGGACATGATCATGGTCTTGCTGTATTGGAGAAGCTGGAAAGAAGAGCTTGGTTCTTGCCATAAAACAGAGTGTGTTCCATGGATGAGAACCCTGGTCTGAATTTACCTTTAGAAACGGAGTTAAACCAGAGGATCTGTGTCTTCCTACAAGCAAGAGTTCATTTCTGTTAAACCAAGTCAATTTTAGGCTCAAATGATTTTACACAGTTAAAGAACCCAAGGCAATTGTCACTATTAACTAAAGAGCATTTATGTAAGTGGAGCTGTGGTTTGATTCAGGCGCGTGCAGACTTGAACTTCCTATGGTCAGTCTGATTAGGAAAAACAGTTCTTTTTTTCAGGCATGCTAGTGGTACTTGCTGTATTGGAGACGCTGGAAAGAAGAGGTTGCTTCTTGCGTTAAATCAGAGTGTGTTCCATGGATGAGAACCCTGGTCTGAATTTCCCCTCAAAAACGGAGTTAAACCACAGGATCTGTGTCTTCCTACAAGCAAGAGTTCATTTCTGGTAAACCCAGTGAATTTTGGTGTCAAGTGATTTTACACAGTTCAAAAAGCCATCGCGATTCTCACTGTTAACTAAAGAGCCTTTATGTAAGAGGAGCTGTGGTTTGTATCAGTTTCATAACCACAGGTGAACTATGTATGGTCCGTATGAGTAGGAATCACATTTCTTTTTTTTCTGGGCATTATCATGGTTCTTGCTGTATAGGAGACGATGGAAAGAAGAGCTTGCTTCATGCCTGCAAACAGAGTATGTTTCATGGATGAGAAAACTGGTGTTAATTTCTTCAGAAACGGAGTCAAACAACAGGATTTGTGTCTTCCTAAAAGCAAGAGTTCATTTCTGGTAAACCAAGTGAATTTTGGGCTCAAATGATTTTACACAGTTCAAGAACCCATCGCGATTCTCACTATTTACTAAAGAGCATTTATGTAAGTGGACCTGTGGTTTGTATCAGTTTCATAAGCAGAGTGGATTTACATATGGTCCCTATGAGAAGGAAATACAGTTCTTTTATAGAGGACATGATCATGGTCTTGCTGTATTGGAGAAGCTGGAAAGAAGAGCTTGGTTCTTGCCATAAAACAGAGTGTGTTCCATGGATGAGAACACTGTTCTGAATTTCCCTTCAGAAACGGAGTTAAACCACTGGATCTGTGTCTTCCTAAAAGCAAGAGTTCATTTCTGGTAACCCCAGTGAATTTTGGGCTCAAATGATTTTACACAGTTCAAAAACCCATCGCGATTCTCACTATTAACTAAAGAGCATTTATACAAGATGCGCTGTGGTATGTAATAGTTTCATAAGCAGAGTTGAACCACACATGATCCGTAGGAGTAGGAAACACAGTTCTTTTTTTCAGGGCATGAATATGGTTCTTGCTGTATTGGACACGCTGGAAAGAAGATCTTGCTTCTTGCATTAAAACAGAGTGTGTTCCATGGATGAGAACACTGGTCTGAATTTCCCTACAGACACGGAGTTAAACCACAGGATCTGTGTCTTCCTACAAGCAAGAGTTCATTTCTGGTAAACCCAGTGAATTTTGGGCTCAAATGATTTTACACAGTTCAAGAACCCAACGCGATTCTCACTATTAACTAAAGAGCCTTTATGAAAGTTGAGCTGTGGTTTGTATCAGTTCCATAAGCAGAGATGAACTACGTATGGTCTGTATGAGTAGGAAGAACAGTTCTTTTTTTCAGGGCATGCACATGGTACTATCTGTATTGGAGACGCTAGAAAGAAGAGCTTGCTTCTTGTGTGAAATCAAAGTGTGTTACATGGATGAGAACACTGGTCTGAATTTCCCTTCAGAAACGGAGTTAAACCCCAGGTTCTGTGTCTTCCTACAAGCCAGAGTTCATTTCTGTTAAACAAAGAGAATTTTGGGCTCAAATGATTTTACACAGGTCAGAAACCCAACTAGATTCTCACTTTTTACTAAAGAGCATTTATGTAAGATGAGCTCTGGTTTGTATCAGTTTCATAAGTAGAGTTGATTTACATATGGTCCATATGAGTAGGAAACACAGTTCTTTTTTTCAGGACATGCTCATGGAACTTGCTGTATTGGAGATGCTGGAAAGAAGAGCTTGCTTCTTGCGTTAAAACAGAGTGTGTTCCATGGATGAGAACACTGGTCTGAATTTCCCAAAGAAACGGAGTTAAACGACAGGATCTGTGTCTTCCTACAAGCCAGAGTTCATTTCTGGCAAACAAATAAATTTTGGGCTCAAATAACTTTAAACAGTTCAGAAACCCAACTAGATTCTCACTATTTACTAAAGAGTATTTATGTAAGATGAGCTCTGGTTTGTATCAGTTTCATAAGCAGAGATGATTCACATATGGTTCATATGAGAAGGACACACAGTTCTTTTTTTCTGGGCATTATCATGGTTCTTGCTGTATTGGGGACACTGCATAGAAGAACTTGCTTCTTGCGTTAAAACAGAGTGTGTTACAGGGATGAGAACTCTCGTCTGAATTTCCCTTCAGAAACGGAGTTATACCCCAGGATCCGTGTCTTTCTACAAACAAGAGTTCATTTCTGGTAATCCCAACTAATTTTGGGCTCAAATGATTTTTCCCAGTTCACGAACCCAACGTGATTCTCACTATTTACTAAAGAACATTTATGTAAGAGTAGCTGTGGTATGTATCAGTTTCATAAGCAGAGTTGCAATACATATGGTCCGTATGAGTAGGAAACCCAGTTCTTTTTTTCAGGGCATGAATATGTTTCTTGCTGTATTGGACACACTGGAAAGAAGATCTTGCTTCTTAGGTTAAAAAAGAGTGTGGTCCATGGATGAGAACACTGGTCTGAATCTCCCTTGAGAAACGGAGTTAAACCAAAGGATCTTTGTCTTCCTACAAGCAAGAGATCATTTCTGGTAAACCAAGTCAATTTTGGGATCAAATGATTTTACACCATTCAAGACCTAACGCTATTCTCACTATTAACTAAAGGTCATTTATGTAAGTCGAGCTGTGGTTTGTATCAGTTGCATATGCAGACTTGAATTACATATGGTCCGTATGAGTAGGAAACACACTTCTTTTTTCCAGGGCATGCTCATGGTACTTGCTGTATTTGAGACGCTGGAAAGAAGAGCTTGCTTCTTCCATTAAAACAGGGTGTGTTCCATGGATGAGATCCCTGGTCTGAATTTCCCACAGAAACGGAGTTAAACCACAGGATCTGTGTCTTCATACAAACAAGAGTTCATTTCCGGTAAACCAAGTCAATTTTGTGCTCAAATGATATTACACAGTTCAAGACCCAACACTATTCTAACTGTTAACTAAAGAGCATTTATGTAGGTGGAGCTGTGGTTTGTATCAGTTTGATAAGCTGAGTTGATTTACATATGGTCCCTATGAGAAGGAAACACAGTTCTTTTTTTGAGGGCATGCTCATGGTTCTTGCTGTATTGGAGACGCTGGAAAGAAGAGCTTGGTTCTTGCCTTAAAACAGAGTGTGTTCCATGGTTGGGATCCCTGGTCTGAATTTCCCACAGAAACGGAGTTAAACCCCAGGATCTGTGTCTTCCTACAAGCAAGAGTTCATTTCTTGTAAACCCAGTGAATTTTGGGCTGAAATGATTTTACACAGTTCAAGAACCCGACGCGATTCTCACTATTAACTAAAGACTCTTTATGAAAGTGGAGCTGTGGTTTCTATCAGTTTCATAAGCAGAGATGAACTACATATGGTCTGTATGAGTAGGAAGCACAGTTCTTTTTTTCAGGGCATGCTCATGGTACTTGCTGTATTGGAGACGCGGGAAAGTAGAGCTTGCTTCATGCGTTAAAACAGAGTGGGTTCCATGGATGAGAACACTGGTCTGAATTTCCTTTCAGACACGGAGTTAAACCACAGGATCTGTGTCTTCATACAAGCAAGAGTTCATTTCTGGTAAACCAAGTCAATTTTGGGCTCAAATGATTTTACACAGTTCAGAAACCCAACTAGATTCTCACTATTTACTAAAGAGCATTTATGTAAGATGAGCTACGGTTTGTATCAGTTTCATAAGCTGAGTTGATTTATGTATGGTCCGTATGAAGAGGAAACACAGTTCTGTTTTTCTGGGCATGCTCATGGTTCTTGCTGTATAGGAGACGCTTGAAAGAAGAGCTTGCCTCTTGCTTGAAAACAGAGTGTGTTTCATATATGAGAACAATGGTCTTAATTTCCCTTCAGAAACGGAGTTAAACCACAGGATCTGTGTCTTGCTAAAAGCAAGAGGTCATTTCTGGTAAACCAAGTGAATTTTGCACTCAAATGATTTTACACAGTTCAAGAACCCAACGCGATTATCACTACTAACTTAAAAGGATTTATGTAATTGGAGCTGTGGGTTGTATCAGTTTCATAATCAGAGTGGATTTACATATGGTCCCTATTAGTAGGAAGGACAGTTCTTTTTTTCTGGGCATGCACATGGTTCTTGCTGTATAGGAGACACTTGAAAGAAGAGCATTCTTCTTGCCTGAAAACAGAGTGTGTTTCATGGATGAGAACACTGGTCTTAATATCCCTTCAGAAATGGAGTCAAACCACAGGATCTGTGTCTTCCTAAAAGCAAGAGTTCATTTCTGGAAAACCATGTCAATTTTTTGCTCAAATGATTTTATACAGTTCAAGAACCCAACGTGATTCTCAATATTTACTAAAGAGCATTTATGTAAGTGGATCTGTGGTTTCTATCAGTTTCATAAGCAGAGTGGATTTACAGATGGTCCCTATGAGAAGGAAACACAGTTCTTTTTTTGAGGGCATGCTCATGGTTCTTGCTGTATTGGAGACGCTGGAACGAAGAGCTTGGTTCTTGCCTTAAAACAGAGTGTGTTCCATGGTTGGGATCCCTGGTCTGAATTTCCCACAGAAACGGAGTTAAACCCCAGGATCTGTGTCTTCCTATAAGCAAGAGTTCATTTCTTGTAAACCCAGTGAATTTTGGGCTCAAATGATTTTACACATTTCAAGAACCCAATGCGATTCTCACTATTAACTAAAGATTCTTTATGAAAGTGGAGCTGTGGTTTCTATCAGTTTCATAAGCACAGATGAACTACATATGGTCCGTATGAGTAGGAAAAACAGTTCTTTTTTTCAGGCATGCTAGTGGTACTTGCTGTATTGGAGACGCTGGAAAGAAGAGGTTGCTTCTTGCGTTAAAACAGAGTGTGTTCCATGGATGAGAACCCTGGTCTGAATTTACCTTTAGAAACGGAGTTAAACCAGAGGATCTGTGTCTTCCTACAAGCAAGAGTTCATTTCTGTTAAACCAAGTCAATTTTAGGCTCAAATGATTTTACACAGTTAAAGAACCCAAGGCAATTGTCACTATTAACTAAAGAGCATTTATGTAAGTGGAGCTGTGGTTTGATTCAGGCGCGTGCAGACTTGAACTTCCTATGGTCAGTCTGATTAGGAAAAACAGTTCTTTTTTTCAGGCATGCTAGTGGTACTTGCTGTATTGGAGACGCTGGAAAGAAGAGGTTGCTTCTTGCGTTAAATCAGAGTGTGTTCCATGGATGAGAACCCTGGTCTGAATTTCCCCTCAAAAACGGAGTTAAACCACAGGATCTGTGTCTTCCTACAAGCAAGAGTTCATTTCTGGTAAACCCAGTGAATTTTGGTGTCAAGTGATTTTACACAGTTCAAAAAGCCATCGCGATTCTCACTGTTAACTAAAGAGCCTTTATGTAAGAGGAGCTGTGGTTTGTATCAGTTTCATAACCACAGGTGAACTATGTATGGTCCGTATGAGTAGGAATCACATTTCTTTTTTTTCTGGGCATTATCATGGTTCTTGCTGTATAGGAGACGATGGAAAGAAGAGCTTGCTTCATGCCTGCAAACAGAGTATGTTTCATGGATGAGAAAACTGGTGTTAATTTCTTCAGAAACGGAGTCAAACAACAGGATTTGTGTCTTCCTAAAAGCAAGAGTTCATTTCTGGTAAACCAAGTGAATTTTGGGCTCAAGTGATTTTACACAGTTCAAGAACCCATCGCGATTCTCACTATTTACTAAAGAGCATTTATGTAAGTGGACCTGTGGTTTGTATCAGTTTCATAAGCAGAGTGGATTTACATATGGTCCCTATGAGAAGGAAATACAGTTCTTTTATAGAGGACATGATCATGGTCTTGCTGTATTGGAGAAGCTGGAAAGAAGAGCTTGGTTCTTGCCATAAAACAGAGTGTGTTCCATGGATGAGAACACTGTTCTGAATTTCCCTTCAGAAACGGAGTTAAACCACTGGATCTGTGTCTTCCTAAAAGCAAGAGTTCATTTCTGGTAACCCCAGTGAATTTTGGGCTCAAGTGATTTTACACAGTTCAAAAACCCATCGCGATTCTCACTATTAACTAAAGAGCATTTATACAAGATGCGCTGTGGTATGTAATAGTTTCATAAGCAGAGTTGAACCACACATGATCCGTAGGAGTAGGAAACACAGTTCTTTTTTTCAGGGCATGAATATGGTTCTTGCTATATTGGACACGCTGGAAAGAAGATCTTGCTTCTTGCATTAAAACAGAGTGTGTTCCATGGATGAGAACACTGGTCTGAATTTCCCTACAGACACGGAGTTAAACCACAGGATCTGTGTCTTCCTACAAGCAAGAGTTCATTTCTGGTAAACCCAGTGAATTTTGGGCTCAAATGATTTTACACAGTTCAAGAACCCAACGCGATTCTCACTATTAACTAAAGAGCCTTTATGAAAGTTGAGCTGTGGTTTGTATCAGTTCCATAAGCAGAGATGAACTACGTATGGTCTGTATGAGTAGGAAGAACAGTTCTTTTTTTCAGGGCATGCACATGGTACTATCTGTATTGGAGACGCTAGAAAGAAGAGCTTGCTTCTTGTGTGAAATCAAAGTGTGTTACATGGATGAGAACACTGGTCTGAATTTCCCTTCAGAAACGGAGTTAAACCCCAGGTTCTGTGTCTTCCTACAAGCCAGAGTTCATTTCTGTTAAACAAAGAGAATTTTGGGCTCAAATGATTTTACACAGGTCAGAAACCCAACTAGATTCTCACTTTTTACTAAAGAGCATTTATGTAAGATGAGCTCTGGTTTGTATCAGTTTCATAAGTAGAGTTGATTTACATATGGTCCATATGAGTAGGAAACACAGTTCTTTTTTTCAGGACATGCTCATGGAACTTGCTGTATTGGAGATGCTGGAAAGAAGAGCTTGCTTCTTGCGTTAAAACAGAGTGTGTTCCATGGATGAGAACACTGGTCTGAATTTCCCAAAGAAACGGAGTTAAACGACAGGATCTGTGTCTTCCTACAAGCCAGAGTTCATTTCTGGCAAACAAATAAATTTTGGGCTCAAATAACTTTAAACAGTTCAGAAACCCAACTAGATTCTCACTATTTACTAAAGAGTATTTATGTAAGATGAGCTCTGGTTTGTATCAGTTTCATAAGCAGAGATGATTCACATATGGTTCATATGAGAAGGACACACAGTTCTTTTTTTCTGGGCATTATCATGGTTCTTGCTGTATTGGGGACACTGCATAGAAGAACTTGCTTCTTGCGTTAAAACAGAGTGTGTTACAGGGATGAGAACTCTCGTCTGAATTTCCCTTCAGAAACGGAGTTATACCCCAGGATCCGTGTCTTTCTACAAACAAGAGTTCATTTCTGGTAATCCCAACTAATTTTGGGCTCAAATGATTTTTCCCAGTTCACGAACCCAACGTGATTCTCACTATTTACTAAAGAACATTTATGTAAGAGTAGCTGTGGTATGTATCAGTTTCATAAGCAGAGTTGCAATACATATGGTCCGTATGAGTAGGAAACCCAGTTCTTTTTTTCAGGGCATGAATATGTTTCTTGCTGTATTGGACACACTGGAAAGAAGATCTTGCTTCTTAGGTTAAAAAAGAGTGTGGTCCATGGATGAGAACACTGGTCTGAATCTCCCTTGAGAAACGGAGTTAAACCAAAGGATCTTTGTCTTCCTACAAGCAAGAGATCATTTCTGGTAAACCAAGTCAATTTTGGGATCAAATGATTTTACACCATTCAAGACCTAACGCTATTCTCACTATTAACTAAAGGTCATTTATGTAAGTCGAGCTGTGGTTTGTATCAGTTGCATATGCAGACTTGAATTACATATGGTCCGTATGAGTAGGAAACACACTTCTTTTTTCCAGGGCATGCTCATGGTACTTGCTGTATTTGAGACGCTGGAAAGAAGAGCTTGCTTCTTCCATTAAAACAGGGTGTGTTCCATGGATGAGATCCCTGGTCTGAATTTCCCACAGAAACGGAGTTAAACCACAGGATCTGTGTCTTCATACAAACAAGAGTTCATTTCCGGTAAACCAAGTCAATTTTGTGCTCAAATGATATTACACAGTTCAAGACCCAACACTATTCTAACTGTTAACTAAAGAGCATTTATGTAGGTGGAGCTGTGGTTTGTATCAGTTTGATAAGCTGAGTTGATTTACATATGGTCCCTATGAGAAGGAAACACAGTTCTTTTTTTGAGGGCATGCTCATGGTTCTTGCTGTATTGGAGACGCTGGAAAGAAGAGCTTGGTTCTTGCCTTAAAACAGAGTGTGTTCCATGGTTGGGATCCCTGGTCTGAATTTCCCACAGAAACGGAGTTAAACCCCAGGATCTGTGTCTTCCTACAAGCAAGAGTTCATTTCTTGTAAACCCAGTGAATTTTGGGCTGAAATGATTTTACACAGTTCAAGAACCCGACGCGATTCTCACTATTAACTAAAGACTCTTTATGAAAGTGGAGCTGTGGTTTCTATCAGTTTCATAAGCAGAGATGAACTACATATGGTCTGTATGAGTAGGAAGCACAGTTCTTTTTTTCAGGGCATGCTCATGGTACTTGCTGTATTGGAGACGCGGGAAAGTAGAGCTTGCTTCATGCGTTAAAACAGAGTGGGTTCCATGGATGAGAACACTGGTCTGAATTTCCTTTCAGACACGGAGTTAAACCACAGGATCTGTGTCTTCATACAAGCAAGAGTTCATTTCTGGTAAACCAAGTCAATTTTGGGCTCAAATGATTTTACACAGTTCAGAAACCCAACTAGATTCTCACTATTTACTAAAGAGCATTTATGTAAGATGAGCTACGGTTTGTATCAGTTTCATAAGCTGAGTTGATTTATGTATGGTCCGTATGAAGAGGAAACACAGTTCTGTTTTTCTGGGCATGCTCATGGTTCTTGCTGTATAGGAGACGCTTGAAAGAAGAGCTTGCCTCTTGCTTGAAAACAGAGTGTGTTTCATATATGAGAACAATGGTCTTAATTTCCCTTCAGAAACGGAGTTAAACCACAGGATCTGTGTCTTGCTAAAAGCAAGAGGTCATTTCTGGTAAACCAAGTGAATTTTGCACTCAAATGATTTTACACAGTTCAAGAACCCAACGCGATTATCACTACTAACTTAAAAGGATTTATGTAATTGGAGCTGTGGGTTGTATCAGTTTCATAATCAGAGTGGATTTACATATGGTCCCTATTAGTAGGAAGGACAGTTCTTTTTTTCTGGGCATGCACATGGTTCTTGCTGTATAGGAGACACTTGAAAGAAGAGCATTCTTCTTGCCTGAAAACAGAGTGTGTTTCATGGATGAGAACACTGGTCTTAATATCCCTTCAGAAATGGAGTCAAACCACAGGATCTGTGTCTTCCTAAAAGCAAGAGTTCATTTCTGGAAAACCATGTCAATTTTTTGCTCAAATGATTTTATACAGTTCAAGAACCCAACGTGATTCTCAATATTTACTAAAGAGCATTTATGTAAGTGGATCTGTGGTTTCTATCAGTTTCATAAGCAGAGTGGATTTACAGATGGTCCCTATGAGAAGGAAACACAGTTCTTTTTTTGAGGGCATGCTCATGGTTCTTGCTGTATTGGAGACGCTGGAACGAAGAGCTTGGTTCTTGCCTTAAAACAGAGTGTGTTCCATGGTTGGGATCCCTGGTCTGAATTTCCCACAGAAACGGAGTTAAACCCCAGGATCTGTGTCTTCCTATAAGCAAGAGTTCATTTCTTGTAAACCCAGTGAATTTTGGGCTCAAATGATTTTACACATTTCAAGAACCCAATGCGATTCTCACTATTAACTAAAGATTCTTTATGAAAGTGGAGCTGTGGTTTCTATCAGTTTCATAAGCACAGATGAACTACATATGGTCCGTATGAGTAGGAAAAACAGTTCTTTTTTTCAGGCATGCTAGTGGTACTTGCTGTATTGGAGACGCTGGAAAGAAGAGGTTGCTTCTTGCGTTAAAACAGAGTGTGTTCCATGGATGAGAACCCTGGTCTGAATTTACCTTTAGAAACGGAGTTAAACCAGAGGATCTGTGTCTTCCTACAAGCAAGAGTTCATTTCTGTTAAACCAAGTCAATTTTAGGCTCAAATGATTTTACACAGTTAAAGAACCCAAGGCAATTGTCACTATTAACTAAAGAGCATTTATGTAAGTGGAGCTGTGGTTTGATTCAGGCGCGTGCAGACTTGAACTTCCTATGGTCAGTCTGATTAGGAAAAACAGTTCTTTTTTTCAGGCATGCTAGTGGTACTTGCTGTATTGGAGACGCTGGAAAGAAGAGGTTGCTTCTTGCGTTAAATCAGAGTGTGTTCCATGGATGAGAACCCTGGTCTGAATTTCCCCTCAAAAACGGAGTTAAACCACAGGATCTGTGTCTTCCTACAAGCAAGAGTTCATTTCTGGTAAACCCAGTGAATTTTGGTGTCAAGTGATTTTACACAGTTCAAAAAGCCATCGCGATTCTCACTGTTAACTAAAGAGCCTTTATGTAAGAGGAGCTGTGGTTTGTATCAGTTTCATAACCACAGGTGAACTATGTATGGTCCGTATGAGTAGGAATCACATTTCTTTTTTTTCTGGGCATTATCATGGTTCTTGCTGTATAGGAGACGATGGAAAGAAGAGCTTGCTTCATGCCTGCAAACAGAGTATGTTTCATGGATGAGAAAACTGGTGTTAATTTCTTCAGAAACGGAGTCAAACAACAGGATTTGTGTCTTCCTAAAAGCAAGAGTTCATTTCTGGTAAACCAAGTGAATTTTGGGCTCAAGTGATTTTACACAGTTCAAGAACCCATCGCGATTCTCACTATTTACTAAAGAGCATTTATGTAAGTGGACCTGTGGTTTGTATCAGTTTCATAAGCAGAGTGGATTTACATATGGTCCCTATGAGAAGGAAATACAGTTCTTTTATAGAGGACATGATCATGGTCTTGCTGTATTGGAGAAGCTGGAAAGAAGAGCTTGGTTCTTGCCATAAAACAGAGTGTGTTCCATGGATGAGAACACTGTTCTGAATTTCCCTTCAGAAACGGAGTTAAACCACTGGATCTGTGTCTTCCTAAAAGCAAGAGTTCATTTCTGGTAACCCCAGTGAATTTTGGGCTCAAGTGATTTTACACAGTTCAAAAACCCATCGCGATTCTCACTATTAACTAAAGAGCATTTATACAAGATGCGCTGTGGTATGTAATAGTTTCATAAGCAGAGTTGAACCACACATGATCCGTAGGAGTAGGAAACACAGTTCTTTTTTTCAGGGCATGAATATGGTTCTTGCTATATTGGACACGCTGGAAAGAAGATCTTGCTTCTTGCATTAAAACAGAGTGTGTTCCATGGATGAGAACACTGGTCTGAATTTCCCTACAGACACGGAGTTAAACCACAGGATCTGTGTCTTCCTACAAGCAAGAGTTCATTTCTGGTAAACCCAGTGAATTTTGGGCTCAAATGATTTTACACAGTTCAAGAACCCAACGCGATTCTCACTATTAACTAAAGAGCCTTTATGAAAGTTGAGCTGTGGTTTGTATCAGTTCCATAAGCAGAGATGAACTACGTATGGTCTGTATGAGTAGGAAGAACAGTTCTTTTTTTCAGGGCATGCACATGGTACTATCTGTATTGGAGACGCTAGAAAGAAGAGCTTGCTTCTTGTGTGAAATCAAAGTGTGTTACATGGATGAGAACACTGGTCTGAATTTCCCTTCAGAAACGGAGTTAAACCCCAGGTTCTGTGTCTTCCTACAAGCCAGAGTTCATTTCTGTTAAACAAAGAGAATTTTGGGCTCAAATGATTTTACACAGGTCAGAAACCCAACTAGATTCTCACTTTTTACTAAAGAGCATTTATGTAAGATGAGCTCTGGTTTGTATCAGTTTCATAAGTAGAGTTGATTTACATATGGTCCATATGAGTAGGAAACACAGTTCTTTTTTTCAGGACATGCTCATGGAACTTGCTGTATTGGAGATGCTGGAAAGAAGAGCTTGCTTCTTGCGTTAAAACAGAGTGTGTTCCATGGATGAGAACACTGGTCTGAATTTCCCAAAGAAACGGAGTTAAATGACAGGATCTGTGTCTTCCTACAAGCCAGAGTTCATTTCTGGCAAACAAATAAATTTTGGGCTCAAATAACTTTAAACAGTTCAGAAACCCAACTAGATTCTCACTATTTACTAAAGAGTATTTATGTAAGATGAGCTCTGGTTTGTATCAGTTTCATAAGCAGAGATGATTCACATATGGTTCATATGAGAAGGACACACAGTTCTTTTTTTCTGGGCATTATCATGGTTCTTGCTGTATTGGGGACACTGCATAGAAGAACTTGCTTCTTGCGTTAAAACAGAGTGTGTTACAGGGATGAGAACTCTCGTCTGAATTTCCCTTCAGAAACGGAGTTATACCCCAGGATCCGTGTCTTTCTACAAACAAGAGTTCATTTCTGGTAATCCCAACTAATTTTGGGCTCAAATGATTTTTCCCAGTTCACGAACCCAACGTGATTCTCACTATTTACTAAAGAACATTTATGTAAGAGTAGCTGTGGTATGTATCAGTTTCATAAGCAGAGTTGCAATACATATGGTCCGTATGAGTAGGAAACCCAGTTCTTTTTTTCAGGGCATGAATATGTTTCTTGCTGTATTGGACACACTGGAAAGAAGATCTTGCTTCTTAGGTTAAAAAAGAGTGTGGTCCATGGATGAGAACACTGGTCTGAATCTCCCTTGAGAAACGGAGTTAAACCAAAGGATCTTTGTCTTCCTACAAGCAAGAGATCATTTCTGGTAAACCAAGTCAATTTTGGGATCAAATGATTTTACACCATTCAAGACCTAACGCTATTCTCACTATTAACTAAAGGTCATTTATGTAAGTCGAGCTGTGGTTTGTATCAGTTGCATATGCAGACTTGAATTACATATGGTCCGTATGAGTAGGAAACACACTTCTTTTTTCCAGGGCATGCTCATGGTACTTGCTGTATTTGAGACGCTGGAAAGAAGAGCTTGCTTCTTCCATTAAAACAGGGTGTGTTCCATGGATGAGATCCCTGGTCTGAATTTCCCACAGAAACGGAGTTAAACCACAGGATCTGTGTCTTCATACAAACAAGAGTTCATTTCCGGTAAACCAAGTCAATTTTGTGCTCAAATGATATTACACAGTTCAAGACCCAACACTATTCTAACTGTTAACTAAAGAGCATTTATGTAGGTGGAGCTGTGGTTTGTATCAGTTTGATAAGCTGAGTTGATTTACATATGGTCCCTATGAGAAGGAAACACAGTTCTTTTTTTGAGGGCATGCTCATGGTTCTTGCTGTATTGGAGACGCTGGAAAGAAGAGCTTGGTTCTTGCCTTAAAACAGAGTGTGTTCCATGGTTGGGATCCCTGGTCTGAATTTCCCACAGAAACAGAGTTAAACCCCAGGATCTGTGTCTTCCTACAAGCAAGAGTTCATTTCTTGTAAACCCAGTGAATTTTGGGCTGAAATGATTTTACACAGTTCAAGAACCCGACGCGATTCTCACTATTAACTAAAGACTCTTTATGAAAGTGGAGCTGTGGTTTCTATCAGTTTCATAAGCAGAGATGAACTACATATGGTCTGTATGAGTAGGAAGCACAGTTCTTTTTTTCAGGGCATGCTCATGGTACTTGCTGTATTGGAGACGCGGGAAAGTAGAGCTTGCTTCATGCGTTAAAACAGAGTGGGTTCCATGGATGAGAACACTGGTCTGAATTTCCTTTCAGACACGGAGTTAAACCACAGGATCTGTGTCTTCATACAAGCAAGAGTTCATTTCTGGTAAACCAAGTCAATTTTGGGCTCAAATGATTTTACACAGTTCAGAAACCCAACTAGATTCTCACTATTTACTAAAGAGCATTTATGTAAGATGAGCTACGGTTTGTATCAGTTTCATAAGCTGAGTTGATTTATGTATGGTCCGTATGAAGAGGAAACACAGTTCTGTTTTTCTGGGCATGCTCATGGTTCTTGCTGTATAGGAGACGCTTGAAAGAAGAGCTTGCCTCTTGCTTGAAAACAGAGTGTGTTTCATATATGAGAACAATGGTCTTAATTTCCCTTCAGAAACGGAGTTAAACCACAGGATCTGTGTCTTGCTAAAAGCAAGAGGTCATTTCTGGTAAACCAAGTGAATTTTGCACTCAAATGATTTTACACAGTTCAAGAACCCAACGCGATTATCACTACTAACTTAAAAGGATTTATGTAATTGGAGCTGTGGGTTGTATCAGTTTCATAATCAGAGTGGATTTACATATGGTCCCTATTAGTAGGAAGGACAGTTCTTTTTTTCTGGGCATGCACATGGTTCTTGCTGTATAGGAGACACTTGAAAGAAGAGCATTCTTCTTGCCTGAAAACAGAGTGTGTTTCATGGATGAGAACACTGGTCTTAATATCCCTTCAGAAATGGAGTCAAACCACAGGATCTGTGTCTTCCTAAAAGCAAGAGTTCATTTCTGGAAAACCATGTCAATTTTTTGCTCAAATGATTTTATACAGTTCAAGAACCCAACGTGATTCTCAATATTTACTAAAGAGCATTTATGTAAGTGGATCTGTGGTTTCTATCAGTTTCATAAGCAGAGTGGATTTACAGATGGTCCCTATGAGAAGGAAACACAGTTCTTTTTTTGAGGGCATGCTCATGGTTCTTGCTGTATTGGAGACGCTGGAACGAAGAGCTTGGTTCTTGCCTTAAAACAGAGTGTGTTCCATGGTTGGGATCCCTGGTCTGAATTTCCCACAGAAACGGAGTTAAACCCCAGGATCTGTGTCTTCCTATAAGCAAGAGTTCATTTCTTGTAAACCCAGTGAATTTTGGGCTCAAATGATTTTACACATTTCAAGAACCCAATGCGATTCTCACTATTAACTAAAGATTCTTTATGAAAGTGGAGCTGTGGTTTCTATCAGTTTCATAAGCACAGATGAACTACATATGGTCCGTATGAGTAGGAAAAACAGTTCTTTTTTTCAGGCATGCTAGTGGTACTTGCTGTATTGGAGACGCTGGAAAGAAGAGGTTGCTTCTTGCGTTAAAACAGAGTGTGTTCCATGGATGAGAACCCTGGTCTGAATTTACCTTTAGAAACGGAGTTAAACCAGAGGATCTGTGTCTTCCTACAAGCAAGAGTTCATTTCTGTTAAACCAAGTCAATTTTAGGCTCAAATGATTTTACACAGTTAAAGAACCCAAGGCAATTGTCACTATTAACTAAAGAGCATTTATGTAAGTGGAGCTGTGGTTTGATTCAGGCGCGTGCAGACTTGAACTTCCTATGGTCAGTCTGATTAGGAAAAACAGTTCTTTTTTTCAGGCATGCTAGTGGTACTTGCTGTATTGGAGACGCTGGAAAGAAGAGGTTGCTTCTTGCGTTAAATCAGAGTGTGTTCCATGGATGAGAACCCTGGTCTGAATTTCCCCTCAAAAACGGAGTTAAACCACAGGATCTGTGTCTTCCTACAAGCAAGAGTTCATTTCTGGTAAACCCAGTGAATTTTGGTGTCAAGTGATTTTACACAGTTCAAAAAGCCATCGCGATTCTCACTGTTAACTAAAGAGCCTTTATGTAAGAGGAGCTGTGGTTTGTATCAGTTTCATAACCACAGGTGAACTATGTATGGTCCGTATGAGTAGGAATCACATTTCTTTTTTTTCTGGGCATTATCATGGTTCTTGCTGTATAGGAGACGATGGAAAGAAGAGCTTGCTTCATGCCTGCAAACAGAGTATGTTTCATGGATGAGAAAACTGGTGTTAATTTCTTCAGAAACGGAGTCAAACAACAGGATTTGTGTCTTCCTAAAAGCAAGAGTTCATTTCTGGTAAACCAAGTGAATTTTGGGCTCAAGTGATTTTACACAGTTCAAGAACCCATCGCGATTCTCACTATTTACTAAAGAGCATTTATGTAAGTGGACCTGTGGTTTGTATCAGTTTCATAAGCAGAGTGGATTTACATATGGTCCCTATGAGAAGGAAATACAGTTCTTTTATAGAGGACATGATCATGGTCTTGCTGTATTGGAGAAGCTGGAAAGAAGAGCTTGGTTCTTGCCATAAAACAGAGTGTGTTCCATGGATGAGAACACTGTTCTGAATTTCCCTTCAGAAACGGAGTTAAACCACTGGATCTGTGTCTTCCTAAAAGCAAGAGTTCATTTCTGGTAACCCCAGTGAATTTTGGGCTCAAGTGATTTTACACAGTTCAAAAACCCATCGCGATTCTCACTATTAACTAAAGAGCATTTATACAAGATGCGCTGTGGTATGTAATAGTTTCATAAGCAGAGTTGAACCACACATGATCCGTAGGAGTAGGAAACACAGTTCTTTTTTTCAGGGCATGAATATGGTTCTTGCTATATTGGACACGCTGGAAAGAAGATCTTGCTTCTTGCATTAAAACAGAGTGTGTTCCATGGATGAGAACACTGGTCTGAATTTCCCTACAGACACGGAGTTAAACCACAGGATCTGTGTCTTCCTACAAGCAAGAGTTCATTTCTGGTAAACCCAGTGAATTTTGGGCTCAAATGATTTTACACAGTTCAAGAACCCAACGCGATTCTCACTATTAACTAAAGAGCCTTTATGAAAGTTGAGCTGTGGTTTGTATCAGTTCCATAAGCAGAGATGAACTACGTATGGTCTGTATGAGTAGGAAGAACAGTTCTTTTTTTCAGGGCATGCACATGGTACTATCTGTATTGGAGACGCTAGAAAGAAGAGCTTGCTTCTTGTGTGAAATCAAAGTGTGTTACATGGATGAGAACACTGGTCTGAATTTCCCTTCAGAAACGGAGTTAAACCCCAGGTTCTGTGTCTTCCTACAAGCCAGAGTTCATTTCTGTTAAACAAAGAGAATTTTGGGCTCAAATGATTTTACACAGGTCAGAAACCCAACTAGATTCTCACTATTTACTAAAGAGCATTTATGTAAGATGAGCTACGGTTTGTATCAGTTTCATAAGCTGAGTTGATTTATGTATGGTCCGTATGAAGAGGAAACACAGTTCTTTTTTTCAGGACATGCTCATGGTTCTTGCTGTATAGGAGACGCTTGAAAGAAGAGCTTGCCTCTTGCTTGAAAACAGAGTGTGTTTCATATATGAGAACAATGGTCTTAATTTCCCTTCAGAAACGGAGTTAAACCACAGGATCTGTGTCTTGCTAAAAGCAAGAGGTCATTTCTGGTAAACCAAGTGAATTTTGCACTCAAATGATTTTACACAGTTCAAGAACCCAACGCGATTATCACTACTAACTTAAAAGGATTTATGTAATTGGAGCTGTGGGTTGTATCAGTTTCATAATCAGAGTGGATTTACATATGGTCCCTATTAGTAGGAAGGACAGTTCTTTTTTTCTGGGCATGCACATGGTTCTTGCTGTATAGGAGACACTTGAAAGAAGAGCATTCTTCTTGCCTGAAAACAGAGTGTGTTTCATGGATGAGAACACTGGTCTTAATATCCCTTCAGAAATGGAGTCAAACCACAGGATCTGTGTCTTCCTAAAAGCAAGAGTTCATTTCTGGAAAACCATGTCAATTTTTTGCTCAAATGATTTTATACAGTTCAAGAACCCAACGTGATTCTCAATATTTACTAAAGAGCATTTATGTAAGTGGATCTGTGGTTTCTATCAGTTTCATAAGCAGAGTGGATTTACAGATGGTCCCTATGAGAAGGAAACACAGTTCTTTTTTTGAGGGCATGCTCATGGTTCTTGCTGTATTGGAGACGCTGGAACGAAGAGCTTGGTTCTTGCCTTAAAACAGAGTGTGTTCCATGGTTGGGATCCCTGGTCTGAATTTCCCACAGAAACGGAGTTAAACCCCAGGATCTGTGTCTTCCTATAAGCAAGAGTTCATTTCTTGTAAACCCAGTGAATTTTGGGCTCAAATGATTTTACACATTTCAAGAACCCAATGCGATTCTCACTATTAACTAAAGATTCTTTATGAAAGTGGAGCTGTGGTTTCTATCAGTTTCATAAGCACAGATGAACTACATATGGTCCGTATGAGTAGGAAAAACAGTTCTTTTTTTCAGGCATGCTAGTGGTACTTGCTGTATTGGAGACGCTGGAAAGAAGAGGTTGCTTCTTGCGTTAAAACAGAGTGTGTTCCATGGATGAGAACCCTGGTCTGAATTTACCTTTAGAAACGGAGTTAAACCAGAGGATCTGTGTCTTCCTACAAGCAAGAGTTCATTTCTGTTAAACCAAGTCAATTTTAGGCTCAAATGATTTTACACAGTTAAAGAACCCAAGGCAATTGTCACTATTAACTAAAGAGCATTTATGTAAGTGGAGCTGTGGTTTGATTCAGGCGCGTGCAGACTTGAACTTCCTATGGTCAGTCTGATTAGGAAAAACAGTTCTTTTTTTCAGGCATGCTAGTGGTACTTGCTGTATTGGAGACGCTGGAAAGAAGAGGTTGCTTCTTGCGTTAAATCAGAGTGTGTTCCATGGATGAGAACCCTGGTCTGAATTTCCCCTCAAAAACGGAGTTAAACCACAGGATCTGTGTCTTCCTACAAGCAAGAGTTCATTTCTGGTAAACCCAGTGAATTTTGGTGTCAAGTGATTTTACACAGTTCAAAAAGCCATCGCGATTCTCACTGTTAACTAAAGAGCCTTTATGTAAGAGGAGCTGTGGTTTGTATCAGTTTCATAACCACAGGTGAACTATGTATGGTCCGTATGAGTAGGAATCACATTTCTTTTTTTTCTGGGCATTATCATGGTTCTTGCTGTATAGGAGACGATGGAAAGAAGAGCTTGCTTCATGCCTGCAAACAGAGTATGTTTCATGGATGAGAAAACTGGTGTTAATTTCTTCAGAAACGGAGTCAAACAACAGGATTTGTGTCTTCCTAAAAGCAAGAGTTCATTTCTGGTAAACCAAGTGAATTTTGGGCTCAAGTGATTTTACACAGTTCAAGAACCCATCGCGATTCTCACTATTTACTAAAGAGCATTTATGTAAGTGGACCTGTGGTTTGTATCAGTTTCATAAGCAGAGTGGATTTACATATGGTCCCTATGAGAAGGAAATACAGTTCTTTTATAGAGGACATGATCATGGTCTTGCTGTATTGGAGAAGCTGGAAAGAAGAGCTTGGTTCTTGCCATAAAACAGAGTGTGTTCCATGGATGAGAACACTGTTCTGAATTTCCCTTCAGAAACGGAGTTAAACCACTGGATCTGTGTCTTCCTAAAAGCAAGAGTTCATTTCTGGTAACCCCAGTGAATTTTGGGCTCAAGTGATTTTACACAGTTCAAAAACCCATCGCGATTCTCACTATTAACTAAAGAGCATTTATACAAGATGCGCTGTGGTATGTAATAGTTTCATAAGCAGAGTTGAACCACACATGATCCGTAGGAGTAGGAAACACAGTTCTTTTTTTCAGGGCATGAATATGGTTCTTGCTGTATTGGACACGCTGGAAAGAAGATCTTGCTTCTTGCATTAAAACAGAGTGTGTTCCATGGATGAGAACACTGGTCTGAATTTCCCTACAGACACGGAGTTAAACCACAGGATCTGTGTCTTCCTACAAGCAAGAGTTCATTTCTGGTAAACCCAGTGAATTTTGGGCTCAAATGATTTTACACAGTTCAAGAACCCAACGTGATTCTCACTATTAACTAAAGAGCCTTTATGAAAGTTGAGCTGTGGTTTGTATCAGTTCCATAAGCAGAGATGAACTACGTATGGTCTGTATGGGTAGGAAGAACAGTTCTTTTTTTCAGGGCATGCACATGGTACTATCTGTATTGGAGACGCTAGAAAGAAGAGCTTGCTTCTTGTGTGAAATCAAAGTGTGTTACATGGATGAGAACACTGGTCTGAATTTCCCTTCAGAAACGGAGTTAAACCCCAGGTTCTGTGTCTTCCTACAAGCCAGAGTTCATTTCTGTTAAACAAAGAGAATTTTGGGCTCAAATGATTTTACACAGGTCAGAAACCCAACTAGATTCTCACTTTTTACTAAAGAGCATTTATGTAAGATGAGCTCTGGTTTGTATCAGTTTCATAAGTAGAGTTGATTTACATATGGTCCATATGAGTAGGAAACACAGTTCTTTTTTTCAGGACATGCTCATGGAACTTGCTGTATTGGAGATGCTGGAAAGAAGAGCTTGCTTCTTGCGTTAAAACAGAGTGTGTTCCATGGATGAGAACACTGGTCTGAATTTCCCAAAGAAACGGAGTTAAACGACAGGATCTGTGTCTTCCTACAAGCCAGAGTTCATTTCTGGCAAACAAAGAGAATTTTGGGCTCAAATGATTTTACACAGGTCAGAAACCCAACTAGATTCTCACTTTTTACTAAAGAGCATTTATGTAAGATGAGCTCTGGTTTGTATCACTTTCATAAGTAGAGTTGATTTACATATGGTCCATATGAGTAGGAAACACAGTTCTTTTTTTCAGGACATGCTCATGGAACTTGCTGTATTGGAGATGCTGGAAAGAAGAGCTTGCTTCTTGCGTTAAAACAGAGTGTGTTCCATGGATGAGAACACTGGTCTGAATTTCCCAAAGAAACGGAGTTAAATGACAGGATCTGTGTCTTCCTACAAGCCAGAGTTCATTTCTGGCAAACAAATAAATTTTGGGCTCAAATAACTTTAAACAGTTCAGAAACCCAACTAGATTCTCACTATTTACTAAAGAGTATTTATGTAAGATGAGCTCTGGTTTGTATCAGTTTCATAAGCAGAGATGATTCACATATGGTTCATATGAGAAGGACACACAGTTCTTTTTTTCTGGGCATTATCATGGTTCTTGCTGTATTGGGGACACTGCATAGAAGAACTTGCTTCTTGCGTTAAAACAGAGTGTGTTACAGGGATGAGAACTCTCGTCTGAATTTCCCTTCAGAAACGGAGTTATACCCCAGGATCCGTGTCTTTCTACAAACAAGAGTTCATTTCTGGTAATCCCAACTAATTTTGGGCTCAAATGATTTTTCCCAGTTCACGAACCCAACGTGATTCTCACTATTTACTAAAGAACATTTATGTAAGAGTAGCTGTGGTATGTATCAGTTTCATAAGCAGAGTTGCAATACATATGGTCCGTATGAGTAGGAAACCCAGTTCTTTTTTTCAGGGCATGAATATGTTTCTTGCTGTATTGGACACACTGGAAAGAAGATCTTGCTTCTTAGGTTAAAAAAGAGTGTGGTCCATGGATGAGAACACTGGTCTGAATCTCCCTTGAGAAACGGAGTTAAACCAAAGGATCTTTGTCTTCCTACAAGCAAGAGATCATTTCTGGTAAACCAAGTCAATTTTGGGATCAAATGATTTTACACCATTCAAGACCTAACGCTATTCTCACTATTAACTAAAGGTCATTTATGTAAGTCGAGCTGTGGTTTGTATCAGTTGCATATGCAGACTTGAATTACATATGGTCCGTATGAGTAGGAAACACACTTCTTTTTTCCAGGGCATGCTCATGGTACTTGCTGTATTTGAGACGCTGGAAAGAAGAGCTTGCTTCTTCCATTAAAACAGGGTGTGTTCCATGGATGAGATCCCTGGTCTGAATTTCCCACAGAAACGGAGTTAAACCACAGGATCTGTGTCTTCATACAAACAAGAGTTCATTTCCGGTAAACCAAGTCAATTTTGTGCTCAAATGATATTACACAGTTCAAGACCCAACACTATTCTAACTGTTAACTAAAGAGCATTTATGTAGGTGGAGCTGTGGTTTGTATCAGTTTGATAAGCTGAGTTGATTTACATATGGTCCCTATGAGAAGGAAACACAGTTCTTTTTTTGAGGGCATGCTCATGGTTCTTGCTGTATTGGAGACGCTGGAAAGAAGAGCTTGGTTCTTGCCTTAAAACAGAGTGTGTTCCATGGTTGGGATCCCTGGTCTGAATTTCCCACAGAAACAGAGTTAAACCCCAGGATCTGTGTCTTCCTACAAGCAAGAGTTCATTTCTTGTAAACCCAGTGAATTTTGGGCTGAAATGATTTTACACAGTTCAAGAACCCGACGCGATTCTCACTATTAACTAAAGACTCTTTATGAAAGTGGAGCTGTGGTTTCTATCAGTTTCATAAGCAGAGATGAACTACATATGGTCTGTATGAGTAGGAAGCACAGTTCTTTTTTTCAGGGCATGCTCATGGTACTTGCTGTATTGGAGACGCGGGAAAGTAGAGCTTGCTTCATGCGTTAAAACAGAGTGGGTTCCATGGATGAGAACACTGGTCTGAATTTCCTTTCAGACACGGAGTTAAACCACAGGATCTGTGTCTTCATACAAGCAAGAGTTCATTTCTGGTAAACCAAGTCAATTTTGGGCTCAAATGATTTTACACAGTTCAGAAACCCAACTAGATTCTCACTATTTACTAAAGAGCATTTATGTAAGATGAGCTACGGTTTGTATCAGTTTCATAAGCTGAGTTGATTTATGTATGGTCCGTATGAAGAGGAAACACAGTTCTGTTTTTCTGGGCATGCTCATGGTTCTTGCTGTATAGGAGACGCTTGAAAGAAGAGCTTGCCTCTTGCTTGAAAACAGAGTGTGTTTCATATATGAGAACAATGGTCTTAATTTCCCTTCAGAAACGGAGTTAAACCACAGGATCTGTGTCTTGCTAAAAGCAAGAGGTCATTTCTGGTAAACCAAGTGAATTTTGCACTCAAATGATTTTACACAGTTCAAGAACCCAACGCGATTATCACTACTAACTTAAAAGGATTTATGTAATTGGAGCTGTGGGTTGTATCAGTTTCATAATCAGAGTGGATTTACATATGGTCCCTATTAGTAGGAAGGACAGTTCTTTTTTTCTGGGCATGCACATGGTTCTTGCTGTATAGGAGACACTTGAAAGAAGAGCATTCTTCTTGCCTGAAAACAGAGTGTGTTTCATGGATGAGAACACTGGTCTTAATATCCCTTCAGAAATGGAGTCAAACCACAGGATCTGTGTCTTCCTAAAAGCAAGAGTTCATTTCTGGAAAACCATGTCAATTTTTTGCTCAAATGATTTTATACAGTTCAAGAACCCAACGTGATTCTCAATATTTACTAAAGAGCATTTATGTAAGTGGATCTGTGGTTTCTATCAGTTTCATAAGCAGAGTGGATTTACAGATGGTCCCTATGAGAAGGAAACACAGTTCTTTTTTTGAGGGCATGCTCATGGTTCTTGCTGTATTGGAGACGCTGGAACGAAGAGCTTGGTTCTTGCCTTAAAACAGAGTGTGTTCCATGGTTGGGATCCCTGGTCTGAATTTCCCACAGAAACGGAGTTAAACCCCAGGATCTGTGTCTTCCTATAAGCAAGAGTTCATTTCTTGTAAACCCAGTGAATTTTGGGCTCAAATGATTTTACACATTTCAAGAACCCAATGCGATTCTCACTATTAACTAAAGATTCTTTATGAAAGTGGAGCTGTGGTTTCTATCAGTTTCATAAGCACAGATGAACTACATATGGTCCGTATGAGTAGGAAAAACAGTTCTTTTTTTCAGGCATGCTAGTGGTACTTGCTGTATTGGAGACGCTGGAAAGAAGAGGTTGCTTCTTGCGTTAAAACAGAGTGTGTTCCATGGATGAGAACCCTGGTCTGAATTTACCTTTAGAAACGGAGTTAAACCAGAGGATCTGTGTCTTCCTACAAGCAAGAGTTCATTTCTGTTAAACCAAGTCAATTTTAGGCTCAAATGATTTTACACAGTTAAAGAACCCAAGGCAATTGTCACTATTAACTAAAGAGCATTTATGTAAGTGGAGCTGTGGTTTGATTCAGGCGCGTGCAGACTTGAACTTCCTATGGTCAGTCTGATTAGGAAAAACAGTTCTTTTTTTCAGGCATGCTAGTGGTACTTGCTGTATTGGAGACGCTGGAAAGAAGAGGTTGCTTCTTGCGTTAAATCAGAGTGTGTTCCATGGATGAGAACCCTGGTCTGAATTTCCCCTCAAAAACGGAGTTAAACCACAGGATCTGTGTCTTCCTACAAGCAAGAGTTCATTTCTGGTAAACCCAGTGAATTTTGGTGTCAAGTGATTTTACACAGTTCAAAAAGCCATCGCGATTCTCACTGTTAACTAAAGAGCCTTTATGTAAGAGGAGCTGTGGTTTGTATCAGTTTCATAACCACAGGTGAACTATGTATGGTCCGTATGAGTAGGAATCACATTTCTTTTTTTTCTGGGCATTATCATGGTTCTTGCTGTATAGGAGACGATGGAAAGAAGAGCTTGCTTCATGCCTGCAAACAGAGTATGTTTCATGGATGAGAAAACTGGTGTTAATTTCTTCAGAAACGGAGTCAAACAACAGGATTTGTGTCTTCCTAAAAGCAAGAGTTCATTTCTGGTAAACCAAGTGAATTTTGGGCTCAAGTGATTTTACACAGTTCAAGAACCCATCGCGATTCTCACTATTTACTAAAGAGCATTTATGTAAGTGGACCTGTGGTTTGTATCAGTTTCATAAGCAGAGTGGATTTACATATGGTCCCTATGAGAAGGAAATACAGTTCTTTTATAGAGGACATGATCATGGTCTTGCTGTATTGGAGAAGCTGGAAAGAAGAGCTTGGTTCTTGCCATAAAACAGAGTGTGTTCCATGGATGAGAACACTGTTCTGAATTTCCCTTCAGAAACGGAGTTAAACCACTGGATCTGTGTCTTCCTAAAAGCAAGAGTTCATTTCTGGTAACCCCAGTGAATTTTGGGCTCAAGTGATTTTACACAGTTCAAAAACCCATCGCGATTCTCACTATTAACTAAAGAGCATTTATACAAGATGCGCTGTGGTATGTAATAGTTTCATAAGCAGAGTTGAACCACACATGATCCGTAGGAGTAGGAAACACAGTTCTTTTTTTCAGGGCATGAATATGGTTCTTGCTATATTGGACACGCTGGAAAGAAGATCTTGCTTCTTGCATTAAAACAGAGTGTGTTCCATGGATGAGAACACTGGTCTGAATTTCCCTACAGACACGGAGTTAAACCACAGGATCTGTGTCTTCCTACAAGCAAGAGTTCATTTCTGGTAAACCCAGTGAATTTTGGGCTCAAATGATTTTACACAGTTCAAGAACCCAACGCGATTCTCACTATTAACTAAAGAGCCTTTATGAAAGTTGAGCTGTGGTTTGTATCAGTTCCATAAGCAGAGATGAACTACGTATGGTCTGTATGAGTAGGAAGAACAGTTCTTTTTTTCAGGGCATGCACATGGTACTATCTGTATTGGAGACGCTAGAAAGAAGAGCTTGCTTCTTGTGTGAAATCAAAGTGTGTTACATGGATGAGAACACTGGTCTGAATTTCCCTTCAGAAACGGAGTTAAACCCCAGGTTCTGTGTCTTCCTACAAGCCAGAGTTCATTTCTGTTAAACAAAGAGAATTTTGGGCTCAAATGATTTTACACAGGTCAGAAACCCAACTAGATTCTCACTATTTACTAAAGAGCATTTATGTAAGATGAGCTACGGTTTGTATCAGTTTCATAAGCTGAGTTGATTTATGTATGGTCCGTATGAAGAGGAAACACAGTTCTTTTTTTCAGGACATGCTCATGGTTCTTGCTGTATAGGAGACGCTTGAAAGAAGAGCTTGCCTCTTGCTTGAAAACAGAGTGTGTTTCATATATGAGAACAATGGTCTTAATTTCCCTTCAGAAACGGAGTTAAACCACAGGATCTGTGTCTTGCTAAAAGCAAGAGGTCATTTCTGGTAAACCAAGTGAATTTTGCACTCAAATGATTTTACACAGTTCAAGAACCCAACGCGATTATCACTACTAACTTAAAAGGATTTATGTAATTGGAGCTGTGGGTTGTATCAGTTTCATAATCAGAGTGGATTTACATATGGTCCCTATTAGTAGGAAGGACAGTTCTTTTTTTCTGGGCATGCACATGGTTCTTGCTGTATAGGAGACACTTGAAAGAAGAGCATTCTTCTTGCCTGAAAACAGAGTGTGTTTCATGGATGAGAACACTGGTCTTAATATCCCTTCAGAAATGGAGTCAAACCACAGGATCTGTGTCTTCCTAAAAGCAAGAGTTCATTTCTGGAAAACCATGTCAATTTTTTGCTCAAATGATTTTATACAGTTCAAGAACCCAACGTGATTCTCAATATTTACTAAAGAGCATTTATGTAAGTGGATCTGTGGTTTCTATCAGTTTCATAAGCAGAGTGGATTTACAGATGGTCCCTATGAGAAGGAAACACAGTTCTTTTTTTGAGGGCATGCTCATGGTTCTTGCTGTATTGGAGACGCTGGAACGAAGAGCTTGGTTCTTGCCTTAAAACAGAGTGTGTTCCATGGTTGGGATCCCTGGTCTGAATTTCCCACAGAAACGGAGTTAAACCCCAGGATCTGTGTCTTCCTATAAGCAAGAGTTCATTTCTTGTAAACCCAGTGAATTTTGGGCTCAAATGATTTTACACATTTCAAGAACCCAATGCGATTCTCACTATTAACTAAAGATTCTTTATGAAAGTGGAGCTGTGGTTTCTATCAGTTTCATAAGCACAGATGAACTACATATGGTCCGTATGAGTAGGAAAAACAGTTCTTTTTTTCAGGCATGCTAGTGGTACTTGCTGTATTGGAGACGCTGGAAAGAAGAGGTTGCTTCTTGCGTTAAAACAGAGTGTGTTCCATGGATGAGAACCCTGGTCTGAATTTACCTTTAGAAACGGAGTTAAACCAGAGGATCTGTGTCTTCCTACAAGCAAGAGTTCATTTCTGTTAAACCAAGTCAATTTTAGGCTCAAATGATTTTACACAGTTAAAGAACCCAAGGCAATTGTCACTATTAACTAAAGAGCATTTATGTAAGTGGAGCTGTGGTTTGATTCAGGCGCGTGCAGACTTGAACTTCCTATGGTCAGTCTGATTAGGAAAAACAGTTCTTTTTTTCAGGCATGCTAGTGGTACTTGCTGTATTGGAGACGCTGGAAAGAAGAGGTTGCTTCTTGCGTTAAATCAGAGTGTGTTCCATGGATGAGAACCCTGGTCTGAATTTCCCCTCAAAAACGGAGTTAAACCACAGGATCTGTGTCTTCCTACAAGCAAGAGTTCATTTCTGGTAAACCCAGTGAATTTTGGTGTCAAGTGATTTTACACAGTTCAAAAAGCCATCGCGATTCTCACTGTTAACTAAAGAGCCTTTATGTAAGAGGAGCTGTGGTTTGTATCAGTTTCATAACCACAGGTGAACTATGTATGGTCCGTATGAGTAGGAATCACATTTCTTTTTTTTCTGGGCATTATCATGGTTCTTGCTGTATAGGAGACGATGGAAAGAAGAGCTTGCTTCATGCCTGCAAACAGAGTATGTTTCATGGATGAGAAAACTGGTGTTAATTTCTTCAGAAACGGAGTCAAACAACAGGATTTGTGTCTTCCTAAAAGCAAGAGTTCATTTCTGGTAAACCAAGTGAATTTTGGGCTCAAGTGATTTTACACAGTTCAAGAACCCATCGCGATTCTCACTATTTACTAAAGAGCATTTATGTAAGTGGACCTGTGGTTTGTATCAGTTTCATAAGCAGAGTGGATTTACATATGGTCCCTATGAGAAGGAAATACAGTTCTTTTATAGAGGACATGATCATGGTCTTGCTGTATTGGAGAAGCTGGAAAGAAGAGCTTGGTTCTTGCCATAAAACAGAGTGTGTTCCATGGATGAGAACACTGTTCTGAATTTCCCTTCAGAAACGGAGTTAAACCACTGGATCTGTGTCTTCCTAAAAGCAAGAGTTCATTTCTGGTAACCCCAGTGAATTTTGGGCTCAAGTGATTTTACACAGTTCAAAAACCCATCGCGATTCTCACTATTAACTAAAGAGCATTTATACAAGATGCGCTGTGGTATGTAATAGTTTCATAAGCAGAGTTGAACCACACATGATCCGTAGGAGTAGGAAACACAGTTCTTTTTTTCAGGGCATGAATATGGTTCTTGCTGTATTGGACACGCTGGAAAGAAGATCTTGCTTCTTGCATTAAAACAGAGTGTGTTCCATGGATGAGAACACTGGTCTGAATTTCCCTACAGACACGGAGTTAAACCACAGGATCTGTGTCTTCCTACAAGCAAGAGTTCATTTCTGGTAAACCCAGTGAATTTTGGGCTCAAATGATTTTACACAGTTCAAGAACCCAACGTGATTCTCACTATTAACTAAAGAGCCTTTATGAAAGTTGAGCTGTGGTTTGTATCAGTTCCATAAGCAGAGATGAACTACGTATGGTCTGTATGGGTAGGAAGAACAGTTCTTTTTTTCAGGGCATGCACATGGTACTATCTGTATTGGAGACGCTAGAAAGAAGAGCTTGCTTCTTGTGTGAAATCAAAGTGTGTTACATGGATGAGAACACTGGTCTGAATTTCCCTTCAGAAACGGAGTTAAACCCCAGGTTCTGTGTCTTCCTACAAGCCAGAGTTCATTTCTGTTAAACAAAGAGAATTTTGGGCTCAAATGATTTTACACAGGTCAGAAACCCAACTAGATTCTCACTTTTTACTAAAGAGCATTTATGTAAGATGAGCTCTGGTTTGTATCAGTTTCATAAGTAGAGTTGATTTACATATGGTCCATATGAGTAGGAAACACAGTTCTTTTTTTCAGGACATGCTCATGGAACTTGCTGTATTGGAGATGCTGGAAAGAAGAGCTTGCTTCTTGCGTTAAAACAGAGTGTGTTCCATGGATGAGAACACTGGTCTGAATTTCCCAAAGAAACGGAGTTAAACGACAGGATCTGTGTCTTCCTACAAGCCAGAGTTCATTTCTGGCAAACAAAGAGAATTTTGGGCTCAAATGATTTTACACAGGTCAGAAACCCAACTAGATTCTCACTTTTTACTAAAGAGCATTTATGTAAGATGAGCTCTGGTTTGTATCACTTTCATAAGTAGAGTTGATTTACATATGGTCCATATGAGTAGGAAACACAGTTCTTTTTTTCAGGACATGCTCATGGAACTTGCTGTATTGGAGATGCTGGAAAGAAGAGCTTGCTTCTTGCGTTAAAACAGAGTGTGTTCCATGGATGAGAACACTGGTCTGAATTTCCCAAAGAAACGGAGTTAAATGACAGGATCTGTGTCTTCCTACAAGCCAGAGTTCATTTCTGGCAAACAAATAAATTTTGGGCTCAAATAACTTTAAACAGTTCAGAAACCCAACTAGATTCTCACTATTTACTAAAGAGTATTTATGTAAGATGAGCTCTGGTTTGTATCAGTTTCATAAGCAGAGATGATTCACATATGGTTCATATGAGAAGGACACACAGTTCTTTTTTTCTGGGCATTATCATGGTTCTTGCTGTATTGGGGACACTGCATAGAAGAACTTGCTTCTTGCGTTAAAACAGAGTGTGTTACAGGGATGAGAACTCTCGTCTGAATTTCCCTTCAGAAACGGAGTTATACCCCAGGATCCGTGTCTTTCTACAAACAAGAGTTCATTTCTGGTAATCCCAACTAATTTTGGGCTCAAATGATTTTTCCCAGTTCACGAACCCAACGTGATTCTCACTATTTACTAAAGAACATTTATGTAAGAGTAGCTGTGGTATGTATCAGTTTCATAAGCAGAGTTGCAATACATATGGTCCGTATGAGTAGGAAACCCAGTTCTTTTTTTCAGGGCATGAATATGTTTCTTGCTGTATTGGACACACTGGAAAGAAGATCTTGCTTCTTAGGTTAAAAAAGAGTGTGGTCCATGGATGAGAACACTGGTCTGAATCTCCCTTGAGAAACGGAGTTAAACCAAAGGATCTTTGTCTTCCTACAAGCAAGAGATCATTTCTGGTAAACCAAGTCAATTTTGGGATCAAATGATTTTACACCATTCAAGACCTAACGCTATTCTCACTATTAACTAAAGGTCATTTATGTAAGTCGAGCTGTGGTTTGTATCAGTTGCATATGCAGACTTGAATTACATATGGTCCGTATGAGTAGGAAACACACTTCTTTTTTCCAGGGCATGCTCATGGTACTTGCTGTATTTGAGACGCTGGAAAGAAGAGCTTGCTTCTTCCATTAAAACAGGGTGTGTTCCATGGATGAGATCCCTGGTCTGAATTTCCCACAGAAACGGAGTTAAACCACAGGATCTGTGTCTTCATACAAACAAGAGTTCATTTCCGGTAAACCAAGTCAATTTTGTGCTCAAATGATATTACACAGTTCAAGACCCAACACTATTCTAACTGTTAACTAAAGAGCATTTATGTAGGTGGAGCTGTGGTTTGTATCAGTTTGATAAGCTGAGTTGATTTACATATGGTCCCTATGAGAAGGAAACACAGTTCTTTTTTTGAGGGCATGCTCATGGTTCTTGCTGTATTGGAGACGCTGGAAAGAAGAGCTTGGTTCTTGCCTTAAAACAGAGTGTGTTCCATGGTTGGGATCCCTGGTCTGAATTTCCCACAGAAACAGAGTTAAACCCCAGGATCTGTGTCTTCCTACAAGCAAGAGTTCATTTCTTGTAAACCCAGTGAATTTTGGGCTGAAATGATTTTACACAGTTCAAGAACCCGACGCGATTCTCACTATTAACTAAAGACTCTTTATGAAAGTGGAGCTGTGGTTTCTATCAGTTTCATAAGCAGAGATGAACTACATATGGTCTGTATGAGTAGGAAGCACAGTTCTTTTTTTCAGGGCATGCTCATGGTACTTGCTGTATTGGAGACGCGGGAAAGTAGAGCTTGCTTCATGCGTTAAAACAGAGTGGGTTCCATGGATGAGAACACTGGTCTGAATTTCCTTTCAGACACGGAGTTAAACCACAGGATCTGTGTCTTCATACAAGCAAGAGTTCATTTCTGGTAAACCAAGTCAATTTTGGGCTCAAATGATTTTACACAGTTCAGAAACCCAACTAGATTCTCACTATTTACTAAAGAGCATTTATGTAAGATGAGCTACGGTTTGTATCAGTTTCATAAGCTGAGTTGATTTATGTATGGTCCGTATGAAGAGGAAACACAGTTCTGTTTTTCTGGGCATGCTCATGGTTCTTGCTGTATAGGAGACGCTTGAAAGAAGAGCTTGCCTCTTGCTTGAAAACAGAGTGTGTTTCATATATGAGAACAATGGTCTTAATTTCCCTTCAGAAACGGAGTTAAACCACAGGATCTGTGTCTTGCTAAAAGCAAGAGGTCATTTCTGGTAAACCAAGTGAATTTTGCACTCAAATGATTTTACACAGTTCAAGAACCCAACGCGATTATCACTACTAACTTAAAAGGATTTATGTAATTGGAGCTGTGGGTTGTATCAGTTTCATAATCAGAGTGGATTTACATATGGTCCCTATTAGTAGGAAGGACAGTTCTTTTTTTCTGGGCATGCACATGGTTCTTGCTGTATAGGAGACACTTGAAAGAAGAGCATTCTTCTTGCCTGAAAACAGAGTGTGTTTCATGGATGAGAACACTGGTCTTAATATCCCTTCAGAAATGGAGTCAAACCACAGGATCTGTGTCTTCCTAAAAGCAAGAGTTCATTTCTGGAAAACCATGTCAATTTTTTGCTCAAATGATTTTATACAGTTCAAGAACCCAACGTGATTCTCAATATTTACTAAAGAGCATTTATGTAAGTGGATCTGTGGTTTCTATCAGTTTCATAAGCAGAGTGGATTTACAGATGGTCCCTATGAGAAGGAAACACAGTTCTTTTTTTGAGGGCATGCTCATGGTTCTTGCTGTATTGGAGACGCTGGAACGAAGAGCTTGGTTCTTGCCTTAAAACAGAGTGTGTTCCATGGTTGGGATCCCTGGTCTGAATTTCCCACAGAAACGGAGTTAAACCCCAGGATCTGTGTCTTCCTATAAGCAAGAGTTCATTTCTTGTAAACCCAGTGAATTTTGGGCTCAAATGATTTTACACATTTCAAGAACCCAATGCGATTCTCACTATTAACTAAAGATTCTTTATGAAAGTGGAGCTGTGGTTTCTATCAGTTTCATAAGCACAGATGAACTACATATGGTCCGTATGAGTAGGAAAAACAGTTCTTTTTTTCAGGCATGCTAGTGGTACTTGCTGTATTGGAGACGCTGGAAAGAAGAGGTTGCTTCTTGCGTTAAAACAGAGTGTGTTCCATGGATGAGAACCCTGGTCTGAATTTACCTTTAGAAACGGAGTTAAACCAGAGGATCTGTGTCTTCCTACAAGCAAGAGTTCATTTCTGTTAAACCAAGTCAATTTTAGGCTCAAATGATTTTACACAGTTAAAGAACCCAAGGCAATTGTCACTATTAACTAAAGAGCATTTATGTAAGTGGAGCTGTGGTTTGATTCAGGCGCGTGCAGACTTGAACTTCCTATGGTCAGTCTGATTAGGAAAAACAGTTCTTTTTTTCAGGCATGCTAGTGGTACTTGCTGTATTGGAGACGCTGGAAAGAAGAGGTTGCTTCTTGCGTTAAATCAGAGTGTGTTCCATGGATGAGAACCCTGGTCTGAATTTCCCCTCAAAAACGGAGTTAAACCACAGGATCTGTGTCTTCCTACAAGCAAGAGTTCATTTCTGGTAAACCCAGTGAATTTTGGTGTCAAGTGATTTTACACAGTTCAAAAAGCCATCGCGATTCTCACTGTTAACTAAAGAGCCTTTATGTAAGAGGAGCTGTGGTTTGTATCAGTTTCATAACCACAGGTGAACTATGTATGGTCCGTATGAGTAGGAATCACATTTCTTTTTTTTCTGGGCATTATCATGGTTCTTGCTGTATAGGAGACGATGGAAAGAAGAGCTTGCTTCATGCCTGCAAACAGAGTATGTTTCATGGATGAGAAAACTGGTGTTAATTTCTTCAGAAACGGAGTCAAACAACAGGATTTGTGTCTTCCTAAAAGCAAGAGTTCATTTCTGGTAAACCAAGTGAATTTTGGGCTCAAATGATTTTACACAGTTCAAGAACCCATCGCGATTCTCACTATTTACTAAAGAGCATTTATGTAAGTGGACCTGTGGTTTGTATCAGTTTCATAAGCAGAGTGGATTTACATATGGTCCCTATGAGAAGGAAATACAGTTCTTTTATAGAGGACATGATCATGGTCTTGCTGTATTGGAGAAGCTGGAAAGAAGAGCTTGGTTCTTGCCATAAAACAGAGTGTGTTCCATGGATGAGAACACTGTTCTGAATTTCCCTTCAGAAACGGAGTTAAACCACTGGATCTGTGTCTTCCTAAAAGCAAGAGTTCATTTCTGGTAACCCCAGTGAATTTTGGGCTCAAGTGATTTTACACAGTTCAAAAACCCATCGCGATTCTCACTATTAACTAAAGAGCATTTATACAAGATGCGCTGTGGTATGTAATAGTTTCATAAGCAGAGTTGAACCACACATGATCCGTAGGAGTAGGAAACACAGTTCTTTTTTTCAGGGCATGAATATGGTTCTTGCTGTATTGGACACGCTGGAAAGAAGATCTTGCTTCTTGCATTAAAACAGAGTGTGTTCCATGGATGAGAACACTGGTCTGAATTTCCCTACAGACACGGAGTTAAACCACAGGATCTGTGTCTTCCTACAAGCAAGAGTTCATTTCTGGTAAACCCAGTGAATTTTGGGCTCAAATGATTTTACACAGTTCAAGAACCCAACGTGATTCTCACTATTAACTAAAGAGCCTTTATGAAAGTTGAGCTGTGGTTTGTATCAGTTCCATAAGCAGAGATGAACTACGTATGGTCTGTATGAGTAGGAAGAACAGTTCTTTTTTTCAGGGCATGCACATGGTACTATCTGTATTGGAGACGCTAGAAAGAAGAGCTTGCTTCTTGTGTGAAATCAAAGTGTGTTACATGGATGAGAACACTGGTCTGAATTTCCCTTCAGAAACGGAGTTAAACCCCAGGTTCTGTGTCTTCCTACAAGCCAGAGTTCATTTCTGTTAAACAAAGAGAATTTTGGGCTCAAATGATTTTACACAGGTCAGAAACCCAACTAGATTCTCACTTTTTACTAAAGAGCATTTATGTAAGATGAGCTCTGGTTTGTATCAGTTTCATAAGTAGAGTTGATTTACATATGGTCCATATGAGTAGGAAACACAGTTCTTTTTTTCAGGACATGCTCATGGAACTTGCTGTATTGGAGATGCTGGAAAGAAGAGCTTGCTTCTTGCGTTAAAACAGAGTGTATTCCATGGATGAGAACACTGGTCTGAATTTCCCAAAGAAACGGAGTTAAACGACAGGATCTGTGTCTTCCTACAAGCCAGAGTTCATTTCTGGCAAACAAAGAGAATTTTGGGCTCAAATGATTTTACACAGGTCAGAAACCCAACTAGATTCTCACTTTTTACTAAAGAGCATTTATGTAAGATGAGCTCTGGTTTGTATCACTTTCATAAGTAGAGTTGATTTACATATGGTCCATATGAGTAGGAAACACAGTTCTTTTTTTCAGGACATGCTCATGGAACTTGCTGTATTGGAGATGCTGGAAAGAAGAGCTTGCTTCTTGCGTTAAAACAGAGTGTGTTCCATGGATGAGAACACTGGTCTGAATTTCCCAAAGAAACGGAGTTAAACGACAGGATCTGTGTCTTCCTACAAGCCAGAGTTCATTTCTGGCAAACAAATAAATTTTGGGCTCAAATAACTTTAAACAGTTCAGAAACCCAACTAGATTCTCACTATTTACTAAAGAGTATTTATGTAAGATGAGCTCTGGTTTGTATCAGTTTCATAAGCAGAGATGATTCACATATGGTTCATATGAGAAGGACACACAGTTCTTTTTTTCTGGGCATTATCATGGTTCTTGCTGTATTGGGGACACTGCATAGAAGAACTTGCTTCTTGCGTTAAAACAGAGTGTGTTACAGGGATGAGAACTCTCGTCTGAATTTCCCTTCAGAAACGGAGTTATACCCCAGGATCCGTGTCTTTCTACAAACAAGAGTTCATTTCTGGTAATCCCAACTAATTTTGGGCTCAAATGATTTTTCCCAGTTCACGAACCCAACGTGATTCTCACTATTTACTAAAGAACATTTATGTAAGAGTAGCTGTGGTATGTATCAGTTTCATAAGCAGAGTTGCAATACATATGGTCCGTATGAGTAGGAAACCCAGTTCTTTTTTTCAGGGCATGAATATGTTTCTTGCTGTATTGGACACACTGGAAAGAAGATCTTGCTTCTTAGGTTAAAAAAGAGTGTGGTCCATGGATGAGAACACTGGTCTGAATCTCCCTTGAGAAACGGAGTTAAACCAAAGGATCTTTGTCTTCCTACAAGCAAGAGATCATTTCTGGTAAACCAAGTCAATTTTGGGATCAAATGATTTTACACCATTCAAGACCTAACGCTATTCTCACTATTAACTAAAGGTCATTTATGTAAGTCGAGCTGTGGTTTGTATCAGTTGCATATGCAGACTTGAATTACATATGGTCCGTATGAGTAGGAAACACACTTCTTTTTTCCAGGGCATGCTCATGGTACTTGCTGTATTTGAGACGCTGGAAAGAAGAGCTTGCTTCTTCCATTAAAACAGGGTGTGTTCCATGGATGAGATCCCTGGTCTGAATTTCCCACAGAAACGGAGTTAAACCACAGGATCTGTGTCTTCATACAAACAAGAGTTCATTTCCGGTAAACCAAGTCAATTTTGTGCTCAAATGATATTACACAGTTCAAGACCCAACACTATTCTAACTGTTAACTAAAGAGCATTTATGTAGGTGGAGCTGTGGTTTGTATCAGTTTGATAAGCTGAGTTGATTTACATATGGTCCCTATGAGAAGGAAACACAGTTCTTTTTTTGAGGGCATGCTCATGGTTCTTGCTGTATTGGAGACGCTGGAAAGAAGAGCTTGGTTCTTGCCTTAAAACAGAGTGTGTTCCATGGTTGGGATCCCTGGTCTGAATTTCCCACAGAAACAGAGTTAAACCCCAGGATCTGTGTCTTCCTACAAGCAAGAGTTCATTTCTTGTAAACCCAGTGAATTTTGGGCTGAAATGATTTTACACAGTTCAAGAACCCGACGCGATTCTCACTATTAACTAAAGACTCTTTATGAAAGTGGAGCTGTGGTTTCTATCAGTTTCATAAGCAGAGATGAACTACATATGGTCTGTATGAGTAGGAAGCACAGTTCTTTTTTTCAGGGCATGCTCATGGTACTTGCTGTATTGGAGACGCGGGAAAGTAGAGCTTGCTTCATGCGTTAAAACAGAGTGGGTTCCATGGATGAGAACACTGGTCTGAATTTCCTTTCAGACACGGAGTTAAACCACAGGATCTGTGTCTTCATACAAGCAAGAGTTCATTTCTGGTAAACCAAGTCAATTTTGGGCTCAAATGATTTTACACAGTTCAGAAACCCAACTAGATTCTCACTATTTACTAAAGAGCATTTATGTAAGATGAGCTACGGTTTGTATCAGTTTCATAAGCTGAGTTGATTTATGTATGGTCCGTATGAAGAGGAAACACAGTTCTGTTTTTCTGGGCATGCTCATGGTTCTTGCTGTATAGGAGACGCTTGAAAGAAGAGCTTGCCTCTTGCTTGAAAACAGAGTGTGTTTCATATATGAGAACAATGGTCTTAATTTCCCTTCAGAAACGGAGTTAAACCACAGGATCTGTGTCTTGCTAAAAGCAAGAGGTCATTTCTGGTAAACCAAGTGAATTTTGCACTCAAATGATTTTACACAGTTCAAGAACCCAACGCGATTATCACTACTAACTTAAAAGGATTTATGTAATTGGAGCTGTGGGTTGTATCAGTTTCATAATCAGAGTGGATTTACATATGGTCCCTATTAGTAGGAAGGACAGTTCTTTTTTTCTGGGCATGCACATGGTTCTTGCTGTATAGGAGACACTTGAAAGAAGAGCATTCTTCTTGCCTGAAAACAGAGTGTGTTTCATGGATGAGAACACTGGTCTTAATATCCCTTCAGAAATGGAGTCAAACCACAGGATCTGTGTCTTCCTAAAAGCAAGAGTTCATTTCTGGAAAACCATGTCAATTTTTTGCTCAAATGATTTTATACAGTTCAAGAACCCAACGTGATTCTCAATATTTACTAAAGAGCATTTATGTAAGTGGATCTGTGGTTTCTATCAGTTTCATAAGCAGAGTGGATTTACAGATGGTCCCTATGAGAAGGAAACACAGTTCTTTTTTTGAGGGCATGCTCATGGTTCTTGCTGTATTGGAGACGCTGGAACGAAGAGCTTGGTTCTTGCCTTAAAACAGAGTGTGTTCCATGGTTGGGATCCCTGGTCTGAATTTCCCACAGAAACGGAGTTAAACCCCAGGATCTGTGTCTTCCTAATAAGCAAGAGTTCATTTCTTGTAAACCCAGTGAATTTTGGGCTCAAATGATTTTACACATTTCAAGAACCCAATGCGATTCTCACTATTAACTAAAGATTCTTTATGAAAGTGGAGCTGTGGTTTCTATCAGTTTCATAAGCACAGATGAACTACATATGGTCCGTATGAGTAGGAAAAACAGTTCTTTTTTTCAGGCATGCTAGTGGTACTTGCTGTATTGGAGACGCTGGAAAGAAGAGGTTGCTTCTTGCGTTAAAACAGAGTGTGTTCCATGGATGAGAACCCTGGTCTGAATTTACCTTTAGAAACGGAGTTAAACCAGAGGATCTGTGTCTTCCTACAAGCAAGAGTTCATTTCTGTTAAACCAAGTCAATTTTAGGCTCAAATGATTTTACACAGTTAAAGAACCCAAGGCAATTGTCACTATTAACTAAAGAGCATTTATGTAAGTGGAGCTGTGGTTTGATTCAGGCGCGTGCAGACTTGAACTTCCTATGGTCAGTCTGATTAGGAAAAACAGTTCTTTTTTTCAGGCATGCTAGTGGTACTTGCTGTATTGGAGACGCTGGAAAGAAGAGGTTGCTTCTTGCGTTAAATCAGAGTGTGTTCCATGGATGAGAACCCTGGTCTGAATTTCCCCTCAAAAACGGAGTTAAACCACAGGATCTGTGTCTTCCTACAAGCAAGAGTTCATTTCTGGTAAACCCAGTGAATTTTGGTGTCAAGTGATTTTACACAGTTCAAAAAGCCATCGCGATTCTCACTGTTAACTAAAGAGCCTTTATGTAAGAGGAGCTGTGGTTTGTATCAGTTTCATAACCACAGGTGAACTATGTATGGTCCGTATGAGTAGGAATCACATTTCTTTTTTTTCTGGGCATTATCATGGTTCTTGCTGTATAGGAGACGATGGAAAGAAGAGCTTGCTTCATGCCTGCAAACAGAGTATGTTTCATGGATGAGAAAACTGGTGTTAATTTCTTCAGAAACGGAGTCAAACAACAGGATTTGTGTCTTCCTAAAAGCAAGAGTTCATTTCTGGTAAACCAAGTGAATTTTGGGCTCAAATGATTTTACACAGTTCAAGAACCCATCGCGATTCTCACTATTTACTAAAGAGCATTTATGTAAGTGGACCTGTGGTTTGTATCAGTTTCATAAGCAGAGTGGATTTACATATGGTCCCTATGAGAAGGAAATACAGTTCTTTTATAGAGGACATGATCATGGTCTTGCTGTATTGGAGAAGCTGGAAAGAAGAGCTTGGTTCTTGCCATAAAACAGAGTGTGTTCCATGGATGAGAACACTGTTCTGAATTTCCCTTCAGAAACGGAGTTAAACCACTGGATCTGTGTCTTCCTAAAAGCAAGAGTTCATTTCTGGTAACCCCAGTGAATTTTGGGCTCAAGTGATTTTACACAGTTCAAAAACCCATCGCGATTCTCACTATTAACTAAAGAGCATTTATACAAGATGCGCTGTGGTATGTAATAGTTTCATAAGCAGAGTTGAACCACACATGATCCGTAGGAGTAGGAAACACAGTTCTTTTTTTCAGGGCATGAATATGGTTCCTGCTGTATTGGACACGCTGGAAAGAAGATCTTGCTTCTTGCATTAAAACAGAGTGTGTTCCATGGATGAGAACACTGGTCTGAATTTCCCTACAGACACGGAGTTAAACCACAGGATCTGTGTCTTCCTACAAGCAAGAGTTCATTTCTGGTAAACCCAGTGAATTTTGGGCTCAAATGATTTTACACAGTTCAAGAACCCAACGCGATTCTCACTATTAACTAAAGAGCCTTTATGAAAGTTGAGCTGTGGTTTGTATCAGTTCCATAAGCAGAGATGAACTACGTATGGTCTGTATGAGTAGGAAGAACAGTTCTTTTTTTCAGGGCATGCACATGGTACTATCTGTATTGGAGACGCTAGAAAGAAGAGCTTGCTTCTTGTGTGAAATCAAAGTGTGTTACATGGATGAGAACACTGGTCTGAATTTCCCTTCAGAAACGGAGTTAAACCCCAGGTTCTGTGTCTTCCTACAAGCCAGAGTTCATTTCTGTTAAACAAAGAGAATTTTGGGCTCAAATGATTTTACACAGGTCAGAAACCCAACTAGATTCTCACTTTTTACTAAAGAGCATTTATGTAAGATGAGCTCTGGTTTGTATCACTTTCATAAGTAGAGTTGATTTACATATGGTCCATATGAGTAGGAAACACAGTTCTTTTTTTCAGGACATGCTCATGGAACTTGCTGTATTGGAGATGCTGGAAAGAAGAGCTTGCTTCTTGCGTTAAAACAGAGTGTGTTCCATGGATGAGAACACTGGTCTGAATTTCCCAAAGAAACGGAGTTAAATGACAGGATCTGTGTCTTCCTACAAGCCAGAGTTCATTTCTGGCAAACAAATAAATTTTGGGCTCAAATAACTTTAAACAGTTCAGAAACCCAACTAGATTCTCACTATTTACTAAAGAGTATTTATGTAAGATGAGCTCTGGTTTGTATCAGTTTCATAAGCAGAGATGATTCACATATGGTTCATATGAGAAGGACACACAGTTCTTTTTTTCTGGGCATTATCATGGTTCTTGCTGTATTGGGGACACTGCATAGAAGAACTTGCTTCTTGCGTTAAAACAGAGTGTGTTACAGGGATGAGAACTCTCGTCTGAATTTCCCTTCAGAAACGGAGTTATACCCCAGGATCCGTGTCTTTCTACAAACAAGAGTTCATTTCTGGTAATCCCAACTAATTTTGGGCTCAAATGATTTTTCCCAGTTCACGAACCCAACGTGATTCTCACTATTTACTAAAGAACATTTATGTAAGAGTAGCTGTGGTATGTATCAGTTTCATAAGCAGAGTTGCAATACATATGGTCCGTATGAGTAGGAAACCCAGTTCTTTTTTTCAGGGCATGAATATGTTTCTTGCTGTATTGGACACACTGGAAAGAAGATCTTGCTTCTTAGGTTAAAAAAGAGTGTGGTCCATGGATGAGAACACTGGTCTGAATCTCCCTTGAGAAACGGAGTTAAACCAAAGGATCTTTGTCTTCCTACAAGCAAGAGATCATTTCTGGTAAACCAAGTCAATTTTGGGATCAAATGATTTTACACCATTCAAGACCTAACGCTATTCTCACTATTAACTAAAGGTCATTTATGTAAGTCGAGCTGTGGTTTGTATCAGTTGCATATGCAGACTTGAATTACATATGGTCCGTATGAGTAGGAAACACACTTCTTTTTTCCAGGGCATGCTCATGGTACTTGCTGTATTTGAGACGCTGGAAAGAAGAGCTTGCTTCTTCCATTAAAACAGGGTGTGTTCCATGGATGAGATCCCTGGTCTGAATTTCCCACAGAAACGGAGTTAAACCACAGGATCTGTGTCTTCATACAAACAAGAGTTCATTTCCGGTAAACCAAGTCAATTTTGTGCTCAAATGATATTACACAGTTCAAGACCCAACACTATTCTAACTGTTAACTAAAGAGCATTTATGTAGGTGGAGCTGTGGTTTGTATCAGTTTGATAAGCTGAGTTGATTTACATATGGTCCCTATGAGAAGGAAACACAGTTCTTTTTTTGAGGGCATGCTCATGGTTCTTGCTGTATTGGAGACGCTGGAACGAAGAGCTTGGTTCTTGCCTTAAAACAGAGTGTGTTCCATGGTTGGGATCCCTGGTCTGAATTTCCCACAGAAACGGAGTTAAACCCCAGGATCTGTGTCTTCCTACAAGCAAGAGTTCATTTCTTGTAAACCCAGTGAATTTTGGGCTGAAATGATTTTACACAGTTCAAGAACCCGACGCGATTCTCACTATTAACTAAAGACTCTTTATGAAAGTGGAGCTGTGGTTTCTATCAGTTTCATAAGCAGAGATGAACTACATATGGTCTGTATGAGTAGGAAGCACAGTTCTCTTTTTCAGGGCATGCTCATGGTACTTGCTGTATTGGAGACGCGGGAAAGTAGAGCTTGCTTCATGCGTTAAAACAGAGTGGGTTCCATGGATGAGAACACTGGTCTGAATTTCCTTTCAGACACGGAGTTAAACCACAGGATCTGTGTCTTCATACAAGCAAGAGTTCATTTCTGGTAAACCAAGTCAATTTTGGGCTCAAATGATTTTACACAGTTCAGAAACCCAACTAGATTCTCACTATTTACTAAAGAGCATTTATGTAAGATGAGCTACGGTTTGTATCAGTTTCATAAGCTGAGTTGATTTATGTATGGTCCGTATGAAGAGGAAACACAGTTCTGTTTTTCTGGGCATGCTCATGGTTCTTGCTGTATAGGAGACGCTTGAAAGAAGAGCTTGCCTCTTGCTTGAAAACAGAGTGTGTTTCATATATGAGAACAATGGTCTTAATTTCCCTTCAGAAACGGAGTTAAACCACAGGATCTGTGTCTTGCTAAAAGCAAGAGGTCATTTCTGGTAAACCAAGTGAATTTTGCACTCAAATGATTTTACACAGTTCAAGAACCCAACGCGATTATCACTACTAACTTAAAAGGATTTATGTAATTGGAGCTGTGGGTTGTATCAGTTTCATAATCAGAGTGGATTTACATATGGTCCCTATTAGTAGGAAGGACAGTTCTTTTTTTCTGGGCATGCACATGGTTCTTGCTGTATAGGAGACACTTGAAAGAAGAGCATTCTTCTTGCCTGAAAACAGAGTGTGTTTCATGGATGAGAACACTGGTCTTAATATCCCTTCAGAAATGGAGTCAAACCACAGGATCTGTGTCTTCCTAAAAGCAAGAGTTCATTTCTGGAAAACCATGTCAATTTTTTGCTCAAATGATTTTATACAGTTCAAGAACCCAACGTGATTCTCAATATTTACTAAAGAGCATTTATGTAAGTGGATCTGTGGTTTCTATCAGTTTCATAAGCAGAGTGGATTTACAGATGGTCCCTATGAGAAGGAAACACAGTTCTTTTTTTGAGGGCATGCTCATGGTTCTTGCTGTATTGGAGACGCTGGAACGAAGAGCTTGGTTCTTGCCTTAAAACAGAGTGTGTTCCATGGTTGGGATCCCTGGTCTGAATTTCCCACAGAAACGGAGTTAAACCCCAGGATCTGTGTCTTCCTATAAGCAAGAGTTCATTTCTTGTAAACCCAGTGAATTTTGGGCTCAAATGATTTTACACATTTCAAGAACCCAATGCGATTCTCACTATTAACTAAAGATTCTTTATGAAAGTGGAGCTGTGGTTTCTATCAGTTTCATAAGCACAGATGAACTACATATGGTCCGTATGAGTAGGAAAAACAGTTCTTTTTTTCAGGCATGCTAGTGGTACTTGCTGTATTGGAGACGCTGGAAAGAAGAGGTTGCTTCTTGCGTTAAAACAGAGTGTGTTCCATGGATGAGAACCCTGGTCTGAATTTACCTTTAGAAACGGAGTTAAACCAGAGGATCTGTGTCTTCCTACAAGCAAGAGTTCATTTCTGTTAAACCAAGTCAATTTTAGGCTCAAATGATTTTACACAGTTAAAGAACCCAAGGCAATTGTCACTATTAACTAAAGAGCATTTATGTAAGTGGAGCTGTGGTTTGATTCAGGCGCGTGCAGACTTGAACTTCCTATGGTCAGTCTGATTAGGAAAAACAGTTCTTTTTTTCAGGCATGCTAGTGGTACTTGCTGTATTGGAGACGCTGGAAAGAAGAGGTTGCTTCTTGCGTTAAATCAGAGTGTGTTCCATGGATGAGAACCCTGGTCTGAATTTCCCCTCAAAAACGGAGTTAAACCACAGGATCTGTGTCTTCCTACAAGCAAGAGTTCATTTCTGGTAAACCCAGTGAATTTTGGTGTCAAGTGATTTTACACAGTTCAAAAAGCCATCGCGATTCTCACTGTTAACTAAAGAGCCTTTATGTAAGAGGAGCTGTGGTTTGTATCAGTTTCATAACCACAGGTGAACTATGTATGGTCCGTATGAGTAGGAATCACATTTCTTTTTTTTCTGGGCATTATCATGGTTCTTGCTGTATAGGAGACGATGGAAAGAAGAGCTTGCTTCATGCCTGCAAACAGAGTATGTTTCATGGATGAGAAAACTGGTGTTAATTTCTTCAGAAACGGAGTCAAACAACAGGATTTGTGTCTTCCTAAAAGCAAGAGTTCATTTCTGGTAAACCAAGTGAATTTTGGGCTCAAATGATTTTACACAGTTCAAGAACCCATCGCGATTCTCACTATTTACTAAAGAGCATTTATGTAAGTGGACCTGTGGTTTGTATCAGTTTCATAAGCAGAGTGGATTTACATATGGTCCCTATGAGAAGGAAATACAGTTCTTTTATAGAGGACATGATCATGGTCTTGCTGTATTGGAGAAGCTGGAAAGAAGAGCTTGGTTCTTGCCATAAAACAGAGTGTGTTCCATGGATGAGAACACTGTTCTGAATTTCCCTTCAGAAACGGAGTTAAACCACTGGATCTGTGTCTTCCTAAAAGCAAGAGTTCATTTCTGGTAACCCCAGTGAATTTTGGGCTCAGGTGATTTTACACAGTTCAAAAACCCATCGCGATTCTCACTATTAACTAAAGAGCATTTATACAAGATGCGCTGTGGTATGTAATAGTTTCATAAGCAGAGTTGAACCACACATGATCCGTAGGAGTAGGAAACACAGTTCTTTTTTTCAGGGCATGAATATGGTTCTTGCTGTATTGGACACGCTGGAAAGAAGATCTTGCTTCTTGCATTAAAACAGAGTGTGTTCCATGGATGAGAACACTGGTCTGAATTTCCCTACAGACACGGAGTTAAACCACAGGATCTGTGTCTTCCTACAAGCAAGAGTTCATTTCTGGTAAACCCAGTGAATTTTGGGCTCAAATGATTTTACACAGTTCAAGAACCCAACGCGATTCTCACTATTAACTAAAGAGCCTTTATGAAAGTTGAGCTGTGGTTTGTATCAGTTCCATAAGCAGAGATGAACTACGTATGGTCTGTATGAGTAGGAAGAACAGTTCTTTTTTTCAGGGCATGCACATGGTACTATCTGTATTGGAGACGCTAGAAAGAAGAGCTTGCTTCTTGTGTGAAATCAAAGTGTGTTACATGGATGAGAACACTGGTCTGAATTTCCCTTCAGAAACGGAGTTAAACCCCAGGTTCTGTGTCTTCCTACAAGCCAGAGTTCATTTCTGTTAAACAAAGAGAATTTTGGGCTCAAATGATTTTACACAGGTCAGAAACCCAACTAGATTCTCACTTTTTACTAAAGAGCATTTATGTAAGATGAGCTCTGGTTTGTATCACTTTCATAAGTAGAGTTGATTTACATATGGTCCATATGAGTAGGAAACACAGTTCTTTTTTTCAGGACATGCTCATGGAACTTGCTGTATTGGAGATGCTGGAAAGAAGAGCTTGCTTCTTGCGTTAAAACAGAGTGTGTTCCATGGATGAGAACACTGGTCTGAATTTCCCAAAGAAACGGAGTTAAACCACAGGATCTGTGTCTTCCTACAAGCAAGAGTTCATTTCTGGTAAACCCAGTGTATTTTGGGCTCAAATGGTTTTACACAGTTCAGTAACACAACTATATTCTCTCTATTTACTAAAGAGCATTTATGTAGGAGGAGCTGTGTTTTGTATCAGTTTCAAAACCAGAGTTAAACTATGTATGGTCGGTATGAGTAGGAAACACAGTTCTTTATTTCTGGGCATGCACATGGTTATTGCTGTATTGGAGACGCTGGAAAGAAGAGCTTGCGTCCTGCCTGAAAACAGAGTGTGTTTCTTGGATGAGGACACTGGTCTTAATATCCCTTCAGAAACGGATACAAACCACAGGATTTGTGTCTTCCTAAAAGCAAGAGTTCATTTCTGGTAAACCCAGTGAATTTTGGGCTAAAATGATTTTACACAGTTCAAGAACCCAACGCGATTCTCACTATTAACTAAAGACTCTTTTTGAGAGTGGAGCTGTGGTTTCTATCAGTTTCATAAGCAGAGTTGATTTATGTATGGTCCGTATGAGTAGGAAGCACAGTTCTTTTTTACAGGACATGCTCATGGTAATTGCTGTATTGGAGATGCGAAAAAGTAGAGCTTGCTTCTTGCGTTAAAACAGAGTGTGTTCCATGGATGAGAACACTGGTCTGAATTTCGCTTCAGACACGGAGTTAAACCACACGATCTGTGTCGTCATACAAGCAAGAGTTCATTTCTGGTAAACCAAGTCAATTTTGGGCTAAATGATTTTATACAGTTCAAGACCCAATGCTATTCCCACTGTTAACTAAAGAGCATTTATGTAAGTGGAGCTGTGGTTTGTATCAGTTGCATATGCAGACTTGAATTACATATGGTCAGTATGAGTAGGAAACACAGTTCCTTTTTCAGGGCATGCTCGTGGTACTTGCTGTATTGGAGACGCTAGAAAGAAGAGCTTGCTTCTCGCGATAAATCACAGTGAGTTACATGGAGGAGAACACTGGTCTGAATTTCTCTTCAGAATTGGAGTTAAACCCCAGGTTCTGTGTCTTCTTACAAGCCAGAGATCATTTCTGGTAAACAAAGAGAATTTTGGGCTCAAGTGATTTTACACAGTTCAGAAACCCAACTAGATTCTCACTATTTACTAAAGAGCATTTATGTAAGATGAGCTCTGGTTTGTATCGGTTTCATAAGCTGAGTTTATTTATACATGGTCCGTATGAAGAGGAAACACAGTTTTTTTTTTTTTCTGGGCATGCTCATGGTTCTTGCTGTATTGGAGACGCTGGAAAGAAGAGCTTGCTTCTTGCGTTAAACCAGAGTGTGTTTCATGGATGAGAACACTGGTCTGAATTTCCCTTCAGAAACGGAGTTAAACCCCAGGATCTGTGTCTTCCTACAAGCAAGAGTTCATTTCTGGAAAACGCAGTGAATTTTGGGCTGAAATGATTTTACACAGTTCAAGAACCCACCGCGATTCTCACTATTTACTAAAGATCATTTATGTAAGTGGAGCTGTGGTTTTTATCAGTTTCATAAGAAGGGTGGATTTACATATTGTCTGTATGAGTAGGAAACACAGTTCTTTTTTTCTGGGCATGCTCATGATTCTTGCTTTATAGGAGACGCTTGAAAGAAGAGCTTGCTTCTGGCTTGAAAACAGAGTGTGTTTCATGGATGAGAACACTGGTCTGAATTTCCCTTCAGAAACGGAGTTAAACCTCAGGATCTGTGTCTTCCTACAAGCAAGAGTTTAATTCTGGAAAACCCAGTGAATTTTGGGCTCAAGTGATTTTACACAGTTCAAAAACCCATCGTGATTCTCACTATTAACTAAAGAGCATTTATGTAAGTGGAGCTGTGGTTTGTACAGGTTCATAACCAGAGTTGAATTATGTATGGTCCATATGAGTAGGAAACAAAGTTTTTTTTTTTTTTTTCTGTTCATGCTCATGGTTATTGCTGTATTGGAGACGCTGGAAAGAGGAGCTTGCTTCTTGCGTTAAAACAGAGTGGTTTCCATGGATGAGAACACCGGTCTGAATTTCCCTTCAGACAAGCAGTTATACCACAGGATCCGTGTCTTCCAACAAGCCAGGGTTCATTTCTGGTAAACAAAGAGATTTTTGGACTCAAATTATTTTACACAGTTCAGAAACCCAAACTAGATTCTCACTATTTACTAAAAAGCATTTATGTAAGATGAGGTCTGGTTTGTATCAGTTTCATGTGCAGAGTTGATTTATATATGGTCCGTATGAGGAGGAAACACAGTTCTTTTTTTGAGGGCATACTCATGGTTCTTGCTGTATTGGAGACGCTGGAAAGATGAGCTTGCTTCTTGCGTTAAAACAGAGAGTGTTCAATGGATGAGAACCCTGGTCTGAATTTACCTTCAGAAACGGAGTTAAACCACAGGATCTGTGTCTTCCTACAAACAAGAGTTCATTTCTGGTATACCATATGAAATTTGGGCTCAAATGATTTTACACAGTTCAAGAACCCAACACAATTCTAACTATTTACAAAAGAGCATTTATGTAAGAGGAGCTCTAGTTTGCAACAGTTTCATAAGCTGTGTTGATTTATATATGGTCCGTATGAGGAGGAAACACAGTTCTTTTTTTGAGGGCATGCTCATGGTTCTTGCTGTATCGGAGACGAAGAAAGAAGAGCTTGCTTCTTGCGTTAAAACAGAGTGTGTTACATGGATGAGAACCCTGGTCTGAATTTACCTTTAGAAACGGAGTTAAACCACAGGATCTGTGTCTTCCTACAAGCAAGAGTTCATTTCTGGTAAACCAAGTGAATTTTGGGCTCAAATGATTTTACATAGTTCAAGAACCCATCTCGATTCCCACTATTAACTAAAGAGCATTTATGTAAGTGGAGCTGTACTTTGTATCAGTCTCATAAGCAGAGTTAAACTGCATATGATCTGTATGAATAGGAAACACAGTTCTTTTTTTCTGGACATTCTCATGGTTCTTTCTGTATTGGAGATGCTGGAAAGAAGAGCTTGCTTCTTGCGTAAATACAGAGTGTGTTTCATGGATGAGAACACTGGTCTGAATATCCCTTCAGAAACGGAGTTAAACCCCAGGATCTGTGTCTTCCTACAAGCAAGAGTTCATTTCTGGAAAAACCAGTGAATTTTGGTCTCAAGTGATTTTACACAGTTCAAGACCCAACGCTATTCTCACTGTTAACTAAAGAGCATTTATGTAAGTTGAGCTGTGGTTTGTATTAGTTGAATATGCAGACTTGAATTACATATGGTCAGTATGAGTAGTAAACACAGTTCTTTTTTTCAAGGCATGCTCGTGGTACTTGCTGTATTGGAGACGCTAGAAAGAAGAGCTTGCTTCTTGCGCGTGAAATCACAGTGTGTTACATGGATGAGAACCCTGGTCTGAATTTCCCTTAAGAAAGGGAGTTTAACCCCATGTTCTGTGTCTTCCTATAAGCCAGAGTTCATTTGTGGTAAACAAAGAGAATTTTGGGCACAAATGATTTTACACAGTTCAGAAACCCAACTAGATTCTCACTTATTAGTAAAGAGCATTTATGTAAGATGAGCTCTGGTTTGTATCAGTTTCATAAGTAGAGTTAATTTACATATGGTCCGTGTGAGTAGGAAACACAGTTCTTTTTTTCAGGGCATGCTCATGGAACTTGCTGTATTGGAGATGCTGGAAAGAAGAGCTTGCTTCTTGCGTTAAAAAAGAGTGTGCTCCATGGATGAGAACCCAGGTCTGAATTTACCTTCAGAAACGGAGTTAAACCCCAGGTTCTGTGGCTTCCTACAAGCCAAAGTTCATTTCTGGTAAACAAAGAGAATTTTGGGCTCAAATGTTTTTAAACAGTTCAAGAACCCAACACAATTCTCACTATTTACTAAAGAGCATTTATGTAAGAGGAGCTCTGGTTTGCGTCAGTTTCATAAGCTGAGTTGATTTATATATGGTCCGTAGGAGGAGGAAACACAGTTCTTTTTTTCTGGGCATGCTCATGGTTCTTGCTCTATTGGAGATGCTGGAAAGTAGAGCTTGCTTCTTGTGCTTAAACAGAGTGGGTGACAAGGATGAGATCACTGGTCTGAATTTACCTTTAGAAACGGAGTTAAACCACAGGGTCTGTGACCTCCTACAAGCAGGATTTCATTTCTTTTATACCAAGTGAAATTTTTGCTCAAATGATTTTACACTGTTCAAGATCCCATCGCGATTCTCACTATTAACTGAAAAGCCTTTATGTAAGAGGCACTGTGGTTTGTATCAGTTTCATAAGAAGAGTTGAACTACGTATGGTCCGTATGAGTAGGACACACAGTTTTTTTTTTTCTGGGCATGTTCATGGTTCTTGCTCTTTTGGAGATGCTGGAAAGTAGAGCTTGCTTCTTTCGTTAAAAAAGAGTGGGTTCCATGGATGAGAACACTTGTCTGAATTTCCCTTCAGAAAAGGAGTTAAACCCCACGTTCTGTGTCTTCCTACAAGCCAGAGTTCATTTCTGGTAAACAAAGAGAATTTGGGGCTCAAAAGATTTTACACAGTTCAGAAACCCAACATAGATTCTCACTATTTACTAAAGAGCATTTATTTAAGGGGAGCTCTGGTTTGTATCAGTTTCATAAGTAGAGTTGATTTACATATGGTCCGTATGAGTAGGAAACACAGTTCTTTTTTTGAGGGCATGCTCATGGTTCTTACTGTATTGGAGATGCACGAAAGAAAGGCTTGCTTCTTGGGTTAAAACAGAGTGTGTTTCATGGAATAGACCACTGTTCTGAATTTCCCTTCAGAAATGGAGTTAAACCACAGGATCTCTGTCTTCCTACAAGCAAGAGTTCATTTCGGGTAAACCAAGTGAATTTTGGGCTCAAATGATTTTACACAATTCAAGACCCAACACTATTCTTACTGTTAAATAAAGATCATTTATGTAAGTGGAGCAGTGGTTTGTACCAGTTGCATATGCAGACTTGAATTACATATGGTCAGTATGAGTAGGAAACACAGTTCTTTCTTCTGGGAATTCTCATGGTTCTTTCTGTATTGGAAACGCTGGAAATAAGATCTTGCTTCTTGCGTTAAAACAGATTGTGTTTCATGGATTAGAACACTGGTCTGAATTTCCCTTCAGAAACGGAGTTAAACACCAGGATCTGGGTCTTCCTACAGCAAGAGTTCATTTCTGGTAAACACAGTGAATTTTGAGCTCAAGTGATTTTACACAGTTCAAAAACCCATCGCGATTCTCACTATTAACTAAAGAGCATTTGTTTAAGCGGACCTGTGGTTTGTATCAGTTTCATAAGCAGAGTGGATTTACATATGGTCCCTATGAGAAGGAAATACAGTTCTTTTTTTGAGGGCATGTTCATGGTCTTGCTGTACTGGAGATGCTGGAAGAAGAGCTTGGTTATTGCCTTAAAACTGAGTGTGTTCCATGGATGAGAACACTGGTCTGAATTTCCCTTCAGACACGGAGTTAAACCACTGGATCTGTGTCTTCCTACAAGCAAGAGTTCATTTCTGGTAAACCCAATGAATTTGGGCTAAAGTGATTTTACACAATTCAAGACACAATGCTATTCTCACTATTAACTAAAGGTCATTTATGAAAGTGGAGCTGTCGTTTGTATCAGTTGCATATGCAGACTTGAATTACATAGGGTCCGTATGAATAGGAAACACAGTTCTTTTTTTCAGGGCATGATCATGGACCTTGCTGTATTGTAGACGGTTGAAAGAAGAGCTTGATCTTGCGTTAAAACAGAGTGGTTTCCATGGATGTGAACACTGGTCTGAATTTCCCTTCAGAAACGGAGTTAAACCACAGGATCTGTGTCTTCCTACAAGCAAGAGTTCATTTGTGTTAAACCAAGTCAATTTTAGGCTCAAATGATTTTACACAGTTAAAGAACCCAAGGTAATTGTCACTATTAACTAAATAGCATTTATGTAAGTGGAGCTGTGGTTTGTATCAGTTGCATATGCAGACTTGAACTACATAGGGTCGGTATGAGTAGGAAAAACAGTTCTTTTTTTCAGGCATGCTAGTGGTACTTGCAGTATTGGAGACGCTGGAAAGAAGAGGTTGCTTCTTGCGTTAAATCAGAGTGTGTTCCATGGATGAGAACCCTGGTCTGAATTTCCCCTCTAAAACGGAGTTAAACCACAGGATCTGTGTTTTCCTACAAGCAAGAGTTCATTTCTGGTAAACGAAGTGAATTTTGGGCTCAAATGATTTGGCATAGTTCAAGAACCCATCTCGATTCCCACTATTAACTAAAGAGCATTTATGTAAGTGGAGCTGTGGTTTGTACCAGTCTCATAAGCAGAGTTAAACTGCATATGATCAGTATGAATAGGAAACACAGTTCTTTTTTTCTGGGCATTCTCATGGAGATGCTGGAAATAAGATCTTGCTTCTTTCGTAAAAACAGAGTGTGTTTCATGGATGAGAACACTGGTCTGAATATCCCTTCAGAAACGGAGTTAAACACCAGGATCTGTGTCTTCCTACAGCAAGAGTTCATTTCTGGTAAACCCAGTGAATTTTGAGCTCAAGTGATTTTACAGAGTTCAAAAACCCATCGCGATTGTCACTATTAACTAAAGAGCATTTGTTTAAGCGGACCTGTGTTTTGTATCAGTTTCATAAGCAGAGTAGATTTACATATGGTCCCTATGAGAAGGAAATACAGTTCTTTTTTTGAGGGCATGTTCATGGTCTTGCTGTACTGGAGATGCTGGAAGAAGAGCTTGGTTATTGCCTTAAAACTGAGTGTGTTCCATGGATGAGAACACTGGTCTGAATTTCCCTTCAGACACGGAGTTAAACCACTGGATCTGTGTCTTCCTACAAGCAAGAGTTCATTTCTGGTAAACCCAGTGAATTTTGGGCTCAAATGATTTTACACAGTTCAAGAACCCAACGCGATTCTCACTATTAACTAAAGAGCCTTTATGAAAGTTGAGCTGTTCAAGTCCCAATTCTATTAACACTGTTAACTAAAGAGCATTTATGTAAGTGGAGCTGTGGTTTGTATCAGTTGCAAATGCAGATTTGAATTACATATGGTCAGTATGAGTAGGAAACACAGTTCTTTTTTTCATGGCATGCTCATGGTTCTTGCTATATTGGAGACGCTAGAAAGAAGAGCTTGCTTCTTCCGTAAAATCACAGTGTGTTACATGGATGAGAAAATGGTCTGAATTACCCTTCAGAAACGGAGTTAAAACCCAGGATCTCTGTCTTCCTAAAACCCAGAGTTCATTTCTGGTAAATAAAGAAAATTTTGGGCACTAATGATTTTACACAGTTCAGAGACCCAACTAGATTCTCACTATTTACTATAGAGCATTTATGTAATATGAGCTCTGGTTTGTATCAGCTTCATAAGCTGAGGTGATTTATGTATGGTCCGTATGAGGAGTAAACACAGTTCTTTTATTCTGGGCATGCTCATTGTTCTTGCTGTATTGGATACACTGCATAGAAGAACTTGCTCCTTGCATTAAAACAGAGTGTGTTCCATGGATGAGAACACTTGTCTGAATTTCCCTTCAGAAACGGAGTAAACCACAGGATCTGTGTCTTCCTAGAAGCAGGAGTTCATTTCTGGTAAACTACGTCAATTTTGAGCTCAAATGATTTTACACAGTTCAAGAACCCAATGCTATTCTCACTATTAACTAAAGAGCATTTATGTAATAGGAGCTGTGGTTTGTATCAGTTTCATAAGCCGTGTTGAACCACATATGGTCCGTATGAGTAGGAAACATAGTTCTTTTTTTCAGGGCATGAATATGGTTCTTGCTGTATTAGAAACGCTGGAAAAAACAGCTCGCTTCCTAGGTTAAAAAAGAGTGTGGTCCATGGAAGAGAACACTGATCTGAATTTCCCTTCAGAAACAGAGTTAAACCACAGGATCTGTGTCTTCATACAAGCAAGAGATCATTTCTGGTAAACCTAGTCAATTTTGGGATCAAATGATTTTACTCCGTTCAAGACCCAACGCTATTCTCACTATTAACTAAAGGTCATTTATGTAAGTGGAGCTGTGGTTTGTATCAGTTTCATAAGCTGAGTTGAACTTGATAAGGTCCGTATGAGTAGGAAGCCATGTTCTTTTATCTGGGCATGCTCATTGTTCTTGCTGTATTGGAGACGCTGGAAAGAAGAGCTTGCTTCTTGCGTTAAAACAGAGTGGGTTCCATGGATGAGAACCCTGGTCTGAATTTCCCTTTAGAAACGGAGTTAAACCACAGGATCTGTGTCTTCCTACAAGCAAGAGCTCATTTCTGGTAAACCAAGTGAATTTTGGGCTCAAATGATTTCAAACAGTTCAAAACCCAATTTGAGTCTCGCTATTAACTAAAGAGCCTTTATGTGAAAGGAGCTGTGGTTTGTATCAGTTTCATAAGCAGAGTTGAACTACACATGGCCCATATGACTAGGAAACACAGTTCTTTTTTTCAGGGCATGCTCATGGTTCTTGCTGTATTGGAGATTCTTGAAAGAAGAGCTTGCTTCTTGCATTAAAACAGAGGGTGTTCCATGGATGAGAACACTGGTCTGAATTTCCCTTTAGAATCGGAGTTAAACCCCAGGATCTGTGTCTTACTACAAGCAAGAGTTCATTTTTGGAAAACCCAAGTAATTTTGGGCTCAAATGATTTTACACAGTTCAAGAACCCAACGCTATTCTCACTAGTAACTAAAGAGAATTTAAGTAACTGGAGCCGTGGTTTGTATCGGTTTCATAAGCAGACTTGAACTACATATGGTCCATATGAGAAGGAAACACAGTTCTTTTTTTCTGGGCATTCTCATGGTTCATGCTGTATTGGACAGGCTGGAAAGAAGAGCTTGTTTCTTACGTTAAAAGAGAGTGTTTTCCATGGATAAGAACACTGGTCTGCATTTTCCTTCAGAAATGGAGTTAAACCCCAGGATCTGTGTCTTCCTATAAGCAAGAGTTCATTTCTGGTATACAAAGAGAATTTTGGGGTCTAGTGATTTTACACAGTTCAGAAACCCATCGCGATTCTCACTATTAACCAAAGAGCCTTTATGTAAGTCGAGCTGAGGTTTGTATCAGTTTCATAAGCAGAGTTGAACTTCATATGATCCGTATGAGCAGGAAGCACTGTTTTTTTCTGGGCATGCTCGTGGTTCTTGCTGTATTGGAGACACTGGATAGAAGAGCTTGCTCTTGTGTTAAAACAGAGTGTGTTCCATATAAGAGAAAACTGGTCTGAATTTCCCTTCAGAAACGGAGTTAAACCCCAGAATCTGTGTCTTCCTACAAGCAAGAGTTCATTTCTGGTAAACAAAGAGAATTTTGGGCTCAAGTGAATTTACCCAGTTCAGAAACCCATCGCGATTCTCACTATTAACTAAAGAACATTTATGTAAGAGGAGCTGTGCTTTGTATCAGTTTTATAATCAGAGTTGAACTACATATGGTCCGTATGAATAGCAAGCACAGTTAATTTTTTCTCGCCATGCTCATGGTTCTTGCTGTATTGGAGACACTGGAAAGAAGTGCTTGCTTCTTGCGTTAAAACAGAGTGTGTTTCATGGATGAGAACACTGGTCTGAATTTCCCTTCAGAAACGGAGTTAAACCACAGGATCTGTGCCTTCCCACAATCAACAGTTCATTTCTGGTAAACCAAGTCAATTTTGGGATCAAATGATTTTACACAGTTCAAGACACAATGCTATTCTCACTATTAACTAAAGGTCATTTATGTAAGTGGAGCTGTCGTTTGTAACAGTTGCAAATGCAGACTTGAATTACATATGGTCCATATGAGTAGGAAACACAGTTCTTTTTTTCGGGGCATGATAATGGAACTTGCTGTATTGTAGACGGTTGAAAGAAGAGCTTGATCTTGCGTTAAATCAGAGTGTGTTCCAAGGATGAGAACCCTGGTCTGAATTTCCCTTAAGAAATGGAGTTAAACCACAGGATCTGTGTCTTTCTACAAGCAAGAGTTCATTTCTGGTAAACCAAGTGAATTTGGGGCTCAAATGATTTTACACAGTTGAAGAACCCATCTCGATTCCCACTATTAACTAAAGAGCATTTATGTAAGTGGAGCTGTGGTTTGTATCAGTCTCATAAGCAGAGTAAAACTGCATATGATCTGTATGAATAGTAAACACAGTTCTTTTTTTCTGGGCATTCTTATGGTTCTTTCTTTATTGGATGTGCTGGAAGAAGAGCTTGCTTCTTGCGTAAATACAGAGTGTGTTTCATGGATTTGAACACTGGTCTGAATATCCCTTCAGAAACGGAGTTAAACCCCAGGATCTATGTCTTCCTTCAAGCAAGAGTTCATTTCTGAAAAACCCAGTGAATTTTGGGCTCAAATGATTTTAAACAGTTCAAAACCCAATTCGATTATCTCTATTAACTGAAGAGCCTTTATGTGAAAGGAGCTGTGGTTTGTATCAGTCTCATAAGCAGAGTTAAACTGCATATGATCTGTATGAATAGGAAACTCAGTTCTTTTTTTCAGGGCATGCTCATGGTTCTTGCTTTATTGGAGATTCTTGAAAGAAGAGCTTGCTTCTTGCGTTAAAACAGAGGGTGTTCCATGGATGAGAACACTGGTCTGAATTTCCCTTCAGAATCGGAATTAAATCCCAGGATCTCTTTCTTCCTACAAGCAAGAGTTCATTTCTGGTAAACCAAGTGAATTTTGGGCTCAAATGATTTTACACAGTTCAAGAACCCAACGGAACATTCACTATTTACTAAAGAGCATTTATGTAAGTGGAGCTGTGGTTTGTATCAGTTTCCTTAGCAGAGTGTATTTACATATGGTCCGCATGAGTAGGAAACACAGTTCTTTTTTTCTGGGCATGTTCATGGTTCTTGCTCTATTGGAGATGCTGTAAAGTAGAGCTTGCTTCTTGCGTTAAAACAGAGTAGGTTCCATGGATGAGAACACTGGTCTGAATTTCCCTTCAGACAAGGAGTTAAACCCCAGGATCTGTGTCTTCCTACAAGACAGAGTTCATTTCTGGTAAACAAAGAAAATTTTGGGCTCAAGTGCTTTTACACCGTTCAGAAACCCATCGCGATTCTCACTGTTAGCTAAAGAGCATGTATGTAACAGAAGATGTGTTTTGTATCGGTTTCATAAGCAGACTTGAACTACATATGGTCCATATGAGAAGGAAACACAGTTCTTTTTTTCTGGGCATTCTCATGGTTCATGCTGTGTTGGACAGGTTGGAAAGAAGAGCTTGTTTCTTACGTTAAAAGAGAGTGTTTTCCATTGATAAGAACACTGGTCTGCATTTCCCTTCAGAAGTGGAGTTTAACCCCAGAATCTCTGTCTTCCTACAACCAAGAGTTCATATCTGGTAAACAAAGAGAATTTTGGGGTCTAGTGATTTTACACAGTTCAGAAACCCATCGCGATTCTCACTATTAACTAAAGAGACTTTATGTAAGTCGAGCTGAGGTTTGTATCAGTTTCATAAGCAGTGTTGAACTTCATATGATCCGTATGAGCAGGAAGCCCTGTTTTTTTCTGGGCATGCTCATGGTTCTTGCTGTATTGGAGACGCTGGATTGAAGAGCTTGCTTTTTGCGTTAAAACAGAGTGTGTTCCATGTAAGAGAACACTGGTCTGAATTTCCCTTCAGAAACGGAGTTAAACCCCAGAATCTGTGTCTTCCTACAAGCAAGAGTTCATTTCTAGTAAACAAAGAGAATTTTGGGCTCAAGTGATTTTACCCAGTTCAGAAACCCATCGCGATTCTCACTATTAACTAAAGAGCATTTATGTAAGAGGAGCTGTGCTTTGTATCAGTTTTATAATCAGAGTTGAACTACATATGGTCCGTATGAATAGGAAGCACAGCTCATTTTTTCTCGGCATGCTCATGGTTCTTGCTGTATTGGAGACACTGGAAAGAAGTGCTTGCTTCTTGCTTTAAAACAGAGTGTTTCATGGATGAGAACACTGGTCTGAATTTCCCTTCATAAACGGAGTTAAACCACAAGATCTGTGCCTTCCCACAAGCAAGAGTTCATTTCTGGTATACCAAGTCAATTTTGGGATCAAATGATTTTACACAGTTGAAGACACAATGCTATTCTCACTATTAACTAAAGGTCATTTATGTAAGTGGAGCTGTCGTTTGTATCAGTTGCATACACATACTTGAATTACATATGGTCCGTATGAGTAGGAAACACAGTTCTTTTTTTCTGGGCATGTTCATGGTTCTTGCTCTATTGGAAATGCTGGAAAGTAGAGCTTGCTTCTTGCGTTAAAACAGAGTGGGTTCCATGGATAAGAACACTGGTCTGAATTTCCCTTCATACAAGGAGTCAAACCCCAGGATCTGTGTCTTCCTACAAGCCAGAGTTCATTTCTGGTAAACAAAGAGAATTTTGGACTCAAGTGCTATTACACAGTTCAGAAACCCATCGCGATTCTCACTGTTCGCTAAAGAGCATGTATGTAAGAGAAGATGTCTTTTGTATCGGTTTCATAAGCAGAGTTGAACTACATATGGTCAGTATGAGTAGGAAACACAGTTCTTTTTTTCTGGGCATGCTCATGGTTGTTGCTGTATTGGAGTGGCTGGAAAGAAGAGCTTGCTTCTTGTGTAAAAAAAGAGTGTGTTTCATGAATGAGAACACTGGTCTGTATTTACCTTCAGAAATGGAGTTATACCCCAGGATATGTGTCTTCTACAAGCAAGAGTTCATTTCTGGTAAACAATGTGAATTTTGGGATCAAATGATTTTAAATTGATCACGATCCCAACACTATTATCACTATTAACTAAAGAGCATTTATGTAAGAGGAGCTGTGGTTTGTATCATTTTCATAAGCAGAGTTGAACTACATATGGGCAGTATGAGTAGGAAACTCAGTTCATTTTTCTGGGTATGCTCATGGTTCTTGCTGTATTGGATACGCTGGAAAGAAGAGCTTGTTTCTTGCGTTAAAACAGAGTGTGTTTCATGGATGAGAACACTGGCCTAAATTTCCCTTCAGAACGGAGTTAAATCCCAGGCTCTGTGTCTTCCTACAAGCAAGAGTTCCTTTCTGGTAAACAACGTGAATTTTGGGATCCAATCATTTACACAGTTCACAAACCCGACGCGATTCTCAATATTAACTAAAGTGCCTTTATGGATGAGGAGCTGTGGGTTGTATGTGTTTCATAAGCAGAGTTGAACTACATATGTTTCGTATGAATAGGAAACACAGTTCTTTATTTCTGGGCATGCTCAGGTTTCTTGCTGTATTGGAGACGCTGGGAAGAAGAGCTTGCTTCTGGCATGAAAACAGAGTGTGTTTCATGGATGAGAACACTGGTCTGAATTCCCCTTCAGAAACGGAATTAAACCCCAGGCGCTGTGTCTTCCTACAAGCATGAACTCCTTTCTGGTAAACAACATGAATTTTGGGATCAAATGATTTTACACAGTTCACAATCCCATCGCGATTCTCACTATTAACTAAAGAGCACTTATGTAAGAGGAGCTGTGGTTTGTATCAGTTTCTTAAGCAGAGTTGAACTACATTATGATCTGTATGAGTAGGAAACACAGTTCGTTTTTTCTGGGCATGCTCATGGTTATTGCTGCATTAGAAATGCTGGAAAAAATAGGATGCTTCTTGCGTGAAAACAGAGTGTGTTTCATGGATGAGAACACTGGTCTGAATTTCCCTTCAGAAATGGAGTGAAAACATAGGATCTGTGTCTTCCTACAACCAAGAGTTCATTGCTGGTAAACAACGTGAATTTTGGTATCAAAAGATATTCCACAGTACACCAACAAAACACGCTTCTCACTATTAACTAAAGAGCACTTATGTGAGAGGAGCTGTGATTTGTATCAGTTTCATTAGCCGTGTTCAACTCCATATGGTCTGTATGAGTAGGAAACACAGTTCTTTTTCTGTGTATGCTGATGGTTCTTGCTGTATTGGAGATACTGGAAAGAAGAGGATGCTTCTTGCGTTAAAACAGAGTTTGTTTCATGGATGAGAACACTGGTCTGAATTTACCTTCAGAAACGGAGTTAAACCCCAGGATCTGTGTCTTCCTACAAGCAAGAGTTAATTTCTGGTAAAGAACGTGAATTTTGGGATCAAATGATTTTACATAGTTCACAAACAAATCGCGATTCTCACTCTTAACTAAAGAGCACTTATGTAACAGGAGCTGTGGTTTGTATCACTTTCATAAGCAGACTTGAACTACATATGGTCTGTATGAGTAGGAAACACAGGTCTTTTTCTGGGCATGCTCATGGTTGTTGCTGTATTGGAGATGCTGGAAAGAAGAGGATGCTTCTTGCGTTAAAACAGAGTGTTTTTCAGCATGAGAACTCTGGTCTGAATTTACCTTCAGAAACGGAGTTAAACCCCAGGATCTGTGTCTTCCTACAAGCAAGAGTGCATTTCTGGTAATCCCAGTGAATTTTGGGCTCAAATGATTTTACACAGATCACGAACACAATGAGATTCTCACTATTATATAAAGAGCACTTATGTAAGAGGTGCTGTGGTTTGTATCAGTTTCAAAAGCAGAGTTTAACTACATATGGTCTGTAGGAGTAGGAACCACAGTTCTTTTTTTCTGGGCATGCTCATGGTTCTTGCTGTATTGGAGATGCTGGAAAGAAGTGCTTGCTTCTTGCGTGAAAACAGAGGGTGTTTCATGGATGAGAACACTGGTCTGAATTTCTCCTCAGAATCGTAGTTAACCCCCAGGAACTGTGTCTTAATACAAGCAAGAGTTCATTTCTGGTAAAAACGTGGATTTTGCTATCAAATGATTATCCACAGTACACCAACAAAACACGATTCTCACTATTAACTAAAGAGCACTTATGTAAGAGGAGGTGTGGTTTGTATCAGTTTCATAACCAGAGTTGAACTACATATGGTCCGTAAGAGTAGGAAACACAGTTCTTTTTTTCAGGGTATGAATATGGTTCTTACTGTCTGTAGTGGAAACGCTGGAAAAAGAGCTTGCTTCTTGCATTAAAATAGAGTATGTTTCTTGGATGAGAACCCTGGTCTGAATTTCCCTTCAGAAACTGAGTTAAACCCCAGGATCTGTGTCTTCCAAAACGCAAGAGTTCATTTCTGGTAAAAAACGTGAATATTGGGATCAAAAGATTTTACCCAGTTCTCAAACCCATCTCGATTATCACTATTAACTAAAGTGCATTTATGTAAGAGTAGCTGTGGTTTGTATCAGTTTCATAAGCAGAGTTGAACTACATATGGTCAATATGAGTAGGAAACACAGTTCTTTTTTTCTGGGCATGCTCATGGTACCTGCTGTATTGGCGACTTTGGAGAGAAGAGCTTGTTTCTTGAGTGAAAACAGAGTGTTTTTCATGGATGAGAACACTGGTCTGTATTTCCATTCAGAAACGGAGGTAAACCCCAGGATCTGTGTCTTCCTACATGAAAGATATCATTTCTGGTAAACCCATTGAATTTTGGGCTCAAATGATTTTACATACTTCACAAACCCAATGCGATTCTCAATATTAACTAAAGTGCCTTTAAGGATGAGGTGCTGTGGGTTGTATCAGTTTCATAAGCAGAGTTGAACTACATATGTTCCGTATGAGTAGGAAACACAGTTCTTTATTTCTGGGCATGCTCAGGTTTCTTGCTGTATTGGAGACGCTGGGAAGAAGAGCTTGCTTCTGGTGTGAAAATAGAGTGTGTTTCATGGATGAGAACACTGGTCTGAATTTCTCTTCAGAAACGGAATTAAACACCAGGCTCTGTGTCTTCCTACAAGGAAGATTTCCTTTCTGGTAAACAACGTGAATTTTGGGATCAAATGATTTTACACAGTTCAAGAACCCATTGTGATTCTCACTATTAACTAAACAGCATTTATGTAAGAGGAGCTGTGGTTTGTATCAGTTTCATAACCAGAGTTGAACTACATATGGTCCGTATGAGTAGGAAACAGAGGTCTTTATTTCAGGGCATGCTCATGGTTCTTGCTGTATTGGAGATGCTGGAAAGAAGAGGATGCTTCTTGCTTTAAAACAGAGTGTGTTTCATGGATGAGAACACTGTTCTGAATTTCCCTTCAGAAACCGTGTTAAACCCCTTGATCTGTGTTGTCCTACAAGCAAGAGTTCTTTTCTGGTAAACCCAGTGAATTTTGGGCTCAAATGATTTTACACATTTCGAGAACCCAACGTTATTCTACTATTAACTAAAGAGAATTTATGTAAGAGGAGCTGTGGTTATATCAGTTTCACAAGCATAGTTGAACTACATATAGTCCATATGAGTAGGAAACACAGTTCTTTTTTTCTGGGCATGCTCATGGTTCTTGCTGTATTAGAGATGCTGGAAAGAAGAGGATGCTTCTTGCGTTAAAACAGAGTTTGTTTCTTAGATGAGAACACTGGTCTGAATTTCCCTTCAGAAACGGAGTTAAACCCCAGGCTCTGTGTCGTCCTACAAGGAAGAGTTCCTTTCTGGTAAACAACGTGAATTTTGGGATCAAATGATTTTACACAGTTTAAGAACCCAGTGCGATTCTCACTATTAACTAAAGAGCACTTATGTAAGAGGAGCTGTGGTTTGTATCAGTTTCATAACCAGAGTTGAACTAAATATGGTCCGTATGAGTAGGAAACAGAGTTCTTTTTTTCAGGGCATGAATATTGTTCTTACTGTCTGTATTGGAGACGCTGGAAAGAAGAGGTAGCTTCTTGAGTGACAAGAGAGTGTGTTTCATGGATTAGAACACTGGTCTAAATTTCACTCCCAAATTGGAGTTAAATCCCAGTCTCTGTGTCTTCCTACAAGGAAGAGTTCCTTTCTGGTAAACAACGTGAATTTTTGGATCAAATGATTTTATATAGTTCACAAATGAATCGTGATTCTCACTATTAACTGAAGAGCTCTTATATAAGAGGAGTTGTGGTTTGTATCACTTTCATTAGCAGAGTTGAACTACATATGGTCTGTATGAGTAGGAAACACAGTTCTTTTTTTCTGGGCATGCTCATGGTTCTTGCTGTATTGGAGATGCTGGAAAGAAGAGCTTGCTTCTTGCAGTAAAACAGAGTGTGTTACTTGGATGAGAACACTGGCCTGAATTTCCCTTCAGAAATGGAGTTAAACCCCAGGCTCTGTGTCTTCCTACAAGCAAGAGTTCCTTTCTGGTAAACAACGTGATTTTTGGGATCAAATGATTTTACATAGTTCACAAACGAATCGCGATTCTCACTATTAACTAAAGAGCACTTATGTAAGAGAAGCTATGGTTTGTATCAGGCAGTCAGTCAGTCAGTCACACATTTCTCAGCTGTCTGTCTGTCTGTCTGTCCGATTTTTATTTTATCTTATGTCACTCTGGTTCTGGGAGTAAAGGTGATTGTCAACACACCCAGCTGCAAAGCACCTTCTGACCTTCTACTTTGATCTATCTATCTGTCTATAGTTCAGTGCCGGCTGGCTGGCTGGCTGGCTGGGTGGGCGCACACTCATGACAGACTCGGGTGGTGGGTGGGAGATCGGAGCATTGTGGTGAGGAGGGCACTGGCTGTCCCTAAGATTTTGAAGTGTTCGAATAAAACAACTCATTCCATTTACTTTCTTCTGTTCTGTATCCAGACTGGATCCAACTGCCTCTGAGACTAACTACACAACAGCTGGTCTGGACTGACTGCAACTGCTCTCCTTCCCCAAGCAAGTCACGAATTTCCCATACAAAAGAAGAAATTTAGGAAGACATTTCCTCCCCTACAAGCATTGCCCCCTTGCCCTGTTCCACGGCATCCTTTAAATAAATAAGTAAATAAATAAATAAATAAATAAATAAATAAATGGAATGGAATGGAATGGAATGGAATGGAATGGAATGGAATGGTACGGAATGGAATGGAATGGAATAAAATGAATACATTTTCACCCAGACTCAGTTGTTTGTTGACTTTTCATTTCATTGGTCCCTCAAATCCCCACGTTAGTGGGCTTGGTTTTTTGGTGTTTGTTTGGATAGATTTATTCATTGATTATGTAGACAGTATTTCTGTACATATTCCAGCAGGCCAGAAGAGGGCACCAAATCTCATTGCAGGTGTTTGTGAGCCACCATGTGGTTGCTGGGAATTGAACTCAGGCAGGACCTTTGGAAGAGCAAGCAAGTGCTCGTAACCTCTGAGCCATCTCTCCAGCCCCAGTGGGCGTGTTTTAGAACTCACTCACTGTCCTGTACACTTTCAGAAAGAGTGTTATCAGGAAGAGCGACATTCCTGAATAACAGACAGAGAACTTCCTTCTCAGATGATTTCTTTTGGAAGCTTGGAGGAATTTGGTTCCTCTTTGTTGACCCTCCTCTTTCCAGACCAGACACTGGTTGGTTAGAGTCAGTCCTCGCACCCACAGATTTCCTGGGATCTGTCTGATTGACCTGGGAGGTGGAGGGTGGAGCCGGGGCCGGGGCTGGGGTGGCTGTGGGGTGTGGAGACAGTCTCTCCGAGAGTGGACACTGGTTTGGTTTTTCATCTCCTGGTAACGCTTTGCCATGCAGCAGAAATGAATGAAGCGCTTTGCCGGGCGGAGGTGGCCCACACACGCCTGGAATCCCATCACTCGGGAGGCAGCGGCAGGTAGATCTTTTTGAGTTCAAGGAAGGCCAGCCTGGTCTACAGAGATAGTTAGTTCAGGACAGGCTCCAAAGCTACAGAGAAACCCTATCTCGAAGAAAACCAGAAAAAGAAAAAGACAAGGAAAAAAGAAAGGAAGGAAGGAAGGAAGGAAGGAAGGAAGGAAGGAAGGAAGGAAGGAAGGAAGGAATCACCTTAAAATCCCATAACTGTATTAGCTGGAGCCACCTTCCTTTTTCTAACCTCGATATGTTGCCATGGTACAGCCACGGCAAGCAGCCCGGGGAAGGTACTGCTGTGGCATCTTGAAGAAATGAAGTGCCTGATCACCAGATGAGTTACTTTCCTATGAGTGTACCTATTGATACATTTCAAAAGCGAGCATATTCACAAACCAAGTTTTTCACAAACAAAACGATGATCATTTTGTGAGCTTAGCCAAATATCGAGCTTGCATCTCCAGACAAGACACCTGACACGCATCGGCTAGCTGCCTAATAATGTCCGTCCCCATCGTCTCCCCTACCCAGAAATGATCATATCTGTCCCATGCACGATGGACAAAAGGGCAGCATTAAAACTGCCAAGAGGATCATCACTAATGCAAGAGAGGTCCCACAATGTGTTCTGCACTCATTCACTCAGTCACTTACTGACTGCTGTCCAGGAGTGAGACTGTCCCCATGAGTGTTTCCTTCCTCTGGGGACCCGTTGGACAACCACTGGTCCAATACTAGGCTGAACGTTCCCCAACACTATATATTTTGAATATTCCTCACCTGGGACAGAACTGTACACTAGCTATCTGGGAGTGGGTTACATATGCATGAAGAAAAGGAACACTCACACACACAAGGTTTGTTTGTTTGTTTATATTTTTTTAGTTCTTTGGAGGGGTTTGGTTCCTTCTTTCCTTCATTTGTTCCTTCGTTCCTTTTCTTCTCTCTCTCTCTCTCTCTCTCTCTCTCTCTCTCTCTCTCTCTTTCTTTTTTTCTTTCTTCCCCTCCCTGCATGTATGTGGGATTAAGCAGTGCACAGATGACATACAAGCAAAAGTTCAATTCTCGAAAACCCAGTCACTCTGGAGCTCACACGGAGATACACAGTGCGCAGAGCTCACCCGTTTCTAACCAGCCATTGCAGTGCATTTGATGTAAGCGGAGCTGCTGTTCATACCAGTTTCCTAAGCAGAGTTAATCTAGGTATGACCCGTGTGTGTAGGAAGCACAGTTCTTTTGTTCGGAGCAAGCTCGCTCACCGTTTCTGCTCAATTGGAAACACTGAAATCAGGAGCATGCTTCTTACTCCAAAGCACAGTGTGTTTCATGGACGGGAACTCTGGTTCGAATGTCCCTTCAAAAATGGAGTTACATACCATGCCGTCAGTCTTTCTACAAGAAACAGTTCTCAGTCCTGGCTGTCTTGGAACTCGCTTTGTAGACCAGGCTAGCGTCAGACTCACACAGATACACCTGCATCTGCTTCCAAAGTGCTGAGATTAAAGATGAGCACAATACTCACCTGGCTATAAATCTTTTTTTTTAATTAAAGAATCAAACAAATAGGAGGGCAGTGGCCTCTCATCCACCAAACCCCACCCCACACACCTTCTGTGCACACACAGGCATACACGGAGACACATAAATACATTTTGGAGATTAAACTAAACGTACAATAAAATAACATAATAAATAAGAAAGTAAACATGCCTTTAATCCCAGCACTTGGTAGGCATTGCCAGGTGGATCTCTGTGAGTTTGAGGCCAGCCTGGTCTACAAAGTGAGCTCCAGAACAGCCTCCAAAGCTAAAGAGACACCCTGTCTCAGAAAAAAAAAAAACACAAAAGCAAACAAACAAACAAACCAAAATGTAAAATATATGGTGTTGGGGATTTAGCTCAGTGGTACAGTGCTTGCCTAGCCCTGGGTTCCGTCCCCAGCTCTGGCAAAAAAATAAAAATTAAATTAAATTAAAATTAAAATGAAATAGAAAAAAATTTGTAAAATATAAAAGAGCCCCGGGATTGGTGGTGGTGGTAGTGTATCCTTAAATCACAGTTTCGGGAGCCAGAGAGCTCACAGAGATAAGATTGCCCCTGCCTCTGGAGTGCTAGGATTACAAGCATACATCACCACAGACTGGCTAATTTTACTTTTGGGGTGTGTGTGTGTGTGTGTGAGTGTGTCTGTGTCTGTGTGTGTGTTTCTGGCTGTCTGGCTGTCTACGGGATTATAATTTCTTAAGTTATGCCCATCTTTCTTTCCAACTGCTTTGGCTGCCTGGTCTCTGGGGCATTTATTTATTTATTTATTTATTTATTTATTTATTTATTTATTTATTTATTTATTTATTGGTTTTTTGGCTTTATTATTATTATTTTTTTGGTTTGTTTCATTTTTTTGTTTTGTTTTTTTTTCTTTTGTGTTGTTGTTGTTTCCTAAGCAGAGTTAATCTAGATATGGCCCGTGGGTGTAGGAATCACAGTTCTTTTGTTCTGAGCAAGTTCACTGTTTGTGCACTATTGGAAAGACTGAAAGCAGGAACATGCTTCTTGCTCCAAAGCAGAGTGTGTTTCATGGATGGGAACTCTATTTTGAATTTCCCTTCAGAAACAGAGTTAAATCCTTTGCTGTCAGTCTTCCTACAAGTAACAGTTCATTTCTGGTAAACCCAGTCAGTCACTCTTGGGATCACATGAAGATACTAACATTTCTAACCAGCAATAGCAGAGCATTTGCTGAAAGAGGAGCTGTGGTTTATTGCAGTTTTGTAAGCAGAGTTGAACTAGGTAGGGTCCGTATGTGTAGGAAACACAGTTCTTTGGTTCTGAGCATGCTCAGCTTTCCTGCTGTATTGGAAACTCTGGAAAGCAGGAGCGTGCTTCTCGCTCCAGAAGCAGAGTGTCTTTCTAGTAAGGAAAATCTGTGTTCAATTTCCCTTTGAAAACAGAGTTTATTCCCATTCTGTGTGTCTTCCTTCCTTCCTTCCTTCCTTCCTTCCTTCCTTCCTTCCTTCCTTCCTTCCTTCTTCTTCTTCTTTTTTTAAATTTCTTATAACATGTTCTGATCATGCTTTGATTTCCCACAACTCCTTCCAGGTTCTCTCCACCAACCCAGTCAAATCCACCTGAGGTCTGTGGTTTGTGTGGTTCATATACTCAGTAGTGAGATTCTGTTGCAGAGTAAAACAACATTTCCTTCTCCAGTGGTTATGAGTTGGAATAAAAAAAAATGTCATGAAACTAAAATGAAACAAATCATCTTTATTTAGTATATTTTGAGAGTGTGAGAGACAGAGACAGAGAGAGAAACAGAGCAAGAGTCAGGAATTTTTAGTTTGTTTGTTAGTTTGTTTGTTTGTTACAGAGTGGTAGGATTAAAGGCGTGCACCACCACCCACCATCATCTGATGAGAAAACCCATCTTGAAAAACATATATGAAATTGGGCACCTAAATCTTAGTTAGTTTTTTGTTTTTAAAGTGGGAAGTTAGAGCTATAAGTGTACTCATAGGACTGATTTCATTGTGTGCCAGGGGTTGTGTGTGTTTTCATTTTCTTGAGGGATTCTCTCTCTCTCTCTCTCTCTCTCTCTCTCTCTCTCTCTCTCTCTCTCTCTCTCTCCAGATTTCTGTTTTCTCCCATTCATTCCTCATGCCGAGATAAATGAGGGGTTGGTTGGATCTCCAGCACCATGGGCCCTGATGTCCTCATCTATCCTCTGGGGGCATCTGGCAGGACTGTGATACACAAAGTTTGTTTTGTTTTGTTTTTCGAGACGGGTTTTCTCCATGTAATTTTGGTGTAGACCAGGCTGGCCTAAAGGTATGCCACCAACGCCCTGCCTTGACTCAGCACAGCCTTGACAGGCTAGAAAAGTTCAAGGTAAGCTTTTGACCTTGTGCCAGAAGCTTTAGGGAAGAAAGAATCAAGGGAGAGGCCACACACAGCTCCACTTGCCTGCTTACATATGCATATCAGTTGCCTTCCAGTTAAGCATTACTTTCATGTTAGAGTTGGGGAAAACCTTCATGGCTGAATTGAATTCAGTCATTTTCAGGTTTTTTTGGAGGGGGACAGAACAACTTTTTTGGGTTTACATCATATTTTAACTCTTTTTTTTTTTAAAGACAGGGCCTATCTGTGCTCCTGACAAATTATCCCACTGCATGGCCCAGGGCTTCTGTCGGAGCACTGCCATCAAAGTAGTGAGCTACTCCAAATTATTTTAAATATGCTGCTGCTGCTGCAGGTGCCGCTGCTGCTGCTGCTACTGCTGGTGCTGCAATTACATAGCACAAACAGGGAGACAAGCACAAAAATGCTGCTTTCTCAAAGATCAAAGGGGACTTCTCTGTTGGGGAATGGGGGTGGGGCGCTTTACATAGAAGGGTGTTGAGTCTCCTGTGTATTGAATGATGCACTCATTATGCATTTTTTAAAAAAAATTGTAGTAGGTTGTGGGACACTGTGGTCGCTGGGAATTGAACTTAAGAAACACCTCTGGGAAAGCAGCCTGTGTTTGTGTGTGTGTGTGTGTGTGTATGTGTGTGTGTGTGTGTGTGTGTGTGTCTGTGTCTGTCTGTCTGTCTGTCTGCCTTTCTAGGGGATTATAATTTCTTAAGTTACTCCCATCTTTCTTTCCAGTTCCTTAGGCTCTCTGGTATTTGGACCATTTGTATTTTTGGGTTTTTGGTTTGTTTGTTTGTTTCCTTTTTTGGGGGGGTTGTTGTTGTTCATTTTCCCTGTCTGTAAATATACATAATTTGCCTGCCACGTGTAGTGGTGCAGCCTTTAATCATTCAGGAGGGACAGGCTGGAGGATCTGGGTGAGTTTGAGGCCAGCCTGCTCTACAGCAGAGTTAGTTTCAGGAACTCTGTCTCAAAAACCCTGTCTTGAAAAAGCAAATTTTAAAAATTAATAAATACATAGAGAGAAAGATAGATAGATAGATAGATAGATACATACATACATACATACATACATACATACATATATACATACGTACATACATACATGCATAAGTAAATAAAAGAGGCCTGACTACCTTAGAGTTGCCTGGACCCCGGGGCCTACCCCTTCCCTCATAAATCAGATCCCCAGCACTGCTGTCTGTTGTTTGTTTCATTCCAAGTGAATTATATTTTTTTATGTTTATGTTTATTGATTTAATTTTAACTTTTTTTTTTCTGGTTATTGCTGTTTTTTGAGAGACAGGGTCTATCTGTGTCATGCTGCCTCTCCTGGAACTGTCTCTCCCACTGCGTGCGTGCGTGTGTGTGTGTGTGTGTGTGTGTGTGTGTGTGTGTGTGTGTCTGTGTGTCTGTGTGTCTGTGTGTGTCTGTGTGTGTCTAGGTCTGTGTCTGTGTCTCTGTGTGTGTGTATGTATATCTATCTGCATACAGGAGTATAAGTTCCTAAGTTGAGTTCTGTCATCATGAAAGAAGGAGACAGGACACCGAGGGCACATAAAATCAGCAGAGAATCATATTTAGCCCCGGTTTTCAAGAACCTTTTATTAGCCTAAATACTGCTGGAATAATCAAGGAAAAGCCCAGGCCTCAGGGGTGGGTGGAAGTGAGGCTGATCTCCATCTTTTCAGCTACTTAGGACCTCTAGACCTTCTGTTTCCTTTTGTTTTATGTGTGTTGTTGTTTTTCCCGGTCTGTAAATACACATTTCTTGCCCGCTGGTGAGGTGGAGGTGTATGCCTTTCATCCCAGAATTCAGGAAGCAGAGGGGCGTTGTGACCTTCTGTTTCCGTTCTTTCTTTCTTTCTTTCTTTCTTTCTTTCTTTCTTTCTTTCTTTCTTTCTGTCTGTCTGTCTTTCTTTTTTCTTTTAAGTTCTGGGCCTCTAGAGGCCTTGAAAACACAGAGAACAAAAAGAAAAAAAAACAGAATTTCCACAATTTGTCACATGGTGGCTTCCATCTAGGTGAGGTCACCGGGTAAGATGGCTGCCATCCTCTTGAATGCTTCCATGTTGGTGAGGTCAACGGGCCATTCTGAAAAGTTTAGAACTGTGACCGATCCACCCCTCACCGCCCCCTCCCCCCAAGTAGGCCTACTGGCTCACATGCACATGCATGAGCATATGTGTACATGCATGAACACATTTTGAAAGTAAACTAAATGTACAGTGAAGTTAACAGGAGAAGAAATTAAAAACACACACAGAGAAAAATGTTCCTGGGGTTTTATTTTATATTTTTAAATTCTTGATTGATTTTTTGACACAGGTTTTTTTTTCTGTGTAACAGTCCTGGCTGTCCTGGAACTCGCTTTGTAGACCAGGCTAGCGTCAGACTCACACAGATCCACCTGCATCTGCTTCCAAAGTGCTGGTATTAAATGTGAGCACAACACTCACCTGGCTATAAATGTATTTTTTAATTAAAGAATCAAACAAAGCGGAGGGCAGTGGCTTGTCCTCCACCAACCCCCACCCACACACCTTGTGTGCACACACAGGCATACACAGAGACATGTAAATACATTTTTGAGATTAAACTAAACGTACAATAAAATAACATAATAAATAAGAAAGTAAACATGCCTTTAATCCCAGCACTCAGAGGCAGAGCCAGGTGGATCTATGTGAGTTTGAGGCCAGCCTGGTTTGCAGAGTGAGTTCCAGGACAGCCTCCAAAGCTACAGAGAAACCCTGTCTCGAAAAAAAACAAAAACAAACAAACAAACAGACAAAAATGTAAAATAGATGGGGTTGGGGATTTAGCTCAGTTGTAGAGTGCTCGCCTAACAGGCACAAGGCCCTGGGTTGGGTCCCCAGCTACGGCAAAATAATAAAAATTAAAATTAAAAGAAAATATAAAAGAAATGTAAAATTTAAAATAGCCCTAGAATGCGTGGTGGTGATTGTGGTGGTGGTGGTGTATCATTTAATCACAGTGCGTGTGTGTGTGTGTGTGTGTGTGTGTGTGTGTGTGTGTGTGTGTGTGAATGTCTGTCTGTCTGTCTGTCTGTCTGTGTGCCTGGTTACGAGATTATAATTACTTAATTTATGCCCATCTTTCTTTCCAGCTCCTTAGGCTCTCTGGTCTCTGGGGCTTTCTTTTTTTTCTTTTGGTTTTTTGGCTTTATTATTATTATTATTATTATTATTATTATTATTATTAATTTTTGGTTTGTTTCATTTTTTTTTGTTTTTTGTTTTTCTTTTGTGTTGTTGTTGTTTCCTAAGAAGAGTTAATCTAGATATGGCCCGTGTGTGTAGGAATTACAGTTTAATCACAGTATGTGTGTGTGTGTGTGTGTGTGTGTGTGTGTGTGTGTGTGTGTGTGTCTCCATGGCCCAAGCCTATACTAAACATACAATAAAATAATATAAGAATTAAGAAATTAAACATGCCTTTAATCCCAGCACTCAGGAGGCAAAGGCAGTTGGATCTCTGTGAGTTTGAGGTCAGCCTGGTCTACAAAGCGAGCTCCAGAACAGCCTCCAAAGCTACAGAGACACCCTGTCTCAGAAAAAAAAACCCTAAAGCAAACAAACAAACAAACCAAAATGTAAAATATATGGTGTTGGGGATTTAGCTCAGTGGTAGAGTGCTCGCCTAGCAAGCACAAGGCCCAGGTTCTGTCCCCAGCTCTGGCAAAAAAAAATAAAAATAAAATAAAATTAAAATTAAAATGAAATAGAAAAAAATTGTAAAATATAAAAGAGCCCTGGGATGGGTGGTGGTGGTAGTGTATCCTTAAATCACAGTTTCGGGAGCCAGAGAGCTCACAGAGATAAGATTGCCCCTGCCTCTGGAGTGCTAGGATTACAAGCATACATCACCACAGACTGGCTAATTTTACTTTTGGGGTGTGTGTGTGTGTGTGTGTGTGTGTGTGTGTGTGTGTGTGTGTGTCTGTCTGTCTGTCTGTCTGTTTGTCTGCCTTTCTATGGGATTATAATTTCTTAAGTTACTCCCATCATTCTTTCCAGTTCCTTAGGCTCTCTGGTCTCTGGACCATTTGTCTTTTTGGGTTTTTGGTTTGTTTGTTTGTTTCATTTTTGGGGGGGGGTTGTTGTTGTTCATTTTCCCTGTCTGTAAATATACATAATTTGCCTGCCACGTGTAGTGGTGCAGCCTTTAATCATTCAGGAGGGACAGGCAGTAGGATCTGGGTGAGTTTGAGGCCAGCCTGGTCTACAGCAGAGTGAGTTTCAGGAACTCTGTCTCAAAAACCCTGTCGTGAAAAAGCAAATTTTAAAAATTAATAAATACATAGATAGATAGATAGATAGATAGATAGATAGATAGATAGATACATACATACATACATACATACATACATACATACATACATACATACATGCATAAGTAAATACAAGAGGCCTGACTACCTTAGAGTTGCTTGGACCCCGGGGCCTACCCCTTCCCTCATAAATCAGATCTCCAGCACTGCTGTCTGTTGTTTGTTTCATTCCAAGTGAATTATAATTTTTTATGTTTATGTTTATTGATTTAATTTTAACTTGTTTTTTCTGGTTATTGCTGTTTTTTGAGAGACAGGGTCTATCTGTGTCATGCTGCCTCTCGTGGAACTGTCTCTCTCACTGTGTGTGTGTGTGTGTGTGTGTGTGTGTGTGTGTGTGTGTGTGTTGCTGTTGTTGTGGCTTCCCTGTCCCCTGTCTTGTACATATACATTACTTGCCTGCTGGTGAGATGGAGGTGAATACCTTTAATCACAGCTGTCAGGAGTGTGTGCACACGCAGGTACACGCAGGTACACATAAACAAATTTTGAAATTAAGCTCAATGTACAATAAAGTAAGAGAAGAAGAAATTAAAAACAGATGTAGTGAAAAACGTTCCCAGGGTTACAGAGATAAAAGGAAGCTTGGTGTGGTTGGGGCACACTTCGAATCCCATCATGCAGGAGACAGAGGCAATTGGGACCTCTTTGAATTGGAGGCAGGTCGGATCTATTTAGTGATTTCCCAGGCTATGTATGTAGAAAGGCCCCTGTGCCAACTAATTCGTTGGATATAAAATATAGAAAACTTGGAGGAATCAAAAAACAAACAGAGGAAGGTGGTGCTGGGGGCCTGGATCATGGGGGAGGAGGCAGCCCTGGCCTAGGTGCCCAAAGCCCTGGGCTCCATCCTCTGTACTGCAGAGGTGCTGCAAGTAAGCAGATGGGTTGGGGGGGGGAGAGGCTCCTTCCTACATGCTTCTCTCCAGAGTAGTCCTCGGCTGGCCCTTTTCAGCTTTCTGAGGGAAGGAACTCCATTCTCATGTGTCGTTTTAGCTTATTCGATTTGACGTCCCTTTGTCATTTGGTTTTATTTTATCTGGTAGCCAGCCCGCCTTATGTATGTATGTATGGGTCGTCATCCGGTCCCAGGGTACCTGGCCCCCTCACACAGACACACATACATCCATGCAGGCAAAACCAGCAAGGCACATGAAAATAATTTAATCTAAAAGAAACGTGAACATAATTGACACTAGAGAGCTGGAAATTGGAGGAGCAGCCCCCAACCCTTATGCGTTTGAAAATGAACCCCGTGTTGGACATGAGGAAAAAAATCCAGTCTGGGAGCCTCATAAAATCCCCGGCCCTGCTTGCTTTTGTTAGTTTTTTGTGTTTTGTGGGTCGGTTTTTCAAGACCGGGTCTGTTTGTGTGATCCTGGCTGTCCTGGAGCTAGCTCTGTAGACCATGCTGGCCTTCAAATCACAGAGATCAAGCTTTCCTCTAAGTCAGAGTATCAGCCTGCCTCTGCCTCCCAAGTGCTAGGGTTAAAATCCAACATCACCACTGCGCAATTAAGTTTTGCTTTTCTTTCCTCCTTCCTCCCTCCTTCCCTCCCTTCCTCCCTCCCTTCCTTCCTCCCTCCCTCCCTCCCTCTCCCCCTCCCTCTCTCCCTCCCTTCCTCCTTCCCTCTCTGCTTCCCTTCCTTTCCACTCCATAGAATCCTTAGCCTCTGTCCTCCCTATACAATTAAAATTAAAATAATTAACTATCCTGACACAAATGAATAAAAGCAAAGGGAATCTGGCCTGGGGGATGAGATGAAGCTACAGATGTTGGTTAGGGAACCTGAGATAGTCTAGGGTTCTGACCTCAGCAGTGTGTGTGTACACTGTGATTCATTGCAGGTCTACACAACAGAGCAAGTTCTGGTGGTGGTGTTGGGAGTTGGGGTAGTAGGAAAGAAGCCTACTTAGCACACTAAAGGCATGTGTTAACAGCACCAGGCTCCTTTTCTTCTTAAACAAAAGACACCCGACTCAGGCCTGGAGAGATGGAATTCCTGGAATTTCCAGAAATCACATGGTGGTATCTGGCGCCCTCTTCTGACGACAGCTTGTACATTCAGATAGAGTGCTCATGGACATAAAATAAGTAACACAAATGTTTTTATTTATTATTATTATTATTATTATTATTATTAATTTTTTTGAGACACGGTTTCTCTGTATAGTCTTCGCTGTCCTGCAATTGGCAGGGCTTTTCATTAGCCTGAATCTGCTGGGGAAAAAAGAAAAAAAACCAAAACATGGGTGGTGGGATTGTGGCCTGATTGCCCTCTTTTTCCAGCTAGCTGCTGATTACACAGGAAGGGGATAGCACACCCAGTTCATGCAGTACTGAGAGGATGGAGCTGAGGGCTTCCCCTTCCACTCAGATCCCCATGCCTGCTGACCCTTGCTTTTTGTTTTATTCCAAGTTAATTATAATTATCTTTTAAAATTCTACCTTTTTTTATCCCTACTCGCTCCCTCCTTCCCTCCCTCCCTCCCTCCCTCCTTCCTTCATTCAATCTCTTCTTTCTTTCCATCCTTCCTTCCTTCCTTCCTTCCTTCCTTCCTTCCTTGATTCCTTCTTGATTATGCCTGCCCACTTCATTGCCTCTGGCCTCTCTAGGCATCTGTACTCAAGTGAGTGAATCCACACACATACACCAGTGAAAATAATAAAAATTATAACGAACACTTCACAGGGCATTAAAAAAAGTAAATAAAAGGAACAGAAAACAAAACAGGGCTAGGGATGTTATGCACCAGCTAGTGGTGTTGGGTTAGGGACAGAGTTGGTTTAGGGTGTCCAGATCAGTGGCTTCTATTATCAGCAGTGTAAAAACTGTGGTGTTGCCATCACACACAGACAGAACAAAGCCATTTCTGGTGGTTGTTGTAGGGTAGTAGGGGTAGGATGAGAAGAGAAGTGTAGGTACCGACTGAAAGTTTGTCTCTCTTTCTTCAAATTTTTTCCACCCTAGAGTTTCTTGGTGTAGCCATGCCTGTCCCCTGTAGGCCAGGTGGGCCTCCTACTCTCAGCCTTAGCCTCCAGATTGCTGAGAACATAGGTCTGAGTGATCACCTGTGGCTAAGATTTGGGGTTTCTGTTTTTGTCCATGTATTCTTTGCTCGATGGGACCCAGATCAAATCATAGCAGAAACAAATGTGGGAATCAGTTGTTGCTCTGCCTTATGGTCTATGTGCTCTGTGACCTTCTTTTTCTTTCTTTCTTTCTTTTTTTTTTTGTTGGTTTTTCGAGACAGGGTTTCTTTGTAGCTTTGGAGGCTGTCCTAGAAATCGCTTTGTAAACCATGCTTGCCTCCAACTCACAGAGGTCCAACTTCCTCTGCCTACCTAATGCTGAGATTACAGGCATGTGCCGCCACCTCCACCACCACCACCACCACCACCACCCGGATTTTTTTTTTCCTTTTTTAATCTGTCTGTAAATCCACATTTCTTTTCCGTGTCCCTGGTCTCCCCACCCCCGCTCCACCCCCACCCCCCACCAGAAAAGTAAACTTTCATGGTGCTTTTCATGTAAAATGTACTTTCTCTGTCAGGAGAGCTCCTCACAATTCTGCACATGCAAATTGTTTTTAAATTGTGGCCCTTCCAGAGGCTAGGAAACGCAGAGAGTACAAAATAGACCTTGAAAAGTATGTCACGTAGTGCGTTCCATTTCTGTGAGGTCACCAGCCAAGATGGCTTCCATCCTCATGGCTGCTTCAATTTTGGTGAGGTCGATAGCCATGCTGTTGGCTAACCAGAGCTACTGAAAAATTTTGAACTGTGAACCCCCACCAAACACACACATACACACACACACACACACACACACACACACACACACACACACACACAGACACATAAATTTTGAAATTAAACTGAATGTACAATAATGTAACAGAATAAATGAGAAATTAAAAACAGACACAGAGAAAAAAAAATGTTCCTGGAGTTACAGAAATAGAAGGAAGCCCGGTGTGGTGGTGCACGCCTTTAATCCTGTCATTCAGGAAACAGAGAGGTAGGTGCACGCCTTTAATCCCAGCACTAGGGAAGCAGAGGCAGCTGAGCTGGATCTCTGAGTTCAGATTTGGCCTTGCGCATAGAAAGAGTTTCCAGACAAGTAAGTAAATTCTACACATTGATAAACACAGTCTCAAATCAAATAAAATATACAAGAGGCCTGAGTTGCGGCTGGACAGATGGCCTAGTGGTTAAGAGCACTGACTGCTCTTCCAGTGGACCTGGGTTCAATCCCCAGTCCCCACATGGCAGCTCACAACTGCCTGTCAACTCCAGTTCCAGGGGACCCTCACTCACACAGACATCCTCACAGGCAAAACACCAATGCACATAAAATAAGAATACATCAATTACTTAACAAGAAAACAAAAAAAAAAAAAAAGAGGAACGGAGGCCTGAATGGTGCCATGGGCATGGAGGTGCCTGGAGCCCAGGCATTACCCCTTCCCTCATCAATCAGATCATGTCCCCAGCTTTTTTCTGTCCTGTCCATTGCTTTCGTCTGATCCCAGGTGAATTCTATTTGTTTTTATGTCTACTTATTTAATTTAAACTTTTGTTATTGTTTTTGTTTTTTATAGACAGTGCTTTTTTGTGTAACAGCTCTTGCTCTTGCTGTCCTGGAACTAGCTCTGTAGGCCAGGCTGGCCTCCAGCTTCCATAGATCAGACTTCTTATTAACATCACCACAGTCTGGCTAATTTTACTTTTCTTGTGTGCTTGTGTGTGTGTGTGTGTGTGTGTGTGTGTGTGTGTGTGTGTGTGTGAAAGATCCTGTGTTTAAAATAGGTAGGTAGGTAGGTAGGTAGGTAGGTAGGTAGATAGACAGATAGACAGACAGACTGAACAAAGATATACAGTCAACTTTGAAAAAACAAATACCGAACATGGGAAAGCAGAAGACAGTTCAAGGGCTGCCTGGGTTATGTGAGAGACCCTGCATTTGAAGAAATAGAAGAAATCAGAAGACCATCTTCAGCAACATAGCATGTAGGAGCGAGCCATCCTGGTCTGAAAACAGACAGACAAACAAACGGATAGACGAATGAGTGAGCAAATGAACGAACAAACGAACGAATGAACAAATGAATGATTTTTTTTTCTGAATCTAGCGAAAAGACTTAAAACAAAACACTGTGACAATGTATTCTCTCTGTAAAGAAAATACAAGTGCTGTTTTAATTTTTGCTCTAACTCGGTATTTAGTCTGAGAACTGGGGGTGGGGGTGGGCGGCGGTGGCGGCAAGGAACCCCACAACCAAAACCAAACCCCAAGCAGGCGGTGGAATGTCTTTCAAAGGACATCCATCTTAAATGGCAGGCACACGGAACTGCCCTCGCCGCCTGCCTCCCTCCCTCCCTCCCTGCCTCACAAGGAGTTTGAGCACTGCCAGCAAAGTAGTGAGCTACTCCAAATTATTTCAAATATGCTTCTGCTGCTGCTGCTGCTGCTGCTGCTGCTACTGCTGGTGCTGCAATTACATAGCACAAACAGGGAGACAAGCACAAAAATGCTGCTTTTTCAAAGATCAAAGGGGACTTCTCTGTTGGGGAATGGGGGGTGGGGTGCTTTACATAGAAGGGTGTTGAGTCTCCTGTGTATTGAATGATGCACTCATTATGCATTTTTTAAAAAAAATTGCAGTAGGTTGTGGGACATTGTGGTCGCTGGGAATTGAACTCAAGAAACACCTCTGGGAAAGCAGCCTGTGTGTGTGTGTGTGTGTGTGTGTGTGTCTATCTGCATACAGGAGTATAAGTTCCTAAGTTGAGTTCTATCATCATGAAAGAATGAGACAGGACACCAAGGGCACATAAAATCAGCAGAGAATCATATTTAGCCCTGGTTTGCAAGAACCTTTTATTACCCTAAATACTGCTGGAATAATCAAGAAAAAGTCCAGTCCTCAGCGGTGGGTGGAAGTGAGGCTGATCTCCATCTTTTCAGCTACTTAGGGTCTCTAGACTTTCTGTTTCATTTTGTTTTATATCTGTTGTTGTTATTCTGTAAATACACATTTCTTGCCTGCTGGTGAGGTGGAGGTGAATGCCTTTCATCCCAGAATTCAGGAAGCAGAGGGGCTTTGTGACCTTCTGTTGTTTTCTTTCTTTCTGTCTTTCATTCATTCTTTCTTTCTTTCTTTCTTTCTTTCTTTCTTTCTTACTTTCCTTCTTTCTTCTTTTAGGTTCTGGGCCTCTAGAGGCCTTGAAAACATAGAGAACAACAACAAAAAAAAACAACGACAGAATTTGCACAGTTTGTCACATGGTGGCTTCCATCTTGGTAAGGTCACCGGGTAAGATGGCTGCCATCCTCTTGAATGCTTCCATGTTGGTGAGGTCAACAGGCCATTCTGAAAAGTTTAGAAGTGGGATCGATCCACCCCTCACTCCCCAAGCAGGCATACAGTCTCACATGCACATGCATGAGCATATGTGTAGATGCATGAATACATTTTGAAATTAAACTAAATGTACAGTAAAGTTAACAGGAGAAGAATTTAAAAGCAGAGAGAAAAATGTTCCCGGAGTTTTATTTTATTTTTGGATTTCTTGAGACAGGTTTTTTCAGTGTAACAGTCCTGGCTGTCCTGGAACTCGCTTTGTAGACCAGGCTAGCCTCAGATTCACATAGATCCACCTGCATCTGCTTCCAAAGTGCTGGGATTAAAGTTGAGCACAATACTCACCTGGCTATAAATCTTTTTTTTTAATTAAAGAATCCAGCAAATCAGAGAGCAGTGGCCTGTCCTCCACCAACCCCCACCCCATGCCCCTTATGTGCATACCCAGAGACACATAAATACATATTTGAGATTAAACTAAATGTACAATAAAATAACATAATAATTAAAAAATAAAACATGCCTTTAATCCCAGCACTCGGAGGCAGAGCCAGGTGGATCTCTGTGAGTTTGTGGCCAGCCTGGTCTGCAGAGTTAGCTCCAGGACAGCCTCCAAAGCTACAGAGAATCCCTGTCTGGAAAAACAAACAAACAAACAAACAAACAAACAGACAAAAATGTAAAATAGATGGGGTTGGGGATTTAGCTCAGTGGTAGAGTGCTTGCCTAGCAGGCACAAGGCCCTGGGTTGGGTCCCCAGCTACGGCAAAAAAATTAAATTTAAAATTAAAATTATAATTAAAAAAATAAAAATAAAAAAAAGAACCTAAATGTAAATTATAAAAGATCTCTGGGATGGGTGGTGGTGGTGGTGGTGTATCCTTTAATCACAGTTTCAGGAGCCAGAGAGCGCACAGAGATATGATAGTCGCTGACTCTGGAGTGCTAGGATTACCAGCATACATCACCACAGACTGGCTAATTTTACTTTTGGAGTGTGTGTGTGTGTGTGTGTGTGTGTGTGTGTGTATGTGTGTGTGTGTGTGTCTGTCTGACTGTCTGTCTGTCTGTCTTTCTAGGGGATTATAATTTCTTAAGTTACTCCCATCTTTCTTTCCAGTTCCTTAGGCTCTCTGGTCTCTGGACCATTTGTCTTTTTGGGTTTTTGGTTTGTTTGTTTGTTTCATTTTTTTAGGGGGGGTTGTTGTTGTTCATTTTCCCTGTCTGTAAATATTCATAATTTGCCTGCCACGTGTAGTGGTGCAGCCTTAAATCATTCAGGAGGGACAGGCAGGAGGATCTGGGTGAGTTTGAGGCCAGCCTGGTCTATAGCAGAGTTAGTTTCAGGAACTCTGTCTCAAAAACCCTGTCTTGAAAAAGCAAATTTTAAAAATTAATAAATACATAGAGAGATAGATATATACATAAATACATACATACATACATACATGCATAAGTAAATAAAAGAGGCCTGACTACCTTAGAGTTGCCTGGACCCCGGGGCCTACCCCTTCCCTCATAAATCAGATCCCCAGCACTGCTGTGTGTTGTTTGTTTCATTCCAAGTGAATTATATATTTTATGTTTATGTTTATTGATTTAATTTTAACTTTTTTCTGGTTATTGCTGTTTTTTGAGAGACAGGGTCTATCTGTGTCATGCTGCGTCTTCTGGAACTGTCTCTCTCATTGCGTGTGTGTGTGTGTGTCTGTGTGTCTGTGTGTCTGTGTGTGTCTGTGTCTGTGTCTGGGTCTCTCTGTGTGTGTATGTATGTCTATCTGCATACAGGAGTATAAGTTCCTAAGTTGAGTTCTGTCATCATGAAAGAAGGAGACAGGACACCGAGGGCACATAAAATCAGCAGAGAATCATATTTAGCCCCGGTTTGCAAGAACCTTTTTAATAAATACTGCTGGAATAATCAAGGAAAAGCCCAGGCCTCAGGGGTGGGTGGAAGTGAGGCTGATCTCCATCTTTTCAGCTACTTAGGACCTCTAGACCTTCTGTTTCCTTTTGTTTTTGGCCTGTTGTTGTTTTTCCCGGTCTGTAAATACACATTTCTTGCCCGCTGGTGAGGTGGAGGTGTATGCCTTTCATCCCAGAATTCAGGAAGCAGAGGGGCGTTGTGACTTTCTGTTTTCTTTCTTTCTTTCTGTCTGTCTTTCTTTTTTCTTTTAAGTTCTGGGCCTCTAGAGGCCTTGAAAACACAGAGAACAAAAAGAAAAAACAACAGAATTTGCACAGTTTGTCACATGGTGGCTTCCATCTAGGTGAGGTCACCGGGTACGATGGCTGACATCCTCTTGAATGCTTCCATGTTGGTGAGGTCAACGGGCCATTCTGAAAAGTTTAGAACTGTGACTGATCCACCCCTCACCGCTCCCTCCCCCCAAGCAGGCCTACAGGTTCACATGCACATGTATGAGCATATGTGTAGATGCATGAATACATTTTGAAATTAAACTAAATGTACAGTAAAGTTAACAGGAGAAGAAATTAAAAACAGACAGAGAGAAAAAAAATGTTCCCGGAGTATTATTTTTATTTTTTGCTTTCTTGATTGATTTTTTTTTAAAAAGATTTTTCTGTATAACAGTCCCGGATGTCCTGGAACTCCCTTTGTAGACCATGCTAGCCTCAGAGTCACATCTGCCTCCAAAGTGCTGGGATTAAAGGTGAGCACAATACTCACCTTTTTTTTTAATAAACAAATCTTTTTTTTAAATTAAAGAATCAAACGAATAGGAGGGCAGTGGCCTGTCATCCACCAAACCCCACCCCACACACCTTCTGTGCACACACAGGCATACACAGAGACACATAAATACATTTTTGAGATTAAACTAAACATACAATAAAATAACATAATAAATAAGAAAGCAAACATGCCTTTAATCCCAGCAAGGAACCCCACAACCAAAACCAAACCCCAAGCAGGTGGTGAAATGTCTTTCAAAGGACATCCATCTTAAACGGCAGGCACACGGAACTGCCCTTGCCACCTGCCTCCCTCCCTCCCTGCCTCTCTCCCTCCCTCCCTGCCTCACACGGAGTTTGGATGCCAACATCCCCTAGTTGTGCCAGCCAGCCCCTTGCCCGCCCCACATGCTCCAAGGAGTAATGGATCGATCGGTCAGTCACACTCTTTCACGTGAAACACTCTCTGTTTTGGAGAGCGATTTGCCTGTTTTCATAGCTTCCTGTCATACTTTCGCTTTGGTAACCTGAGGGTGTTGGCCTGACTCCAGGCTGCACTCAATATGTCCTGGTGTGACCACGGCCAACCAGCGTTTTTGCCACTTGGCAGGGGTGGTGAGAGCCCTGTCCTGTCCTGTCTTCCACGGACATGATCATGGGAGCACCCTCCAGAGGGTGAGTGAGAGAGCAAGTAAGCCATCTGTGTTGTTTCTTTGAGAGACGGTTGTCGGGAAACACCTATCAGTCACCTTATACCTAGGAGATTAAGGATAACACTGAAGATCACTGACCTCCATTTATATTTTAATTATAGCATGCCATCTAAGCATTATCATTCTCACAATCCTATTCAAGCTGTAGTAGTACCTACTTCTCAGGAGTGGCTCTGTGCAACATTTTTTGGCTTCTTGAAATTCGTTTAGCCTCCTTTGATGATACCATAAATTTTGTGATTCTGAATGTAGCCAATATGAGATCATTAGTTCTGTACCTTGTGAGCTGCCTGTTTTTTCTTTATGGTTCTTAGTTGTTCTTTTGTAGAGCTGCCTGCTTAAGTCATGTTGTGATCAAGAATAATGTGCCTCCATGTTTCATGTTCCTGGAGTTGCTTCCATGCCAATGGATACCCACATGCTCAAGAAAAGAATTTGATATCGCTGCTGCCATTTTTGCTGTTGTAACAGTGGCGACCACTGCTACTACTGTTTTTAGAATTGCCATTTCATTATTGGTTACTACAGCTAGCACAATGGAGACCCTGGCAGCAAAAGTAGCTACCACAGTTAATTAATCTTTCATTCTATTGGGCATGACAAATGTAAATCAATGGTTATATGGATTTCAATTGGCCTTGAAAGCTATAAATTTACCAACTCAAGTTCTATTTGCTCTCAGGATACCATCTTACAAGGTTTCCAATTTCCAGTAAGGCTCGTTAAGGACAGGAATGGCTCAGTTGCCTTTAACCTACTGGCTATGGATGGGTTAAGACTTCTGTTGATCTTTACTGTGTTGAACACACAGATTGCATGCCCAGCACCACTTAGAGATCTTTGGCAACAGTTAACTCTGCAGCTCTCACACAGTTGAGCCTATAAGATAATGAGTATTCAGAGATGGGTAATACCTGGGGGGTGCTCCCCAACCTAAGACAGAACACCAGTGTGGCCTGGACAGGTGTTTCCATGACGGGTAAGGTGACCTGCTAACGTTGCATGCAACCAAAGTCAGAAGTTCATTTTTGAGTAAAAGGGGGACCTGTAGGACCCTGGTCCCCATTTTGGATGACTGTTACATTGCTTGCTGACCTTAACCTTGTTATCTTCCCTATGCGAATTCCACCCTCCTGAATGCTTAAGGGAAGTTCTTTGTCTATGTATCCAGCATATTGGGTATTAACAACTTAGATGCAAAATTGTAAAACATCAGATGTGGTGTTCGGGACTTAGCTCAGTGGTAGAGCACTTGCTTAGTAAGCGCAAGGCCCAGGGTTCACTCCTCAGCTCAAAAAAAAAAAAAATCAGAAGCGAATTTCTGCCATCCAGGGTTATCCCATTGTGCTGTAAGCCTGTATTTAAGACCTCCCTCCTTCAATAAATGGCATTTGGCATTCAAAAAAAAAAGAAGAGGGCACCAAGATCATGATGGGGAAACCCACAGAGACAGCTGAACGGTGTTAGTTGGAGCTCACTGACTGTAGGCTGATACCTCAGGAACCTGCATGCAATCGAACTAGGCCTGCTGAATGTGGGTGACAGCTGTGTGGCTTGATCTGTTTGTGGAGTCTCTGGCAGTAGGACCAGGACTTATTCCAGGCGCATCAAATGGCTTTGTGGAGCCCATTCCCTGTGGTGGGATACCTTTCTCAGCCTTGATACAATGGAGATGGGATAGGCTCTCCTTCCACTTGGTATGCCAGACTTTGTTGACTACCATGGGACGCCTTACCCACTTGAGGAGTGGATGGGGGTAGAGCGGGAGGGAGGTGAGGAGGCAGGAGAAGGGGAGGGAGGGGGAACTGGACTTGGTATGTAAAATGGAAAAAAAATAAATATATTTTTAAAAATGTAAAAAAAAGAAAAAATAACTAATAGTTGATATATACACTGAGATTAGCAAAAAACATTATTATTAGATGATTTCTGGTCAGCACTCTGTTATATATAGAAGTGATCAGTACAAAAAATAAGTAGGTAAATACAAAAATTAAAGAAATTATACATCATGTAGCCAGAGTGGTTATCTATAGGATATCGCATACAACTATCAAAGAATATGAATTCTACTGCTCAACCCATGGTAGCCCCTCTAAAACAGACATCATAATGGAACAGAAGAAAAATCTCAATCAATTAGAACAACATGAAGTATCTCTGTGTAAGCCTCAAAGCAATTAAACTTTTCATTCCCTATATCTTAAGGATTAGAGCACAACACTATTACACTTTTGGACCCTCATGAATTTCAGACCATGTAATTACTGATGATTGCTTATAGAATTAGATAAAGTGATCCAGAATATATTGTGGAAATTCAAGAAATCATGAAGTAGTCAAGAATTTTCTAAATAGAAAACAATATTTTTTGGTCTATATTACTTCATTTCCAGATTTATTTTAATATAAAAACCATAATAATTTATTAATACCATCTCTATTGCTGACAAATACAGAAATGTAGACGAACATAGAGTAGGTCCTGCTATTCATTTCCAAGCTTATACTGAATTTCTAAATTTCAAATCAACACTATTCATATGTGAATAGGCTCAGATAATCTAATACACACCTTGGGCAACACATCGACACATTGAGGACATTATTTCACCTGAGATTTTTTTTTAGGAATACTTTTTACTAACTAGCTGGCTTCAGGCCACTGCAGGACTGAATTTGCCTTCATGTGGACCCTTGGCCCATGTCAATGCTTCATTCCAACTTACCAGGTTCTTTGAATGCTGTCTGCTCTAGACCCATTCCAGGAATGTTTGCTTTGGTCAAGGTTGGTGAGTAGCTCTTGTGTTGTTAGAGAATGTCCTGTGCATTAGAAGTGACATATGAAACAGTCTTCATATGTTTTAATACAGTTGGAGTCATAACATCGGATTAAACTCAGAGTAAGAAAAAAATAATGGGAGATCCATATTTGACTTCCTCATTGGAAATACCTTGTTAAATGCTTTAAAATACTGAATGCTTTTTCAGTTTTCTCTCTTCATATATTTATTTTATATTTTTGGTTGTGAGGCTAGCCTTTAATAGCTGAGCCATCTCTCCAGCCCCATACATTTATTTTTTTATTTTAATTACACCAAAGCAGAAATTCAAGCAAGTAACATCATGTTGAGATGGGTATAAGTTGCCTGCAGCAAAGTATAATACAGGATTGTAAGAATTATATCATGTGCAGGAGAATGGATATAAAAACAAGAATGAGTTACATAAATGGGTGTTATACACCAAAATTCAACCATTTGAAAAAATGATATGTAAGACTCATTAATGCAACATATGCATGTCTCCTAATAACAGTTGATAGAAATTTCAGGGATAAACTACAAATATGTGAAAAAATATAATCTCACCTGTAGAGACCAGGTTGGTGTAGTTCTTCAACTTATCATTGCCAGGAAAAGGTCTCTCTGCAGAGTCCAGGAAACCCAATTCCTCCTGGGTGAAGTCTATGGCCACTTCTTTGAAAGCCACCTGGTTCAGAAAAAATACTGTTCTAACTTCTATACATTTATGTAATTCTTTGATGGCACAAAGGAAAAATTGTTAAATACATTCTCTTTTCAGTTATTGATACACATTATTTGAATAGATTTTTTCGTGAGAGGGAGGGTGGTGTGAAATAAGTGCTAGTGACATGATGGGTAGAGAGGTATGAAATCAACATTAAAGAGGACATTCAGAATGAAATATGCTGTGTGATTTTCGCTTTTTGATTCTTGGGTAAGACCAGCATGAAGCTAAGTGAAGGCAATTTCCCTCCCTATAACTCTGGCAGAGTAAAACAGATTAACATACACCAGACATAGAAGTATGATGAGGCCTTTATATATTGTCTGAAAAGGAATATTGAAGAACAGTAGAATTCACATCAAGAAAAGGAACTTGATTTCGATGTCATTCCAGAATTTCTATATGTACATTTCTCTAGTGATATAATGACAAGAAGGGATCCCTCCCTTCCTCTCCATTTCCAAGTTGAACAATAACAAATATATAGTTGAGATTCAAACTGTAATCATAGGGTCTCACAGAGCCTAAAGCAACAAACAGAGAACATACATAGGACTGTCCTATGCTCTGTACACACATGTAACAGTTTTGTAGCTTATTCTTCTTGTGGGACTCCTAACAGAGGAGGCCTGGGTTGTCTCTGAATCTGTTTCCTGCTTTTCAGATCCTTTTCTAATACTGGGTTGCCTTGTCTAGCCTTAATGGGGAGAAGGTCCCTAGTCTTACAGCATCATGATATGCCATGTTTGGCTAAAATACAAGGGATGTCTCTAATTTTCTTAATAGAAAAAAGAGCAGTGAATGGTGATAGGCAGTAGGATGGTTTGAGAAAGGGACTGTAAGGTGAGGAGCAAGGAAGGAGAGGCTCTAGTCAGGCTGGGGAAATTAATTAAAACAGTTAAAAAATAATTCTGATTGTTGTTATCCTGAGGCAGGGCCTAATATAGATCACACAGGATATAGGCACACAAGACTATCAGAGCAGATGCAGAAGTTGAATTGTGGCTTGTAAGCCTGAAGCTAATACTTTCTAAATCTAGATCTTCCTTCCTATATATGCATCAGTGGATCAGTGCATAGGAGCTAAAAGGAATGACTTATGCTCCACAGTCATATCCAGAATCAAGTGAACATCTAATATTACTAAACCCTTTAGGAGATTGCATACTGGTTTTATAATGAAAAACATCTGGATTTCCTGATGTGAACTGCTGTTGTCAACTGATTCTTGACCCGAAGCAGTTTGGAGCATGGTACTTCACAGAAAGTTAAAGATATTGAAACCAACCCTCCCATCAACAAATACTTAGTGATAGCACAATATATTTTTAAGGTTTGTAATTCTTACACATCTTATGAGTGATGCGAGAGTAGGAGAGTTCAGAAACTATGTGGAAGGATAATGACTCTAGGCAAAAATATAAATCTAGCATAATAGAAGTATTGTTTTTTATTAGAAATTGTTTTCATTTTACATACCAGTCACAGATACAACTCTTCCCTCCTCCTCCTGTCTCTCCAGCCTCCCCCTCCCAATCCTAGAAATATTCTTAACTATATGTTTGTACTTGTATAAAACCCAGTTTGAGTGGACATGACCTACATGAGTGGCATTGCCTTGTCTTTGTGGATAAATTTCCACAATGTATCAAATGAAAGGGCCAGTTAAAGGCATGGCATTCTTCCTTTTGAGTGGGTTGTGTTCCCACTGAATGAACCTCCATAAGCTCATTTATTTGAATGTTTTTCTCCTAGGAGTTGGATGTCTTTAGGAAAGAATTAGAAGTGTGCCTTCATAAAGGATGTTTCTCACCTTGGATGGGCTTTGATCAAAGGCATATTTCAAGCATACGTAAGCTGTACAAATGTAAAGGCATAGAACTTAGGCCTGCTTCAACATGTCTGGTTTAACAGCTAGAGGGCAGATACAGAATGTTGAAACTTTCCTCCTGTGTCACAGGGAGTAAAGATGATACCTGAAGAGAAACTCTTGTTTCCACATTAATCCTGATTGAATGTGCATATTCCTCTGCTAAAGAGAAAACAGTGAACTCTAAGTCATGAATGAAAATGTGACACTGCTTAGCCAAGACAAGAAAATCAGCATCAACCCCCATGGAAGAGATTGGTAGCAGGTGTCAGCACAACTGAAGGGCATTGCAGTTCATTAGGAGGTTAGTAGCTAATAAAGAGAAATAATTGAATAGACTCTTTGAATCTAGTAAAAGAACAGAATAATAAAGAGAAGAAAACATTCCTATTAGGATAATTTCACACTGCATTATGCCTGACGAATTGCATTTGGAAGTTTTATCCTATTTAAATACGTCATCTTAGTATATGACACAGTATGTTTTTTATAGAAATTCTATCATAAACATTATTTTTTGGCAATTAAGACATTCCATCCTGGTTTTTTGTGCTTCTTTCTTTGACTTTTATTAATGAAAAATTGATCCCTATTAGGAAGGATCATGGAACATATGTCTTTTCTCACTGAGTAATATGACTCAATTACATTCTAAGTAGGAAGTGAGTGTACACGTTTGTGTGTAATATCAAAAAAATTCTACATCATGCATTACTTGAGAAAATTTATCCAGAAAAGACTAAAGTAGTGGGAGAAGTGTGAAAAGTGGGTAAACACACATAGGTCACATGCATTTAAACTGTTTACCTTCAAAACCACTTAAGAAAAAGAAAAAGAAAGCTTTGTCAAAACTATGGGTTAAATTAAACATTAGGGGCTACTGCAAATGAAGCATTTCTGTAACAACCATCAATGTATCTCATCTCCATTTATATACTTACCTGACAATATGTCATCTCTCTTTTCCCTTCCATGTGGTTCCTCTTAGGAAACTTTACTTTAAAATTTCACTTTCCTGATAATATTTCAGAATTCAAATCCCCAACAGCACCCTATGCTTGCTACCACACACAGAGACTGGAATGTAAGGATTACAATCCTCATTCCCTCATCTAAAGCAGTGCCAAGATGCAGAGTGCTACTGGGTCTCAGAGGCAGACAAAACTGACAGTCCTTTCATACATTCAGACCAGCATCATGAAGGACTTTACTATAAAGGTGGGAATGAGATTGAATTAACCTGATCAACCCAGCAGAGCCAGCTATCTATTTCAAATAGAGGCTGAACACATGTGTTATTTAGAAGCCTTAAGGACCCTCAACTACCCACATATTCTCTTTCTAATGGCTGATTAAAATAATATTGATGCTTCCATTGAGGATGACAAACAAAATCTGTGGAGTTGATGCAAATGAAAGTATTGCAACAGACAGAAAAACCTATGTGTTTGTGGCCAAGAAGCATTAGGGCAATCCACGCCTCTCTAAGGTCTTCAGTGATTTTCCAATTGTCTTTCATGACCTTCTTTATTATAATTACTTTTGTAGTGTAATTAACTTCATTTTTTATTTTAGTTTTTGAAGACAGGAATTTCTGTGTCATCAACTTGGCTGTTTTGGAACTCACTGTATACAGCATAGTGGCTGCAAACTCACAGAGACTAGCTTGTCTCTGCCTCTTCAATGGTGGGATTAAAAGTATGAGTGGGCTGACAATGTCATAAGAAAAAATATATGAACAGAAAAATGGACACACAAAATAGCTGGATTTTGGTGTACTCTTCCCTCTGATGGAGAAACATCACCAGGAATCTTTGCCTAATTATTACAAATAGAGGATCAATGTTTCCGGGGTAATACCTACAGGTAGAGGGGTCATTCTATCCAAGTAAATAAGGAGGCAGGTTTGGACCATGCCAGGAAGGACAGTCTCTTTTTTTTGTTTGTTTTGTTTTAATTATTATGTATACAGTGAGTATTCAGGCTGCAGGCCAGAAGAGGGAGCCAGATGTCATTGTAGATGGTTGTGGCCACCATGTGGTTGCTGGGAATGGAACTCAGGACCTCTGGAAGAACAGCCAGTGCTCTTAACCTCTGAGGCATCTCTCCAGCCCAAAGGACAGCCTCTTTAGGAGAGCACTAATGAGCACTTAAATCACTATTGGAGAAGGCTGGGGTGAATATTTTCTGAACACTATCAATATCCACATGCAGCACAGGAGGCTTTTTCATTCTGCTGTGCCTGAAGTGCATGAAATTTGTATTACAAATTTCTCATGGGCCTGAATATGTGCTCTCTGACATGGATGTTTCCCTGTACACAAAATAAACTCGTTCATTCCTTCACAAATTCCAATGTTCTTCTGCTCCCCAGATACACATTTACTGATTTCTATGTTAGAATTTATGTCAAACAATGTACTAAGAAATAAAAACATGTTAGTTTCTGTTAGGATCCATTGAGCAGATGATATTAATCACATCTTTTACCACAAAATGATTACTTGTCATGCCAAGGCTGAGGGTAATGAACACAAGGTATTAGTACATTAATTGGGAATTTAGTCAAGGGGATAATTTAATGTTAAAATTTTTTATAATATACACTTAGTTAAAATTGCAAATACTATGAACAAAATAATCTTCATGTAGAATATAACACAAGGACTAATATCCTAGCCTATTGATGTTTATAAGAAGTTCTACCTGGTTTAAGTCCTTATATTTTAAATCATTTTGATTTAGTCAATTTTCACATGAATTGGTACCATTTTAAAAAATAATTTCTGGGCTGGAGAGATGGCTCAGTGGTTGCTCTTCCAGAGGTCCTGAGTTCAATTCCCAGCAACCACATGGTGGCTCACAACCATCTGTAATGAGATCTGGCACATAGGCAGAACACTGTATACATAATACACAATAAAAAAATTTTTTAAAAAAATAATTTCTAAATCATTCTGTACAAAATATTATTGCCTCTGTAGCTTATTTACCAAGAAGCTGCTTGGTGAATATAAGTTGTATTTTTTGGTAAAATGTTTCTAAATTTAAGTTATACATGTCTTCTTGTTTTATTTTCTCTGACATCGGGTAAGACATGAACATTGTTTAATATACTCTAGTCAAGTCTTTCTATTTTAAAGAATATTTTCTATCTATAAATAGTAGCACAATGATTATCAAGTTTTGTACCAAAATAAATCTTAAGTAATATAAGCTCTGTGCTCAACGCATTTGACTTGCAACATTCTCTGTTTCTTTTTTTGTGTGTGTACTATAAATTCTGTGTTGACCTTACGGAGTTGAGAAATAGGTAAAGGATTTCTCTTACTATACACATATAGAGTTTTCCCCCTCAATGGATTCTGTGACAGGTTTGAAGATGTGAGCACTATATAATGTAATTGATACATTCTTCTCATTTATAAGTTTTCTCTCCAGGACTGACTTTTGATGATCTTTAAAACTGGATGACTAGGCAAAGGTCTTGCCACATTCTGTACAGTAGCATGGTTTCTTTCCACTGTGGAGCCTCTTAAATGTCTTGAGTGTGAAGTATCTCCTGCAGCATTTCATAGATTTCTCATATTTTATTCTCAATAAGAAATCTTGAATACCCAATAAAACTTAAAAAGAGTCAAAAACTGTTTCCAAATTTTGAGGCAAACTTTTATCTCCAGTGTTGCATAAATCATTTGAATTTACATTTACATAAAAATTGAAGGATATACCCTAATTTGTACACTTGCAAGTTTTCCACCAACATAATGTTTTGAATCCTTCTTTAAAATGGGTGATTTTATTGAATCTTTGCTGTACTTACTTTAGTCCAATTATATTTGTCAGAATCACCACAGTTCTAGTTCTATTAAACTCACTACAATATCAGGAATCATTTAAAATTTCTTCTTTCAGATTGCTTCTATAAACCTTATCTTTGGTATGTGTCTGCTAAAGAAAAGACTGTGAATATTGTTCAGGCCCATTCTGAAATTTGACATTGTTATAAGGATTTCTGAACCAATTTAGTGAGGATTGATAAGTTCAACAGGCAAAACAAAATTCTCAAATTTCATTATTTTTTGTAAAATTAATAAACTTATGTTGCAAATATTGTCTGAAAAAGAATATGATGCACTGAAGTACAATTTGACAGTTGGTGCAGTTCTTACCAAAGGAAATTCCCCGTACAACATTCTTCCATATCAAGGAAGCTAAAATGTACTATTTCTTTAAAATCATGTTACTGTCATGCAGCCTTTTCTGAGACAGAAAATATTATGTGACTAAGAGCTCTGTGGAACTTGTCATATTGAGGACCCTGGGAAATCTTGTGTAAAACTTACATTTACACCACAAGTACATGGGGATGTTTTGTTTCTTAAACATGAAGGGCTCTTAAATTGCCATCTTTTTTTTTTTACAGGTGGTTTCATGGATATATGCACCACAGTTTCCTACTAAACAAAATATTCTATCCCCCTTTTAAAAGATTTATTGATTATATAATATCTTTGCTTATCCTTGGCTATAATAAATACTCAGCAATGAGGCAGGGTGTGGTGACTTATGGCATTAAGTCCAAGGAGTAGGGAACACACAACCTGAGCAATGAAAATAATCTGGATCTTTAGAGTTTCCTGAATGCTCATTGAGTCCTTGGTGTCACCTTCAGAGAATTCACAGTTCAGAATTCGGAGTCTTGCTTTGTAGACTGATCTGAGGTACCTGCTCCAAACTTCAACTTATCTTTGAGGAAGGCTTGCTACTTTGTTTTACAAATGCACACTGGATTGACATACGGATCAAATAACAGAATTTTGTGTACTTAGTATTTTAATTATTTTTATTTCAGTTGAGTATATTAAAATGATTTTAATATACTTCTAAATTTCTCCTAAAATTGTTGTGTAGAAACTCTGGATTTTGAGTTACTTTCAGATTGCTGAGCCATAATGGGACTACAGTGTTCCAATTAATAAATACCCTTTTTTGCATAATTTGACTTTTTTGTATTCGTCCCATTTTCTAGTTCCAGTGTTCTACTTTGAACATCTATGAGGTTGTATGCTCGTGATCACATGTGCATGGATTTGTACATATGCTTTATAGAAAGCATTCCTGATTGTTCATCTTATTAACTGAGGCAAGATAAATACACAGCTCATCAAGATAGCCAGTCTTTCTATCTTTCAACATACTCTATGGGTATCCATGTCTCTGCCTGTAAGATCTGAATTATAGTCTGGTCACCCCACCTGGCATTTATTTGGGTTGTTGTGATCTATACTCTGCTACACTGTAATTTCATTTACTCCATTTTCCATTCCACTTAAGAGAGTCTATTCACTCTGCCTTTTCAATTTTCCTAGGCTTGATACACATTACCAGTGTTGCCTCTAACACTACATAGTTTATTAACTTCCCAATTTCTGTCTGAATAAAGGGCAGGATGATCATATTTTTATGAACATAGAGATAAATTTGAAAGAGTCAAAATAGAAAATTATAAAATGGCATACAGAATTGAGGATCCCAAAAAGGGAGACCGTAGTATAATCTGAGAGAATTGGTTGTTCAGATCTATTTTTTGCCTTTCCGTTACAATTGAGAGTTGTTGTGACTAGCAAGGGCCTAACACTGAGATCACAACTTCATGAGCTAATCAAAGTCTTTATCCATGTAGATGGCATAGATCTCACTGATTCAATAAAATGAGTGTTTTCTTCTGTCCATGTGCTACATAATCTATTAAATTCTGTAACAAACATAACATCAGAAATTCAACCAGGTAGCCTTGGAATGAAATACCACAGGCAAGGGTTCAAATAAGCTTTTCTTTATTTGAGATGATTTTTCTCATAGCTCATGAACTTATGTGATTTTATGTGATAGTATAGGTACATGCATATCTACCACATGAACAAACCACATTCTCTTAATTGTCTCAGATTTTCTATTGAAATCATTCTTTCCCTGTAACACAACTCAGTATTTCTTTTACTTACTGAGTTTTCTTTTAATGTTTTCATTTGTGTAAATCTTAATTATAATGTGAACATTCACTTATATATTGACAACAATCAAACCTTTGCTGCAAAGTATGGGAAAACAGGCAAAGAAAAGAGAACACTGGATGCACTTTTTATATCACTTAAGAAATGGAAATTTCTTTGAAGAATAAATGCAGCCCAAGTTATGAATTTACCTCCAATTTTTGGTATTTGAATGGTTTGATTTCTAGTAATGAAAATAAAATTTCATCTACCTTTGGAAATCCTCTAAGCTCCAATATGACACTGATTCACTGCTAAAGTCAGCATGGTGTATTCTACAATATGAGCCAGGGAGTAAAATTAGGGAAATAATCATTGAGAGTAAGTGTTTCCATAAAGCAATATGCATAGCTAATTTTCAATAACAATTTAGTAATTACAAGGTCTACTTCTAAATAAACACTTCCAAACTCAAATCAAGGGTAGGGCTTCCTAAAGTAATGTTTGTGATATTGTGGAAGGAGTGAATATTGATCAAATAATTTGTATATTCCACACATTTAGGAGAAAATTTTATTGCATAAATATATGATACTAAAATAAAGTTGATAATTATTAAAGAATTTCTTGAAGATTTTTTCTTATGGTTTTCCGATGTCTTCATTTTTCCACATACTTAATACTTGTAAATATTCTCTCTAGTATGGGTCCAGGGAAGATAAAGAAGAGGTGAGGATGTAATAAAGAAACTTCTGAAATCCCACCCACCTTCTGAGACTGCAACTGGCCCCTGAGACAGAGCCTGTCAGCACACAATTGGACTAAGATTTGAGTCTTTATCCTTATACCCAAGCACCCCAGCCTCTAGGCTTTCAGCCCAGAGGCATAACCATAAGTCCACACAACATCACCTGTTGCAGTCCCAGTCTCAGGCCAGTCAGCAGACCTGCAGATAGGTCAGACTACCACCATCCCCCACCAGGCCCTGTAAACCACAAGCCCCACCCACCCAATGAGACTGCAGCTACAACTGGAGACAGAGCCCACGAGTGCCAATTGGACTAAGAGCTGCTCCCTGAGAAAAAGAGTCCATCAGCACTGATTAGACCAAGAACCTCAACTAGACCAAGAGCTCCCAATGGACGAAGACTATAGATCAGAACAAAGAAGATGATAGAGATCTTTAGAGAATAAATGAATTAATCCCTTAATGAAATCACGGAAAAGTCAAACAAAAATTTGGAAGAAATCAGTAAATCCCTTAAGAAAAGCCAAGAAAAAGCAATTAAACAGGTGAGGGAAACAGTTCAAAATTTGAAAACTGAAATTGAGACAGTAAATAAGACACAAACAGAGGGAATGCTGGAAACAGAAAATCTGAGTAAACAAACAGGCACTACAGATGCAAGCATAACCAACTGAATTCAAGAGATGGAAGAGTGGATCTCTGGGATTGAAGATACAATAGAGGAAATAGATTCATCTGTCAAAGAAAATACTAAAGCTAACAAAGCCATAACCAAAACGTCCAGAAAATTTGGGGACACCATGAAAAAAATCAAACCTAAGAATAATAGGGACAGAAGAAGGAGAAGAATACCAACTCAGAGGCACAGAAAATATATTCAACAAAATCATGGCAGAAAACATTTCCAATAAAAAGAAGGAAATGCCTATAAAGACACAAGAAGCTTACAGGACACAAAATAGACAAGATTTAAAAAAGTCCCCTTGCCACATAATAATCAAACCAGTAAACATACAGAATAAAGAAAAAATGTTAATAGTTACAAAGGAACGTGCTGGATAGATGGACCCCTGTTCAATTCCAGCACCCACATGGCAGCCCAAAATTGTCTGTAAACCCAGGTCCAGAGGATCTGACACCCTCACAAAGACATACATTCAGGCAAAAAATTGATATGCATAAAATACAAATAAATAAATTATTTTTAAAAAGAGCTTCAAAGGAAAAATTCCAAGTAATATATGAAGACAGACCCATAAGAATAACACATGACTTCTCAATGGAGACTCTAAAAGCCAGAAGGTCCTGGAATGATGTTATGCAGACACTAAGAGACCATGGATGCCAAACCAGACTATTATACCCAGCAAAAATGTCAATCATCATGGAGGAGTAAACAAAATATCCCATGATAGATGTAGATTTAAAAAATATCTTTCCACAAATGTAGCCCTACATAAAGAACTAGGGAGAAAATCCAACCCAAGGAAGTTAGATATACCCATGAAAACACAGGCAATTGGTAGTCAAATGTCAACAAATATCAGAGAAGGGAAATATTCAATACTATCACACATACACACACACACACACACACACACACACACACACACACACACACCCCCCAAAACAAAACAGGAATTAACAACCACTGGTCATTAATATCCAGTCATATCAATGGTCTCAATTCACCTATAAAAAGACACAGGCTAGCAGAATGGATACAAAAACAAGATCCATCCTTCTGATGCATACAAGAAAGACATCTCAACTTCAAAGACAGATATTACCTCAGATTAAAAGGCTGGGAAAGGCTTTCCAATCAAATGGACTTAATAAGCAAGATGATATAGCGATCCTAATATCTAATAAAATAGTCTTCAAACTAAAATCAATCAGAAGTGATCAGGATGAACATTACACATTTATCACAAGGAAAATTCAACAAGATGAAGTCTCAATTCTGAATATTTATGCCCCAAATATTATGGCACCCACATTTGTAAAAGAAACATTACTAAAGTTTAAACTGCACATCAAACCCTATACACTAGTAGTGGGAGACTTCAACACCGCAGTCTCACCAATGGACTAGTCTGCCAGGCATAAACTTAATAGACAAATAAGGAAACTAACAGACATTATGACTCAAAAGGACTTACTAAATATCTACAGATTATTTCACCCTAACACAAAAGAATATACCTTCTTCTCAGCACCCCATGGAGCCTTGTCTATAATCATCTACATGCTTGGTCACAAAGCAGATACAAAAAAATTGGAATAATCTCCTATATACTATCAAACGACCATGGCTTAAAGTTAGATTTCAACAACAACAAAAATTACAGAGAGCCTACAATGTCATTGAAACTGAATAATGCTCAACTGAAGCACCAATGGAACAAGGATGAACTAAGAAAGAAATTAAAGACTTCCTAGAATGTACAATAAACCCAAACTATAAAAGGGACAGTATAAAAGCGGTGCAAAGAGGAAAATTCATAGCACTAAATACCCACATAAAGAAGATGGAGAAATCTCACAATAGTGAATTAATAGCACAACTGAAAGCTCTAGAATAAAAAGAAGCAAACTCACCCAGGAAGAATTGATGCCAAAAAATAATCAAATTGAGGGCTAAAAACAATGAAATAGAAACAAAGAAATCAATACAAAGGATGAATAAAACAAAGAGTTGGTTATTTGAGAAAATCAACAAGATAGACTTATCTAAATTAATCAAAAGACAGAGAGAGAGAGAGAGCATCCAAATCAACAAAATCAGAAATGAAATGGGAGACATAAATTCAGACAATGAGGAAATCCAGAGAATCATCATATCATACTTCAAAAACCTGTACTCCACAAAAGTGGAAAATATGAAAAAAATGGACAATTTTCTGGACAGGTACCACATACCAAAGTTAAATCCAGACAGATAAACTACTTAAGTAGGCCAATAACCACATAGGAAATAGAAACAGTCATTAAAAGTCCCCACACCCCCAAAAAGTCAAGGACCAGATGGTTTCAGCTCAGAATTCAACCAAAATTTCAAAGAAGAGCTAAGTTCAATACTCTTCAAATTGTTCCACACAACAGAAATGGAAGTAACATTACCAAACACTTTTTATGAGGCTACAGTTACCCTGATACCCAAACCATACTAAGATGCAACAAAGAAAGAGAATTACACACCAATCTCCCTCATGAATACTGATGCAAAAATAAAATACTCAATAAAATATTGGCAAAACAAATTCAAGAATACATAAAAAAATTATCCACCACGATAAAGTAGGCTTCATCCCAGGGATGCAAGGATGGTTCAACATAAAATTTGGCAATGTAATACACTACATAAACATAAACTGAAAGAAAAAAACCCACATGATCATCTCAATAGATGCTGAAAAAGACTTTGACAAAAATCTAATACCTGTGGTGGTATTGTGTTCCCCAAAATATTGTGTACACTAATAAGCTTATGTGGGGTCAGAGAACAGAAAAGCCACTAGATACTTAGGCTAGAAACTGGTGGCACTGACGCCTTTAATCATAGCATTCCAAGAGGCAGAAATCCATCTGGGATCTCTGTGAGTTTAAAGCCACATTGGAAACAGCCAGGCATGGTGACTCACGCCTTTAATCTCAGGGAGTGATGGTAGAAGACAGAAAGATATATAAGGCATGAGGACCAGGAACTAGCAACATTTGGCTGGTTAAGCTTTTAGGCTTTGAGAAGCACAGTTCAGCTTAGATTCAATTGGATGAGGACTCAGAAGCTTGCAGTCTGAGGAAACAATACCAGATGAGGAACTAGCGAGGTGAGAAAGCTGTGGCTTGTTCTGCTTCTCTGATCTTCCAGAATTAACCCCAATAACTGGCCTCAGGTTTGATCTTATTAATAATACTCTTTAAGATTCATGCTACAAACACCCCTTCATGATAAAGGTCCTAGAGAGATCAGAAACACAAGGAATATACTTAAACATAATAAAGGCAATTTCCAACAAGGCCACAGCCAACATCAAATCAAGTGGAGAGAAACTCAAAGTGATTCCATTAAAATCAGGACCAAGACTAAACTGTGCATTCTCCCAATATTTATTGAATAGAGTACTTGAAATTCTAGCTAAAGCAACAAGAAAACTAAAGGAGATCAAATGGATAGAAACTGGAAAGGAAGAAGTCAAATTTTCACTATTTGCAGATAATATGATAATTTAAATAAGGAACCCCCCAAATTCTAACAGGGAACACCTACAGCTAATAAATTCATGCAGTTATATAAGAGGACACAAGATTAACAAAAACAAAAAGAAAACAAAAACAAAAATAAAAAACCTCGGTATCCCTCCTATCTACAAATGATAAAAGGGCTAAGAAAGAAATCAGAGAAACATCACTGTGGTGATATATTGAGTCCCCCAATGCATCCTAATAAACTTATCTGGGGTCAGAGGACAGAACAGTCATTACATAGACACAGAGGCCAGAAAATGGTGGCATACACGCCTTTAATCCTATCACTTCGGAGTTAGAGACCCATCCGGATCTCTGTGAGTTTAAAGCCACACTGGAAACAGCCAGGCACGGTGACTCACACCTTTAAACCCAGGAAACAATCGCAGAAAGCAGAAAGATATATATGGAGTGAAAACCAGGAACTAGAGGTGGTTAAGTTTTAGGCTTTTGAGCAGCAGTTCAGCTGAGATTAATTTGGATGAGGACGCAGAGGCTTCCAGTCTGAGGAAACAGGATAAGCTGAGGAATTGGCAAGGTGAGGAAGCTGTGGCATGTTTTGATTCTCTGATCTTCCAGCTTTAACCCAATATCTGGCTCCAGGTTTATTTTTATTAGTAAGACCTTTTAAGATCCGTGTAATGTATTACCCTTTACAATGACCACAAATAATATAAAATACCTTGGGGTAACTTTAACTAATCAAGTGAAGAACCTGTGTGGCAAGAACTTTAAGTCTCTGAGTTCTTTTATTCTGACCAGGCTCACTGTTTCTCCTCTATTGGAAACACAGAAAACAGGAGCATGCTTCTTGCTCCAAAGTAGAGTGTGCTTCATGTATGGGAACATGAGTTTGAATTTCCCTTCAGAAACGGAGGTAAATCCCATGCTATCAGTCTTCCTATAAGCAACAGTTCATTTCTGGTAAACTGAGGCAATCTTGGGCTCTCATTGAGATACACAGTGCAAAGAGCCCTCGTGTCTGTTCTGAGCAAGAGCAGCCCATTTGATGTAGAGGAGCTGCAGTTCATATCAGTTTCCTAAGCAGAGTTATTCAAGATATGGACCTTAGGTGTAGGAAGCACAGTTCTTTTGTTCTGAGCAAGCTCACTGTTTCTGCACTATTGGAAACATTGGAAGCAGTAGCACACTTCTTGCTCCAAAGTAGAGTGTGTTTCAGTCACTCTTGGGCTCACATGGAGATGCACATTGCACAGAGCTCATACGTTTCTAACCAGCAATTTTAGTGCATTGGTGTAAGAGGAGCAGCCGATCCTATCAGTTTTGTAAGCAGAGATGAAGTACATATGGTCCTTATGTGTAGGAAACACAGTTCTTTTGTTCTGAGCAAGCTCACGATTCCTGCTGTAGAGGAAACTCTGGAAAGCAGGAGCGTGCTTCTTGCTCCAAAAGCAGAGTGTCTTTCTGGTAAGGGAAATCAGGGTTCAATTTTCTTTCAAAAAAGGAGTTTATACCCATGCTGTCTGAGTTCCTACAAACAGCAGTTCATTTCTGGTAAACCCAGTCACTCCTCAGCTCCCATGGAGATACACAGTGCAAAGGAGCCCTCGTGTCTGTTCCGAGTAAGAGCAGCAGATTTGATGTAAGAGGAGCTGCTGTTCATATCAGCTTACTAAGAAGAGTTAATCTACATATGGCCCATTTATGCAGGAAGCACAGTTCTTTTCTTCTGAGCAAAGTCACTGTTTCTGCTCTATTGGAAACACTGAAATCAGGAGCATGCTTCGTGCTCCAAAAGAGAGTTTGTTTCATGTATGGGAACTATGGTTTGGATTTCCCTTGAAAAATGGAGTTAAATTCTGTGCTATCATTCTCCTGAAAAGCAACAGTTCATTTCTGGTAAACCCAGTCACCCTTGGGCTCACAAGGTGATGATACACAGTGCACAGAGCTCATGTGATTCTTCCCAGCAATGGCAGCACATTGGATGTAGGAGGAACTGCTGTTAGTATCAGTTTGGTATGCTGAATTGAACATGATATGGTCCTTATGTGTAAGAAACACAGTTCCTTTGTTCTGAGCATGCTCACAGTGCCTGCTCTTTTGGAAACTCTGGAAAGCAGGAGCGTGCTTCTTACTCCAAAAGCAGAGTGTCTATCTTGTAAGGGAAATATGGTTTCAATTGCCCTATGAAAACGGAGGTTATTCCCATGCTATCTGTCTTCCTACAAGCAAGAGTTCATTTCTGGTAAGCCCAGTCACTCTAGAGCTCGCATTGAGATACACAGTGCAACGAGCCCTCATGACTGTACTAGGAAGAGCAGCACATTAGATGTAAGAGGAGCTGCTATTCATATCAGTTTCCTAAGCAGAGTTAATCTAGAATGGACCATGTGTGTTAGAAGCACAGTTCTTTTGTTCTGAGCAAGTTCACTGTTTCTGCTCTATTGGAAATACTGAAAGCAGGAGAATGCTTCTTGCTCCAAAGCAGAGTGTATTTCATGTATGGGAACTCTGGTTTGAATTTCCCTTCATAAATGGAGGAAAAACCCATGCCATCAGTGTTGCTATGACCAACAGTTCATTTCTGGTAAACCTAGTAACACTTGGACTCACTTCGAGATCCACAGTGCACAGAGCTCACACGATTCTTCCCAGCAATTGCAGCGAATTGGATGTATGAAGAGCTGCAGTTCGTATCAGTTTCGTAAGCTGAGTTGAAAGTGATATTGTCCTCATGTGTAGGACAGTACTTTTGTTCTGTGCACACTCATGGTTCCTGCTGTATTTGAAACTCTGGAAAGCAGGAGCGTTCTTCTTGCTCCAAATCAGAGTGTCTTTCTTATAACGTAGATCAGGGTTCAATTTCCTTTTGAAAACAGAGTTTATTCCCATGCTGTCTGTTTTCCTATAAGCAACAGTTCATTTCTGGTAAACCCAGTATCTCTTGGGCTCCTGTATAGATATACAGGGAAAAGAGCCATGTTCTCTCTTCTGAGCAAGAGTAGCCCATTTGATGTAAGAGGAGCTGCTGTTCATATCAGTTTCCTAAGCAGAGTTAATGTAGATATGGCCTGTGTGTGTAGGAAGCACAGTTCTTTTGTTCTGAGCAAGCTCATGGTTTCTGCTCTATTGGAAACACTTAAAAAAGGAGGATGTGTGTGTTTCATGTATGGGATCTCAGGTTTCAATTTTCCTTCAAAAACATAGGTAAATCTCATGCTGTCAGTCTTCCTGGAAGCAACAGTTCATTTCTGGTAAACCCAGTCACTCTTGGGCTCACATGGTGATACACAGTGCACAGAGCTACAACGAATCTTCCCATAAATTGCAGCACATTGGATGTAACAGGAGCTGCTGTTCATATCAATTTCCTAATCAGAGTTAATATAGATATGGCCCATGTGTGTAGGAAGCACTGTTCTTTTGTTCTGAGCAAGCTCACTGTTTCTGCTCAATTGGAAACACTGAAATCAAGAAGAGTGTGTTTCATGCATGGGAACTATGTTTGAATTTCCCTTCAGAAATGGAGTTAAATCCCATGCTTTCAGTCTTCCTACAAGCAACAGTTCATTTCTGGTAAACCCTGTCACTCTAGGGTTCACATGGAGATACAGAGTACTCAGAGATCTCTCGTTTCTAACCCGAAACTGCTGCGCTTTGAATGTAAGATGAGATGCTGTTCATATCACTTTTGTAAGCAGAGTTGAACTAGATATGGTCCGTATATGTAGGAAACACAGTTCTTTTGTTCTGAGCACGTTCACGTTTCCTGCTGTATTGGAAACTCTGGAAAGCAGTAGCGTGCTTCTTGCTCCAAAAGCAGATTGTCTTTCCTGTAAGAGAGTTCAGGGTTCAATCACCCTTCAAAAACAGAGTTTATTTCCATGCTGTGTGTCTTCCTTCAAGCAACAGTTCATTTCTCGTAAACCCTGTCCCTCTTGGGCTCCCATTGAGATACACGGTGCAAAGAGCCGTCATGTCTATTCTCAGCAAGAGCTGCCCATTTGACATAAGTAGAGGTGCTGTTCATATGGGTTTCCTAAGCAAAGTTAATCTTGTTATGGCCAATGTGTGTACGAAGCCCAGTTCTTTTGTTCTGAGCAAGCTCTCTATTGGAAACACTGAAAGCAGGAGCATGCTTCTTGCTGCAGAAGCAGTCTGCTTCTGGTAAGGGAAATCTGGGGTCAATTTCCCTTCGAAAACAGAATGTATTCCCATGCTTTCTGTCTTCCCACAAGCAACAGTTCATTTTTGGTAAAGCCAGTAACTCATGGGCTCACTTGGAATACTGATTGCATAGTGCTTCCGCATTTCAAACCAGCATTTACTGCACATTGGATGTAAGCGGAAGTGCTGTTCATATCAGATTCCTAGGCAGAGTTAATCTAGATATGGCCTGTGTGTGTAAGAAGCACAGTTCTTTTGTTCTGAGCAAGCTAATTGTTTCTGCTCAATTGGAAACACTGAAAAAAGGAGATGCTTCTTGTCCCAAAGCAGAGTGTGTTTCATGTAGGAGAACTCTGTTCTAAATTTCCCTTCAGAAACTGAGTTAAATCCCAGGCTCTGTGTCAGCCTACAAGTAACAACAACAGCAACAGTTCATTTCTGGTAAACCCAGTCACTCTGGGGATCAAGTGAAGATACACAGTGCGCTAAGCTCACACGTTTCTAACCAGCAACGGCAAAGCACTGGATATAAGAGGAGCTGTGGTTTGTATCAGTTTCACAAGCAGAGTTGAACTAGATATGGTCCGTATGTGTAGGAAACACAGTTCTTTGTTCTGAGCATGCTCGCGTTTCCTCCTGTATTGGAAACTCTGGAAAGCAGGAGTGTGCTTCTTGCTGTAAAGAAGAGTGGGTTTCATGGATGAGAACTCTGTTCTGAATTTCCCTTCAGAAACAGAGTTAAATTCTGGGCTCTGTGTCTTGCTATAAGCAACAGTTCATTTCTGGTAAACACAGTCACTCTCAGGTTGTAATGTACATACACAGTGCGCTAAGTTCACACTTTTCTAACCAGCATCTGCAGAGCACTGGATGTCACAGGAGCTGTGGTTGTATCAGTTTCATAAGCAGAGTTGAATTAGATATGATCCGTAGGTGTAGGAAACACAGCTTTTTTTGTTCTGAGCACGCTTGCCTTTCCTGCTGTATTGGAAAATCTGGAAAGCAGCAGCATGCTTCTTGCTCTAAATGAGAGTGTGTTTCATCTATGAGAACTCTGGTCTCAGTTTTCCTTCAGAAACAGAGTTGAATCTCGGGCTCTGTCTCTACCTACAAGCAAGAGTTCATTTCTGGTAAACCCAGTCACTCTTGGGTTCAAATGAAGAAATACAGTGCGCTTAAGCTCACCCGTTTCTAACTAGGCACTGCAGAGCACTGGATGTAAGTGGAGCTGTGGTTTGAATCAGTTTCATTAGCAGAGTTGAACTAGATATGGTCCATATGTTTAGGAAACACAGTTCTTTTGTTCTGAGCACGCTCACTTTTCCTGCTATATTGGAAACTCTGGAAGCAGGAGCATGCTTCTTGCTCTAAAGCAGAGTGTATTTCATGGATGAAAAGTCTGGTCTGTATTTCCCTTCAGAAACGGAGTCAAATCCTGGGCTCTTTGTCTACCTACAAGCAACAGTTCATTTCTGGTAAATCCTGTTTCTCTGGGGCTCAAATTAAGATACACAGTGCACTGAGATCACACGTTTATAACCACTAAATGCAGAGCACTAAATGTAAGAGGAGCTGTGGTATGTATCAGTTCCATAAGCAGTGTTGAACTAGATATGGTCTACATGTGTAGGAAACACAGTTCTTTTGTTGTGAGCATGCATGTGTTTCGTGCTGTATTGTATAGTTTTGAAAGCAGGAGCGTGCTTCTTGCTCTAAAGCAGAGTTTGTTTCACTAATGAGAACTCAGCTCTGAATTTCCCTTCAGAAAAGGAGTTACATCCCAGGCTCTGTGTCTTCCTACAAGCAACAGTTCATTTCTGGTAAACCCAGTCACTCTTGGGTTCAAATGTAGATACACAGTACGCTAGTATCACTCGTTTCTAATGAGCAACTGCAGAGCACTTGATGTCACAGAAGCTGTGGTTTGTATCAGATTCACAAGCAGAGTTGAACAAGATATGGTCCATATGTGTAGGAAACTCAGTTCTCTGTTCTGAGCAAGCTAGAGTTTTCTCCTGTATTGGAAACTCTGGAAAGCAGGAGCGTGTTTCTTGCTCTAAATCAGAGTGTGTTTCATGGATGAAAACTCTGGTCTCATTTTCCCTTGAGAAATGGAGTCAAATCCCGGGCTGTGAGTCTTCCTACATGCAACAGTTCATTTCTGGTAAACCCAGTCACTCTAGGGTTCAAATGAAGAAATACAGTGCGCTAAGCTCACACGTTTCTAACCAACCTCTGCAGAGCACTGGATGTAAGAGGAGATGGAGTTTGTATCAGTTTCATAAGCAGAGTTGAACTAGATATGGTCCATATGTTTAGGAAACAGTTCTTTGTTCTGAGCACGCTTGAGTTTCCTCATGTATTGGAAATTCTGGAAAGCAGGAGCGTGATTCTTGCTCTAAATCAGAGGGTGTTTCATGGATGAGAACTCTGCTCTTAATTTCCTTTCAGAAATGGAGTTAAATACCGTGATCTTTGTCTTGATACAAGCAACAATCATTTCTGGTAAACCCAGTTACTATAGGGCTCAAATGAAGATACACAGTGCACGAAGCTCACACGTTTCTAACCAGCAATGGCAGGGCACTGGATGTAAGAGGAGTTGTGGTTTGTATCAGTTTCATAAGCAGAGTTGAACTAGATATGGTCCATATGTTGAGGAAACACAGTTCTTTTGTTCAGAGGACGCTCTCCTTTCCTGCTATATTGGAAACTCTGGAAAGCATGAACGTGCTTCTTGCTCCAAAGCAGAGTGTGTTTCACGAATGAGAACTCTGTCCTGCATTTCCCTTCAGAAACGGAGTTAAATCTCGGGCTCTGAGTCTTCCTAAGTGGAACACTTCATTTCTCATAAACCCAGACACTCTGGGGCTCAGATACAGATACACAGTGCACTAAGCTCACACGTTTCTAAACAGCAACTGCCGAACACTGGATGTCACAGGAGCTGTGGTTGTATCAGTTTCATAAGCAGAGTTGAACTAGATATGGTCCCTAGGAGTAGGAAACACATCTTTTTTGTTCTCAGCACACTTGCGTTTCCTGCTGTATTGGAAATTCTGGAACGCAGCAGCGTGCTTCTTGCTCTAAAAGAGATTGTGTTTCATGGATGAGAACTCTGGTCTCAATTTCCCTTCAGAAACAGTAAAATCCCAGGCTCCTTGTCTACCTACAAGCAACAGTTCATTTCTGGTAAACCCTGTATCTTGGGACTCAAATTAAGAAACACAGTGTGCTAAGCTCAAACGTTTCTAACCAGCAACTGCAGAGCACTTGAGGTAAGAGGAGCTGTGGTTTGTATCAGTTTCATAAGCAGAGTTGAACTAGATATGGTCTGTATGTGTAGGAAACTCTGTTCTTTGGTTCTGAGCACAGTCACATTTCCTGCTCTATTGGAGACTCTGGAAAGAAGGAGCGTGCTTCTTGCTCTAAAGCAGAGTGTGTTTCATGGATGAGATTTTTGCTGTCAATTTACCTTCAGAAACAGAGTTAAATCCTGGGCTCTGTGTCTTCCTACAAGCAAGAATTCATTACTGGAAAACCAAGACACTTGTGGTCTCAAATGAAGTTACACATTGCATGAAGCTCACACATTTCTCACTATTAACCAAAAAGCATTGGATGTAAGAGGAGCTGTGGTTTGTATCAGTTTAATAAGCAGAGTTTAATTAGATACGGTCCTTATGTGTAGGAAACCTAGTTCTTTAGTTCTGAGCACAGTCACGTTTTTAGCTGTATTGGTAATTCTGGAAAGCAGGAGTGTTCTTCTTGCTCTAAAGGAGAGTGTGTTTCATGGATGAGATTTCAGGTCTAAATTTCCCTTCAGAAACGCAGGCAAATCCCGGGCTCTGTGTATTCCTACAAGCAAGAGTTCATTTCTGGAAAAGCATGTCACTCGTGTGCTCAAATGAAATTACACATTTTACAAAGCTCACACATTTCTCACTATTAACTGAAAAGCACTGGATGTAAGAGGTATTGGTGAAATTATTAAGGCCACTCCAAGTAGATAAGAGGGAGGTTTTTTGGGTGTAACTTACAAATGAAGGGGTAGGTTGCAGGGTCTGAAAAATGTACAGCACAGTCCGGAGGTGTTCACTGGAGAACTCTGCAAGGTCTACCTCCAGCGTCCAGAGTCCCGGAACCAAGAGAGCGACCTCCTCTTGATCCTCTGTCTTCCACTCCCTCCTCTGCCCCGTCTTGTGGGCGTGATCATTAGCGAAGCCTCAATGGGGATTGGAACTTCCAGGCCAGTGCTGGGATGGCTATCCACTACAAAGAGGAGCTGTGGTTTGTATCAGTTTCATAAGCAGAGTTGTACTAGATATGGTCCCTATGTGAAGGAAACACAGTTCTTTAGTTCTGAGCATGCTCACATTTCCTGTTGAAATGGAGACTCTGGAAAGCAGGAGCATGCTTGTTCGTTAAAACAGAGTGTGTTTCATGGATGAGAACACTGGACTGAATTTCCCTTCAGAAACGGAGTAAAACCCCAGACTCTTTGTCTTCTTACAAGCAAGAGTTCATTTTTGGTAAACGCCGTCAATTTTCGGGTCAAATGAATTCACACAGTTCCTGAAGCCAACGCGTTTCACACTATTAATAAAGAGCAATGGATGTAAGAGGAGCTGTGGTTTGTATCAGTTTCAAAGCAGAGTTGAACTAGATATGGCCCCTATGTGTAGGAAACACAGTTCTTTGTTCTGAGCACACTCCTGTTTACTGCTATATTGGAGACTCTTTCAAGCTGAAGCGTGCTTCTTGCTCTAAAGCAGAATGTGTTTCATGGATGAGAACACTTGGGTGAATTTCCCTTCAGAAACGGAGTTAAACCCCAGGCTCTGTTTCTTACTACAAGCAAGAGTTCTTTTCTGGTAAACTGAGTAACTTTTCAGTTCAAATGAAGATACACAGTTCACGAAGGCTAGGCGTTTCTCACTATTAACTAAAGAGCATTGAATGTAAGAGGAGCTGTGGTTTGTATCAGTTTCATAAGCAGAGTTGAACTAGATATGGTCTCTATGTGTAGAAAACCCAGTTCTTTAGTTCTGAGCACAGTCACATTTCCTGCTGTATTGGAGATTCTGGAAAGCAGGAGCGTGCTTCTTGCTCTAAAGCAGAGTGTGTTGCATGGATGATATTTCTCTGTGAGTTTCCCTTCAGTAACGGAGTTAAATCCAGGGCTCTGTGTCTTCAAACAAGCAAGAGTTTATGTGTGAAAAACCAAGTCACTCGTGGACTCAAATGAAGTTACATATTGCACGAAGCTAAAACATCTCTCACTATAAACTAAAAAGCACTGGATGTAAGAGGAGCTGTGGTTTGTATCAGTTTCATAAGCAGAGTTGAACTAGATACGGTCCGTATGTGTAGGAAGCACAGTTCTTTTGTTGTGAGCACAGTCACGTTTCCTGTTGTATGGAAACTCTGGAAAGCAGGAGGATGCTTCTTCGTTAAAATAGAGTGTGTTTCATGGATGAGAACACTGCCTGAATTTCCCTTCAGAAACGTAGTTAAACCCCAGACTCTCTGTCTTCTTACAAGAAAGAATTCATTTCTGGTAAACCCAGTCAATTTTCCGCTCAAATGTATTTACACAGTTCACAAAGGCAACGCGTTTCTCACTATTAACTAAAGATCATTGGATGTAAGAGGACCTTTGGTTTGTATCAATTTCACAAGCAGAGCTGAACTAGATATGGTCCGTATGTGTAAGAATAGTTATTTTGTTCTTAGCATGCTCACGTTTCCTGGTAAATTGGAAACCCTGGAAAGCAGGAGTGTTCTACTTGTTCTAAACGAGAGTGTGTTTCATGGATGAGAAGTCTGGTCTGAATTTCCCTTCAGAAACGGAGTTAAATCCTGGGCTCTGTGTCTTCCTAAAGAAAGAGTTCATTTCTGGTGAACCGTGTCACTTTTCGGCTCAAATGAAAACACACAGTTCACGAATCCAAAGCGTTTCTCACTATTAATTAAAGGGCTTTGGATGTAAGAGGAGCTGTGGTTTGTACCAGATTCAAGAAGAGTTGAAGTAGATACATTCTCTATGTGTAGAAAACACAGTTCTTAATTCTGAGAACAGTCACATTTCCTGCTGTATTGGAGACTCTGGAAAGCAGGAGCGTGCTTCTTGCTCTAAAGCAGAGTGTGTTTAATGGATTTCTGCATTGAATTTCCCTTCAGGAACGAAGTCATATCCAGGGCTCTGTGTCTTCCTACAAGCAACAGATCTTTTGTGAAAAACCAGGTCACTCATGGGCTCAAATGAAGTTACACATTGCTGAAGCTAACATATTTGTCGCTATTAAATCAAAAGCATTGGATGTAAGAGGAGCTGTGGTTTGTGTCAGTTTCATAAGCAGAGTTGAACTAGATATGGCCCGTATGTGTAGGAAACACAGTTCTTTAGTTCTGAGCACAATGTCGTTTCCTGTTCTATTGGAGACTCTGTAAAGCAGGAGCATGCTTGCTACTCTAAAGCAGAGTTTGTTTCATGGATGAGAAGTCTGGTCTGAATTTCCCTTCATTAACGGAGTTAAATCCCATGCTCTGTGTCTTCCTACATGCAAGAGTTCCTTTCTGGAAAACCAACTCCCTCTTGTGGTCAAATGAAGTTACACTTTGCATGAAGCTAACTCATTTATCACTGTTAACTAAAGAGCAATGGATGCAAGAGGAGCTGTGGTTTGTATCAGTTTCATAAGCAGAGTTGAACTAGATATGGTCCATATGTGTAGGAAACACATTTTTTTTTTCTGAGCACATTCACGTGTCCTGCTGTATTGGAGACTCTGGGAAGCAGGAGAGTGATTCTTGCTCTAAACAGAACGTGTTTCTTTGATGAGAACAGTGGTCTGAGTTTCCCTTCAGATTCGGAGTTAAACCACAGGCTCTGTGTATTCCTACAAGCAAGAGTTCATTTCTGGTAAACCGAGTCACTATTCGGTTCAAATGAAGACACACAGTTCACAAAATCAAAGCGTATCTCACTATTAATTAAAGAGCTTTGGATGTAAGAACAACTGTGGTTTTTATCAGTTTCAAGCAGAGTTGAACTAGATATGGTACCTATGTGTAGAAAACAGTTCTTAATTCTGAGCACAGTCACGTTTCCTGCTGTATTGGAGACTCTGGAAAGCAGGAGCATGCTTCTTGCTCTAAAGCAGAGTGTGTTGTATGGATGATATTTCTGCTGTGAATTTCCCTTCAGTAACGGAGTCAAATCCAGGGCTCTGTGTCTTCCTACAAGCAAGAGTTCTTCTGTGAAAAACCAGGACACTCGTGGAATCAAAAGAAGTTACACATTGCACGAAGCTAACACATTTCACACTATTAACTCAAAAGCATTGGATGTAAGAGGAACTGTGGTTTGCATCAGTTTCATAAGCAGAGTTGAAGTAGATATGGCCCGTATGTGTAGGAAACACAGTTCTTCATTTCTTAGCACAATGTCATTTCCTGCTCTATTGGAGACTCTGGAAAGCAGGAGCATGCTTCCTACTCTGAATCAGGGTGTGTCTCATGGATGAGAAAACTGTTCTGTATTTCCCTTCAAAAAAAGAATTAAACCCCAGCCTGTGTGTCTTCCTACAAGCAATAGTTCATTTCTGGTAAACCCAGTCACTTTTCGGCTCAAATAAAGAAACACAAACGATGAAGCCAACGTGTTCCTCACTATTAACTAAATAGTATGGAATGTAGGAGGAGGTGTGGTATGTATCAGTTTAATATGCAGAGTTGAACTATATATGGTCCTTATTTACAGAAAACCCAGTTCTTTAGTTCTGAGCACAGTTACATTTCCTGCTATTGGAGACTCTGGAAAGTAGGAGTGTCCTTCTTGGGCTAATGCAGGGTGTGTTTCATGGATGAGATTTCTGCTGTGAATTTCCCGTCAGTAACGTAGTGAAATCCATGGTTCTGTTTATTCTTACAAGCAAGAGTTCTTTGGTGAAAAACCAGGTCACTCGTGGGCACAAATGCAGTTACACATTGCATGAAGCTATCACATTTCTCTCTATTAACTGAAAAGCATTGGATGTAAGAAGAGCTGTGGTTAGTATCAGCTTCATAAGCAGAGTTGAACTAGATATGGTCTGTATGTGTAGGAAACACAGCCGTTTTGTTCAGTGTAGACTCACGTTTCCTGCTGTATTTGAGACTCTGGAAAGCAGCAGCATGCTTCCTAATCTAAAGCAGAGTGTGTTTCATGGATGAGAACACTGGTTTGAATTTCCCTTCAGAAACGGAGTTAAATCCAGGACTCTGTGTCTTCCTACATGCAAGAGTTCCTTTCTGGAAAACCATCTCCCTATTGTGGTCAAATGAAGTTACACTTTGCACGAAGCTAACTCATTTCTCACTATTAACTAAAGAACATTGGATGTAAGTGGAGCTGTGGTTTGTATCAGTTTCATAAGCAGAGTTGAACTAGATATGGTCTGTATGTGTTGGAAACACAGTTCTGTAGTTCTGAGCACGCTTACTTTTCCTGCTCTACTGGACATTCTGGAAAGCACCAGTGTGCTAATGGCTCCAAAGGAGAGTGTGTTTCATGGATGAGAAGTCTGGTCTGAATTTCCCTTCAGTAAGGGAATTAAATCCCGGGCTCTGTGTCTTCCTACAAGCAAGTGTTCATTTCTGTAAAACCAACTCCCTCGTGTGGTCAAATGAAGTTACACATTGCACAAAGCAAACACATTTCTCACTATTAACTATAGAGCTTTGGATATAAGAAGAGCTGTGGTTAGTATCAGCTTCATAAGCAGAGTTGAACTAGATATGGTCTGTATGTGTAGGAAACACAGCCGTTTTGTTCGGTGCAAACTCACGTTTCCTGCTGTATTGGAGACTCTGGAAAGCAGCAGCATGCTTCCTAATCTAAAGCAGAGTGTGTTTCATGGATGAGAACACTGGTTTGAATTTTCCTTCAGAAACAGAGTTAAATCCAGGGCTCTGTGTCTTCCTGCATGCAAGAGTTCCTATCTGGAAAACCATCTCCCTCTGTGGTCAAATGAAGTTACACTTTGCACGAAGCTAGCTCATTTCTCACTATTAACTAAAGAACATTGGATGTAAGAGGAGCTGTGGTTTGTATCAGTTTCATAAGCAGAGTTGAACTAGATATGGTCTGTATGTATAGGAAACACAGCCCTTTTTTTCGGCACAGACTCACATTTCCTGCTGTATTGGAGATTCTGGAAAGTAGGAGTATGCTTCCTAATCTAAAGCAGGGTGTGTTTCATGGATGAGAACACTGGTCTGAATTTCTCTTCAGGTACGGAGTTAAATGCTGTGCTCTGTGTCTTCCTACAAGCAAGAGTACATTTCTGGAAAACCGAGTCACTTTTTGGTTCAAATGAAGACGCACAGTTCACAAATCCAAAGCGTTTCTCAATATTAATTAAAGAGCATTGGATGTAAGAGGAGCTGTGGTTTGTATCAGTTTCATAAGCAGGTTGAACTAGATATGGTCCTTATGTGTAGGAAACACAGTCCATTTGTTCTGCGCAGACTGACGTTTCCTGCTGTATTGGAGACTCTGGAAAGCAGCAGCATGCTTCTTAATCTAAAGCAGAGTGTGTTTCATGGATGAGAACACTGGTTTGAATTTCCCTTCAGAAACGTAGTTAAATCCCATGCTCTGTGTCTTTCTAAAGCAAGAGTTCATTTCTGGTAAACTGACTCACTTTTCAGCTCAAATGAAAACACACAGTTCACGAATCCAAAGCGTTTCTCACCATTAATTAAAGAGCTTTGGATGTAAGAACAACTGTGGTTTTTATCAGTTTCAAGCAGAGTTGAACTAGATATGGTACCTATGTGTAGAAAACAGTTCTTAATTCTGAGCACAGTCACGTTTCCTGCTGTATTGGAGACTCTGGAAAGCAGGAGCATGCTTCTTGCTCTAAAGCAGAGTGTGTTGAATGGATGAGATTTCTGCTGTGAATTTCCCGTCAGTAATGGAGGCAAATCCAGGGCTCTCTGTCTTCCTACAAGCAAGAGTTCATTCCTGGAAAACCAAGTGAATTTTGGGCTCAAATGATTTTTCACAGTTCAAGAACCCAACGCGATTCTCACTTTTAACTAACGAGGATTTATGTGAGAGGAGCTGTGGTTCATATCAGTTTCATAAGCAGAATTGAACTACATATGGTCCGCATGAGTAGGAAACACAATTCTTTCTTTCTGGGCATGCTCATGTTTCTTGCTGTATTGGAGACGCTGCAAAGAAGAGGTTGGTTCTTGCGTGAAAACAGAGTGTGTTTCATGGATGAGAACAGTGGTCTGAATTTCCCTTCAGAAAAGGAGTTAAACCCCAGCATCTGTGTCTCTCTAAAAGCAAGAGTTCATTTCTGGTAAACAAAGAGAATTTTGGCCTCAAATGAATTTACACAGTTCATGAACCAAACGCGATTCTCACTATTAACTAAATAGCATTTATGTAAGAAGAGTTTTGGTTATATCAGTTTCATAAGCAGAGTTGAACTACATATGATCCGTATTAGTAGGAAACACAGTTCTTTTTCTGGGCATGCTCATATTTCTTAGTGTATTGGAGACGATGGACAGAAGAGCTTGCTTCATGCATGAAAACAGAGTGTGTTTCTAGGATGAGAACACTGGTCTGAATTTCCCTTCAGAAACAGAGTTAAACCACAGGATATGTGTCTTCTTATAAGCAAGAGTTCATTTCTGGTAAACAAAGAGAATTTTGGGCTCAAATGATTTTACACTGTTCACAAACCCATCGCTATTCTCACTATTAACTAAAGAGCATTTATGTAAGAGGCACTGCGGTTTGTATCAGTTTAATAAGCAGAGTTGAACTACATATGTTCCGTATGAGTTGGAAACACAGTTCTTTTTTTCAGATCATAAATATGGTTCTTACTGTCTGTATTGGAGACATTGGAAAGAAGAGTCAGTTTTATGGATGAGAACACTGGTCTGAATTTCCCTTCAGAAATGGAGTTAATCCCCAAAATCTGTGACATCCTACAAGTATGAGTTCATTTCTGGTAAACAACGTGAATTTTGGGATCAAATGATTGTACACAGTTCACAAACCCAACGCGATTCTCACTATTAAATAAAGAGAATTTATGTAAGAGGAGCTGTGGTTTGTATCAGTTTCATAAGCAGAGTTGAACCGCATATGGTCTGTATGAGTAGGAAATACAGTTCTTTTTTTCTGGGCATGCTCAAGTTTCTTGCTGTATTGGAGACGGTGGAAAGAAGAGCTTGTTTCTAGCGTGAAAACAGAGTGTGTTTCATGGAAGAGAACACTGATCTGAATTTCCCATCAGAATCAGAGTTAAACCCCAGGATCTGTGTCGTCCTACAAGCAAGGGTTCATTTCTGGTAAAGCCAGTGAATTTTGGGCTCAAATGATTTTACACTGTTCACAAACCCAACATGATTCGCACTATTAACTAAAGAGCATTTGTGTCAGAGGAGCTGTTGTTTGTATCAGTTTCATATGCAGAGTTGAACTACATATGGTGCGTATGAGAAGGAAACACACTTCTTTTTTGAGGGCAAGCTCATGGTTCTTGCTGTATTGGAGACGCTGGAAAGAATAGCTTGCTTCTTGCATGAAAACAGTGTGTGTTTCATGGATGAGAACACTGGTCTGAATTTCCCATCAGAATCAGAGTTAAACCCCAGGATCTGTGTCTTCCTACAAGCAAGAGTTCACTTCTGGTAAACAAAGTGAATTTTTGCCTCAAATGATTTTACTCAGTTGTAGAACCCAACGCGATACTCAACATTAACTTAAGAGCATTTATGTAAGAGGATCTGTGGTTTGTATCAGTTTCATAAGCATTGTTGAACTACATATGGTATGTATGAGTAGGAAACCCAGTTCCCTTTTTCTTGGAATGCTCATGGTTCTTGCTGTATTGTAGACACTGGAAAGAAGAACATGCTTCTTACTTTAAAACAGAATGTGTATCAGGGATGAGAACTCTTGTCTGAATTTCCCTTCCGAAGTGGAGTTAAACCCCAGGATCTGTGTCTTCCTACAAGCAAGAGTTCATTTCTAGTAAAACCAGTGAATTTTGGGCTCAAATGATTTTTCGCAGTTCAAGAACCCAACGCAATTCTCACTATTAACTAAAGAGCATATATGTAAGAGGAGCTGTGGTTTGTATCAGTTTCATAAGCAGAGTTGAACTACATATGGTCCGTATGAGTAGGAAGCACAGTTCTTTTTTTCAGGGCATGCTCATGGTTCTTGTTGTATTGGAGACACTGGAAAGAAGAGCTTGCTTCTTGCATGAAAACAGAGTGTTTTTCATGGATGAGAACACTTGTCTGAATTTCCCTTCAGAAATGGAGTTAAACCCAATGATCTGTGTCTTCCTACAAGCAGGAGTTCATTTCTGGTAAACAAGTGAATTTTGGGCTACAATGATATTACCCAATACACCAACAAAACACGATTCTCACTATAAACATAAGAACCTTTATGTAAGAGGAACTGTCGTTTGTATCAGTTTCATAAGCAGAGATGAACTACATATGGTCTGTATGAGTAGCACACACAGTTGTTTTTTTCTGGGCATGCTCATGGTTCTTGTTGTATTGGAGAGGCTGGAAAGAAGTGCTTGCTTCTTGGGTTAAAACCCAGTGTGTTTCTTGGATGAGAACACTGGTCTGAATGTACATTCAGAAACGCAGTTAAACACCAGGATCTGTGTCTTCCTACAAGCAAGAGTTCATTTGTGGTAAACAAAGTGAATACCGGGCTCAAATGATTTTACACTGTTCTGGAACCCAATGTGATTCTCAATATTAACTATGGGGCATTTATGTAAGAGGAGCTGTGGTTTGTATCAGTTTCATAAGCAGAGTTGAACTAATATGTTCCGTATGAGTAGGAAACACAGGTTTTTATTTCTGGGCATGCTCATGTTTCTTGTTGTATTGGAGAGGCTGGAAAGAAGAGCTTGCTTCTTGCGTTAAAGCAGAGTGTGTGTCATGGATGAGAACACTGGCCTTAATTTCCCTTCAGAAACAGAGACAAAGCCCAGGATCTGTATCTTCCTACAAGCAAGAGTTCATTTCTGGTAAACAGCATGATCTTTGGGATCAAATGATTTTACACAGTTCACACATCCATCGCGATTCTCACTATTAACCTAAGAGCATTTATGTAAGAAGAGCTGTGGTTTGTATCAGTTTCAGAAGCCGAGTTGAACTATATATGGCCCATATGAGTAGGAAACAAAGTTCTTTTTTTCAGGGCATGAATATGGTTCTTACTGTCTTTATTGGAGATGTTGGAAAGAAGAGCTTGCTTCTTGCGTGAAAACAGAGTGTGTTTCATGGATGAGAGCAGTGGTCTGAATTTCCCGTCAGAAACGGAGTTAAACACAGGATCTGTGTCTTCCTACAAGCAAGTGTTCATTTCTGGTAAAGCCAGTGAATTTTGGCCTCAAATGATTTAACACTGTTCTGGAACCCCACGCGATTCTCCCTATTAACTTAAGAGCATTTATGTAAGAGGAGCTGTGGTTTGTATCAGTTTCATAAGCAGAGTTGGTCTACATATGGTCCGTATGAGTAGGAAACCAAGTTCTTTTTTGAGGGCATGCTCATGGTTCTTGCTGTATTAGAGATGCTGGAAAGAAGTGCTTGCTTCTAGCATTAAAACAGAGTGTTTTTCATGGATGAGAACACTGGCCTTAATTTCCCTTCAGAAACGGAGACAACCCCCAGGATTTGTATCTTCCTACAAGCAAGAGGTCATTTATGGTAAACAGCCGAACTTTGGGATCAACTGTTTTTACACAGTTCACACACTCATCGCGATTCTCACTATTAACCTAAGAGCATTTATGTAAGAAGAGCTGTCGTTTGTATCAGTTTCATAAGCCGAGTTGAACTACATATGGTCCGTATGAGTAGGAAACACAGTTCTTTTTTGAGGGCATGCTCATGGTTCTTGCAGTATTGGAGACGCTGGAAAGAAGAGCTTGCTTCTTGCGATAAAACAGAGTGTGTTTCATGGATGAGAACACTGGTCTGAATTTCCCTTCAGAAACGGAATTTAACCCAATGATCTGTGTCTTTCTACAAGCAGGAGTTCATTTCTGGTAAACCAAGTGAATTTTTTACTCAAATGATTTAACACAGTACACCAACAAAACATGATTCTCACTATTAACTAAAGAGCCTTTATGAAATAGGAGCTGTGGTTTGTATCAGTTTCATAAGCAGAGATGAACTACATATGTTCCGTATGAGTAGGAAACACAGGTTTTTATTTCTGGGCATGCTCATGTTTCTTGCTGTATTGGAGACATTGGAAAGAAGAGCTTGTTTCTTGCATGAAAACAGAGTGTGTTTCATGGATGAGAACACTGGTCTGAATTTCCCTTCAGAAACGGAGATAAAACCCAAGTTCTGTGTCTTCCTACAAGCATGAGATCATTTCTGGTAAACAACGTGAATTTTGCGATCAAATGATATTACACAGTTCACAAACCCATCTGGATTCTCACTATTAACTAAAGAGCATTCATGTAAGAGGAGGTGTGGTTTGTATCAGTCTTATAAGCAGAGTTGAACTACATATGGTCCGTGTGAGTAGGAAACACATTTCTTTTTTTCAGATCATGAATATGGTTCTTACTGTCTGTATTGGAGACGTTGGAAAGAAGAGCTTGCTTCTTGCGTTGAAGCAGAGTCTGTTTCAAGGATCAGAACACTGGTCTGAATTTCCCTTCAGAAAAGGAGTTAAACCCCAGCATCTGTGTCTCTCTAAAAGCAAGAGTTCATTTCTGGTAAACAAAGAGAATTTTGGCCTCAAATGAATTTACACAGTTCATGAACCAAACGCGATTCTCACTATTAACTAAATAGCATTTATGTAAGAAGAGTTTTGGTTATATCAGTTTCATAAGCAGAGTTGAACTACATATGATCCGTATTAGTAGGAAACACAGTTCTTTTTCTGGGCATGCTCATATTTCTTAGTGTATTGGAGACGATGGACAGAAGAGCTTGCTTCATGCATGAAAACAGAGTGTGTTTCTAGGATGAGAACACTGGTCTGAATTTCCCTTCAGAAACAGAGTTAAACCACAGGATATGTGTCTTCTTATAAGCAAGAGTTCATTTCTGGTAAACAAAGAGAATTTTGGGCTCAAATGATTTTACACTGTTCACAAACCCATCGCTATTCTCACTATTAACTAAAGAGCATTTATGTAAGAGGCACTGCGGTTTGTATCAGTTTAATAAGCAGAGTTGAACTACATATGTTCCGTATGAGTTGGAAACACAGTTCTTTTTTTCAGATCATAAATATGGTTCTTACTGTCTGTATTGGAGACATTGGAAAGAAGAGTCAGTTTTATGGATGAGAACACTGGTCTGAATTTCCCTTCAGAAATGGAGTTAATCCCCAAAATCTGTGACATCCTACAAGTATGAGTTCATTTCTGGTAAACAACGTGAATTTTGGGATCAAATGATTGTACACAGTTCACAAACCCAACGCGATTCTCACTATTAAATAAAGAGAATTTATGTAAGAGGAGCTGTGGTTTGTATCAGTTTCATAAGCAGAGTTGAACCGCATATGGTCTGTATGAGTAGGAAATACAGTTCTTTTTTTCTGGGCATGCTCAAGTTTCTTGCTGTATTGGAGACGGTGGAAAGAAGAGCTTGTTTCTAGCGTGAAAACAGAGTGTGTTTCATGGAAGAGAACACTGATCTGAATTTCCCATCAGAATCAGAGTTAAACCCCAGGATCTGTGTCGTCCTACAAGCAAGGGTTCATTTCTGGTAAAGCCAGTGAATTTTGGGCTCAAATGATTTTACACTGTTCACAAACCCAACATGATTCGCACTATTAACTAAAGAGCATTTGTGTCAGAGGAGCTGTTGTTTGTATCAGTTTCATATGCAGAGTTGAACTACATATGGTGCGTATGAGAAGGAAACACACTTCTTTTTTGAGGGCAAGCTCATGGTTCTTGCTGTATTGGAGACGCTGGAAAGAATAGCTTGCTTCTTGCATGAAAACAGTGTGTGTTTCATGGATGAGAACACTGGTCTGAATTTCCCATCAGAATCAGAGTTAAACCCCAGGATCTGTGTCTTCCTACAAGCAAGAGTTCACTTCTGGTAAACAAAGTGAATTTTTGCCTCAAATGATTTTACTCAGTTGTAGAACCCAACGCGATACTCAACATTAACTTAAGAGCATTTATGTAAGAGGATCTGTGGTTTGTATCAGTTTCATAAGCATTGTTGAACTACATATGGTATGTATGAGTAGGAAACCCAGTTCCCTTTTTCTTGGAATGCTCATGGTTCTTGCTGTATTGTAGACACTGGAAAGAAGAACATGCTTCTTACTTTAAAACAGAATGTGTATCAGGGATGAGAACTCTTGTCTGAATTTCCCTTCCGAAGTGGAGTTAAACCCCAGGATCTGTGTCTTCCTACAAGCAAGAGTTCATTTCTAGTAAAACCAGTGAATTTTGGGCTCAAATGATTTTTCGCAGTTCAAGAACCCAACGCAATTCTCACTATTAACTAAAGAGCATATATGTAAGAGGAGCTGTGGTTTGTATCAGTTTCATAAGCAGAGTTGAACTACATATGGTCCGTATGAGTAGGAAGCACAGTTCTTTTTTTCAGGGCATGCTCATGGTTCTTGTTGTATTGGAGACACTGGAAAGAAGAGCTTGCTTCTTGCATGAAAACAGAGTGTTTTTCATGGATGAGAACACTTGTCTGAATTTCCCTTCAGAAATGGAGTTAAACCCAATGATCTGTGTCTTCCTACAAGCAGGAGTTCATTTCTGGTAAACAAGTGAATTTTGGGCTACAATGATATTACCCAATACACCAACAAAACACGATTCTCACTATAAACATAAGAACCTTTATGTAAGAGGAACTGTCGTTTGTATCAGTTTCATAAGCAGAGATGAACTACATATGGTCTGTATGAGTAGCACACACAGTTGTTTTTTTCTGGGCATGCTCATGGTTCTTGTTGTATTGGAGAGGCTGGAAAGAAGTGCTTGCTTCTTGGGTTAAAACCCAGTGTGTTTCTTGGATGAGAACACTGGTCTGAATGTACATTCAGAAACGCAGTTAAACACCAGGATCTGTGTCTTCCTACAAGCAAGAGTTCATTTGTGGTAAACAAAGTGAATACCGGGCTCAAATGATTTTACACTGTTCTGGAACCCAATGTGATTCTCAATATTAACTATGGGGCATTTATGTAAGAGGAGCTGTGGTTTGTATCAGTTTCATAAGCAGAGTTGAACTAATATGTTCCGTATGAGTAGGAAACACAGGTTTTTATTTCTGGGCATGCTCATGTTTCTTGTTGTATTGGAGAGGCTGGAAAGAAGAGCTTGCTTCTTGCGTTAAAGCAGAGTGTGTGTCATGGATGAGAACACTGGCCTTAATTTCCCTTCAGAAACAGAGACAAAGCCCAGGATCTGTATCTTCCTACAAGCAAGAGTTCATTTCTGGTAAACAGCATGATCTTTGGGATCAAATGATTTTACACAGTTCACACATCCATCGCGATTCTCACTATTAACCTAAGAGCATTTATGTAAGAAGAGCTGTGGTTTGTATCAGTTTCAGAAGCCGAGTTGAACTATATATGGCCCATATGAGTAGGAAACAAAGTTCTTTTTTTCAGGGCATGAATATGGTTCTTACTGTCTTTATTGGAGATGTTGGAAAGAAGAGCTTGCTTCTTGCGTGAAAACAGAGTGTGTTTCATGGATGAGAGCAGTGGTCTGAATTTCCCGTCAGAAACGGAGTTAAACACAGGATCTGTGTCTTCCTACAAGCAAGTGTTCATTTCTGGTAAAGCCAGTGAATTTTGGCCTCAAATGATTTAACACTGTTCTGGAACCCCACGCGATTCTCCCTATTAACTTAAGAGCATTTATGTAAGAGGAGCTGTGGTTTGTATCAGTTTCATAAGCAGAGTTGGTCTACATATGGTCCGTATGAGTAGGAAACCAAGTTCTTTTTTGAGGGCATGCTCATGGTTCTTGCTGTATTAGAGATGCTGGAAAGAAGTGCTTGCTTCTAGCATTAAAACAGAGTGTTTTTCATGGATGAGAACACTGGCCTTAATTTCCCTTCAGAAACGGAGACAACCCCCAGGATTTGTATCTTCCTACAAGCAAGAGGTCATTTATGGTAAACAGCCGAACTTTGGGATCAACTGTTTTTACACAGTTCACACACTCATCGCGATTCTCACTATTAACCTAAGAGCATTTATGTAAGAAGAGCTGTCGTTTGTATCAGTTTCATAAGCCGAGTTGAACTACATATGGTCCGTATGAGTAGGAAACACAGTTCTTTTTTGAGGGCATGCTCATGGTTCTTGCAGTATTGGAGACGCTGGAAAGAAGAGCTTGCTTCTTGCGATAAAACAGAGTGTGTTTCATGGATGAGAACACTGGTCTGAATTTCCCTTCAGAAACGGAATTTAACCCAATGATCTGTGTCTTTCTACAAGCAGGAGTTCATTTCTGGTAAACCAAGTGAATTTTTTACTCAAATGATTTAACACAGTACACCAACAAAACATGATTCTCACTATTAACTAAAGAGCCTTTATGAAATAGGAGCTGTGGTTTGTATCAGTTTCATAAGCAGAGATGAACTACATATGTTCCGTATGAGTAGGAAACACAGGTTTTTATTTCTGGGCATGCTCATGTTTCTTGCTGTATTGGAGACATTGGAAAGAAGAGCTTGTTTCTTGCATGAAAACAGAGTGTGTTTCATGGATGAGAACACTGGTCTGAATTTCCCTTCAGAAACGGAGATAAAACCCAAGTTCTGTGTCTTCCTACAAGCATGAGATCATTTCTGGTAAACAACGTGAATTTTGCGATCAAATGATATTACACAGTTCACAAACCCATCTGGATTCTCACTATTAACTAAAGAGCATTCATGTAAGAGGAGGTGTGGTTTGTATCAGTCTTATAAGCAGAGTTGAACTACATATGGTCCGTGTGAGTAGGAAACACATTTCTTTTTTTCAGATCATGAATATGGTTCTTACTGTCTGTATTGGAGACGTTGGAAAGAAGAGCTTGCTTCTTGCGTTGAAGCAGAGTCTGTTTCAAGGATCAGAACACTGGTCTGAATTTCCCTTCAGAAATGGAGTTAAACCCCAGGATCTGTGTCTTCCTACAAGCAAGAGTTCATTTCTGGTAAACAACGTGAATTTTGGGATCAAATGATTTTACACAGTTCACAAACCCATTACAATTCTCACTATTAAATAAAGAGAATTTATGTAAGAGGAGCTGTGGTTTGTATCAGTTTCTTAAGCAGAGTTGAACTGCATATAGTCTGTATGAGTAGGAAACAAAGTTCTTTTTCTGGGCATGCTCATGTTTCTTGCTGTATTGGAGACGCTGGAAAGAATAGCTTGTTTCTAGCGTGAAAACAGTGTGTGTTTCATGGATGAGAACACTGGTTTGAATTTCCCATCAGAATCAGAGTTAAACCCCAGGATCTGTGTCTTCCTACAAGCAAGAGTTCATTTCTGGTCAACAAAGTGAATTTTGGCTTCAAATGATTTTACTCAGTTGTGGAAACCAACGCGATACTCAACATTAACTTAACAGCATTTATGTAAGAGGAGCTGTGGTTTGTATCAGTTTCATAAGCAGTGTTGAACTACATATGGTATGTATGAGTAGGAAACCCAGTTCCCTTTTTCTTGGAATGCTCATGGTTCTTGCTGTATTGTAGACACTGGAAAGAAGAGCATGCTTCTTACTTTAAAACAGAATGTGTTTCAGGGATGTGAACTCTTGTCTGAATTTCCCTTCCGAAATGGAGTTAAACCCCAGGATCTGTGTCTTCCTACACGCAAGAATTCATTTGTAGTAAAACCAGTGAATTTTGGGCTCAAATGATTTTTCGCAGTTCAAGAACCCAACGCAATTCTCACTATTAACTAAAGAGCATATATGTAAGAGGAGCTGTGGTTTGTATCAGTTTCATAAGCAGAGTTGAACTACATATGGTCCGTATGAGTAGGAAACACAGTTCTTTTTTTCAGGGCATGCTCATGGTTCTTGTTGTATTGGAGACACTGGAAAGAAGAGCTTGCTTCTTGCGTGAAAACAGAGTGTTTTTCATGGATGAGAACACTTGTCTGAATTTCCCTTCAGAAATGGAGTTAAACCCAATGATCTGTGTCTTCCTACAAGCAGGAGTTCATTTCTGGTAAACAAAGTGTATTTTGGGCTACAATGATATTACCCAGTACACCAACAAAACACGTTTCTCACTATAAACATAAGAACCTTTATGTAAGAGGAACTGTGGTTTGTATCAGTTTCATGAGCAGAGATGAACTACATATGGTCTGTATGAGTAGCACACACAGTTGTTTTTTTCTGGGCATGCTCATGGTTCTTGTTGTATTGGAGAGGCTGGAAAGAAGTGCTTGCTTCTTGGGTTAAAACACAGTGTGTTTCTTGGATGAGAACACTGGTCTGAATTTACATTCAGAAACGTAGTTAAACACCAGGATCTGTGTCTTCCTACAAGCAAGAGTTCATTTGTGGTAAACAAAGTGAATACCGGGCTCAAATGATTTTACACAGTTCTGGAAGCCAATGTGATTCTCAATATTAACTATGGAGCATTTATGTAAGAGGAGCTGTGGTTTGTATCAGTTTCATAAGCAGATTTCAACTAATATGTTCCGTATGAGTAGGAAACACAGGTTTTTATTTCTGGGCATGCTCATGTTTCTTGTTGTATTGGAGAGGCTGGAAAGAAGAGCTTGCTTCTTGCGTTAAAGCAGAGTGTGTGTCACGGATGAGAACAATGGCCTTAATTTCCCTTCAGAAACGGAGACAACCCCCAGGATCTGTATCTTCCTACAAGCATGAGGTCATTTATGGTAAACAGCATGAACTTTGGGATCAAATGTTTTTACACAGTTCACACACCCATCGCGATTCTCACTATTAAGCTAAGGGCATTTATGTAAGAAGAGCTGTGGTTTGCATCAGTTTCATAAGCCGAGTTGAACTACATATGGTCCGTATGAGTAGGAAACACTGTTCTTTTTTTCAGGGCATGCTCATGTTTCTTGCTATATTGCAGAAGCTGGAAGGAAGAGCTTGCTTCTTGCGTGAAAACAGACTGTCTTTCATGGATGGGAGCAGTGGTCTGAATTTCCCTTCAGAAATGGAGTTAAAACCCAGGATCTGTGTCTTCCTAAAAACAAGAGTACATTTCTGGTAAACCCATTGAATTTTTAGGGTCAAATGATTTTATACTGTTCACAATCCCATCACTATTCTCACTATTAACTAAAGAGCATTTATCTTAGAGTAGTTGTGGTTTATATCAGTTTCATAAGCAGAGTTGAACTACATATGGTCCGTATGAGTAGGAAACACAGTTCTTTTTTTCAGGGCATGAATATGGTTCTTACTGTCTGTATTGGAGCTGTTGGAAAGAAGAGCTTGCTTCTTGCGTTAAAACAGAGTGTGTTTCATGGATGAGAGCAGTGGTCTGAATTTCCCTTCAGAAATGGAGTTCAACCTCAGGATTTGTGTCCAACTACAAGCAAGACATCATATCTGGTAAACACAGTGAATTTTGAGCTCAAGTGATTTTACACAGTTCATCAACCCAATGCGTTTCTCACTATTAAGTAAAGAGCATTTATGTAAGAGGAGCTGTGGTTTGTATCAGTTTCATAAGCAGAGTTGAACTGCATATGGTCCAAATGTGTAAGAAACACAATACTTTTATTCTGGGCCTTCTCATGGTTCTTGCTGTATTGCAGACACTGGAAAGAAGAGCTTGCTTCTTGCGTTAAAACAGAGTGTGTTTAAGGGATGAGAACACTGGTCTAAATTTCCTTTCAGAAACGGAGTTAAACCCCAGGATCAGTGTCTATCTACAAGCAAGAGTTCTTTTCTTGTAAACCCTGCGAATTTTGGGCTCAAGTGATTTTACACAGTTCAAGAATCCACTGCCTTTCTCACTATTAACTAAAGAGCATTTATGTAAGAGGAGCTGTCGTTTTTTTTCAGTTTCATAAGGAGAGCTAACTAAATAAGGTCCGTATGAGTAAGAAATACAGTTCTTTTTTTCTGGGCATGCTCATGGTTCTTGCTGTTTTGGAGAAGCTGCAAAGAAGAGCTTGCTTCCTGCGTTAAAACAGAGTGTGTTTAATGGATAAGAACACTGGTCAGAATTTTCCTTCATAAACGGAGTTAAACCACAGGATCTGAGTCTTCCTACAAGCAAGTTTTCATTTTTGGTAAACAATGTGATTTTTCGGATCAAATGATTTTACACAGTTCATGAACCCAACGCTATTCTCTCTATTAACTAAAGAGCATTTATATAAGTGGAGCAGTGGTTTGTATCAGTTTCATAAGCAGAGTTGAACTGCATATGGTCCCTATGAGTAGGAAACACAGTTCTTCTTTTCTGGGCATGCTCATGGTTCTTGCTGTATTGGAGAAGCTGGAAAGAAGAGGATGCCTCTTGCGTTAAATCTCCCGTGTTCCATGGATGAGAACACTGGTCTGAATTTCCCTTCAGCAACTGAGTTAAACTAAGGCTCGGTGTCTTCCTACCAGCAAGAGTTAATTTTTGGTAAACCCAGTGAATTTTGGACTCATGTGATTTTACACTGTTCACTACCGCAACACCTTTCTCACTATTAACTAAAAGCATTCATGTAAGAGGAGCTATTGTTTGTATCAGTTTCATAAGCAGAGTTTCACGAAATATGGTCCGTATGAGTAAGAAATACAGTTCTTTTATTCTGGGCATGCTCATGGTTCTTGCTGTATTGGAGATGATGGAAAGAAGAGGTTGCTTCCTGCCTTAAAACAGAGTGTGTTTCATGGATGAGAACACTGGTCTGAATTTCCCTTCATAAACGGATTTAAACCACAGGATCTGTGTCTTCCTACAAGGAAGATTTCAATTCTGGTAAACAATGTGAATTTTGGGCTCAAATGATTTTACACAGTTCACGAACCCAACGAGATTCTCACTATTAACTGAGTAGCATTTATGTAAGTGGAGCTGTGGTTTGTATCAGTTTCATAAGCAGAGTTGAACTGCATATGGTCCGTGTGAGTAGGAAACACAATTCTTCTTGTCTTGGCATGCTCATGGTTCTTGTTGTATGGAGACGCTGGAAAGAAGAGCTCGCTTCTTGCGTGAAAACAGAATGTGTTTCATGGATGAGAACACTTGTCTTAATTTCCCTTCAGAAACGGAGTTAAACCTCAGGATATGTGTCCTCCTACAAGCAAGACATCATTTCTGGTAAACCCAGTGAATTTTGGGCTCAAGTGATTCTACAAAGTTCACGAACCCAAGGCATTTCTCACTATTAACTAAAAAGCATTTATGTAACAGGAGCTGTGGTTTGTATTTGTTTCATAAGCAGAGTTGAACTGCATATGGTCCTTATGAGTAGGAAACACAGTTCTTCTGTTCTGGGCTTGCTCATGTTTCTTGCTGTATTGTAAACTCTGGAAAGAAGAGCTTGCATCTTGCGTTAAAACAGAGTGTGTTTCATGGATGAAAACACTTGTCTGAATTTCCCCTCATACACGGAGTTAAACCCAAGGATATGTTTCTCGTACAAGCAAGAGTTCGTATCTGGTAAACCAAGTGAATTTTGATCTCAAATGATTTTACACAGTGCGAGAACCTAACGCGATTCTCACTATTAACTAAAGAGCATTTATGATGGAGGAGCGGTTGTTTGTAACAGTTTGATAAGCAGAGTTTAACTTCATATGGTCCGCATGAGTAGGATACACAGTTCTTTTTTGAGGGCATGCTCATTGTTCTTGATGTATTGGAGACGCTGGAAAGAAGAGGATGCTTCTTGCGTTAAAACATCCCGTGTTTCATGGAGGAGCACACTGGTCTGAATTTCCCATCAGAAACGGAGTTAAACCCCATGATCTGGGTCTTCCTACAAGCAAGATTTCATTTCTGGTAAACAACGTGAATTTTGGGATGAAATGATTTTACACAGTTCAAAAACCCATTGCGATTCTCACTATTAACTAAAGAGCATTTATGTAAGAGGAGCTGTCGTTTGTATCAGTTTCATAAGCAGAGTTAACTACATATGGTCCGTATGGGTAGGAAACATAGTTTTTTTTTCAGGGCATGAAGATGTTTCTTAATGTCTCTATTTGAGACGCTGGAAAGAAGAGCTTGCTTCTTGCGTTAAAACAGTGCGTTTCATGGATGATAACACTGGTCTGAATTTCCCTTCAGAAAATGAGTTAAACCCCAGGTTCTGTGTCTTCCTTCAAGCAAGAGTTCATTTCTGGGCAATCACCTGATTTTTGGGATCAAATGATATTACACAGTTCACAAACCCATCGCGAATCTCACTATTAACTAAAGAGCATTTATGTAAGAGGAGCTGTTTTTTGTATCAGTTTCATAAGCAGAGTTCAACGACATATGGTCTGTATGAGTAGGAAACAGAGTTCTTTTTTTCTGGGCATGCTCATTGTTCTTGCTGTATTGGAGATGCTGGAAAGAAGAGGATGCTTCTTGCTTGAAAACAGAGTCTGTTTCATGGATGAGAACACTGGTCATAATTTCCCTTAAGAAACGGAGTAAAAACGCAGGATCTTTGTCTTCCTATAAGCAATAGTTCATTTCTGGTAAACCCAGTGAATTTTGAGGTCAAATGATTTTAAACAGTTCAAGAACCCAACGCGATTCTCATTATTACCTAAAGAGCATTTATGTAACAGGAGCTGTGGTTTGTATCAGTTTCATAAGCAGAGTTGAACTAGTTTTGGTCCGTATGAGTAGGAAACAAGTTCTTATTTTCTGGGCATGCTCATGGATCCTGCTGTATTGGAGACGCTTGAAAGAAGAGCTTACTTCTTGTGTTAAAACAGAGTGTGTTTCATGGTTGAGAACACTGGTCTGAATTTCCCATCAGACACGGAGTTAAACCCCAGGATCTGTGTTTTCCTACAAGCAGGAGTTCATTTCTGGTAAACCAAGAGAATTTTGGGCTCAACTGATTTTACACAGTACACCAACAAAACATGATTCTCACTATTAACTAAAGAGCCTTTATGTAAGAGGAGCTGTGTTGTGTATCAGTTTCATAAGAAGAGCTGAACTATATATGATCCGTATGAGTAGAAAACACAGTTCTTTTTTTCTGGGAAAGATCATGGATCTTACTGCTTTGGAGACACTGGAAAGAAGAGCTTGCTTCTTGAGAGAAAACAGAGTGTGTTTCATGGATGAGAACACTGGTTTGAATTTCCGTTCAGAAACGGATTTAAACCACAGGATCTGTGTCTTCCTACGAGCAAGAGTTCATTTCTGATAAACCAAGTGAATTTTCGGCTCAATTGATTTTTCACCATTCTAGAACCCAACCTGATTTTCACTATTAACTAAAGAGCATTTATGTAAGAGGAGCTGTAGTTTGCACCAGTTTCATAAGCAGAGTTGAACTATATATGATCTGTATGAGTATGAAACTCAGTTATTTTTTCCTGGGCTTGCTCATTGTCCTTGCTGTATTGGAGACGCTGGAAAGAAGTGCTTGCTTCTTGTGTTAAAACAGAGTGTATTTCATGGATGAGAACTCTGGTCTGAATTTGCCTTCAGAAATGGAGTTAAACCCGAGGATCTGTGTCTTCCTACAAGCAAGAGTTCATTTCTGGTAAACCAAGAGAATTTTTTGCTCAAATGATTTAACACCATTCTAGAACCCAAAGCGATTATCACTATTAACTAAAGAGCATTTATGTAAAGGAGCTGTGGTCTGTATCAGTTTCATAAGCAGAGTTGTTCTACATATGGTCCATATGAGTCGGAAACACAGTTCTTTTTTGAGGGCATGCTCATGGTTCTTACTGTATTGGAGACACTGAAAAGAAGAGCTTGCTTCTTGCATTTAAACAGAGTTTGTTTCATGGATGAGAACTCTTGTCTGAATTTCCGTTCTGAATCGGAGTTAAAACCAGGATCTGTGTCTTCCTACATGCAAGAGTTCATTTCTGGTAAACCCAGTGAATTTTGGGCTCAAATGATTTTACACAGTTCATGAACCCAACGCGATTCTCACTATTACCTAAAGAGCATTTATGTAAGGGGAGCTCTGGTTGTATCAGTTTCTTAAGCAGAGTTGAACTACATATGGTCCGTATAAGTATGAAACACTGTTCTTTTTTTCAGGGCATGCTCATGGTTCATGCTGTATTAGAGACTCTGGAAAGAAGAGCTTGCTTTTTCTTTAAAACAGAGTGTGTTTCAGGGATGAGAAATCTGGTCTGATTTTCCCTTCAGACACTGAGTTAAACCCCAGTATCTGTGTCTTCTTACAAGCAAGAGTTCATTTCTGGTAAACCAACAGAATTTTGGGCTCAAATGATTTTCCACAGTTCAAAAAAACAATGCGATTCTCAGTATTAACTAAAGAGCATTTATTTAAGAGTTGCTGTGGTTTGTATAAGCTTCATAAGCAGAGTTGTTCTACATATGGTCTGTATGAGAAGGAAACACTGTTCTTTTTTGAGGGCATGCTTATGGTTCTTGGGGTATTGGAAAGGCTGGAAAGAAGAGCGTGCTTCTTGCGTGAAAACAGAGTGTGTTTCAGGGATGAGAACACTGGTTTGAACTTCCGTTCAGAAACGGATTTAAACCACAGGATCTGTGTCTTCCTACAAGCAGGAGTTCATTTCTGGTAAACCAAGTGTATTTTCGGCTCAATTGATTTTCACTGTTCTAGAACCCAACCAGATTATCACTATTATCTAAAGAGCATTTATGTAAGAGGAGCTGTAGTTTGCATCAGTTTAATAAGCAATTTGAACTTCATATGGTCCATATGAGTAGGAAACACAGTTCTTTTTTTCTGGGATCCTCATGGTTCTTACTGTTTTTGAGACGCTGGAAAGATCTTGTTCAAGCGTGAAAACAGAGTGTGTTTCAAGAATGAGAACACTGGTCTGAATTTACCATCAGAATCAGAGTTAAACCCCAGGATCTGTATCTACCTACAAGCAAGAGTTCTTTTCTAGTTAACCAAGTGAATTTTGGGCTCAAATGATTTTACACAGTTCTAGAACCCAACGCGATCATCACTACTAACTAAAGAGCATTTATGTAAGAGGAGCTGTGGTCTGTATCAGTTTCATAAGCAGAGAACTACTATATATGGTCCGTATGAGTAGGAAACACAGTTCTTTTTTTCTGGGCATGCTCATGGTTCTTGCTGTATTGGAGACGCTGGAAAGAAGAGCTTGCTTCTTGTGTTAAAACAGAGTGTGATTCAGGGATGAGAATTCTGGTTTGAATTTCCCTTCAGAGATGGTGTTAAACCCCAGGATCTGTGTCTTTCTGCAAGCAAGAGTTCATTTCTGGTAAACCCAGTGAATATTGTGCTCAAATGATTTTTCGCAGTTCACGAACCCAACGCGATTCTCCCTATTAACTAAAGAACATTTATGTAAGAGGAGGTGCTGTTTGTATCAGTTTCATAAGCAGAGTTGAACTACATATGATCCGTATTAGTAGGAAACACAGTTCTTTTTTCCAGGGCTTGCACATTGTCCTTGCTGTATTGGAGACGCTGGAAAGAAGAGCTTGCTTCTTGTGTCAAAACAGAGTGTTTTTCAGGGATTAGAACTCTGGTCTGTATTTGTCTTCATAAACGGAGTTAAACCCCAGGATCTGGGTCTTCCTACAAGGAAGAGTTCATTTCTGGTAAACCAAGTGAATTTTCGGCTCAAATGATTTTACACAGTTCTAGAACCCAATGCGTTTATCTCTATTAAATATAGAGCATTTATGTAAGAGGAGCAGTGGTCTGTATCAGTTTCATAAGCAGAGTTGTTCAACATATGGTCCATAGGAGTCGGAAACACAGTTCTTTCTTGAGGGCATGCTCATTGTTCTTACTGTATTGGAGACATTGAAAAGAAGAGCTTGCTTCTTGCATTTAAAAAGAGTTTGTTACATGGATGAGAACTCTTGTCTGAATATCCCTTCTGAAATGGAGTTAAACCCCAGGATCTGTGTCTTCCTACAAGCAAGAGTTCAATTCTGGTAAACCCAGTGAATTTTGGGCTCCAATGATTTTACACAGTTCACGAACCCAAGGCGATTCTCACTATTATCTCAAGAGCATTCATGTAAGGGGAGCTCTGATTTGTATCACTTTCATAAGCAGAGTTGAACTACATATGGTCCGTATAAGTATGAAACACAGTTCTTTTTTGAGGGCATGCTCATGGTTCTTACTGTATTGGAGACACTGAAAAGAAGAGCTTGCTTCTTGCATTTAAACAAAGTTTGTTTCATGGATGAGAACTCTTGTCTGAATTTCCCTTCTGAAACGGAGTTAAACCCCATGATCTGTGTCTTCCTACAAGCAAGAGTTCATTTCTGGTAAACCCAGTGAATTTTGGGCTCAAATGATTTTACACAGTTCATGAACCCAACGCGATTCTCACTATTACCTAAAGAGCTTTTATGTAAGGGGAGCTCTGGTTGTATCAGTTTCTTAAGCAGAGTTGAACTACCTATGGTCCGTATAAGTATAAACACTGTTCTTTTTTTCAGGGCATGCTCATGGTTCATGCTGTATTAGAGACTCTGGAAAGAAGAGCTTGCTTTTTCTTTAAAACAGAGTGTGTTTCAGGGATGAGAACTCTGGTCTGAATTTCCCTTCAGACACTGAGTTAAACCCCAGTATCTGTGTCTTCCTACAAGCAAGAGTTCATTTCTGGTAAACCAACAGAATTTTGGGCTCAAATGATTTTCCACAGTTCAAAAAACCAATGCGATTCTCCCTATTAACTAAAGAGCATTTATGTAAGAGGAGGTGTGGTTTGTTTCAGTTTCATAAGCAGAGTTCAACTACATATGATCCGTATGAGTAGGAAACACAGTTCTTTTTTCCAGGGTTTGCTCATTGTCCTTGCTGTATTGGAGACGCTGGAAAGAAGAGCTTGCTTCTTGGGTCAAAACAGAGTGTTTTACAGGGATGAGAACTCTGGTCTGAATTTGTCTTCAGAAACGGAGTTAAACCCCAGGATCTGTGTCTTCCTACAAGCAAGAGTTCATTTCTAGTAAACCAAGTGAATTTTGCTCTCAAATGATTTTATAGAGATCAAAAACCCAATGTGATTCTCACTATTAACTAAAGATTATATTTTAAGAGTTGCTGTGGTTTGTATCAGCTTCATAAGCAGAGTTTTTCTACATATGGTCTGTATGAGTAGGAAACACAGTTCCTTTTTGAGGGCATGCTCATTGTTCTTACTGTATTGGAGACACTGGAAAGAACAGCTTGCTTCTTGCATTTAATCAGAGTTTGTTTCATGGATGAGAACTCTTGTCTGAATTTCCCTTCTGAATCGGAGTTAAAACCAGGATCTGAGTCTTCCTACATGCAAGAGTTCATTTCTGGTAAACCCAGTGAATTTTGGGCTCAAATGATTTTACACAGTTCATGAACCCAACGCGATTCTCACTATTACCTAAAGAGCATTTATGTAAGGGGAGCTCTGGTTGTATCAGTTTCTTAAGCAGAGTTGAACTACATATGGTCCGTATAAGTATGAAACACAGTTCTTTTTTTCAGGGCATGCTCATGGTTCATGCTGTATTAGAGGCTCTGGAAAGAAGAGCTTGCTTTTTGCTTTAAAACAGAGAGTGTTTCAGGGATGAGGACTCTGGTCTGATTTTCCCTTCAGACATTGAGTTAAACCCCAGGATCTGTGTCTTCCTACGAGCAAGAGTTCATTTCTGGTAAACCAAGAGATTTTTCGGCTCAAGGGATTTAACACAGTTCTTGATCCCAAAGTAATGATCACGATTAACTAAAGAGCATTTATGTAAGAGGAGCTGTGGTGTGTATCAGTTTGATAAGCAGAGTTGAACTACATATGATCTGTATGAGTAGGAAACACAGTTCTTTTTTAATAGGCATGCTCATGGTACTTGCTGTATTGGAGACGCTGGAAAGAAGAGCTTGCTTCTTGCATGAAAAAAAAGAGTGTGTTTCATGGATGAGAAGTCTGGTCTGAATTTGCCTTCAGAAATGGAGTTAAACCCGAGGATCTGTGTCTTCCTACAAGCAAGAGTTCATTTCTGGTAAACCAAGAGAATTTTTGGCTCCAATGATTTAACACAGTTCTAGAACCCAAAGCGATCACTATTAACTATAGAGCATTTATGTAAGAGGAGCAGTGGTCTGTATCAGTTTCATAAGCAGAGTTGTTCTACATATGGTCCATATGAGTCAGACCCACAGTTCTTTTTTGAGGGCATGCTCATTGTTCTTACTGTATTGGAGACACTGAAAAGAAGAGCTTGCTTCTTGCATTTAAACAGAGTTTGTTTCATGGATGAGAACTCTTGTCTGAATTTCGCTTCTGAAACTGAGTTAAACCCCATGATCTGTGTCTTCCTACAAGCAAGAGTTCATTTTTGGTAAACCCAGGGAATTTTGGGCTCAAATGATTTTACACAGTTCATGAACCCAACGCGATTCTCACTATTACCTAAAGAGCATTTATGTAAGGGGAGCTCTGGTTGTATCAGTTTCTTAAGCAGAGTTGAACTACATATGGTCCGTATAAGTATGAAACACAGTTCTTTTTTTCAGGGCATGCTCATGGTTCATGCTGTATTAGAGACTCTGGAAAGAAGAGCTTGCTTTTTCTTTAAAACAGAGTGTGTTTCAGGGATGAGAAATCTGGTCTGATTTTCCCTTCAGACACTGAGTTAAACCCTAGTATCTGTGTCTTCCTACAAGCAAGAGTTCATTTATGGTAAACCAACAGAATTTTGGGCTCAAATGATTTTCCACAGTTCAAAAAACCAATGCGATTCTCAGTATTAACTAAAGAGCATTTATTTAAGAGTTGCTGTGGTTTGTATCAGCTTCATAAGCAGACTTGTTCTACATATGGTCTGTATGAGTAGGAAACACTGTTCTTTTTTGAGGGCATGCTTATGGTTCTTGGGGTATTGGAAATGCTGGAAGAAGCACGTGCTTCTTGCGTGAAAACAGTGTGTTTCAGGGATGAGAACACTGGTTTGAACTTCCGTTCAGAAAGGGATTTAAACCACAGGATCTGTGTCTTCCTACAAGCAAGAGTTCATTTCTGGTAAACCAAGTGTTTTTCGGCTCAATTGATTTTTCACCGTTCTAGAACCCAACCAGATTATCACTATTAACTAAAGAGCATTTATGTAAGAGGAGCTGTGGTTTGCCTCAGTTTAATAAGCAAATTTGAACTTCATATGGTCCATATGAGTAGGAAACACAGTTCTTTTTTCTGGGAAATCTCATGGTTCTTACTGTTTTTGAGACGCTGGAAAGAAGATCTTGCTTCAAGCGTGAAAACAGAGTGTGTTTCATGGATGAGAACACTGGTCTGAATTTACCATCAGAATCAGAGTTAAACCCCAGGATCTGTATCTACCTACAAGCAAGAGTTCTTTTCTAGTTAACCAAGTGAATTTTGGGCTCAAATGATTTTACACAGTTCTAGAACCCAACACGATCATCACTATTAACTAAAGAGCATTTATGTAAGAGGAGCTGTGGTCTGTATCAGTTTCATAAGCAGAGAACTACTATATATGGTCCGTATGAGTAGGAAACACAGTTCTTTTTTTCTGGGCATGCTCATGGTCCTTGCTGTATTGGAGACGCTGGGAAGAAGAGCTTGCTTCTTGTGTTAAAACAGAGTGTGATTCAGGGATGAGAACTCTGGTTTGAATTTCCCTTCAGAGATGGAGTTAAACCCCAGGATCTGTGTCTTTCTACAAGCAAGAGTTCATTTCTGGTAAACCCAGTGAATATTGTGCTCAAATGATTTTTCGCAGTTCACGAACCCAACGCGATTCTCCCTATTAACTAAAGAACATTTATGTAAGAGGAGGTGTTGTTTGTATCAGTTTCATAAGCAGAGTTGAACTACATATGATCCGTATTAGTAGGAAACACAGTTCTTCTTTCCAGGGCTTGCTCATTGTCCTTGCTGTATTGGAGAGGCTGGAAAGAAGAGCTTGCTTCTTGTGTCAAAACAGAGTGTTTTTCAGGGATTAGAACTCTGGTCTGTATTTGTCTTCAGAAACGGAGTTAAACCCCAGGATCTGTGTCTTCCTACAAGCAAGAGTTCATTTCTGGTAAACCCAGTGAATTTTGGGCTCCAATGATTTTACACAGTTCACGAACCCAACGCGATTCTCACTATTATCTAAAGAGCATTTATTTAAGGGGGGCTCTGGTTTGTATCAGTTTCATAAGCAGAGTTGAACTACATATGGTCTGTATAAGTAGGAAACACAGTTCTTTTTTTCTAGGCATGCTCATGGTTCTTGCTGTATTGGAGACGCTGGAAAGAGGGTTTGCTTCTTGTATTAAAACAGAGTGTGTTTCAGGGATGAGAACTCTGGTCTGAATTTTCCTTCAGAAATGGAGTTAAACCACAGGATCTGTGTCTTCCTACAAGCAAGAGTTCATTTCTGGTAAACCAACAGAATTTTGGGCTCAAATGATTTTCCACAGTTCAAAAAACCAATGCGATTCTCCCTATTAACTAAAGAGCATTTATGTAAGAGGAGGTGTGGTTTGTTTCAGTTTCATAAGCAGAGTTCAACTACATATGATCCGTATGAGTAGGAAACACAGTTCTTTTTTGAGGGCATGCTCATGGTTCTTACTGTATTGGAGACCCTGAAAAGAAGAGCTTGCTTCTTGCATTTGAAAAGAGTTTGTTTCATGGATGAGAACTCTTGTCTGAATTTCCCTTCTGAAACGGAGTTAAACCCCAGGATTTGTGTCTTCCTACAAGCAAGAGTTCATTTCTGGTAAACCCAGTGAATTTTGTGCTCAAATGATTTTATACAGTTCACGAACCCAATGCGATTCTCACTATTACCTAAAGAACATTTATGTAAGGGGAGCTCTGGTTTTATCAGATTCATAAGCAGAGTTGAACTACATATTTTCCGAATAAGTATGAAACACAGTTCTTTTTTGCAGGGCATGCTCATGGTTCATGCTGTATTAGAGACTCGGGAAAGAAGAGCTTGCTTTTTCTTTAAAACAGACTGTGTTTCATGGATGAGAACTCTAGTCTAATTTTCCCTTCAGAAACTGAGTTAAACCCAAGTATCTGTGTCTTCCTACAAGCAAGAGTTCATTTCTAGTAAACCATGGGAATTTTGATCTCAAATGATTTTATAGAGATCAAAAACCCAACCAGATTATCACTATTAACTAAAGAGCATTTATGTAAGAGGAGCTGTGGTTTGCCTCAGTTTAATGAGCAAATTTGAACTTCATATGGTCCATATGAGTAGGAAACACAGTTCTTTTTTTCTGGGAAATCTCATGGTTCTTACTGTTTTTGAGACGCTGGAAAGAAGATCTTGCTTCAAGCGTGAAAACAGAGTGTGTTTCATGGATGAGAACACTGGTCTGAATTTACCATCAGAATCAGAGTTAAACCCCAGGATCTGTATCTACCTACAAGCAAGAGTTCTTTTCTAGTTAACCAAGTGAATTTTGGGCTCAAATGATTTTACACAGTTCTAGAACCCAACGCGATCATCACTATTAACTAAAGAGCATTTATGTAAGAGGAGCTGTGGTCTGTATCAGTTTCATAAGCAGAGAACTACTATATATGGTCCGTATGAGTAGGAAACACAGTTCTTTTTTTCTGGGCATGCTCATGGTCCTTGCTGTATTGGAGACGCTGGAAAGAAGAGCTTGCTTCTTGTGTTAAAACAGAGTGTGATTCAGGGATGAGAACTCTGGTTTGAATTTCCCTTCAGAGATGGAGTTAAACCCCAGGATCTGTGTCTTTCTACAAGCAAGAGTTCATTTCTGGTAAACCCAGTGAATATTGTGCTCAAATGATTTTTCGCAGTTCACGAACCCAACGCGATTCACCCTATTAACTAAAGAACATTTATGTAAGAGGTGGTGTTGTTTGTATCAGTTTCATAAGCAGAGTTGAACTACATATGATCCGTATTAGTAGGAAACACAGTTCTTTTTTCCAGGGCTTGCTCATTGTCCTTGCTGTATTGGAGAGGCTGGAAAGAAGAGCTTGCTTCTTGTGTCAAAACAGAGTGTTTTTCAGGGATTAGAACTCTGGTCTGTATTTGTCTTCAGAAACGGAGTTAAACCCCAGGATCTGTGTCTTCCTACAAGCAAGAGTTCATTTCTGGTAAACCCAGTGAATTTTGGGCTCCAATGATTTTACACAGTTCACGAACCCAACGCGATTCTCACTATTATCTAAAGAGCATTTATTTAAGGGGGGCTCTGGTTTGTATCAGTTTCATAAGCAGAGTTGAACTACATATGGTCTGTATAAGTAGGAAACACAGTTCTTTTTTTCTAGGCATGCTCATGGTTCTTGCTGTATTGGAGACGCTGGAAAGAGGGTTTGCTTCTTGTATTAAAACAGAGTGTGTTTCAGGGATGAGAACTCTGGTCTGAATTTTCCTTCAGAGATGGAGTTAAACCACAGGATCTGTGTCTTCCTACAAGCAAGAGTTCATTTCTGGTAAACCAACAGAATTTTGGGCTCAAATGATTTTCCACAGTTCAAAAAACCAATGCGATTCTCCCTATTAACTAAAGAGCATTTATGTAAGAGGAGGTGTGGTTTGTTTCAGTTTCATAAGCAGAGTTCAACTACATATGATCCGTATGAGTAGGAAACACAGTTCTTTTTTGAGGGCATGCTCATGGTTCTTACTGTATTGGAGACCCTGAAAAGAAGAGCTTGCTTCTTGCATTTGAAAAGAGTTTGTTTCATGGATGAGAACTCTTGTCTGAATTTCCCTTCTGAAACGGAGTTAAACCCCAGGATTTGTGTCTTCCTACAAGCAAGAGTTCATTTCTGGTAAACCCAGTGAATTTTGTGCTCAAATGATTTTATACAGTTCACGAACCCAATGCGATTCTCACTATTACCTAAAGAACATTTATGTAAGGGGAGCTCTGGTTTTATCAGATTCATAAGCAGAGTTGAACTACATATTTTCCGAATAAGTATGAAACACAGTTCTTTTTTGCAGGGCATGCTCATGGTTCATGCTGTATTAGAGACTCGGGAAAGAAGAGCTTGCTTTTTCTTTAAAACAGACTGTGTTTCATGGATGAGAACTCTAGTCTAATTTTCCCTTCAGAAACTGAGTTAAACCCAAGTATCTGTGTCTTCCTACAAGCAAGAGTTCATTTCTAGTAAACCATGGGAATTTTGATCTCAAATGATTTTATAGAGATCAAAAACCCAACCAGATTATCACTATTAACTAAAGAGCATTTATGTAAGAGGAGCTGTGGTTTGCCTCAGTTTAATGAGCAAATTTGAACTTCATATGGTCCATATGAGTAGGAAACACAGTTCTTTTTTTCTGGGAAATCTCATGGTTCTTACTGTTTTTGAGACGCTGGAAAGAAGATCTTGCTTCAAGCGTGAAAACAGAGTGTGTTTCATGGATGAGAACACTGGTCTGAATTTACCATCAGAATCAGAGTTAAACCCCAGGATCTGTATCTACCTACAAGCAAGAGTTCTTTTCTAGTTAACCAAGTGAATTTTGGGCTCAAATGATTTTACACAGTTCTAGAACCCAACGCGATCATCACTATTAACTAAAGAGCATTTATGTAAGAGGAGCTGTGGTCTGTATCAGTTTCATAAGCAGAGAACTACTATATATGGTCCGTATGAGTAGGAAACACAGTTCTTTTTTTCTGGGCATGCTCATGGTCCTTGCTGTATTGGAGACGCTGGAAAGAAGAGCTTGCTTCTTGTGTTAAAACAGAGTGTGATTCAGGGATGAGAACTCTGGTTTGAATTTCCCTTCAGAGATGGAGTTAAACCCCAGGATCTGTGTCTTTCTACAAGCAAGAGTTCATTTCTGGTAAACCCAGTGAATATTGTGCTCAAATGATTTTTCGCAGTTCACGAACCCAACGCGATTCTCACTATTATCTAAAGAGCATTTATTTAAGGGGGGCTCTGGTTTGTATCAGTTTCATAAGCAGAGTTGAACTACATATGGTCTGTATAAGTAGGAAACACAGTTCTTTTTTTCTAGGCATGCTCATGGTTCTTGCTGTATTGGAGACGCTGGAAAGAGGGTTTGCTTCTTGTATTAAAACAGAGTGTGTTTCAGGGATGAGAACTCTGGTCTGAATTTTCCTTCAGAAATGGAGTTAAACCACAGGATCTGTGTCTTCCTACAAGCAAGAGTTCATTTCTGGTAAACCAACAGAATTTTGGGCTCAAATGATTTTCCACAGTTCAAAAAACCAATGCGATTCTCCCTATTAACTAAAGAGCATTTATGTAAGAGGAGGTGTGGTTTGTTTCAGTTTCATAAGCAGAGTTCAACTACAGATGATCCGTATGAGTAGGAAACACAGTTCTTTTTTGAGGGCATGCTCATGGTTCTTACTGTATTGGAGACGCTGGAAAGAAGAGCTTGCTTCTTGTATCAAAACAGAGTGTTTTACAGGGATGAGAACTCTGGTCTGCATTTGTCTTCAGAAACGGAGTTAAACCCCAGGATCTGTGTCTTCCTACATGCAAGAGTTCATTTCTGGTAAACCAAGTGAATTTTCGGCTCAAATGATTTTACACAGTTCTAGAACCCAATGCGATTATCATTATTAACTAAAGAGCATTTATGTAAGAGGAGCAGTGGTCTGTATCAGTTTCATAAGCAGAGTTGTTCAACCTACGGTATATGAGAAGGAAACACAGTTCTTTTTTGAGGGCATGCTCATGGTTCTTACTGTATTGGAGACCCTGAAAAGAAGAGCTTGCTTCTTGCATTTAAAAAGAGTTTGTTTCATGGATGAGAACACTTGTCTGGATTATCCTTCTGAAACGGAGTTAAACCCCAGGGTCTGTGACTTCCTACAAGCAAGAGTTCATTTCTGGTAAACCCAGTGAATTTTGGACTCCAATGATTTTACACAGTTCACGAACCCAACGTGATTCTCACTATTACCTAAAGAACGTTTATGTAAGGGGAGCTCTGGTTTTATCAGTTTCATAAGCAGGGTTGAACTACATATGATCTGTATGAGTAGGAAACACAGTTCTTTTTTTCTAGGCATGCTCATGGTTCTTGCTGTATTGGAGACGCTGGAAAGAAGAGATTGCTTCCTGTGTTAAAACACAGTGTGTTTCAGGGATGAGAACTCTGGTCTGATTTTCCCTTCAGAAACTGAGTTAAACCCCAGTATCTGTGTCTTCCTACAAGCAAGAGTTCATTTCTGGTAAACCAAGTGAATTTTGCTCTCAATTGATTTTTTAGAGATCAAAAACCCAATGTGATTCTCAGTATTAACTAAAGATTGTATTTTAAGAGTTGCTGTGATTTGTATCAGCTTCATAAGCAGAGTTGTTCTACATATGATCTGTATGAGTAGGAAACACAGTTCTTTTTTGAGGGCATGGTCATTGTTCTTACTGTATTGGAGACACTGGAAAGAAGAGCTTGCTTCTTACGTTAAAACAGAGTGTTTTTCAGGGATGTGAACTCTGGTCTGATTTTTCCTTCAGACACTCAGTTAAACCCCAGGATCTGTGTCTTCCTACAAGCAAGAGTTCATTTCTGGTAAAACCAGTGAATTTTCGGCTCAAATGATTTAACACAGTTCTAGAACCCAAAGCGATTATCACTATTAACTAAAGAGAATTTATGTAAGAGGAGCAGTGGTCTGTATCAGTTTCATAAGCAGAGTTGTTCTACATATGGTCCGTATGAGTAGGAAACACAGTTCTTTTTTTCTGGGCATGCTCATGGTCCTTGCTTTATTGGAGACTCTGGAAAGAAGAGCTTGCTTCTTGCGTTAAAACAGAGTGTGTTTCAGGGATGAGAACTCTGGTTTGAATTTCCCTTCAGAAACGGAGTTAAACCCCAGGAACTGTGTCTTCCTACAAGCAAGAGTTCATTTCTGCTAAACCCAGTGAATATTGTGCTCAAATGATTTTTCCCAGTTCATGAACCCAACGCGATTCTCCCTATTAACTAAAGAGCATTTATGTAAGAGGAGGTGTGGTTTTTTCAGATTCATAAGCAGAGTTGAACTACATATGATCCGTATGAATAGGAAACACAGTTCTTTTTTCAGGGCTTGCTCATTGTCCTTGCTGTATTGGAGACGCTGGAAAGAAGAGCTTGCTTCTTGCGTTAAAACAGAGTTTGTTTCATGGATGAGTACTCTGCTCTGAATTTCCCTTCTGAAACGGAGTTAAACCCCAGGATCTGTGTCTCCTACAAGCAAGAGTTCATTTCTGGTAAACCCAGTGAATTTTGGGCTCAAATGATTTTTCGCAGTCACGAACCCAACGCGCTTTTCACTATTATCTAAAGAGCATTTATTTAAGAGGAGCTCTGGTTTGTATCAGTTTCATAAGCAGAGTAGAACTACATATCATCCGTATGAGTAGGAAACACAGTTCTTTTTCCTGGGCTTGCTCATTGTCCTTGCTATAATGGAGACGCTGGAAAGAAGAGCTTGCTTCTTGTGTTAAAACAGAGTGTCTTTCAGGGATGAGAACTCTGGTCTTAATTTCCCTTCAGAAACGGAGTTAAACCCCATGATCTGTGTCTTCCTACAAGCAAGAGTTTATTTCTGGTAAACCAAGAAAATTTTTGGTTCAAATGATTTAACACAGTTCTAGATCCCAAAGCGATTATCACTATTAACTAAAGAGCATTCATGGAAGAGGAGCTGTGGTGTGTATCAGTTTCATAAGCAGAGTTGTTCAACATATGGTCCATATGAGTCGGAAACACAGTTCTTTCTTGAGGGCATGCTCATTGTTCTTACTGTATTAGAGACCTTGAAAAGAAGAGCTTGCTTCTTGCATTTAAAAAGAGTTTGTTTCATGGATGAGAACTCTTGTCTGAATTTCCCTTCTGAAACGGAGTTAAACCCCAGGATTTGTGTCTTCCTACAAGCAAGAGTTCATTTCTGGTAAACCCAGTGAATTTTGGGCTCAAATGATTTTATACAGTTCTCGAACCCAACGCGATTCTCAATATTACCTAAAGAACATTTATGTAAGGGGAGCTCTGGTTTTATCAGTTTCATAAGCAGAGTTTAACTACATATGTTCCGTATAAGTATGAAACACAGTTCTTTTTTGCAGGGCAGGCTCATGGTTCATGCTGTATTAGAGACTCTGGAAAGAAGAGCTTGCTTTTTCTTTAAAACAGACTGTGTTTCATGGATGAGAACTCTAGTCTGATTTTCCCTTCAGAAACTGAGTTAAACCCCAGTATCTGTGTCTTCCTACAAGCAAGAGTTCATTTCTAGTAAACCAAGTGAATTTTGCTCTCAAATGATTTTATAGAGATCAAAATCCCAATGTGATTCTCACTATTAACTAAAGATTATATCTTAAGAGTTGCTGTGGTTTGTATCAGCTTCATAAGCAGAGTTGTTCTACATATGATCTGTATGAGTAGGAAACACAGTTCTTTTTTGAGGGCATGGTCATTGTTCTTACTGTATTGGAGACACTGGAAAGAAGAGCTTGCTTCTTACGTTAAAACAGAGTGTTTTTCAGGGATGTGAACTCTGGTCTGATTTTTCCTTCAGACACTCAGTTAAACCCCAGGATCTGTGTCTTCCTACAAGCAAGAGTTCATTTCTGGTAAAACCAGTGAATTTTCGGCTCAAATGATTTAACACAGTTCTAGAACCCAAAGCGATTATCACTATTAACTAAAGAGAATTTATGTAAGAGGAGCAGTGGTCTGTATCAGTTTCATAAGCAGAGTTGTTCTACATATGGTCCGTATGAGTAGGAAACACAGTACTTTTTTTCTGGGCATGCTCATGGTCCTTGCTTTATTGGAGACTCTGGAAAGAAGAGCTTGCTTCTTGCGTTAAAACAGAGTGTGTTTCAGGGATGAGAACTCTGGTTTGAATTTCTCTTCAGAAACGGAGTTAAACCCCAGGAACTGTGTCTTCCTACAAGCAAGAGTTCATTTCTGCTAAACCCAGTGAATATTGTGCTCAAATGATTTTTCGCAGTTCATGAACCCAACGCGATTCTCCCTATTAACTAAAGAGCATTTATGTAAGAGGAGGTGTGGTTTTTTCAGTTTCATAAGCAGAGTTGAACTACATATGATCCGTATGAATAGGAAACACAGTTCTTTTTTCAGGGCTTGCTCATTGTCCTTGCTGTATTGGAGACGCTGGAAAGAAGAGCTTGCTTCTTGTGTCAAAACAGAGTGTTTTTCAGGGATGAGAACGCTGGTCTGAATTTGTCTTTAGAAACGGAGTTAAACCCCAGGATCTGTGTCTTCCTACAAGCAAGAGTTCATTTCTGGTAAACCAAGTGAATTTTCGGCTCAAATGATCTTACACAGTTCTAGAACCCAATGCAGTTATCACTATTAACTAACGAGCATTTATGTAAGAGGAGCAGTGGTCTGTATCAGTTTCATAAGCAGAGTTGAACTACATATGGTCCGTATGAGTAGGAAACAAAGTTCTTTTTTTCTGGGCATGCGCATGGTTCTTGCTGTATTTGAGACGCTGGAAAGATAGGTATCCTTCTTGCATTAAAATAGAGTGTGTTTCATGGATGAGATCACTGGTCTGAATTTCCCTTCAGAAACGGAGTTAAACCCCAGGATCTATGTCTTCCTACAAGCAAGAGTTCATTTCTGGTAAACCAATTGAATTTTGCGCTCAAATGATTTTACACAGTTCAAAAACCCAATGCGATTCTCACTATTAACTAAAGGTGATTTGTTTAAGAGGTGCTGTGGTTTCTATCAGCATCATAAGCAGAGTTGTTCTACATATGGTCCATACGAGTAGGAAACACAGTTCTTTTTTGAGGGCATGCTCATGGTTCTTACTGTATTGGAGACACTGGAAAGAAGAGCTTGTTTCTTGCATTTAAAAAGAGTTTGTTTCATGGATGAGAACTCTTGTCTGAATTTCCCTTCTGAAACGGAGTTAAACCCCAGGATTTGTGTCTTCCTACAAGCAAGAGTTCATTTCTGGTAAACCCAGTGAATTTTGGGCTCAAATGATTTTATACAGTTCACGAACCCAACGCGATTCTCACTATTACCTAAAGAACATTTATGTAAGGGGAGCTCTGGTTTTATCAGTTTCATAAGCAGAGTTTAACTACATATGTTCCGTATAAGTATGAAACACAGTTCTTTTTTGCAGGGCAGGCTCATGGTTCATGCTGTATTAGAGACTCTGGAAAGAAGAGCTTGCTTTTTCTTTAAAACAGACTGTGTTTCATGGATGAGAACTCTAGTCTGATTTTCCCTTCAGAAACTGAGTTAAACCCCAGTATCTGTGTCTTCCTACAAGCAAGAGTTCATTTCTAGTAAACCAAGTGAATTTTGCTCTCAAATGATTTTATAGAGATCAAAATCCCAATGTGATTCTCACTATTAACTAAAGATTATATCTTAAGAGTTGCTGTGGTTTGTATCAGCTTCATAAGCAGAGTTGTTCTACATATGATCTGTATGAGTAGGAAACACAGTTCTTTTTTGAGGGCATGGTCATTGTTCTTACTGTATTGGAGACACTGGAAAGAAGAGCTTGCTTCTTACGTTAAAACAGAGTGTTTTTCAGGGATGTGAACTCTGGTCTGATTTTTCCTTCAGACACTCAGTTAAACCCCAGGATCTGTGTCTTCCTACAAGCAAGAGTTCATTTCTGGTAAAACCAGTGAATTTTCGGCTCAAATGATTTAACACAGTTCTAGAACCCAAAGCGATTATCACTATTAACTAAAGAGAATTTATGTAAGAGGAGCAGTGGTCTGTATCAGTTTCATAAGCAGAGTTGTTCTACATATGGTCCGTATGAGTAGGAAACACAGTTCTTTTTTTCTGGGCATGCTCATGGTCCTTGCTTTATTGGAGACTCTGGAAAGAAGAGCTTGCTTCTTGCGTTAAAACAGAGTGTGTTTCAGGGATGAGAACTCTGGTTTGAATTTCTCTTCAGAAACGGAGTTAAACCCCAGGAACTGTGTCTTCCTACAAGCAAGAGTTCATTTCTGCTAAACCCAGTGAATATTGTGCTCAAATGATTTTTCGCAGTTCATGAACCCAACGCGATTCTCCCTATTAACTAAAGAGCATTTATGTAAGAGGAGGTGTGGTTTTTTCAGTTTCATAAGCAGAGTTGAACTACATATGATCCGTATGAATAGGAAACACAGTTCTTTTTTCAGGGCTTGCTCATTGTCCTTGCTGTATTGGAGACGCTGGAAAGAAGAGCTTGCTTCTTGTGTCAACACAGAGTGTTTTTCAGGGATGAGAACGCTGGTCTGAATTTGTCTTTAGAAACGGAGTTAAACCCCAGGATCTGTGTCTTCCTACAAGCAAGAGTTCATTTCTGGTAAACCAAGTGAATTTTCGGCTCAAATGATCTTACACAGTTCTAGAACCCAATGCAGTTATCACTATTAACTAACGAGCATTTATGTAAGAGGAGCAGTGGTCTGTATCAGTTTCATAAGCAGAGTTGAACTACATATGGTCCGTATGAGTAGGAAACAAAGTTCTTTTTTTCTGGGCATGCGCATGGTTCTTGCTGTATTTGAGACGCTGGAAAGATAGGTATCCTTCTTGCATTAAAATAGAGTGTGTTTCATGGATGAGATCACTGGTCTGAATTTCCCTTCAGAAACGGAGTTAAACCCCAGGATCTATGTCTTCCTACAAGCAAGAGTTCATTTCTGGTAAACCAATTGAATTTTGCGCTCAAATGATTTTACACAGTTCAAAAACCCAATGCGATTCTCACTATTAACTAAAGGTGATTTGTTTAAGAGGTGCTGTGGTTTCTATCAGCATCATAAGCAGAGTTGTTCTACATATTGTCCATACGAGTAGGAAACACAGTTCTTTTTTGAGGGCATGCTCATGGTTCTTACTGTATTGGAGACACTGGAAAGAAGAGCTTGTTTCTTGCATTTAAACAGAGTTTGTTTCATGGATGAGTACTCTGCTCTGAATTTCCCTTCTGAAACGGAGTTAAACCCCAGGATCTGTGTCTCCTACAAGCAAGAGTTCATTTCTGGTAAACCCAGTGAATTTTGGGCTCAAATGATTTTTCGCAGTCACGAACCCAACGCGCTTTTCACTATTATCTAAAGAGCATTTATTTAAGAGGAGCTCTGGTTTGTATCAGTTTCATAAGCAGAGTAGAACTACATATCATCCGTATGAGTAGGAAACACAGTTCTTTTTCCTGGGCTTGCTCATTGTCCTTGCTATAATGGAGACGCTGGAAAGAAGAGCTTGCTTCTTGTGTTAAAACAGAGTGTCTTTCAGGGATGAGAACTCTGGTCTTAATTTCCCTTCAGAAACGGAGTTAAACCCCATGATCTGTGTCTTCCTACAAGCAAGAGTTTATTTCTGGTAAACCAAGAAAATTTTTGGTTCAAATGATTTAACACAGTTCTAGATCCCAAAGCGATTATCACTATTAACTAAAGAGCATTCATGGAAGAGGAGCTGTGGTGTGTATCAGTTTCATAAGCAGAGTTGTTCAACATATGGTCCATATGAGTCGGAAACACAGTTCTTTCTTGAGGGCATGCTCATTGTTCTTACTGTATTAGAGACCTTGAAAAGAAGAGCTTGCTTCTTGCATTTAAAAAGAGTTTGTTTCATGGATGAGAACTCTTGTCTGAATTTCCCTTCTGAAACGGAGTTAAACCCCAGGATTTGTGTCTTCCTACAAGCAAGAGTTCATTTCTGGTAAACCCAGTGAATTTTGGGCTCAAATGATTTTATACAGTTCACGAACCCAACGCGATTCTCACTATTACCTAAAGAACATTTATGTAAGGGGAGCTCTGGTTTTATCAGTTTCATAAGCAGAGTTTAACTACATATGTTCCGTATAAGTATGAAACACAGTTCTTTTTTGCAGGGCAGGCTCATGGTTCATGCTGTATTAGAGACTCTGGAAAGAAGAGCTTGCTTTTTCTTTAAAACAGACTGTGTTTCATGGATGAGAACTCTAGTCTGATTTTCCCTTCAGAAACTGAGTTAAACCCCAGTATCTGTGTCTTCCTACAAGCAAGAGTTCATTTCTAGTAAACCAAGTGAATTTTGCTCTCAAATGATTTTATAGAGATCAAAATCCCAATGTGATTCTCACTATTAACTAAAGATTATATCTTAAGAGTTGCTGTGGTTTGTATCAGCTTCATAAGCAGAGTTGTTCTACATATGATCTGTATGAGTAGGAAACACAGTTCTTTTTTGAGGGCATGGTCATTGTTCTTACTGTATTGGAGACACTGGAAAGAAGAGCTTGCTTCTTACGTTAAAACAGAGTGTTTTTCAGGGATGTGAACTCTGGTCTGATTTTTCCTTCAGACACTCAGTTAAACCCCAGGATCTGTGTCTTCCTACAAGCAAGAGTTCATTTCTGGTAAAACCAGTGAATTTTCGGCTCAAATGATTTAACACAGTTCTAGAACCCAAAGCGATTATCACTATTAACTAAAGAGAATTTATGTAAGAGGAGCAGTGGTCTGTATCAGTTTCATAAGCAGAGTTGTTCTACATATGGTCCGTATGAGTAGGAAACACAGTTCTTTTTTTCTGGGCATGCTCATGGTCCTTGCTTTATTGGAGACTCTGGAAAGAAGAGCTTGCTTCTTGCGTTAAAACAGAGTGTGTTTCAGGGATGAGAACTCTGGTTTGAATTTCTCTTCAGAAACGGAGTTAAACCCCAGGAACTGTGTCTTCCTACAAGCAAGAGTTCATTTCTGCTAAACCCAGTGAATATTGTGCTCAAATGATTTTTCGCAGTTCATGAACCCAACGCGATTCTCCCTATTAACTAAAGAGCATTTATGTAAGAGGAGGTGTGGTTTTTTCAGTTTCATAAGCAGAGTTGAACTACATATGATCCGTATGAATAGGAAACACAGTTCTTTTTTCAGGGCTTGCTCATTGTCCTTGCTGTATTGGAGACGCTGGAAAGAAGAGCTTGCTTCTTGTGTCAACACAGAGTGTTTTTCAGGGATGAGAACGCTGGTCTGAATTTGTCTTTAGAAACGGAGTTAAACCCCAGGATCTGTGTCTTCCTACAAGCAAGAGTTCATTTCTGGTAAACCAAGTGAATTTTCGGCTCAAATGATCTTACACAGTTCTAGAACCCAATGCAGTTATCACTATTAACTAACGAGCATTTATGTAAGAGGAGCAGTGGTCTGTATCAGTTTCATAAGCAGAGTTGAACTACATATGGTCCGTATGAGTAGGAAACAAAGTTCTTTTTTTCTGGGCATGCGCATGGTTCTTGCTGTATTTGAGACGCTGGAAAGATAGGTATCCTTCTTGCATTAAAATAGAGTGTGTTTCATGGATGAGATCACTGGTCTGAATTTCCCTTCAGAAACGGAGTTAAACCCCAGGATCTATGTCTTCCTACAAGCAAGAGTTCATTTCTGGTAAACCAATTGAATTTTGCGCTCAAATGATTTTACACAGTTCAAAAACCCAATGCGATTCTCACTATTAACTAAAGGTGATTTGTTTAAGAGGTGCTGTGGTTTCTATCAGCATCATAAGCAGAGTTGTTCTACATATTGTCCATACGAGTAGGAAACACAGTTCTTTTTTGAGGGCATGCTCATGGTTCTTACTGTATTGGAGACACTGGAAAGAAGAGCTTGTTTCTTGCATTTAAACAGAGTTTGTTTCATGGATGAGTACTCTGCTCTGAATTTCCCTTCTGAAACGGAGTTAAACCCCAGGATCTGTGTCTCCTACAAGCAAGAGTTCATTTCTGGTAAACCCAGTGAATTTTGGGCTCAAATGATTTTTCGCAGTCACGAACCCAACGCGCTTTTCACTATTATCTAAAGAGCATTTATTTAAGAGGAGCTCTGGTTTGTATCAGTTTCATAAGCAGAGTAGAACTACATATCATCCGTATGAGTAGGAAACACAGTTCTTTTTCCTGGGCTTGCTCATTGTCCTTGCTATAATGGAGACGCTGGAAAGAAGAGCTTGCTTCTTGTGTTAAAACAGAGTGTCTTTCAGGGATGAGAACTCTGGTCTTAATTTCCCTTCAGAAACGGAGTTAAACCCCATGATCTGTGTCTTCCTACAAGCAAGAGTTTATTTCTGGTAAACCAAGAAAATTTTTGGTTCAAATGATTTAACACAGTTCTAGATCCCAAAGCGATTATCACTATTAACTAAAGAGCATTCATGGAAGAGGAGCTGTGGTGTGTATCAGTTTCATAAGCAGAGTTGTTCAACATATGGTCCATATGAGTCGGAAACACAGTTCTTTCTTGAGGGCATGCTCATTGTTCTTACTGTATTAGAGACCTTGAAAAGAAGAGCTTGCTTCTTGCATTTAAAAAGAGTTTGTTTCATGGATGAGAACTCTTGTCTGAATTTCCCTTCTGAAACGGAGTTAAACCCCAGGATTTGTGTCTTCCTACAAGCAAGAGTTCATTTCTGGTAAACCCAGTGAATTTTGGGCTCAAATGATTTTATACAGTTCACGAACCCAACGCGATTCTCACTATTACCTAAAGAACATTTATGTAAGGGGAGCTCTGGTTTTATCAGTTTCATAAGCAGAGTTTAACTACATATGTTCCGTATAAGTATGAAACACAGTTCTTTTTTGCAGGGCAGGCTCATGGTTCATGCTGTATTAGAGACTCTGGAAAGAAGAGCTTGCTTTTTCTTTAAAACAGACTGTGTTTCATGGATGAGAACTCTAGTCTGATTTTCCCTTCAGAAACTGAGTTAAACCCCAGTATCTGTGTCTTCCTACAAGCAAGAGTTCATTTCTGGTAAACCAAGTGAATTTTGCTCTCAATTGATTTTTTAGAGATCAAAAACCCAATGTGATTCTCAGTATTAACTAAAGATTGTATTTTAAGAGTTGCTGTGATTTGTATCAGCTTCATAAGCAGAGTTGTTCTACATATGATCTGTATGAGTAGGAAACACAGTTCTTTTTTGAGGGCATGGTCATTGTTCTTACTGTATTGGAGACACTGGAAAGAAGAGCTTGCTTCTTACGTTAAAACAGAGTGTTTTTCAGGGATGTGAACTCTGGTCTGATTTTTCCTTCAGACACTCAGTTAAACCCCAGGATCTGTGTCTTCCTACAAGCAAGAGTTCATTTCTGGTAAAACCAGTGAATTTTCGGCTCAAATGATTTAACACAGTTCTAGAACCCAAAGCGATTATCACTATTAACTAAAGAGAATTTATGTAAGAGGAGCAGTGGTCTGTATCAGTTTCATAAGCAGAGTTGTTCTACATATGGTCCGTATGAGTAGGAAACACAGTTCTTTTTTTCTGGGCATGCTCATGGTCCTTGCTTTATTGGAGACTCTGGAAAGAAGAGCTTGCTTCTTGCGTTAAAACAGAGTGTGTTTCAGGGATGAGAACTCTGGTTTGAATTTCTCTTCAGAAACGGAGTTAAACCCCAGGAACTGTGTCTTCCTACAAGCAAGAGTTCATTTCTGCTAAACCCAGTGAATATTGTGCTCAAATGATTTTTCGCAGTTCATGAACCCAACGCGATTCTCCCTATTAACTAAAGAGCATTTATGTAAGAGGAGGTGTGGTTTTTTCAGTTTCATAAGCAGAGTTGAACTACATATGATCCGTATGAATAGGAAACACAGTTCTTTTTTCAGGGCTTGCTCATTGTCCTTGCTGTATTGGAGACGCTGGAAAGAAGAGCTTGCTTCTTGTGTCAAAACAGAGTGTTTTTCAGGGATGAGAACGCTGGTCTGAATTTGTCTTTAGAAACGGAGTTAAACCCCAGGATCTGTGTCTTCCTACAAGCAAGAGTTCATTTCTGGTAAACCAAGTGAATTTTCGGCTCAAATGATCTTACACAGTTCTAGAACCCAATGCAGTTATCACTATTAACTAACGAGCATTTATGTAAGAGGAGCAGTGGTCTGTATCAGTTTCATAAGCAGAGTTGAACTACATATGGTCCGTATGAGTAGGAAACAAAGTTCTTTTTTTCTGGGCATGCGCATGGTTCTTGCTGTATTTGAGACGCTGGAAAGATAGGTATCCTTCTTGCATTAAAATAGAGTGTGTTTCATGGATGAGATCACTGGTCTGAATTTCCCTTCAGAAACGGAGTTAAACCCCAGGATCTATGTCTTCCTACAAGCAAGAGTTCATTTCTGGTAAACCAATTGAATTTTGCGCTCAAATGATTTTACACAGTTCAAAAACCCAATGCGATTCTCACTATTAACTAAAGGTGATTTGTTTAAGAGGTGCTGTGGTTTCTATCAGCATCATAAGCAGAGTTGTTCTACATATGGTCCATACGAGTAGGAAACACAGTTCTTTTTTGAGGGCATGCTCATGGTTCTTACTGTATTGGAGACACTGGAAAGAAGAGCTTGTTTCTTGCATTTAAAAAGAGTTTGTTTCATGGATGAGAACTCTTGTCTGAATTTCCCTTCTGAAACGGAGTTAAACCCCAGGATTTGTGTCTTCCTACAAGCAAGAGTTCATTTCTGGTAAACCCAGTGAATTTTGGGCTCAAATGATTTTATACAGTTCACGAACCCAACGCGATTCTCACTATTACCTAAAGAACATTTATGTAAGGGGAGCTCTGGTTTTATCAGTTTCATAAGCAGAGTTTAACTACATATGTTCCGTATAAGTATGAAACACAGTTCTTTTTTGCAGGGCAGGCTCATGGTTCATGCTGTATTAGAGACTCTGGAAAGAAGAGCTTGCTTTTTCTTTAAAACAGACTGTGTTTCATGGATGAGAACTCTAGTCTGATTTTCCCTTCAGAAACTGAGTTAAACCCCAGTATCTGTGTCTTCCTACAAGCAAGAGTTCATTTCTAGTAAACCAAGTGAATTTTGCTCTCAAATGATTTTATAGAGATCAAAATCCCAATGTGATTCTCACTATTAACTAAAGATTATATCTTAAGAGTTGCTGTGGTTTGTATCAGCTTCATAAGCAGAGTTGTTCTACATATGATCTGTATGAGTAGGAAACACAGTTCTTTTTTGAGGGCATGGTCATTGTTCTTACTGTATTGGAGACACTGGAAAGAAGAGCTTGCTTCTTACGTTAAAACAGAGTGTTTTTCAGGGATGTGAACTCTGGTCTGATTTTTCCTTCAGACACTCAGTTAAACCCCAGGATCTGTGTCTTCCTACAAGCAAGAGTTCATTTCTGGTAAAACCAGTGAATTTTCGGCTCAAATGATTTAACACAGTTCTAGAACCCAAAGCGATTATCACTATTAACTAAAGAGAATTTATGTAAGAGGAGCAGTGGTCTGTATCAGTTTCATAAGCAGAGTTGTTCTACATATGGTCCGTATGAGTAGGAAACACAGTTCTTTTTTTCTGGGCATGCTCATGGTCCTTGCTTTATTGGAGACTCTGGAAAGAAGAGCTTGCTTCTTGCGTTAAAACAGAGTGTGTTTCAGGGATGAGAACTCTGGTTTGAATTTCTCTTCAGAAACGGAGTTAAACCCCAGGAACTGTGTCTTCCTACAAGCAAGAGTTCATTTCTGCTAAACCCAGTGAATATTGTGCTCAAATGATTTTTCGCAGTTCATGAACCCAACGCGATTCTCCCTATTAACTAAAGAGCATTTATGTAAGAGGAGGTGTGGTTTTTTCAGTTTCATAAGCAGAGTTGAACTACATATGATCCGTATGAATAGGAAACACAGTTCTTTTTTCAGGGCTTGCTCATTGTCCTTGCTGTATTGGAGACGCTGGAAAGAAGAGCTTGCTTCTTGTGTCAAAACAGAGTGTTTTTCAGGGATGAGAACGCTGGTCTGAATTTGTCTTTAGAAACGGAGTTAAACCCCAGGATCTGTGTCTTCCTACAAGCAAGAGTTCATTTCTGGTAAACCAAGTGAATTTTCGGCTCAAATGATCTTACACAGTTCTAGAACCCAATGCAGTTATCACTATTAACTAACGAGCATTTATGTAAGAGGAGCAGTGGTCTGTATCAGTTTCATAAGCAGAGTTGAACTACATATGGTCCGTATGAGTAGGAAACAAAGTTCTTTTTTTCTGGGCATGCGCATGGTTCTTGCTGTATTTGAGACGCTGGAAAGATAGGTATCCTTCTTGCATTAAAATAGAGTGTGTTTCATGGATGAGATCACTGGTCTGAATTTCCCTTCAGAAACGGAGTTAAACCCCAGGATCTATGTCTTCCTACAAGCAAGAGTTCATTTCTGGTAAACCAATTGAATTTTGCGCTCAAATGATTTTACACAGTTCAAAAACCCAATGCGATTCTCACTATTAACTAAAGGTGATTTGTTTAAGAGGTGCTGTGGTTTCTATCAGCATCATAAGCAGAGTTGTTCTACATATTGTCCATACGAGTAGGAAACACAGTTCTTTTTTGAGGGCATGCTCATGGTTCTTACTGTATTGGAGACACTGGAAAGAAGAGCTTGTTTCTTGCATTTAAACAGAGTTTGTTTCATGGATGAGTACTCTGCTCTGAATTTCCCTTCTGAAACGGAGTTAAACCCCAGGATCTGTGTCTCCTACAAGCAAGAGTTCATTTCTGGTAAACCCAGTGAATTTTGGGCTCAAATGATTTTTCGCAGTCACGAACCCAACGTGCTTTTCACTATTATCTAAAGAGCATTTATGTAAGAGGAGCTCTGGTTTGTATCAGTTTCATAAGCAGAGTAGAACTACATATCATCCGTATGAGTAGGAAACACAGTTCTTTTTTCCTGGGCTTGCTCATTGTCCTTGCTATAATGGAGACGCTGGAAAGAAGAGCTTGCTTCTTGTGTTAAAACAGAGTGTCTTTCAGGGATGAGAACTCTGGTCTTAATTTCCCTTCAGAAACGGAGTTAAACCCCATGATCTGTGTCTTCCTACAAGCAAGAGTTTATTTCTGGTAAACCAAGAAAATTTTTGGTTCAAATGATTTAACACAGTTCTAGATCCCAAAGCGATTATCACTATTAACTAAAGAGCATTTATGTAAGAGGAGCTGTGGTGTGTATCAGTTTCATAAGCAGAGTTGAACTACACATGCTCCGTATGAGTAGGAAACACAGTTCTTTTTTTCTGGGCATGTGCATTTTTCTTGCTGTATTAGATACGCTGGAAAGAAGGGCTTGCTTCTTGTGTTAAAATAGAGTGTGTTTCATGGATGAGAACACTGGTCTGAATTTCCCTTCAGAAACGGCGTTAAACCCCAGGATCTGTGTCTTCCTTCAAACAAGAGTTCATTTCTAGTAAACCGAGTGAATTTTGGTCTCAAATGATTTCACACAGTTCAAAAAGCCAATGCGATTCTCACTATTAACTAAAGATGAATTATTTAAGAGGTGCTGTGGTTTGTATCAGCTTCATAAGCAGAGTTGTTCTACATATGTTCCATATGAGTAGGAAACACAGTTCTTTTTTGAGGGCATGCTCATTGTTCTTACTGTATTGGAGACAATGGAAAGAAGAGCTAGCTTCTTGCATTTAAACAGAGTTTGAATCATGGATGAGAACTCTGGTCTGAATTTCCCTTCTGAAGCGGAGTTAAACCCCAGGATCTGTGTCTTCCTACAAGCAAGAGTTCATTTCTTGTAAGCGCAGTGAATATTGTGCTCAAATGATTTTTTCGCAGTTCACGAACCCAACGCGATTCTCCCTATTAACTAAAGAGCATTTATGTAACAGGAGGTGTAGTTTGTATCAGATTCATAAGCAGAGTTGAACTACATTTGATCCGTATGAGTAGGAAACACAGTTCTTTTTTTCTGGGCATGCACATTGTTCTTGCTGTATTGTAGACGCTGGAAAGAAGAGCTTGCTTCTTGCATTAAAATAGATTGTGTTTCATGGATGAGAACACTGGTCTGAATTTCCCTTTAGAAACGGAATTAAACCCCAGGATCTGTGTCTTCCTACAAGCAAGAGTTCATTTCTGGTAAACCCAGTGAATTTTGGCCTCAAATGATTTTTCGCAGTTCATGAACCCAACGGGATTCTCACTATTATCTAAAGAGCATTTATGTAAGAGGAGCTGTGGTCTGTATCAGTTTCATAAGCAGAGTTGAACTACATATGGTCTGTATGAGTAGGAAACACAGTTCTTTTTTTCTGGGCATGGGCATGGTTCTTGCTGTATTGGAGTCGCTGGAAAGAAGAGCTTGCTTCTTGCATGAAAACAGAGTGTATTTCATGGATGAGAACACTAGTCTTAATATCCCTTCAGAAACGAAGTTAAACCACAGGATTTGTGTCTACCTTCAAGCAAGACTTCATTTCTTGTAATCCCAGTGAATTTTGGGCTCCAAGGGTTTTACACAGTTCAAAAACCCAATGCGATTCTCACTATTAACTAAACAGCATTTATTTAAGACGTGCTGTGGTTTGTACCAGTTTCTTAAGCAGACTTATTCTACATATGGTCTGTATGAGTAGTAAACATAGTTCTTTTTTGAGATCATGCTCATGGTTCTTGCTGTATTGGAGACGCTGGAAAGAAGAGCTTGCTTCTTGTGTCAAAACAGAGTGTTTTTCAGGGATGAGAACGCTGGTCTGAATTTGTCTTTAGAAACGGAGTTAAACCCAAGGATCTGTGTCTTCCTACAAGCAAGAGTTCATTTCTGGTAAACCAAGTGAATTTTCGGCTCAAATGATCTTACACAGTTCTAGAACCCAATGCGGTTATCACTATTAACTAACGAGCATTTATGTAAGAGGAGCAGTGGTCTGTATCAGTTTCATAAGCAGAGTTGAACTACATATGGTCCGTATGAGTAGGAAACAAAGTTCTTTTTTTCTGGGCATGCGCATGGTTCTTGCTGTATTTGAGACGCTGGAGAGATAGGTATGCTTCTTGCATTAAAATAGAGTGTGTTTCATGGATGAGAACACTGGTCTGAATTTCCCTTCAGAAACGGAGTTAAACCAGAAGATCTGTGTCTTCCTACAAGCAAGAGTTCATTTCTGTTAAACCAAGTGAATTTTCAGCTCAAATGATTTTACACAGTTCTAGAACCCAATGCGGTTATCACTATTAACTAACGAGCATTTATGTAAGACGAGCAGTAGTCTGTATCAGTTCCATAAGCAGAGTGGAACTACATATGGTCCGTATGAGTAGGAAACACAGTTCTTTTTTTCTGGGCATGCGCATGGTTCTTGCTGTATTGGAGACGCTGGAAAGAAGAGCTTGCTTCTTGCGTTAAAATACAGTGTGTTTCATGGATGAGAACACTGGTCTGAATTTCCCTTCAGAAACGGAGTTAAACCCCAGTGTCAGTGTATTCCTACCATTAGAGTTCATTTCTGGTAAACCCAGTGAATATAGGGCTCAAATGATTTTTCCAAGTTCACGAACCCAACGCCATTCTCACTATTAACTAAAGAGCATTTATGTAAGAGGATCTGTTGTTTGTATCAGATTACTAAGCAGAGTTTTACTACATATGGTCCATATGAGTAGGAAACACAGTTCTTTTTTTCAGGCCATGCTCATGGTTCTTGCTGTATTTTAGACTCTGGAATGAAGAGCTTGCTTCTTACGTTAAAGCAGAGTGTGTTTCAGGGATGAGAACTATGGTCTGAATTTCCCTTCAGAAATGGAGTTAAACCCCAGGATCTGTGTCTTCCTACAAGCAAGAGTTCATTTCTGGTAAAGCAATTTAATTTTCGGCTCAAATGATTTTTCGCAGTTCTCCAACCCAAAACGATTCTTACTATTAAGTAAAGAGCATTTATGTAAGAGGAGCTGTGGTTTGTATCAGTTTCATAAGCAGAGTTAAACTACATATGGGCCGTATGAGTAGGAAACACAGTTCTTTTTTTTGGGCATGCTCATGGTTCTTGATGTATTGGAGCCTCTGGAAAGAAGAGCTTGCTTCTTGCGTGAAAACAGAGTGTGTTTCAGGGATGAGAACTCTGGTCTGAATTTCCCTTCAGAAACGGAGTTAAACCCCAGGATCAGTGTCTTCCTACAAGCAAGAGTTCAGTTCTGGTAAACCCAGTGAATTTTGGGCTCAAATGATTTTTCGCAATTCAGGAACCCATCACTATTCCCACTATGAAATAAAGAGCAATTATGTAAGAGGAGGTGTGGTCTTTATCAGTTTCGAAAGCAGAATTGATCTAAATATGGTCCGTATGAATAGGTAACACAGTTCTTTTTTTCAGGCCATGCTCATGGTTCTTGCTGTATTTTAGACTCTGGAAAAAAGAGCTTGCTTATTCGTTAAAACACATTGTGTTTCGGGGATGAGAACTCTGGTATGAATTTCCCTGCAGAAACGGAGTTAAACCCCAGGATCTGTGTCTTCCTACAAGCAAGAGTTCATTTCTGGTAAACCCAGTGATTTGGGGGCTTAAATGATTATTCGCAGTTCAGGAACCCAACATGATTCTCACTATTAACTAAAGTGGATTTATGTAAGAGGAACTGTGGTTTGTATCATTTTCATAAGCAGAGTTGAACTACATATGGTCTGTATGAGTCGGAAACACAGTTCCTTTTTTTCTGGGCATGCTCATGGTTCTTACAATATTATAGACACTGGAAAGAAGAGGATGATTCTTGCCTTAAAACACTGTGTTTTTCAGGGATGAGAACTCTGGTCTGAATTTGCCTTCAGAATCGGAGTTAAACTCCAAGATCAGTGTCTTCCTACAAGCAAGAGTTCATTTCTGGTAAACACAGTGAATTTTGTGCTCAAATGATTTTTCGCAGATCACGAACCCAACATGATTCTCACTATTAACAAAAGAGCATTTATGTAAGAGGAGCCGTGGTTTTTATCAGTTTCATAAGTAGAATTGAACTACATAAGTTCCTTATGAGTAGGAAACACAGTTCATTTTTTCATGGCATGCTCATGGTTCTTGCTGTAATTTAGACTCTGGAAAGAAGAACTTGCTTCTTGTGTTATAACAGAGTGTGTTTCAGGGATGAGAACTCTGGTCTGAATTTTCCTTCAGAAACGGAGTTAAACCCCAGGATCTGTGTCTTCCTAAAAGTAAGAGTTCAGTTCTGGTAAACCCAGTGAATTTTGGACTCAAATGATTTTTCGCTATTCAGGAACACATCGCTATTCTCACTATGAAATAAAGAGCAATTATGTAAGAGGAGGTGTGGTCTGTATCAGTTTCGAAAGCAGAGTTGATCTAAATATGGTCCGTATGAATAGGAAACACACTTCTTTTTTTCAGGCCATGCTCAAGGTTCTTGCTGTATTTTAGACTCTGGAAAAAAGAGCTTGCTTCTTCATTAAAACAGAGTGTGTTTCAGGGATGAGAACTCTGGTCTGAATTTCCCTTCATTAACGGAGTTGAACCCCAGGATCTGTGTCTTCCTACAAGCCAGAGTTCAGTCCTGGTAAACCCAGTGAATTTTGGGCTCAATGATATTTCACAGTTCAGGAACCCAACGCTATTCTCACTATTAACTAAAGAGCATTTATGTAAGTGGCGGTGTGGTCTGTATCAGTTTCATAAGCAGAGTTGAACTACATATGGTCTGTATGAATAGGAAACACAGTTCTTTTTTTCAGGCCATGTTCATGGTTCTTACTGTATATTAGACTCTGGAAAGAAGAGCTTGCTTCTTCATTTAAACAGAGTGTGTTTCAGGGATGAGAACTCTGGTCTGATTTTCCCTGCAGAAATGGTGTTAAACCCCAGGATCTGTGTCTTTCTACAAGCAAGAGTTCATTTCTGGTAAACCCAGTGATTTTTGGGCTCAAATGATTTTTCGCAGTTCATGAACCCAACATGTTTCTCACTATTAACTAAAGAGGATTTATGAAAGAGGAGCTTGTTTTGTATCAGTTTCATAAGCAGAGTTGAACTACATATGGTCTGTGTGAGTTGGAAACACAGTACTTTTTTTCTGGGCATGCTCATCTTTCTTACTATATTGGAGACGCTGGAAAGAAGAGGATGATTCTTGCCTTAAAACAGAGTGTTTTTCAGGGATGCGAACTCTGGTATGAATTTGCCTTCAGAAACGGAGTTAAACACCAGGATCTGTGTCTTCCTATAAGCAAGAGTTCATTTCTGGTAAACCCAGTAAATTTTGGGCTCAAATGATTTTTCGCATTTCACGAACCCAACATGATTCTCACTATTAACTAAAGAGGATTTATGTAAGAGGAGCTGTGGTTTGTATCAATTTCATAAGCAGAGTTGAACTACATATGGTCTGTATGAGTTGGAAACACAGTTCTTTTTTTCTAGGCATGCTCATTTTTCTTACTATATTGGAGACGCAGGAAAGAAGAGCTTACTTCTTGCGTTATAACAGAGTGTTTTTCAGGGATGAGAACTCTGGTCTGAATTTACATTCAGAAACCGAGTTAAACCCCAGGATCAGTGTCTTCCTACAAGCAAGAGTTCAGTTCTGGTAAACCCAGTGAATTATGGGCTCAAATGAGTTTTCACAGTTCAGGAACCCAACGCTACTCTCACAATTAACTAAAGAGAATTTATTTATTTAGAGGTGTAGTCTGTATCAGTTTCATAAGCATAATTTATAGACATATGGTACATATGACTAGGAAACACAGTTCTTTTTTTCAGGGCATGCTCATGGTTCTTGCTGTATTTTAGACTCTGGAAAGAAGAGCTTGCTTCTTGCGTTATAACAGAGTGTGTTTCAGGGATGAGAAATCTGGTCTGAATTTCCCTTCAGAAACGGAGTTAAGCCCCAGGATCTGTGCCTTCCTACAGGCAAGAGTTCATTTCTGGTTAACCCAGTGAATTTTGGGGTCAAATGATTTTTATAGTTCACACACCCAATGCGATTCTCACTATTAACTAAAGAGCATTTATGTAAGAGGAGCTGTGGTTTGTATCAGTTTCATAAGCAGAGTTGAACTACATATGGTCCGTATGAGTACGAAACACAGTATTTTTTTCAGGGCAGGCTCATGGTTCTTGCTGTATTTTAGACTCTGGAAAGAAGAGCTTGCTTCTTCGTTTAAACAGAGTGTGTTTCAGGGATGAGAACTCTGGTCTGAATTTCCCTGCAGAAATGGAGTTAAACCCCAGGATCTGTGTCTTCCTACAAGCAATGGTTCATTTCTGGTAAACCCAGTGAATTTTTGGTTCAAAGGATTTTTCGTAGTTCACGAAACCTACGCTATTCTCACTATTAACTAAAGAGGATTTATGTAAGAGGAGCTGTGGTTTTTATCAGTTTCATAAGCAGAGTTGAAATACATATGGTCTGTATGAGTAGGAAACACAGATTTTTTTTTCTGGGCATGCTCATGTTTCTTAGTATATTGGAGACACTGGAAAGAAGAGGATGATTTTTGCCTTAAAACAGTGTGTTTCAGGGATGAGAACTCTTGTCTGAATTTGCCTTCAGAAACGGAGTTAAACTCCAGGATCAGTGTCTTCCTACAAGCAAGAGTTCATTTCTGGTAAACCCAGTGAATTTTGGGCTCAAATGATTTTTCGCAGTTCACGAACCCAACATATTTCTCACTATTAACAAAAGAGCATTTGTGTAAGAGGAGCCGTGGTTTGTATCAGTTTCATGAGCAGAGTCGAACTACATATGGTCCTTATGAGTAAGAAAGACAGTTCTTTTTTGCAAGGCATGTTCATGGTTCTTGCTGTATTTTAGACACTGGAAAGAAGAGCTTGCTTCTTGCGTTATAACAGAGGGTGTTTCAGGGATGAGAACTCTGATCTGAATTTCCCTTCATTAACTGAGTTGAACCCCAGGATCTGTGTCTTCCTACAAGCAAGAGTTCAGTTCTGGTAAACACAGTGAATTTTGGGCTCAATGATTTTTCGCAGTTCAGGAACCCAACGCTATTCTCACAATTAACTAAAGAGCATTTATGTAAGAGGCAGTGTGATCTGTATCAGTTTCAGAAGCAGAGTTGAACTACATATGGTCTGTATGAATAGGAAACACAGTTCTTTTTTTCAGGCCATGTTCATGGTTCTTACTGTATATTAGACTTTGGAAAGAAGAGCTTGCTTCTTCCTTTAAACAGAGTGTGTTTCAGGGATGAGAACTCTGGTCTGAATTTCCCTGCAGATACGGAGTTAAACCCCAGGATCTGTGTCTTTCTACAAGCAAGAGTTCATTTCTGGTAAACCCAGTGATTTTTGCTCTCAAATGATTTTTCGCACTTCACGAACCCAACATGATTCTCACTATTAACTAAAGAGGATTTAAGAAAGAGGAGCTTGGTTTGTATCAGTTTCATAAGCAGAGTTGAACTACATATGGTCTGTATGAGTTGGAAACACAGTTCTTTTTTTCTAGGCATGCTCATTTTTCTTACTATATTGGAGAAGCAGGAATGAAGAGCTTGCTTCTTGCGTTATAACAGAGTGTTTTTCAGGGATGAGAACTCTGGTCTGAATTTACATTCAGAAACCGAGTTAAACCCCAGGATCAGTGTCTTCCTACAAGCAAGAGTTCAGTTCTGGTAAACCCAGTGAATTACGGGCTCAAAAGATTTTTCGCAGTTCAGGAATCCAACACTACTCTCACAATTAACTAAAGGGCATTTATTTAATTGGAGGTGTGGTCTGTGTCAGTTTCATAAGCAGAGTTGAACAACATATGGTACATATGACTAGGAAACACAGTTCTTTTTTTCAGGGGATGCTCATGGTTCTTGTTGTATTTTAGATTCTGGAAAGAAGAGATTGCTTCTTGCGTTATAACAGAGTGTGTTTCAGGGATGAGAAATCTGTTCTGAATTTCCCTTCAGAAACAGAGTTAAGCCCCAGGATCTGTGCCTTCCTACAGGCAAGAGTTCATTTCTGGTTAACCCAGTGAATTTTGGGCTCAAATGATTTTTATGGTTCACGCACCCAACGCGATTCACACTATTAACTAAAGAGCATTTATGTAAGAGGAGATGTGGTTTGTATCAGTTTCATAAGCAGAGTTGAACTACATATGGTCCATATGAGTACGAAACACAGTATTTTTTTCAGGGCAGGCTCATGGTTCTTGCTGTATTTTAGACTCTGGAAAGAAGAGCTTGCTTCTTCGTTTAAACAGAGTGTGTTTCAGGGATGAGAACTCTGGTCTGAATTTCCCTGCAGAAATGGAGTTAAACCCCAGGATCTGTGTCTTCCTACAAGCAAGAGTTCATTTCTGGTAAACCCAGTGAATTTTTGGTTCAAAAGATTTTTCGTCGTTCACGAACCCTACGCTATTCTCACTATTAACTAAAGTGGATTTATGTAAGAGGAGCTGTGGTTTTTATCAGTTTCATAAGCAGAGTTGAAATACATATGGTCTGTATGAGTAGGAAACACAGATCTTTTTTTTCTGGGCATGCTCATGTTTCTTAGTATATTGGAGAAACTGGAAAGAACAGGATGATTCTTGCCTTAAAACAGAGTGTGTTTCAGGGATGAGAACTCTTGTCTGAATTTGCCTTCAGAAACGGAGTTAAACTCCATGATCAGTGTCTTCCTACAAGCAAGAGTTCATTTCTGGTAAACCCAGTGAATTTTGGGCTCAAATGATTTTTCGCAGTTCATGAACCCAACATATTTCTCACTATTAACAAAAGAGCATTTGTGTAAGAGGAGCTGTGGTTTGTATCAGTTTCATGAGCAGAGTTGAACTACATGTGGTCCTTATGAGTAAGAAAGACAGTTCTTTTTTGCAGGGCATGTTCATGGTTCTTGCTGTATTTTAGACACTGGAAAGAAGAGCTTGCTTCTTGCGTTATAACAGAGGGTGTTTCAGGGATGAGAACTCTGGTCTGAATTTCCCTTCATTAACGGAGTTGAACCCCAGGATCTGTGTCTTCCTACAAGCAAGAGTTCAGTCCTGGTAAACCCAGTGAATTTTGGGCTAAATGATATTTCGCAGTTCAGGAACCCAACGCTATTCTCACTATTAACTAAAGAGCATTTACGTAAGAGGCGGTGTGGTCTGTATCAGTTTCATAAGCAGAGTTGAACTACATATGGTCTGTATGAATAGGAAACACAGTTCTTTTTTTCAGGCCATGTTCATGGTTCTTACTGTATATTAGACTCTGGAAAGAAGAGCTAGCTTCTTCATTTAAACAGAGTGTGTTTCAGGGATGAGAACTATGGTCTGAATTTCCCTGCAGAGACGGTGTTAAACTCCAGGATCTGTGTCTTTCTACAAGCAAGAGTTCATTTCTGGTAAACGCAGTGATTTTTGGGCTCAAATGATTTTTCGCACTTCACGAACCCAACATGATTCTCACTATTAACTAAAGAGGATTTATGAAAGAGGAGCTTGTTTTGTATCAGTTTCATAAGCAGAGTTGAACTACATATGGTCTGTATGAGTCGGAAACACAGTTCATTTTTCTGGGCATGCTCATCTTTCTTACTATATTGGAGACACTGGAAAGAAGAGGATGATTCTTGCCTTAAAACAGAGTGTTTTTCAGGGATGCGAACTCTGGTCTGAATTTGCCTTCAGAAACGGAGTTAAACACCAGGATCTGTGTCTTCCTATAAGCAAGAGTTCATTTCTGGTAAACCCAGTAAATTTTGGGCTCAAATGATTTTTCGCATTTCACGAACCCAACATGATTCTCACTATTAACTAAAGAGGATTTATGTAAGAGGAGCTGTGGTTTGTATCAATTTCATAAGCAGAATTGAACTACATATGGTCTGTATGAGTTGGAAACACAGTTCTTTTTTTCTAGGCATGCTCATTTTTCTTACTATATTGGAGACGCAGTAAAGAAGAGCTTGCTTCTTGCGTTATAACAGAGTGTTTTTCAGGGATGAGAACTCTGGTCTGAGTTTACATTCAGAAACCGAGTTAAACCCCAGGATCAGTGTCTTCCTACAAGCAAGAGTTCAGTTCTGGTAAACCCAGTGAATTACGGGCTCAAATGGGTTTTCACAGTTCAGGAACCCATCGCTACTCTCACAATTAACTAAAGAGAATTTATAATTGGAGGTGTAGTCTATATCAGTTTCATAAGCTTTATTGAACAACATATGGTACATATGACTAGGAAACACAGTTCTTTTTTTCAGGGCATGCTCATGGTTCTTGCTGTATTTTAGACTCTGGAAAGAAGTGCTTGCTTCTTGCGTTATAACAGAGTGTGTTTCGGGGATGAGAAATCTGGTCTGAATTTCCCTTCAGAAACGGAGTTAAGCCCCAGGATCTGTGCCTTCCTACAGGCAAGAGTTCATTTCTGGTTAACCCAGTGAATTTTGGGCTCAAATGATTTTTATAGTTCACGCACCCAACGCGATTCTCACTATTAACTAAAGAGCATTTATGTAAGAGGAGATGTGGTTTGTATCAGTTTCATAAGCAGAGTTGAACTACATATGGTCCGTATGAGTACGAAACACAGTATTTTTTTCAGGGCAGGCTCATGGTTCTTGCTGTATTTTAGACTCTGGAAAGAAGAGCTTGCTTCTTCGTTTAAACAGAGTGTGTTTCAGGGATGAGAACTCTGGTCTGAATTTCCCTGCAGCAATGGAGTTAAACCCCAGGATCTGTGTCTTCCTACAAGCAAGAGTTCATTTCTGGTAAACCCAGTGAATTTTTGGTTCAAAAGATTTTTCGTCGTTCACGAACCCTACGCTATTCTCACTATTAACTAAAGTGGATTTATGTAAGAGGAGCTGTGGTTTTTATCAGTTTCATAAGCAGAGTTGAAATACATATGGTCTGTATGAGTAGGAAACACAGATCTTTTTTTTCTGGGCATGCTCATGTTTCTTAGTATATTGGAGAAACTGGAAAGAACAGGATGATTCTTGCCTTAAAACAGAGTGTGTTTCAGGGATGAGAACTCTTGTCTGAATTTGCCTTCAGAAACGGAGTTAAACTCCATGATCAGTGTCTTCCTACAAGCAAGAGTTCATTTCTGGTAAACCCAGTGAATTTTGGGCTCAAATGATTTTTCGCAGTTCATGAACCCAACATATTTCTCACTATTAACAAAAGAGCATTTGTGTAAGAGGAGCTGTGGTTTGTATCAGTTTCATGAGCAGAGTTGAACTACATGTGGTCCTTATGAGTAAGAAAGACAGTTCTTTTTTGCAGGGCATGTTCATGGTTCTTGCTGTATTTTAGACACTGGAAAGAAGAGCTTGCTTCTTGCGTTATAACAGAGGGTGTTTCAGGGATGAGAACTCTGGTCTGAATTTCCCTTCATTAACGGAGTTGAACCCCAGGATCTGTGTCTTCCTACAAGCAAGAGTTCAGTCCTGGTAAACCCAGTGAATTTTGGGCTAAATGATATTTCGCAGTTCAGGAACCCAACGCTATTCTCACTATTAACTAAAGAGCATTTACGTAAGAGGCGGTGTGGTCTGTATCAGTTTCATAAGCAGAGTTGAACTACATATGGTCTGTATGAATAGGAAACACAGTTCTTTTTTTCAGGCCATGTTCATGGTTCTTACTGTATATTAGACTCTGGAAAGAAGAGCTAGCTTCTTCATTTAAACAGAGTGTGTTTCAGGGATGAGAACTATGGTCTGAATTTCCCTGCAGAGACGGTGTTAAACTCCAGGATCTGTGTCTTTCTACAAGCAAGAGTTCATTTCTGGTAAACGCAGTGATTTTTGGGCTCAAATGATTTTTCGCACTTCACGAACCCAACATGATTCTCACTATTAACTAAAGAGGATTTATGAAAGAGGAGCTTGTTTTGTATCAGTTCATTAAGCAGAGTTGAACTACATATGGTCTGTATGAGTCGGAAACACAGTTCATTTTTCTGGGCATGCTCATCTTTCTTACTATATTGGAGACACTGGAAAGAAGAGGATGATTCTTGCCTTAAAACAGAGTGTTTTTCAGGGATGCGAACTCTGGTCTGAATTTGCCTTCAGAAACGGAGTTAAACACCAGGATCTGTGTCTTCCTATAAGCAAGAGTTCATTTCTGGTAAACCCAGTAAATTTTGGGCTCAAATGATTTTTCGCATTTCACGAACCCAACATGATTCTCACTATTAACTAAAGAGGATTTATGTAAGAGGAGCTGTGGTTTGTATCAATTTCATAAGCAGAATTGAACTACATATGGTCTGTATGAGTTGGAAACACAGTTCTTTTTTTCTAGGCATGCTCATTTTTCTTACTATATTGGAGACGCAGTAAAGAAGAGCTTGCTTCTTGCGTTATAACAGAGTGTTTTTCAGGGATGAGAACTCTGGTCTGAGTTTACATTCAGAAACCGAGTTAAACCCCAGGATCAGTGTCTTCCTACAAGCAAGAGTTCAGTTCTGGTAAACCCAGTGAATTACGGGCTCAAATGGGTTTTCACAGTTCAGGAACCCATCGCTACTCTCACAATTAACTAAAGAGAATTTATAATTGGAGGTGTAGTCTATATCAGTTTCATAAGCTTTATTGAACAACATATGGTACATATGACTAGGAAACACAGTTCTTTTTTTCAGGGCATGCTCATGGTTCTTGCTGTATTTTAGACTCTGGAAAGAAGTGCTTGCTTCTTGCGTTATAACAGAGTGTGTTTCGGGGATGAGAAATCTGGTCTGAATTTCCCTTCAGAAACGGAGTTAAGCCCCAGGATCTGTGCCTTCCTACAGGCAAGAGTTCATTTCTGGTTAACCCAGTGAATTTTGGGCTCAAATGATTTTTATAGTTCACGCACCCAACGCGATTCTCACTATTAACTAAAGAGCATTTATGTAAGAGGAGATGTGGTTTGTATCAGTTTCATAAGCAGAGTTGAACTACATATGGTCCGTATGAGTACGAAACACAGTATTTTTTTCAGGGCAGGCTCATGGTTCTTGCTGTATTTTAGACTCTGGAAAGAAGAGCTTGCTTCTTCGTTTAAACAGAGTGTGTTTCAGGGATGAGAACTCTGGTCTGAATTTCCCTGCAGCAATGGAGTTAAACCCCAGGATCTGTGTCTTCCTACAAGCAAGAGTTCATTTCTGGTAAACCCAGTGAATTTTTGGTTCAAAAGATTTTTCGTCGTTCACGAACCCTACGCTATTCTCACTATTAACTAAAGTGGATTTATGTAAGAGGAGCTGTGGTTTTTATCAGTTTCATAAGCAGAGTTGAAATACATATGGTCCATATGAGTAGGAAACACAGTTCTTTTTTTCTGGGCGTGCTCATGTTTCTTACTATATGGAGACGCTGGAAAGAAGAGGATGATTCTTGCCTTAAAACAGAGTATTTTTCAGGGTTAAGAACTCAGGTCTGAATTTGTCTTCAGAAACGCAGTTAAACACCAGGATCAGTGTCTTCCTACAAGCAAGAGTTCATTTCTGGTAAACCCAGTGATTTTGGGGCTCAAATGATTTTTCGCAGTTCACAAACCCAACATGATTCTCACTATTAACTAAAGTGGATTTATATAAGAGGAGCTGTTGTTTGTATCAATTTCATAAGCAGAGTTGAACTACATATGGTCTGTATGAGTCGGAAACACAATTCTTTTTTTCTGGGCATACTCATGTTTCTTACTATATTGGAGACTCAGGAAAGAAGAGCTTGCTTCTTGCGTTATAACAGAGTGTTTTTCAGGGATGAGAACTCTGCTCTGAATTTACATTCAGAAACCGAGTTAAACCCCAAGATCAGTGTCTTCCTACAAGCAAGAGTTCAGTTCTGGTAAACCCAGTGTATTTGGTGCTCAAATGATTTTTCGCAGTTCAGGAACCCAACGCTATTCTCACAATTAACTAAAGAGCATTTATTTAAGTGGAGGTGTGGTCTGTATCAGTTTCATAAGCAGAGTTGAACAACATATGGTACGTATGAATGGGAAACACAGTTCTTTTTTTTCAGGGCATGCTCAAAGTTCTTGCTGTATTTTATAATCTGGAAAGAAGAGCTTGCTTCTTGCGTTATAACAGAGTGTGTTTCAGGGATGAGAACTCTGGTCTGAATTTCCCTTCAGAAACGGAGTTAAGCCCCAGGATCTGTGTCTTCCTACAAGCAAGAGTTCATTTCCGGTTAACCCAGTGAATTTTGGGCTCAAATGATTTTTCGAAGTTCATGAACCCTACGCTATTATCACTATTATCTAAAGAGATTTTATGTAAGAGGAGCTGCGGTCTGTATCATTTCATAATTAGAGGTGAACTACATATGGTCCGTATGAGTAGGAAACACAATTCTTTTTTTCTGGGCATGCTCACGGTTCTTACTGTATTGGAGACGCTGGAAAGAAGAGGATGATTCTTGCCTTAAAACAGAGTCTTTTTCAGGGTTGAGAAATCTGGTCTGAATTTGCCTTCATAAACGGAGTTAAACCCCATGATCTGTTTCTTTCTACAAGCAATAGTTCAGTTCCAGTAAACCCAGTGAATTTTGGGCTCAAATGATTTTTCGCAGTTCAGGAACCCAACGCTACTTTCTCTATTAACTAAAGAGCATTTATGTAAGAGGAACTGTGTTTTGTATCAGTTTTATAAGGAGAGTTGAACTACATATGGTCCGTCAGAATGGGAAACACAGTTCTTTTTTTCAGGGCATGCTCATGGTTCTTGCTGTATTTTAGACTCTGGAAAGAAGAACTTGCTTCTTGCGTTAAAACAGAGTGTGTTTCATGGATGAGAACACTGGTCTGAATTTCCCTTCAGAAACGGAGTTAAACCCCAGGATCTGTGTCTTCCTACAAGCAAGTTCATTTCAGTTAAACACAGTGAATTTTGGGTTCAAATGATTTTTTGCAGTTCATGCACCCAACATGATTCTCACTATTAACTAAAGAGCATTTATGTAAGAGGAGCCATGGTTTGTATCAGTTTCATAAGCAGAGTTGAACTACATATGGTCCTTATGAGTAGGAAACACAGTTCTTTTTTTCAGGGCATGCTCATGGTTCTTGCTCTATTTTAGACTCTGGAAAGAAGAGCTTGCTTCTTGCGTTATAACAGAGTGTGTCTTCGGGATGAGAACTCTGGTATGAATTTCCCTTCAGAAACGGAGTTAAACCCCAGGATCTGTGTCTCCCTACAAGCAAGAGTCCATTTCTGGTTAACCCAGTGAATTTTTGGCTGAAATGATTTTTTGCAGTTCACGAACCCAACACGATTCTCACTATTAACTAAAGAGCATTAATGTAAGCGGAGCTCAGGTTTGTATCATTTTCATAAGCAGAGTTGAACTACATATGGTCCATATGAGTAGGAAACACAGTTCTTTTTTTCAGGGCATGCTCATGCTGTTCTTGCTGTATTTGTGATGCTGGAAAAAAGAGCTTGTTTCTTGCATTAAAACAGGGTGTATTTCATGGATGAGAACTCTGGTCTGAATTTCCCTTAACAAACGGAGTTAAACACCATGATCTTTGTCTTCCTACCAGCAAGTGTTCATTTCTGATAATCCAAGTGAATTTTGGCTCAAATGATTTTTGGCAGTTCAGGAACCCACCGCTACTTTCTCTATTATCTAAAGAGGATTTATGGAAGAGGAGCTGCGGTTTGTATCAGTTTCATGAGCACAGTTGAACTACATATGGTCCTTATGAGTAGGAAACACAGTTCTTTTTTTCAGGGCATGCTCATGGTTCTTGCTGTATTTTAGACTCTGGAAAGAAGAACTTGCTTCTTGCGTTAAAACAGAGTGTGTTTCATGGATGAGAACACTGGTCTGAATTTCCCTTCAGAAACGGAGTTAAGCCCCAGGATCTGTGTCTTCCTACAAGCAAGAGTTCATTTCTGGTTAACCCAGTGAATTTTGGGCTCAAATGATTTTTCGCACTTCAGGAACCCTACGCTATTATCACTATTATCTAAAGAGATTTTATGTAAGAGGAGCTGCGGTCTGTATCATTTCATAATTAGAGGTGAACTACATATGGTCCGTATGAGTAGGATACACAATTCTTTTTTTCTGGGCATGCTCACGGTTCTTACTGTATTGGAGACGCTGGAAAGAAGAGGATGATTCTTGCCTTAAAACAGAGTGTTTTTCAGGGTTGAGAAATCTGGTCTGAATTTGCCTTCATAAACGGAGTTAAACCCCATGATCTGTTTCTTTCTACAAGCAATAGTTCAGTTCCAGTAAACCCAGTGAATTTTGGGCTCAAATGATTTTTCGCAGTTCAGGAACCCAACGCTACTTTCTCTATTAACTAAAGAGCATTTATGTAAGAGGAACTGTGTTTTGTATCAGTTTTATAAGCAGAGTTGAACTACATATGGTCCGTCTGAATGGGAAACACAGTTCTTGTTTTCAGGGCATGCTCATGGTTCTTGCTGTATTTTAGACTCTGGAAAGAAGAGCTTGCTTCTTCGTTTAAACAGAGTGTGTTTCAGGGATGAGAACTCTGGTCTGAATTTCCCTGCAGAAATGGAGTTAAACCCCAGGATCTGTGTCTTCCTACAAGCAAGAGTTCATTTCTGGTAAACCCAGTGAATTTTTGGTTCAAAAGATTTTTCGTCGTTCACGAACCCTACGCTATTCTCACTATTAACTAAAGTGGATTTATGTAAGAGGAGCTGTGGTTTTTATCAGTTTCATAAGCAGAGTTGAAATACATATGGTCTGTATGAGTAGGAAACACAGATCTTTTTTTCTGGGCATGCTCATGTTTCTTAGTATATTGGAGAAACTGGAAAGAACAGGATGATTCTTGCCTTAAAACAGAGTGTGTTTCAGGGATGAGAACTCTTGTCTGAATTTGCCTTCAGAAACGGAGTTAAACTCCAGGATCAGTGTCTTCCTACAAGCAAGAGTTCATTTCTGGTAAACCCAGTGAATTTTGGGCTCAAATGATTTTTCGCAGTTCACGAACCCAACATATTTCTCACTATTAACAAAAGAGCATTTGTGTAAGAGGAGCTGTGGTTTGTATCAGTTTCATGAGCAGAGTTGAACCACATGTGGTCCTTATGAGTAAGAAAGACTGTTCTTTTTGCAGGGCATGTTCATGGTTCTTGCTGTATTTTAGACACTGGAAAGAAGAGCTTGCTTCTTGCGTTATAACAGAGGGTGTTTCAGGGATGAGAACTCTGGTCTGAATTTCCCTTCATTAACGGAGTTGAACCCCAGGATCTGTGTCTTCCTACAAGCAAGAGTTCAGTCCTGGTAAACCCAGTGAATTTTGGGCTAAATGATATTTCGCAGTTCAGGAACCCAACGCTATTCTCACTATTAACTAAAGAGCATTTACGTAAGAGGCGGTGTGGTCTGTATCAGTTTCATAAGCAGAGTTGAACTACATATGGTCTGTATGAATAGGAAACACAGTTCTTTTTTTCAGGCCATGTTCATGGTTCTTACTGTATATTAGACTCTGGAAAGAAGAGCTAGCTTCTTCATTTAAACAGAGTGTGTTTCAGGGATGAGAACTATGGTCTGAATTTCCCTGCAGAGACGGTGTTAAACCCCAGGATCTGTGTCTTTCTACAAGCAAGAGTTCATTTCTGGTAAACGCAGTGATTTTTGGGCTCAAATGATTTTTCGCACTTCACGAACCCAACATGATTCTCACTATTAACTAAAGAGGATTTATGAAAGAGGAGCTTGTTTTGTATCAGTTTCATAAGCAGAGTTGAACTACATATGGTCTGTATGAGTCGGAAACACAGTTCATTTTTCTGGGCATGCTCATCTTTCTTACTATATTGGAGACACTGGAAAGAAGAGGATGATTCTTGCCTTAAAACAGAGTGTTTTTCAGGGATGCGAACTCTGGTCTGAATTTGCCTTCAGAAACGGAGTTAAACACCAGGATCTGTGTCTTCCTATAAGCAAGAGTTCATTTCTGGTAAACCCAGTAAATTTTGGGCTCAAATGATTTTTCGCATTACACGAACCCAACATGATTCTCACTATTAACTAAAGAGGATTTATGTAAGAGGAGCTGTGGTTTGTATCAATTTCATAAGCATAGTTGAACTACATATGGTCTGTATGAGTTGGAAACACAGTTCTTTTTTTCTAGGCATGCTCATTTTTCTTACTATATTGGAGACGCAGTAAAGAAGAGCTTGCTTCTTGCGTTATAACAGAGTGTTTTTCAGGGATGAGAACTCTGGTCTGAGTTTACATTCAGAAACCGAGTTAAACCCCCGGATCAGTGTCTTCCTACAAGCAAGAGTTCAGTTCTGGTAAACCCAGTGAATTACGGGCTCAAATGGTTTTTCACAGTTCAGGAACCCATCGCTACTCTCACAATTAACTAAAGAGAATTTATAATTGGAGGTGTAGTCTGTATCAGTTTCATAAGCTTAATTGAACAACATAGGGTACATATGACTAGGAAACACAGTTCTTTTTTTCAGGGCATGCTCATGGTTCTTGCTGTATTTTAGAATCTGGAAAGAAGAGCTTGCTTCTTGCGTTATAACAGAGTGTGTTTCGGGGATGAGAAATGGTCTGAATTTCCCTTCAGAAACGGAGTTAAGCCCCAGGATCTGTGCCTTCCTACAGGCAAGAGTTCATTTCTGGTTAACCCAGTGAATTTTGGGCTCAAATGATTTTTATAGTTCACACACCCAACGCGATTCTCACTATTAACTAAACAGCATTTATGTAAGAGGAGATGTGGTTTGTATCAGTTTCATAAGCAGAGTTGAACTACATATGGTCCGTATGAGTACGAAACACAGTATTTTTTTCAGGGCAGGCTCATGGTTCTTGCTGTATTTTAGACTCTGGAAAGAAGAGCTTGCTTCTTCGTTTAAACAGAGTGTGTTTCAGGGATGAGAACTCTGGTCTGAATTTCCCTGCAGAAATGGAGTTAAACCCAAGGATCTGTGTCTTCCTAAAAGCAAGAGTTCATTTCTGGTTAACCCAGTGAATTTTTGCTTCAAATGATTTTTTGCAGTTCACGAACCCAACGCGATTCTCAGTATTAACTAAAGAGCATTTATGTAAGAGGAGCTGTGGTTTGTATCAGTTTCATAAGCAGAGTTGAACTACATATGGTCCATATGAGTAGGAAACACAGTTCTTTTTTTCTGGGCATGCTCATGTTTCTTACTATATGGAGACGCTGGAAAGAAGAGGATGATTCTTGCCTTAAAACAGAGTGTTTTTCAGGGTTAAGTACTCAGGTCTGAATTTGTCTTCAGAAACGCAGTTAAACACCAGGATCAGTGTCTTCCTAGAAGCAAGAGTTCATTTCTGGTAAACCCAGTGATTTTGGGGCTCAAATGATTTTTCGCAGTTCACAAACCCAACATGATTCTCACTATTAACTAAAGTGGATTTATATTAGAGGAGCTGTTGTTTGTATCAATTTCATAAGCAGAGTTGAACTACATATGGTCTGTATGAGTCGGAAACACAATTCTTTTTTTCTGGGCATACTCATGTTTCTTACTATATTGGAGACTCAGGAAAGAAGAGCTTGCTTCTTGCGTTATAACAGAGTGTTTTTCAGGGATGAGAACTCTGCTCTGAATTTACATTCAGAAACCGAGTTAAACCCCAAGATCAGTGTCTTCCTACAAGCAAGAGTTCAGTTCTGGTAAACCCAGTGTATTTGGGGCTCAAATGATTTTTCGCAGTTCAGGAACGCAACGCTATTCTCACAATTAACTAAAGAGCATTTATTTAAGTGGAGGTGTGGTCTGTATCAGTTTCATAAGCAGAGTTGAACAACATATGGTACGTATGAATGGGAAACACAGTTCTTTTTTTCAGGGCATGCTCAAGGTTCTTGCTGTATTTTATAATCTGGAAAGAAGAGCTTGCTTCTTGCGTTATAACAGAGTGTGTTTCAGGGATGAGAACTCTGGTCTGAATTTCCCTTCAGAAATGGAGTTAAGCCCCAGGATCTGTGTCTTCCTACAAGCAAGAGTTCATTTCCGGTTAACCCAGTGAATTTTGGGCTCAAATGATTTTTCGAAGTTCATGAACCCTACGCTATTATCACTATTATCTAAAGAGATTTTATGTAAGAGTAGCTGTGGTCTGTATCATTTCATAATTAGAGGTGAACTACATATGGTCCATATGAGTAGGAAACACAATTCCTTTTTTCTGGGCATGCTCATGGTTCTTACTGTATTGGAGACGCTGGAAAAAAGAGGATGATTCTTGCCTTAAAACAGAGTCTTTTTCAGGGTTGAGAAATCTGGTCTGAATTTGCCTTCATAAACGGAGTTAAACCCCATGATCTGTGTCTTTCTACAAGCAATAGTTCAGTTCCAGTAAACCCAGTGAATTTTGGGCTCAAATGATTTTTCGCAGTTCAGGAACCCAACGCTACTTTCTCTATTAACTAAAGAGCATTTATGTAAGAGGAACTGTGTTTTGTATCAGTTTTATAAGCAGAGTTGAACTACATATGGTCCGTCTGAATGGGAAACACAGTTCTTGTTTTCAGGGCATGCTCATGGTTCTTGCTGTATTTTAGACTCTGGAAAGAAGAGCTTGCTTCTTCGTTTAAACAGAGTGTGTTTCAGGGATGAGAACTCTGGTCTGAATTTCCCTGCAGAAATGGAGTTAAACCCCAGGATCTGTGTCTTCCTACAAGCAAGAGTTCATTTCTGGTAAACCCAGTGAATTTTTGGTTCAAAAGATTTTTCGTCGTTCACGAACCCTACGCTATTCTCACTATTAACTAAAGTGGATTTATGTAAGAGGAGCTGTGGTTTTTATCAGTTTCATAAGCAGAGTTGAAATACATATGGTCTGTATGAGTAGGAAACACAGATCTTTTTTTCTGGGCATGCTCATGTTTCTTAGTATATTGGAGAAACTGGAAAGAACAGGATGATTCTTGCCTTAAAACAGAGTGTGTTTCAGGGATGAGAACTCTTGTCTGAATTTGCCTTCAGAAACGGAGTTAAACTCCAGGATCAGTGTCTTCCTACAAGCAAGAGTTCATTTCTGGTAAACCCAGTGAATTTTGGGCTCAAATGATTTTTCGCAGTTCACGAACCCAACATATTTCTCACTATTAACAAAAGAGCATTTGTGTAAGAGGAGCTGTGGTTTGTATCAGTTTCATGAGCAGAGTTGAACCACATGTGGTCCTTATGAGTAAGAAAGACTGTTCTTTTTGCAGGGCATGTTCATGGTTCTTGCTGTATTTTAGACACTGGAAAGAAGAGCTTGCTTCTTGCGTTATAACAGAGGGTGTTTCAGGGATGAGAACTCTGGTCTGAATTTCCCTTCATTAACGGAGTTGAACCCCAGGATCTGTGTCTTCCTACAAGCAAGAGTTCAGTCCTGGTAAACCCAGTGAATTTTGGGCTAAATGATATTTCGCAGTTCAGGAACCCAACGCTATTCTCACTATTAACTAAAGAGCATTTACGTAAGAGGCGGTGTGGTCTGTATCAGTTTCATAAGCAGAGTTGAACTACATATGGTCTGTATGAATAGGAAACACAGTTCTTTTTTTCAGGCCATGTTCATGGTTCTTACTGTATATTAGACTCTGGAAAGAAGAGCTAGCTTCTTCATTTAAACAGAGTGTGTTTCAGGGATGAGAACTATGGTCTGAATTTCCCTGCAGAGACGGTGTTAAACCCCAGGATCTGTGTCTTTCTACAAGCAAGAGTTCATTTCTGGTAAACGCAGTGATTTTTGGGCTCAAATGATTTTTCGCACTTCACGAACCCAACATGATTCTCACTATTAACTAAAGAGGATTTATGAAAGAGGAGCTTGTTTTGTATCAGTTTCATAAGCAGAGTTGAACTACATATGGTCTGTATGAGTCGGAAACACAGTTCATTTTTCTGGGCATGCTCATCTTTCTTACTATATTGGAGACACTGGAAAGAAGAGGATGATTCTTGCCTTAAAACAGAGTGTTTTTCAGGGATGCGAACTCTGGTCTGAATTTGCCTTCAGAAACGGAGTTAAACACCAGGATCTGTGTCTTCCTATAAGCAAGAGTTCATTTCTGGTAAACCCAGTAAATTTTGGGCTCAAATGATTTTTCGCATTACACGAACCCAACATGATTCTCACTATTAACTAAAGAGGATTTATGTAAGAGGAGCTGTGGTTTGTATCAATTTCATAAGCATAGTTGAACTACATATGGTCTGTATGAGTTGGAAACACAGTTCTTTTTTTCTAGGCATGCTCATTTTTCTTACTATATTGGAGACGCAGTAAAGAAGAGCTTGCTTCTTGCGTTATAACAGAGTGTTTTTCAGGGATGAGAACTCTGGTCTGAGTTTACATTCAGAAACCGAGTTAAACCCCCGGATCAGTGTCTTCCTACAAGCAAGAGTTCAGTTCTGGTAAACCCAGTGAATTACGGGCTCAAATGGTTTTTCACAGTTCAGGAACCCATCGCTACTCTCACAATTAACTAAAGAGAATTTATAATTGGAGGTGTAGTCTGTATCAGTTTCATAAGCTTAATTGAACAACATAGGGTACATATGACTAGGAAACACAGTTCTTTTTTTCAGGGCATGCTCATGGTTCTTGCTGTATTTTAGAATCTGGAAAGAAGAGCTTGCTTCTTGCGTTATAACAGAGTGTGTTTCGGGGATGAGAAATGGTCTGAATTTCCCTTCAGAAACGGAGTTAAGCCCCAGGATCTGTGCCTTCCTACAGGCAAGAGTTCATTTCTGGTTAACCCAGTGAATTTTGGGCTCAAATGATTTTTATAGTTCACGCACCCAACGCGATTCTCACTATTAACTAAAGAGCATTTATGTAAGAGGAGATGTGGTTTGTATCAGTTTCATAAGCAGAGTTGAACTACATATGGTCCGTATGAGTACGAAACACAGTATTTTTTTCAGGGCAGGCTCATGGTTCTTGCTGTATTTTAGACTCTGGAAAGAAGAGCTTGCTTCTTCGTTTAAACAGAGTGTGTTTCAGGGATGAGAACTCTGGTCTGAATTTCCCTGCAGAAATGGAGTTAAACCCAAGGATCTGTGTCTTCCTAAAAGCAAGAGTTCATTTCTGGTTAACCCAGTGAATTTTTGCTTCAAATGATTTTTTGCAGTTCACGAACCCAACGCGATTCTCAGTATTAACTAAAGAGCATTTATGTAAGAGGAGCTGTGGTTTGTATCAGTTTCATAAGCAGAGTTGAACTACATATGGTCCATATGAGTAGGAAACACAGTTCTTTTTTTCTGGGCATGCTCATGTTTCTTACTATATGGAGACGCTGGAAAGAAGAGGATGATTCTTGCCTTAAAACAGAGTGTTTTTCAGGGTTAAGTACTCAGGTCTGAATTTGTCTTCAGAAACGCAGTTAAACACCAGGATCAGTGTCTTCCTAGAAGCAAGAGTTCATTTCTGGTAAACCCAGTGATTTTGGGGCTCAAATGATTTTTCGCAGTTCACAAACCCAACATGATTCTCACTATTAACTAAAGTGGATTTATATTAGAGGAGCTGTTGTTTGTATCAATTTCATAAGCAGAGTTGAACTACATATGGTCTGTATGAGTCGGAAACACAATTCTTTTTTTCTGGGCATACTCATGTTTCTTACTATATTGGAGACTCAGGAAAGAAGAGCTTGCTTCTTGCGTTATAACAGAGTGTTTTTCAGGGATGAGAACTCTGCTCTGAATTTACATTCAGAAACCGAGTTAAACCCCAAGATCAGTGTCTTCCTACAAGCAAGAGTTCAGTTCTGGTAAACCCAGTGTATTTGGGGCTCAAATGATTTTTCGCAGTTCAGGAACGCAACGCTATTCTCACAATTAACTAAAGAGCATTTATTTAAGTGGAGGTGTGGTCTGTATCAGTTTCATAAGCAGAGTTGAACAACATATGGTACGTATGAATGGGAAACACAGTTCTTTTTTTCAGGGCATGCTCAAGGTTCTTGCTGTATTTTATAATCTGGAAAGAAGAGCTTGCTTCTTGCGTTATAACAGAGTGTGTTTCAGGGATGAGAACTCTGGTCTGAATTTCCCTTCAGAAATGGAGTTAAGCCCCAGGATCTGTGTCTTCCTACAAGCAAGAGTTCATTTCTGGTTAACCCAGTGAATTTTGGGCTCAAATGATTTTTCGAAGTTCATGAACCCTACGCTATTATCACTATTATCTAAAGAGATTTTATGTAAGAGTAGCTGTGGTCTGTATCATTTCATAATTAGAGGTGAACTACATATGGTCCATATGAGTAGGAAACACAATTCCTTTTTTCTGGGCATGCTCATGGTTCTTACTGTATTGGAGACGCTGGAAAAAAGAGGATGATTCTTGCCTTAAAACAGAGTCTTTTTCAGGGTTGAGAAATCTGGTCTGAATTTGCCTTCATAAACGGAGTTAAACCCCATGATCTGTGTCTTTCTACAAGCAATAGTTCAGTTCCAGTAAACCCAGTGAATTTTGGGCTCAAATGATTTTTCGCAGTTCAGGAACCCAACGCTACTTTCTCTATTAACTAAAGAGCATTTATGTAAGAGGAACTGTGTTTTGTATCAGTTTTATAAGCAGAGTTGAACTACATATGGTCCGTCTGAATGGGAAACACAGTTCTTTTTTTCAGGGCATGCTCATGGTTCTTGCTGTATTTTAGACTCTGGAAAGAAGAACTTGCTTCTTGCGTTAAAACAGAGTGTGTTTCATGGATGAGAACACTGGTCTGAATTTCCCTTCAGAAACGGAGTTAAACCCCAGGATCTGTGTCTTCCTACAAGCAAGTTCATTTCTGTTAAACACAGTGAATTTTGGGTTCAAATAATTTTTTGCAGTTCACGCACCCAACATGATTCTCACTATTAACTAAAGAGCATTTATGTAAGAGGAGCCATGGTTTGTATCAGTTTCATAAGCAGAGTTGAACTACATATGGTCCTTATGATTAGGAAAAACAGTTCTTTTTTTCTGGGCATGCTCATATTTCTTACTATATGGAGACGCTGGAAAGAAGAGGATGATTCTTGCCTTAAAACAGAGTGTTTTTCAGGGTTAAGTACTCAGGTCTGAATTTGTCTTCAGAAACGCAGTTAAACACCAGGATCAGTGTCTTCCTACAAGCAAGAGTTCATTTCTGGTAAACCCAGTGATTTTGGGGCTCAAATGATTTTTCGCAGTTCACAAACCCAACATGATTCTCACTATTAACTAAAGTGGATTTATATAAGAGGAGCTGTTGTTTGTATCAATTTCATAAGCAGAGTTGAACTACATATGGTCTGTATGAGTCGGAAACACAATTCTTTTTTTCTGGGCATACTCATGTTTCTTACTATATTGGAGACTCAGGAAAGAAGAGCTTGCTTCTTGCGTTATAACAGAGTGTTTTTCAGGGATGAGAACTCTGCTCTGAATTTACATTCAGAAACCGAGTTAAACCCCAAGATCAGTGTCTTCCTACAAGCAAGAGTTCAGTTCTGGTAAACCCAGTGTATTTGGGGCTCAAATGATTTTTTGCAGTTCAGGAACCCAACGCTATTCTCACAATTAACTAAAGAGCATTTATTTAAGTGGAGGTGTGGTCTGTATCAGTTTCATAAGCAGAGTTGAACAACATATGGTACGTATGAATGGGAAACACAGTTCTTTTTTTCAGGGCATGCTCAAGGTTCTTGCTGTATTTTATAATCTGGAAAGAAGAGCTTGCTTCTTGCGTTATAACAGAGTGTGTTTCAGGGATGAGAACTCTGGTCTGAATTTCCCTTCAGAAACGGAGTTAAGCCCCAGGATCTGTGTCTTCCTACAAGCAAGAGTTCATTTCCGGTTAACCCAGTGAATTTTGGGCTCAAATGATTTTTCGAAGTTCATGAACCCTACGCTATTATCACTATTATCTAAAGAGATTTTATGTAAGAGTAGCTGTGGTCTGTATCATTTCATAATTAGAGGTGAACTACATATGGTCCATATGAGTAGGAAACACAATTCCTTTTTTCTGGGCATGCTCACGGTTCTTACTGTATTGGAGACGCTGGAAAGAAGAGGATGATTCTTGCCTTAAAACAGAGTCTTTTTCAGGGTTGAGAAATCTGGTCTGAATTTGCCTTCATAAACGGAGTTAAACCCCATTATCCGTTTCTTTCTACAAGCAATAGTTCAGTTCCAGTAAACCCAGTGAATTTTGGGCTCAAATGATTTTTCGCAGTTCAGGAACCCAACGCTACTTTCTCTATTAATAAAGAGCATTTATGTAAGAGGAACTGTGTTTTGTATCAGTTTTATAAGCAGAGTTGAACTACATATGGTCCGTCTGAATGGGAAACACAGTTCTTTTTTTCAGGGCATGCTCATGGTTCTTGCTGTATTTTAGACTCTGGAAAGAAGAACTTGCTTCTTGCGTTAAAACAGAGTGTGTTTCATGGATGAGAACACTGGTCTGAATTTCCCTTCAGAAACGGAGTTAAACCCCAGGATCTGTGTCTTCCTACAAGCAAGTTCATTTCTGTTAAACACAGTGAATTTTGTGTTCAAATGATTTTTTGCAGTTCACGCACCCAACATGATTCTCACTATTAACTAAAGAGCATTTATGTAAGAGGAGCCATGGTTTGTATCAGGTTCATAAGCAGAGTTGAACTACATATGGTCCTTATGAGTAGGAAACACAGTTCTTTTTTTCAGGGCATGCTCATGGTTCTTGCTCTATTTTAGACTCTGGAAAGAAGAGCTTGCTTCTTGCGTTATAACAGAGTGTGTCTTCGGGATGAGAACTCTGGTATGAATTTCCCTTCAGAAACGGAGTTAAACCCCAGGATCTGTGTCTCCCTACAAGCAAGAGTCCATTTCTGGTTAACCCAGTGAATTTTTGGCTGAAACGATTTTTTGCAGTTCACGAACCCAACACGATTCTCACTATTAACTAAAGAGCATTAATGTAAGCGGAGCTCAGGTTTGTACCATTTTCATAAGCAGAGTTGAACTACATATGGTCCGTATGAGTAGGAAACACAGTTCTTTTTTTCAGGGCATGCTCATGCTGTTCTTGCTCTATTTGTGACGCTGGAAAAAAGAGCTTGTTTCTTGCATTAAAACAGGGTGTATTTCATGGATGAGAACTCTGGTCTGAATTTCCCTTAACAAACGGAGTTAAACACCATGATCTTTGTCTTCCTACCAGCAAGTGTTCATTTCTGATAATCCAAGTGAATTTTGGCTCAAATGATTTTTGGCAGTTCAGGAACCCACCGCTACTTTCTCTATTATCTAAAGAGGATTTATGGAAGAGGAGCTGCGGTTTGTATCAGTTTCATGAGCACAGTTGAACTACATATGGTCCTTATGAGTAGGAAACACAGTTCTTTTTTTCAGGGCATGCTCATGGTTCTTGCTGTATTTTAGACTCTGGAAAGAAGAACTTGCTTCTTGCGTTAAAACAGAGTGTGTTTCATGGATGAGAACACTGGTCTGAATTTCCCTTCAGAAACGGAGTTAAGCCCCAGGATCTGTGTCTTCCTACAAGCAAGAGTTCATTTCTGGTTAACCCAGTGAATTTTGGGCTCAAACGATTTTTCGCACTTCAGGAACCCTACGCTATTCTCACTATTATCTAAAGAGATTTTATGTAAGAGGAGCTGCGGTCTGTATGATTTCATAATTAGAGGTGAACTACATATGGTCCGTATGAGTAGGATACACAATTCTTTTTTTCTGGGCATGCTCACGGTTCTTACTGTATTGGAGACGCTGGAAAGAAGAGGATGATTCTTGCCTTAAAACAGAGTGTTTTTCAGGGTTGAGAAATCTGGTCTGAATTTGCCTTCATAAACGGAGTTAAACCCCATGATCTGTTTGTTCCTACAAGCAATAGTTCAGTTCCAGTAAACCCAGTGAATTTTGGGCTCAAATGATTTTTTCGCAGTTCAGGAACCCAACGCTACTTTCTCTATTAACTAAAGAGCATTTATGTAAGAGGAACTGTGTTTTGTATCAGTTTTATAAGCAGAGTTGAACTACATATGGTCCGTCTGAATGGGAAACACAGTTCTTTTTTTCAGGGCATGCTCATGGTTCTTGCTGTATTTTAGACTCTGGAAAGAAGAACTTGCTTCTTGCGTTAAAACAGAGTGTGTTTCATGGATGAGAACACTGGTCTAATTTCCCTTCAGAAACGGAGTTAAACCCCAGGATCTGTGTCTTCCTACAAGCAAGTTCATTTCTGTTAAACACAGTGAATTTTGGGTTCAAATGATTTTTTGCAGTTCACGCACCCAACATGATTCTCACTATTAACTAAAGAGCATTTATGTAAGAGGAGCCATGGTTTGTATCAGTTTCATAAGCAGAGTTGAACTACATATGGTCCTTATGAGTAGGAAACACAGGTCTTTTTTTCAGGGCATGCTCATGGTTCTTGCTCTATTTTAGACTCTGGAAAGAAGAGCTTGCTTCTTGCGTTACAACAGAGTGTATCTTAGGGATGATAACTCTGGTATGATTTGCCTTCAGAAACGGAGTTAAACCTCAGGATCTGTGTCTCCCTACAAGCAAGAGTCCATTTCTGGTTAACCCAGTGAATTTTTGGCTGAAATGATTTTTTGCAGTTCACGACCCAACACGATTCTCAGTATTAACTAAAGAGCATTAATGTAAGAGGAGCTGTGGTTTGTATCAGTTTCATAAGCAGAGTTGAACTACATATGGTCCATATGAGTAGGAAACACAGTTCTTTTTTTCTGGGCATGCTCATGTTTCTTACTATATGGAGACGCTGGAAAGAAGAGGATGGTTCTTGCCTTAAAACAGAGTGTTTTTCAGGGTTGAGAAATCTGGTCTGAATTTGCCTTCATAAACGGAGTTAAACTCCATGATCTGTTTCTTTCTACAAGCAATAGTTCATTTCCAGTAAACCCAGTGTATTTTGGGCTCAAATGATTTTTCACAGTTCAGGAACCCAAAGCTATTTTCTCCATTAACTAAAGAGCATTTATGTAAGAGGAACTGTTTTTTGTATCAGTTTCATAAGCAGAGTTGAACTACATATGGTGCGTATGAGTAGGAAACACAGTTCTTTTTTTCAGGGCATGCTCATGGTTCTTGCTGTATTTTAGAATCTGGAAAGAAGAACTTGCTTCTTGCGTTAAAACAGAGTGTGTTTCATGGATGAGAACACTGGTCTGAATTTCCCTTCAGAAATGGAGTTAAGCCCCAGGATCTGTGTCTTCCTACAAGCAAGAGTTCATTTCTGGTTAACCCAGTGAATTTGGGGCTCAAATGATTTTTCGAAGTTCACGAACCCTACGCTATTCTCACTATTATCTAAAGAGGATTTATGTAAGAGGAGCTGAGGTCTGTATCATTTCATAATTAGAGGTGAACTACATATGGTCCTTATGAGTAGGAAACACAGTTCTTTTTTTCAGGGCATGCCTTTTGTTCTTGCTGTATTTTAGAATCTAGAAAGAAGAGCTTGCTTCTTGCATAAAAACAGAGTGTGTTTCAGGGAAGAGAACTCTGGTCTGATTTTCCCTTCAGAAACGGAGTTAAACCCCAGGATCTGTGTCTTCCTACAAGCAAGAGTTCAGTTCTGGTAAACCCAGTGAATTTTGGGCTCAAATGATTTTTCGCAGTTCAGGAACCCAACGCTATTCTCACAATTAACTATAGAGCATTTATTTAAGTGGAGGTTTGGTCTGTATCAGTTTCATAAGCCAGTTGAACAACATATGGTACATATGAATAGGAAACACAGTTCTTTTTTTCAGGGCATGCTCATGTTTCTTGCTGTATTTTATACTCTGGAAAGAAGAGCTTGCTTCTTGCTTTATAACAGAGTGTGTTTCAGGGATGAGAACTCTGGTCTGAATTTCCCTTCAGAAACGGAGTTAAGCCCCAGGATCTGTGTCTTCCTACAAGCAAGAGTTCATTTCTGGTAAACAAAGTGAATTTTGGGCTGAAATGCTTTTGCACAGATCAGCAAACAATACCGATTCTCACTATTAACTAAAGAGCATTAATGTAAGAGGAGCTTTGGTTTGTATCAGTTTCATAAGCAGAGTTGAACTACATATTGTCCGTATGAGAAGGAAACATAGTTCTTTTTTTCTGGGAATGCTTATGTTTCTTACTATATAGGATACGCTAGAAAGTAGAGGATGATTCTTGCCTTAAAACAGAGTGTTTTTCAGGGATGAGAACTCTGGTCTGAAATTCCCTGCATAAACGGAGTTAAACCCCAGGTTCTGTTTCTTCCTACAAGCAGGAGCTCAGTTCTGGTAAACCCAGTGATTTTTTGGCCCAAATGGTTTTTTTGCAGTTCAAGAACCCAACATGATTGTCACTATTAACTAAAGAGGATTTATGTAGGAAGAGCTGTGGTTTGTATCAATTTCCTAAGCGTAGTTGAACTACATATCGTCCTTATGAGTAGGAAACACAGTTGTTTTTTTTTTCTGTTCATGCTCATGTTTCTTACTCTATTGGAGACTCAGGAAAGAAGAGCTTGCTTCTTGCGTTATAACGGAGAGTTTTTCAGGGATGAGAACTCTAATCTGAATTTACATTCAGAAAAGGAGTTAAACCCCAGGATCAGTGTCTTCATACAAGCAAGTTCAGTTCTGGTAAACCCAGTGATTTTTTGGCCCAAATGATTATTTGCAGTTCAAGAACCCAACATGATTCTCACTATTAACTAAAGAGCATTTATGTAAGAAGATCTGTGGTTTGTATCAGTTTCATGAGCAGATTTGAACTACATATGATTTGTCCGAGTAGGAAACACAGTTCTTTTTTTCAGGGCATGCCCATGGTTCCTGCTGAATTTTAGACTCTAGAAAGAAGAGCTTGCTTCTTGCGTTAAAACAGAGTGTGTTTCAGGGAAGAGAACTCTGGTCTGAATTTCCCTTCAGAAACGGAGTTAAACCCCAGGATCTGTGTCTTCCTATAAGCAAGTGTTCATTTCTGGTAAACAAAGTGAATTTTGGGCTCAAATGATTTTTCGCAGTTCAGGAACCAAACAATATTCTTACTATTAAATAATGAGAATTTATGTAAGAGGAGCTGCGGTCTGTATCATTTCATAATTAGAGTTGTACTACATATCGTCCTTATGAGTAGGAAACACAGTTCTTTTTTTCTGGGCATGCTCAATGTTCTTACTGTATTGGAGATGCTGGAAAGAAGAGGATGATTCTTGCCTTAAAACAGAGTGTTTTTCAGGGGTGAGAACTCTGGTGTGAATTGCCTTCAGAAACGGAGTTAAACCCCAGGATCAATGTCTTCCTACAACCAAGAGTTCATTTCTGGTAAAACTAGTGATTTTATGGACAAATGACTTTTTGCAGTTCACGAACCCAACATGATTCTCACTATTAACTAAAGAGCATTTATGTAAGAGGAGCCGTGGTTTGTATCAGTTTCATAAGGAGAGTTGAACTACATATGGTCCTTATGAGTAGGAAACACAGTTCTTTTTTTCAGGGCATGTTCATGGTTCTTGCTCTATTTTAGACTCTGAAAAGAAGAGCTTGCTTCTTGCGTTATAATAGAGTGTGTTTTAGGGATGAGAACTCTGGTCTGACTTTCCCTTCAGAAACGGAGTTAAACCCCAGGATCTGTGTCTTCCTACAAGCAAGAGTCCATTTCTGGTTAACCCAGTGAATTTTTGGCTCAAATGATTTTTTGCAGTTCACGAACCCAACGCGATTCTCAGTATTAACTAAAGAGCATTTATGTAAGAGGAGCTATGGTTTGTATCAGTTTCATAAGCAGAGTTGAACTACATATGGTCCATATGAGTAGGAAACACAGTTCTTTTTCTGGGCATGCTCATGTTTCTTACGATATGGAGACGCTGGAAAGAAGAGGATGATTCTTGCCTTAAAACAGAGTGTTTTTCAGGGTTGAGAACTCGGGTCTGAATTTGTCTTCAGAAACGGAGTTAAACACCAGGATCAGTGTCTTCCTATAAGCAAGAGTTCACTTCTGGTAAACCCAGTGATTTTGGGGCTCAAATGATTTTTCGCAGTTCACGAACCCAACATGATTCTCACTATTAACTAAAGTGGATTTGTGTAAGAGGAGCTGTTGTTTGTATCAATTTCATAAGCAGAGTTGAACTACATATGGTCTGTATGAGTCAGAAACACAATTCTTTTTTTCTGGGCATACTCATGTTTCTTACTATATTGGAGACTCAGGAAAGAAGAGCTTGCTTCTTGCGTTATAACAGAGTGTTTTTCAGGGATGAGAACTCTGCTCTGAATTTACATTCAGAAACCGAGTTAAACCCCAAGATCAGTGTCTTCCTACAAGCAAGAGTTCAGTTCTGGTAAACCCAGTGAATTTTGGGCTCAAATGATTTTTCGCAGTTCAGGAACCCAACGCTATTCTCACAATTAACTAAGGAGCATTTATTTAAGTGGAGGTGTGGTCTGTATCAGTTTCATAAGCAGAGTTGAACAACATATGGTACGTATGAATGGGAAACACAGTTCTTTTTTTCAGGGCATGCTCAAGGTTCTTGCTGTATTTTATAATCTGGAAAGAAGAGCTTGCTTCTTGCGTTATAACAGAGTGTGTTTCAGGGATGAGAACTCTGGTCTGAATTTCCCTTCAGAAACGGAGTTAAGCCCCAGGATCTGTGTCTTCCTACAAGCAAGAGTTCATTTCCGGTTAACCCAGTGAATTTTGGGCTCAAATGATTTTTCGAAGTTCATGAACCCTACGCTATTCTCACTATTATCTAAAAAGATTTTATGTAAGAGGAGCTGCGGTCTGTATCATTTCATAATTAGAGGTGAACTACATAAGGTCCGTATGAATAGGAAACACAATTCTTTTTTTCTGGGCATGCTCACGGTTCTTACTCTATTGGAGACGCTGGAAAGAAGAGGATGATTCTTGCCTTAAAACAGAGTGTTTTTCAGGGTTGAGAAATCTGGTCTGAATTTGCCTTCATAAACGGAGTTAAACCCCATGATCTGTTTCTTTCTACAAGCAATAGTTCAGTTCCAGTAAACCCAGTGAATTTTGGGCTCAAATGATTTTTCACAGTTCAGGAACCCAACGCTACTTTCTCTATTAACTAAAGAGCATTTATGTAAGAGGAACTGTGTTTTGTATCAGTTTTATAAGCAGAGTTGAACTACATATGGTCCGTCTGAATGGGAAACACAGTTCTTTTTTTCAGGGCATGCTCATGGTTCTTGCTCTATTTTAGACTCTGGAAAGAAGAACTTGCTTCTTGCATTAAAACAGAGTGTGTTTCATGGATGAGAACACTGGTCTGAATTTCCCTTCAGAAACGGAGTTAAACCCCAGGATCTGTGTCTTCCTACAAGCAAGTTCATTTCTGTTAAACACAGTGAATTTTGGGTTCAAATGATTTTTTGCAGTTCACGCACCCAACATGATTCTCACTATCAACTAAAGAGCATTTATGTAAGAGGAGCCGTGGTTTGTATCAGTTTCATAAGCAGAGTTGAACTACATATGGTCCTTATGAGTAGGAAACACAGGTCTTTTTTTCAGGGCATGCTCATGGTTCTTGCTCTATTTTAGACTCTGGAAAGAAGAGCTTGCTTCTTGCGTTATAAAAGAGTGTGTCTTAGGGATGAGAACTCTGGTATGAATTTCCCTTCAGAAACTGAGTTAAATACCAGGATCTGTGTCTCCCTACAAGCAAGAGTCCATTTCTGGTTAACCCAGTGAATTTTTGGCTGAAATGATTTTTTTCAGTTCACGAACCCAACACGATTCTCAGTATTAACTAAAGAGCATTAATGTAAGAGGAGCTGTGGTTTGTATCAGTTTCATAAGCAGAGTTGAACTACATATGGTCCATATGAGTAGGAAACACAGTTCTTTTTTTCTGGGCATGCTCATGTTTCTTACTATATGGAGACGCTGGAAAGAAGAGGATGATTCTTGCCTTAAAACAGAGTGTTTTTCAGGGTTGAGAAATCTGGTCTGAATTTGCCTTCATAAACGGAGTTAAACTCCATGATCTGTTTCTTTCTACAAGCAATAGTTCATTTCCAGTAAACCCAGTGTATTTTGGGCTCAAATGATTTTTCGTAGTTCAGGAACCCAAAGCTACTTTCTCCATTAACTAAAGAGCATTTATGTAAGAGGAACTGTTTTTTGTATCAGTTTCATAAGCAGAGTTGAACTACATATGGTCCGTCTGAATGGGAAACACAGTTCTTTTTTTCAGGGCAGGCTCATGGTTCTTGCTGTATTTTAGACTCTGGAAAGAAGAACTTTCTTCTTGTTTTAAAACAGAGTGTGTTTCTTGGATGAGAACACAGGTCTGAATTTCCCTTCAGAAACGAAGTTAAACCCCAGGATCTGTGTTTTCCTACAAGCAAGTGTTCATTTCTGTTAAACAAAGTGAATTTTGGGCTCAAAAGATATTTCGAAGTTCAGCAACCCAAACCGATTCGCACTATTAACTAAAGAGCATTAATGTAAGCGGAGCTGAGGTTTGTATCATTTTCATAAGCAGAGTTGAACTACATATGGTCCGTATGAGTAGGAAACACAGTTCTTTTTTTCAGGGCATGCTCATGGTTCTTGCTGTATTTGTGACGCTGGAAAAAAGAGCTTGTTTCTTGCATTAAAACAGGGTGTATTTCATGGATGAGAACTCTGGTATGAATTTCCCTTAACAAACGGAGTTAAACACCATGATCTTTGTCTTCCTACCAGCAAGTGTTCATTTCTGATAATCCAAGTGAATTTTGGCTCAAATGATTTTTGGCAGTTCAGGAACCCAATGCTACTTTCTCTATTATCTAAAGAGGATTTATGGAAGAGGAGCTGTGGTTTGTATCAGTTTCATGAGCAGAGTTGAACTACATATGGTCCGTCTGAGTAGGAAACACAGTTCTTTTTTTTCAGGGCATGCTCATGGTTCTTGCTGTATTTTAGACTCTGGAAAGAAGAGCTTGCATTTTGTGGTAAAACGGGGTGTGTTTCATGGATGAGAACAGTGGTCTGAATTTCCCTTCAGAAACGGAGTTAAGCCCCAGGATCTGTGTCTTCCTACAAGCAAGTTCATTTCTGGTAAACACAGTGATTTTTGGGTTCAAATGATTTTTCGCACTTCAAGAACCCAACGTGATTCTCACTATTAACTAAAGAGCATTTATGTAAGAGGAGCCGTGGTTTGTATCAGTTTCATAAGGAGAGTTGAACTACATATGGTCCTTATGAGTAGGAAACACAGTTCTTTTTTTCAGGGTATGTTCATGGTTCTTGCTCTATTTTAGACTCTGAAAAGAAGAGCTTGCTTCTTGCGTTATAACAGAGTGTGTTTTAGGGATGAGAACTCTGGTCTGAATTTCCATTCAGAAACGGAGTTAAACCCCAGGATCTGTGTCTGCCTACAAGCAAGAGTCCATTTCTGGTTAACCCAGTGAATTTTTGGCTGAAATGATTTTTTGCAGTTCACGAACCCAACGCGATTCTCAGTATTAACTAAAGAGCATTTATGTAAGAGGAGCTGTGGTTTGTATCAGTTTCATAAGCAGAGTTGAACTACATATGGTCCATATGAGTAGGAAACACAATTCTTTTTTTCTGGGCATACTCATGTTTCTTACTATATTGGAGACTCAGGAAAGAAGAGCTTGCTTCTTGCGTTATAACAGAGTGTTTTTCAGGGATGAGAACTCTGCTCTGAATTTACATTCAGAAACCGAGTTAAACCCCAAGATCAGTGTCTTCCTACAAGCAAGAGTTCAGTTCTGGTAAACCCAGTGAATTTTGGGCTCAAATGATTTTTCGCAGTTCAGGAACCCAACGCTATTCTCACAATTAACTAAAGAGCATTTATTTAAGTGGAGGTGTGGTCTGTATCAGTTTCATAAGCAGAGTTGAACAACATATGGTACGTATGAATGGGAAACACAGTTCTTTTTTTCAGGGCATGCTCAAGGTTCTTGCTGTATTTTATAATCTGGAAAGAAGAGCTTGCTTCTTGCATTATAACAGATTGTGTTTCAGGGATGAGAACTCTGGTCTGAATTTCCCTTCAGAAACGGAGTTAAGCCCCAGGATCTGTGTCTTCCTACAAGCAAGAGTTCATTTCCGGTTAACCCAGTGAATTTTGGGCTCAAATGATTTTTCGAAGTTCATGACCCCTACGCTATTCTCACTATTATCTAAAGAGATTTTATGTAAGAGGAGCTGCGGTCTGTATCATTTCATAATTAGAGGTGAACTACATATGGTCCGAATGAGTAGGAAACACAATTCTTTTTTTCTGGGCATGCTCACGGTTCTTACTGTATTGGAGACGCTGGAAAGAAGAGGATGATTCTTGCCTTAAAACAGAGTGTTTTCCAGGGTTGAGAATTCTGGTCTGAATTTGCCTTCATAAATAGAGTTAAACCCCAGGATCTGTGTCTTACTACAAGCAAGAGTTCATTTCTGGTAAACCCAGTGATTTTGGGGCTCAAATGATTTTTCATAGTTCACGAAACCAACATGATGCTCACTATTAATTAAAGAGCATTTATGTAAGAGGAGCTGTGGTTTGTATCAGTTTCATAAGAAGAGTTGAACTACATATGGTCTGTCTGAGTAGGAAACACAGTTCATTTTTTCAGGGCATGCTCATGGTTCTGCTGTATTTTAGACTCTAGAAAGAAGAGCTTGCTTCTTGCGTTAAAACAGAGTGTGTTTCAGGGTAGAGATCTCTGGTCCTAATTTCCCTTCAGAAATGGAGTTAAACACCATGATCTTTGTCTTTCCACCAGCAAAAGTTCATTTCTGGTAAACAAAGTGAATTTTTTTCTCAAATGATTTTTCGCAGTTCACGAACCCTACGCTATTCTCACTGTTAACTAATGAAAATTTATGTAAGAGGAGCTGTGGACTGTATCATTTCATAATTAGAGTTGAACTACATATGGTCCGTATGAGTAGGAAACACAATTCTTTTTTTCTGGGCATGCTCACGGTTCTTACTGTATTGGAAAGAAGAGGATGATTCTTGCCTTAAAACAGAGTGTTTTTCAGGGTTGAGAAATCTGGTATGAATTTTCCATCATAAAGGGAGTTAAACCCCATGATCTGTTTCTTTCTACAAGCAATAGTTCAGTTCCGGTAAACCAAGAGAATTTTCCACTCAAAATACTTTAGACAGTTCTAGAACACAATGCGATTATCACCTTTAATTAAAGAGCATTTCTGTAAGAGGAGCTGTGGTCTGTATCATTTCATAAGCAGAGTTGAACTACATATGGTCCGTATGAGTAGGAAACACAGTTCTTCATTTCTGGAATGCTCATGGTTCTTACTGTATTGGAGACACTGGAAAGAAGAGGATGATTCTTGCCTTAAAACAGAGTGTTTTTCAGGGTTGAGTATTCTGGTCTGAATTTGCCTTCATAAACGGAGTTAAACCACAGGATCTGTGTCTTACTACAAGCAAGAGTTCATTTCTGGTAAACCCAGTGATTTTGGGGCTCAAATGATTTTTCATAGTTCACGAACCCAACATGATTCTCACTATTAACTGAAGAGGATTTATGTAAGAGGTGCAGTGGTTTGTATCAGTTTCATAAGCAGAGTTGAACTACATATGGTCCTTATGAGTAGGAAACACAGTTCTTTTTTTCAGGGCATTCTCATGGTTCTTGCTCTATTTTAGACTCTGGAAAGAAGAGCTTGCTTCTTGCGTTATAACATAGTGTGTTTTAGGGATGAGAACTCTGGTCTGAATTTCCCTTCAGAAACGGAGTTCAACCCCAGGATCTGTGTCTTCCTACAAGCAAGTGTTCATTTCTGGTAATCAAAATGAATTTTGGGCTCAAATAATTTTTCACAGGTCAGCAACCCAAACCGATTCTCACTATTAACTAAAGAGCATTAATGTAAGAGGAGCTTTGGTTTGTATCAGTTTCATAAGCAGAGTTGGACTACATATGGTCCGCATGAGTAGGAAACATACTTCTTTTGTTCTGGGAATGCTCATGTTTCTTACTATATTGGAGACGCTGGAAAGAAGAGGATGCATCTTGCCTTAAAACAGAGTGTTTTTCAGGGATGAGAACTCTGGTCTGAATTTCCCTGCAGAAACGGAGTAAAACCCCAGGATCTGTGTCTTCCTACAAGCAAGAATTCAGTTCTGGTAGACCCAGTGATTTCTTGGCCCAAATGGTTTTTCGCAGTTCAAGAACCCAACATGATTCTCACTATTAACTAAAGAGCATTTATGTAAGAGGAGCTGTGGTTTGTATCAGTTTCATAAGCAGAGTTGAACTACATATGATCTGTCTGAGTAGGAAACACAGTTCTTTTTTTCAGGGCATGCTCATGGTTCTTGCTGTATTTTAGACTCTAGAAAGAAGAGCTTGCTTCTTGGGTTAAAACAGAGTGTGTTTCAGGGATGAGAACTCTGGTCTGAATTTCCCTTCAGAAACGGAGTTAAACCCCAGGATCTGTGTCTTCCTACAAGCAAGTGTTCATTTCTGGTAAACCAAGAGAATTTTCCGCTCAAATGACTTTAGACAGTTCTAGAACCCTACGAGATTAACACTTTTAACTAAAGAGCATTTATGTAAGTGGAGCTGCGGTCTGTATCATTTCATAAAAAGTTGAACTACGTATGGTCCGTATGAGTACGAAACACAGTTCTTTTTTTCTGGGCATGCTCATGGTTCTTTTTGTATTGGAGACGCTGGAAAGAAGAAGATGATTCTTGCCTTAAAACAGAGTGTTTTTCAGGGTTGAGAATTCTGGTCTGAATTTGCCTTCATAAACGGAGTTAAACCCCAGGATCTGTGTCTTACTACAAGCAAGAGTTCATTTCTGGTAAACCCAGAGATTTTGGGGCTCAAATGATTTTTCATAGTTCACGAAACCAACATGATTCTCACTATTAATTAAAGAGCATTTATGTAAGAGGAGCTGTGGTTTGTATCAGTTTCATAAGAAGAGTTGAACTACAAATGGTCTGTCTGAGTAGGAAACACAGTTCATTTTTTCAGGGCATGCTCATGGTTCTTGCTGTATTTTAGACTCTAGAAAGAAGAGCTTGCTTCTTGCATTAAAACAGAGTGTGTTTCAGGGATGAGAACTCTGGTCTGAATTTACATTCAGAAACGGAGTTAAACCCCAGGAACTGTGTGTTCCTGCAAGCAAGAGAACCTTTCTGGTAAACTCATTGAATTTTGGGCTCAAATGTTTTTTCACATTTCACGAACCAAAACGTGATTATCACTATTATCTAAATAGGATTTATGCAAGAGGAGCTGTGGTTTGTATCAGTTTCATAATAGGACCAGAACTACATATGGTCTGTATTAGTAGGAAACACAGTTCTTTTTTCTGGGCATGCTCATGGTTCTTACTGTATTGGAGAAGCTGGAAAGAAGAGATTGCTTCTTGCATTAAAGCAGAGTGTGTTTCAGGGATGAGAACTCTGGTCTGAATTTCCCTTCAGCAACGGAGTTAAACCCCAGGATGGGTGTCTTCCTAAAATCAAGAGTTCATTTCTGGTAAACCCAGTGAATTTTGGGCTCAAAATATTTTTGGCAGTCACGAACCCAACTTAATTCTCACTATTATCTAAAGAGCATTTATGTAAGAGGAGCTGTGGTTTGTATCAGTTTCATGAGCAGAGTTGAACTAAATATGGTCCCTATGAGTAGGAAACACAGTTCTTTTTTTCACGGCATGCTCATGGTTCTTTCTGTATTTTGGACTCTGGAAAGAAGAGCTTGCTTCTTGCATGAAAACAGGGTGTGTTTCAGGGATGAGAACTCTGGACTGAATTTCCTTTCAGAAATGGAGTCAAACCCCATTATCTGTGTCTTCCTATAAGCAAGAGTAATTTTCTGGTAAACTCATTGAATTTTGGACTCAAATGATTTTTCGTAGTTCACGAACCACAACGGGATTCTCACTATTAATTAAAGAGGATTTATGTAGGAGGAGCAGTGGTTTGTATCAGTTTCATAACAGGAGTTGAACTACATATGGTGTGTATGAGTTTGAAACACAGTTCTTTTTTTCTGGGCATGCTCATTGTTCTTACTGTATTGGAGAAGCTGGAAAGAAGAGGATGATTCTTGCCTTAAAACTGAGTGTTTTTCAGGAATGAGAACTCTGGTCTGGATTTCACTTCAGAAATGGAGTTAAACCCCATTATCTGTGTCTTCCTATAAGCAAGAGTTCTTTTCTGGTTAACCCAGTGAATTTTGGGCTCAAATGATTTTTCAGTTCCCGAACCCAACGCGATTCTCCCTATTAACTAAAGAGCATTTATGTAAGCGGAGCTGTGGTTTGTATCAGTTTCATAAGCAGAGTTGTTCTACATATGGTCCAAAGAGTAGGAAACACAGTTATTTTTTTCATGGCATGCTCATGTTTCTTCCTGTATTTTAGACTCTGGAAAGAAGAGCTTGCTTCTTGCGTTAAAGCAGAGTGTGTTTCAGCGATGAGAACTCTGGTATGAATTTCCCTTAAGAAACGCAGTTAAACCCCAGGGTGTGTGTCTTCCTACATGCAAGAGTTCATTTTTAGTAAACCCAGTGAATTTTGGGCTCAAAATATTTTTGGCAGTTCACGAACCCAATGAGATTCTCACTATTAACTAAAGAGCATTTATGTAAGGGGAGCTGTGGTTTGTATCAGTTTCATAAGCATAGTTGAACTACATTTGATCCTTATGAGTACAAACACAGTTCTTTTTTTCTGGGCATGCTCATGGTTCTTACTCTATTGGGGAAGCTGAAAAGAAGACCTTGCTTCTTGCGTTAAATCAGAGTGTGTTTCAGGGATTAGAACTCTGGTCTGAATTTCCCTTCAGAAATGGAATCAAACTCCATTATCTGTGTCTTCCTATAAGCAAGAGTTCTTTTCTGGTAAACTCATTGAATTTTGGACTCAAATGATTTTTTGTAGTTCACGAACCAAAACGGGATTCTCACGATTAACTAAAGAGGATTTATGTAGGAGGAGCAGTGGTTTGTATCAGTTTCATAACAGGAGTTGAACTACATATGGTGTGTATGAGTAGGAAACACAGACCTTTTTTCTGGGCATGCTCATGGTTCTTACTGTATTGGAGAAGCTGGAAAGAAGAGGATGATTCTTGCCTTAAAACTGAGTGTTTTTCAGGAATGAGAACTCTGGTCTGGATTTCACTTCAGAAATGGAGTTAAACCCCATTATCTGTGTCTTCCTATAAGCAAGAGTTCTTTTCTGGTTAACCTAGTGATTTTATGGACAAATGACTTTTCGCAGTTCACGCACCCAACATGATTCTCACTATTAACTAAAGAGCATTTATGTAAGAGGAGCCATGGTTTGTATCAGTTTCATAAGCAGAGTTGAACTACATATGGTCCTTATGAGTAGGAAACACAGTTCTTTTTTTCAGGGCATGCTCATGGTTCTTGCTCTATTTTAGACTCTGGAAAGAAGAGCTTGCTTCTTGCGTTATAACAGAGTGTGTCTTCGGGATGAGAACTCTGGTATGAATTTCCCTTCAGAAACGGAGTTAAACCCCAGGATCTGTGTCTCCCTACAAGCAAGAGTCCATTTCTGGTTAACCCAGTGAATTTTTGGCTGAAATGATTTTTTGCAGTTCACGAACCCAACACGATTCTCACTATTAACTAAAGAGCATTAATGTAAGCGGAGCTCAGGTTTGTATCATTTTCATAAGCAGAGTTGAACTACATATGGTCCATATGAGTAGGAAACACAGTTCTTTTTTTCAGGGCATGCTCATGCTGTTCTTGCTGTATTTGTGACGCTGGAAAAAAGAGCTTGTTTCTTGCATTAAAACAGGGTGTATTTCATGGATGAGAACTCTGGTCTGAATTTCCCTTAACAAACGGAGTTAAACACCATGATCTTTGTCTTCCTACCAGCAAGTGTTCATTTCTGATAATCCAAGTGAATTTTGGCTCAAATGATTTTTGGCAGTTCAGGAACCCACCGCTACTTTCTCTATTATCTAAAGAGGATTTATGGAAGAGGAGCTGCGGTTTGTATCAGTTTCATGAGCACAGTTGAACTACATATGGTCCTTATGAGTAGGAAACACAGTTCTTTTTTTCAGGGCATGCTCATGGTTCTTGCTGTATTTTAGACTCTGGAAAGAAGAACTTGCTTCTTGCGTTAAAACAGAGTGTGTTTCATGGATGAGAACACTGGTCTGAATTTCCCTTCAGAAACGGAGTTAAGCCCCAGGATCTGTGTCTTCCTACAAGCAAGAGTTCATTTCTGGTTAACCCAGTGAATTTTGGGCTCAAATGATTTTTCGCACTTCAGGAACCCTACGCTATTCTCACTATTATCTAAAGAGATTTTATGTAAGAGGAGCTGCGGTCTGTATCATTTCATAATTAGAGGTGAACTACATATGGTCCGTATGAGTAGGATACACAATTCTTTTTTTCTGGGCATGCTCACGGTTCTTACTGTATTGGAGACGCTGGAAAGAAGAGGATGATTCTTGCCTTAAAACAGAGTCTTTTTCAGGGTTGAGAAATCTGGTCTGAATTTGCCTTCATAAACGGAGTTAAACCCCATGATCTGTTTGTTTCTACAAGCAATAGTTCAGTTCCAGTAAACCCAGTGAATTTTGGGCTCAAATGATTTTTCGCAGTTCAGGAACCCAACGCTACTTTCTCTATTAACTAAAGAGCATTTATGTAAGAGGAACTGTGTTTTGTATCAGTTTTATAAGCAGAGTTGAACTACATATGGTCCGTCTGAATGGGAAACACAGTTCTTTTTTTCAGGGCATGCTCATGGTTCTTGCTGTATTTTAGACTCTGGAAAGAAGAACTTGCTTCTTGCGTTAAAACAGAGTGTGTTTCATGGATGAGAACACTGGTCTGAATTTCCCTTCAGAAACGGAGTTAAACCCCAGGATCTGTGTCTTCCTACAAGCAAGTTCATTTCTGTTAAACACAGTGAATTTTGGGTTCAAATGATTTTTTGCAGTTCACGCACCCAACATGATTCTCACTATTAACTAAAGAGCATTTATGTAAGAGGAGCCGTGGTTTGTATCAGTTTCATAAGCAGAGTTGAACTACATATGGTCCTTATGAGTAGGAAACACAGGTCTTTTTTTCAGGGCATGCTCATGGTTCTTGCTCTATTTTAGACTCTGGAAAGAAGAGCTTGCTTCTTGCGTTACAACAGAGTGTATCTTAGGGATGATAACTCTGGTATGAATTTGCCTTCAGAAACGGAGTTAAACCCCAGGATCTGTGTCTCCCTACAAGCAAGAGTCCATTTCTGGTTAACTCAGTGAATTTTTGGCTGAAATGATTTTTTGCAGTTCACGACCCAACACGATTCTCAGTATTAACTAAAGAGCATAAATGTAAGAGGAGCTGTGGTTTGTATCAGTTTCATAAGCAGAGTTGAACTCATATGGTCCATATGAGTAGGAAACACAGTTCTTTTTTTCTGGGCATGCTCATGTTTCTTACTATATGGAGACGCTGGAAAGAAGAGGATGGTTCTTGCCTTAAAACAGAGTGTTTTTCAGGGTTGAGAAATCTGGTCTGAATTTGCCTTCATAAACGGAGTTAAACTCCATGATCTGTTTCTTTCTACAAGCAATAGTTCATTTCCAGTAAACCCAGTGTATTTTGGGCTCAAATGATTTTTCACAGTTCAGGAACCCAAAGCTATTTTCTCCATTAACTAAAGAGCATTTATGTAAGAGGAACTGTTTTTTGTATCAGTTTCATAAGCAGAGTTGAACAACATATGGTGCGTATGAGTAGGAAACACAGTTCTTTTTTTCAGGGCATGCTCATGGTTCTTGCTGTATTTTAGAACCTGGAAAGAAGAACTTGCTTCTTGCGTTAAAACAGAGTTTGTTTCATGGATGAGAACACTGGTCTGAATTTCCCTTCAGAAATGGAGTTAAGCCCCAGGATCTGTGTCTTCCTACAAGCAAGAGTTCATTTCTGGTTAACCCAGTGAATTTGGGGCTCAAATGATTTTTCGAAGTTCACGAACCCTACGCTATTCTCACTATTATCTAAAGAGGATTTATGTAAGAGGAGCTGAGGTCTGTATCATTTCATAATTAGAGGTGAACTACATATGGTCCTTATGAGTAGGAAACACAGTTCTTTTTTTCAGGGCATGCCTTTTGTTCTTGCTGTATTTTAGAATCTAGAAAGAAGAGCTTGCTTCTTGCATAAAAACAGAGTGTGTTTCAGGGAAGAGAACTCTGGTCTGATTTTCCCTTCAGAAACGGAGTTAAACCCCAGGATCTGTGTCTTCCTACAAGCAAGAGTTCAGTTCTGGTAAACCCAGTGAATTTTGGGCTCAAATGATTTTTCGCACTTCAGGAACCCTACGCTATTCTCACTATTATCTAAAGAGATTTTATGTAAGAGGAGCTGCGGTCTGTATCATTTCATAATTAGAGGTGAACTACATATGGTCCGTATGAGTAGGATACACAATTCTTTTTTCTGGGCATGCTCACGGTTCTTACTGTATTGGAGACGCTGGAAAGAAGAGGATGATTCTTGCCTTAAAACAGAGTCTTTTTCAGGGTTGAGAAATCTGGTCTGAATTTGCCTTCATAAACGGAGTTAAACCCCATGATCTGTTTGTTTCTACAAGCAATAGTTCAGTTCCAGTAAACCCAGTGAATTTTGGGCTCAAATGATTTTTCGCAGTTCAGGAACCCAACGCTACTTTCTCTATTAACTAAAGAGCATTTATGTAAGAGGAACTGTGTTTTGTATCAGTTTTATAAGCAGAGTTGAACTACATATGGTCCGTCTGAATGGGAAACACAGTTCTTTTTTTCAGGGCATGCTCATGGTTCTTGCTGTATTTTAGACTCTGGAAAGAAGAACTTGCTTCTTGCGTTAAAACAGAGTGTGTTTCATGGATGAGAACACTGGTCTGAATTTCCCTTCAGAAACGGAGTTAAACCCCAGGATCTGTGTCTTCCTACAAGCAAGTTCATTTCTGTTAAACACAGTGAATTTTGGGTTCAAATGATTTTTTGCAGTTCACGCACCCAACATGATTCTCACTATTAACTAAAGAGCATTTATGTAAGAGGAGCCGTGGTTTGTATCAGTTTCATAAGCAGAGTTGAACTACATATGGTCCTTATGAGTAGGAAACACAGGTCTTTTTTTCAGGGCATGCTCATGGTTCTTGCTCTATTTTAGACTCTGGAAAGAAGAGCTTGCTTCTTGCGTTACAACAGAGTGTATCTTAGGGATGATAACTCTGGTATGAATTTGCCTTCAGAAACGGAGTTAAACCCCAGGATCTGTGTCTCCCTACAAGCAAGAGTCCATTTCTGGTTAACTCAGTGAATTTTTGGCTGAAATGATTTTTTGCAGTTCACGACCCAACACGATTCTCAGTATTAACTAAAGAGCATTAATGTAAGAGGAGCTGTGGTTTGTATCAGTTTCATAAGCAGAGTTGAACTCATATGGTCCATATGAGTAGGAAACACAGTTCTTTTTTTCTGGGCATGCTCATGTTTCTTACTATATGGAGACGCTGGAAAGAAGAGGATGGTTCTTGCCTTAAAACAGAGTGTTTTTCAGGGTTGAGAAATCTGGTCTGAATTTGCCTTCATAAACGGAGTTAAACTCCATGATCTGTTTCTTTCTACAAGCAATAGTTCATTTCCAGTAAACCCAGTGTATTTTGGGCTCAAATGATTTTTCACAGTTCAGGAACCCAAAGCTATTTTCTCCATTAACTAAAGAGCATTTATGTAAGAGGAACTGTTTTTTGTATCAGTTTCATAAGCAGAGTTGAACAACATATGGTGCGTATGAGTAGGAAACACAGTTCTTTTTTTCAGGGCATGCTCATGGTTCTTGCTGTATTTTAGAACCTGGAAAGAAGAACTTGCTTCTTGCGTTAAAACAGAGTGTGTTTCATGGATGAGAACACTGGTCTGAATTTCCCTTCAGAAATGGAGTTAAGCCCCAGGATCTGTGTCTTCCTACAAGGAAGAGTTCATTTCTGGTTAACCCAGTGAATTTGGGGCTCAAATGATTTTTCGAAGTTCACGAACCCTACGCTATTCTCACTATTATCTAAAGAGGATTTATGTAAGAGGAGCTGAGGTCTGTATCATTTCATAATTAGAGGTGAACTACATATGGTCCTTATGAGTAGGAAACACAGTTCTTTTTTTCAGGGCATGCCTTTTGTTCTTGCTGTATTTTAGAATCTAGAAAGAAGAGCTTGCTTCTTGCATAAAAACAGAGTGTGTTTCAGGGAAGAGAACTCTGGTCTGATTTTCCCTTCAGAAACGGAGTTAAACCCCAGGATCTGTGTCTTCCTACAAGCAAGAGTTCAGTTCTGGTAAACCCAGTGAATTTTGGGCTCAAATGATTTTTCGCAGTTCAGGAACCCAACGCTATTCTCACAATTAACTATAGAGCATTTATTTAAGTGGAGGTTTGGTCTGTATCAGTTTCATAAGCCAGTTGAACAACATATGGTACGTATGAATAGGAAACACAGTTTTTTTTTTTCAGGGCATGCTCATGGTTCTTGCTGTATTTTATACTCTGGAAAGAAGAGCTTGCTTCTTGCTTTATAACAGAGTGTGTTTCAGGGATGAGAACTCTGGTCTGAATTTCCCTTCAGAAACGGAGTTAAGCCCCAGGATCTGTGTCTTCCTACAAGCAAGAGTTCATTTCTGGTAAACAAAGTGAATTTTGGGCTGAAATGATTTTGCACAGATCAGCAAACAATACCGATTCTCACTATTAACTAAAGAGCATTAATGTAAGAGGAGCTTTGGTTTGTATCAGTTTCATAAGCAGAGTTGAACTACATATTGTCCGTATGAGAAGGAAACATAGTTCTTTGTTTCTGGGAATGCTTATGTTTCTTACTATATAGGATACGCTAGAAAGTAGAGGATGATTCTTGCCTTAAAACAGAGTGTTTTTCAGGGATGAGAACTCTGGTCTGAAATTCCCTGCATAAACGGAGTTAAACCCCAGGTTCTGTTTCTTCCTACAAGCAGGAGCTCAGTTCTGGTAAACCCAGTGATTTTTTGGCCCAAATGGTTTTTTCGCAGTTCAAGAACCCAACATGATTGTCACTATTAACTAAAGAGGATTTATGTACGAAGAGCTGTGGTTTGTATCAATTTCCTAAGCAGAGTTGAACTACATATGGTCCTTACGAGTAGGAAACACAGTTGTTTTTTTTTTCTGGTCATGCTCATGTTTCTTACTATATTGGAGACTCAGGAAAGAAGAGCTTGCTTCTTGCGTTATAACAGAGAGTTTTTCAGGGATGAGAACTCTAATCTGAATTTACATTCAGAAAAGGAGTTAAACCCCAGGATCAGTGTCTTCATACAAGCAAGTTCAGTTCTGGTAAACCCAGTGATTTTTTGGCCCAAATGATTATTTGCAGTTCAAGAACCCAACATGATTCTCACTATTAACTAAAGAGCATTTATGTAAGAGGATCTGTGGTTTGTATCAGTTTCATGAGCAGATTTGAACTACATATGATTTGTCCGAGTAGGAAACACAGTTCTTTTTTTCAGGGCATGCCCATGGTTCTTGCTGAATTTTAGACTCTAGAACGAAGAGCTTGCTTCTTGCGTTAAAACAGAGTGTGTTTCAGGGAAGAGAACTCTGGTCTGAATTTCCCTTCAGAAACGGAGTTAAACCCCAGGATCTGTGTCTTCCTATAAGCAAGTGTTCATTTCTGGTAAACAAAGTGAATTTTGGGCTCAAATGATTTTTCGCAGTTCAGGAACCAAACAATATTCTTACTATTAAATAATGAGAATTTATGTAAGAGGAGCTGCGGTCTGTATCATTTCATAATTAGAGTTGAACTACATATCGTCCTTATGAGTAGGAAACACAGTTCTTTTTTTCTGGGCATGCTCAATGTTCTTACTGTATTGGAGATGCTGGAAAGAAGAGGATGATTCTTGCCTTAAAACAGAGTGTTTTTCAGGGGTGAGAACTCTGGTGTGAATTGCCTTCAGAAATGGAGTTAAACCCCAGGATCAATGTCTTCCTACAACCAAGAGTTCATTTCTGGTAAACCTAGTGATTTTATGGACAAATGACTTTTCGCAGTTCACGAACCCAACATGATTCTCACTATTAACTAAAGAGCATTTATGTAAGAGGAGCCGTGGTTTGTATCAGTTTCATAAGGAGAGTTGAACTACATATGGTCCTTATGAGTAGGAAACACAGTTCTTTTTTTCAGGGCATGTTCATGGTTCTTGCTCTATTTTAGACTCTGAAAAGAAGAGCTTGCTTCTTGCGTTATAATAGAGTGTGTTTTAGGGATGAGAACTCTGGTCTGAATTTCCCTTCAGAAACGGAGTTAAACCCCAGGATCTGTGTCTTCCTACAAGCAAGAGTCCATTTCTGGTTAACACAGTGAATTTTTGGCTCAAATGATTTTTTGCAGTTCACGAACCCAACGCGATTCTCAGTATTAACTAAAGAGCATTTATGTAAGAGGAGCTATGGTTTGTATCAGTTTCATAAGCAGAGTTGAACTACATATGGTCCATATGAGTAGGAAACACAGTTCTTTTTCTGGGCATGCTCATGTTTCTTACTATATGGAGACGCTGGAACGAAGAGGATGATTCTTGCCTTAAAACAGAGTGTTTTTCAGGGTTGAGAACTCGGGTCTGAATTTGTCTTCAGAAACGGAGTTAAACACCAGGATCAGTGTCTTCCTATAAGCAAGAGTTCACTTCTGGTAAACCCAGTGATTTTGGGGCTCAAATGATTTTTCGCAGTTCACGAACCCAACATGATTCTCACTATTAACTAAAGTGGATTTGTGTAAGAGGAGCTGTTGTTTGTATCAATTTCATAAGCAGAGTTGAACTACATATGGTCTGTATGAGTCGGAAACACAATTCTTTTTTTCTGGGCATACTCATGTTTCTTACTATATTGGAGACTCAGGAAAGAAGAGCTTGCTTCTTGCGTTGTAACAGAGTGTTTTTCAGGGATGAGAACTCTGCTCTGAATTTACATTCAGAAACCGAGTTAAACCCCAAGATCAGTGTCTTCCTACAAGCAAGAGTTCAGTTCTGGTAAACCCAGTGAATTTTGGGCTCAAATGATTTTTCACAGTTCAGGAACCCAACGCTATTCTCACTATTAACTAAGGAGCATTTATTTAAGTGGAGGTGTGGTCTGTATCAGTTTCATAAGCAGAGTTGAACAACATATGGTACGTATGAATGGGAAACACAGTTCTTTTTTTCAGGGCATGCTCAAGGTTCTTGCTGTATTTTATAATCTGGAAAGAAGAGCTTGCTTCTTGCGTTATAACAGAGTGTGTTTCAGGGATGAGAACTCTGGTCTGAATTTCCCTTCAGAAACGGAGTTAAGCCCCAGGATCTGTGTCTTCCTACAAGCAAGAGTTCATTTCCGGTTAACCCAGTGAATTTTGGGCTCAAATGATTTTTCGAAGTTCATGAACCCTACACTATTCTCACTATTATCTAAAGAGATTTTATGTAAGAGGAGCTGCGGTCTGTATCATTTCATAATTAGAGGTGAACTACATAAGGTCCGTATGAGTAGGAAACACAATTCTTTTTTTCTGGGCATGCTCACGGTTCTTACTGTATTGGAGACGCTGGAAAGAAGAGGATGATTCTTGCCTTAAAACAGAGTGTTTTTCAGGGTTGAGAAATCTGGTCTGAATTTGCCTTCATAAACGGAGTTAAACCCCATGATCTGTTTCTTTCTACAAGCAATAGTTCAGTTCCAGTAAACCCAGTGAATTTTGGGCTCAAATGATTTTTCACAGTTCAGGAACCCAACGCTACTTTCTCTATTAACTAAAGAGCATTTATGTAAGAGGAACTGTGTTTTGTATCAGTTTTATAAGCAGAGTTGAACTACATATGGTCCGTCTGAATGGGAAACACAGTTCTTTTTTTCAGGGCATGCTCATGGTTCTTGCTGTATTTTAGACTCTGGAAAGAAGAACTTGCTTCTTGCGTTAAAACAGAGTGTGTTTCATGGATGAGAACACTGGTCTGAATTTCCCTTCAGAAACGGAGTTAAACCCCAGGATCTGTGTCTTCCTACAAGCAAGTTCATTTCTGTTAAACACAGTGAATTTTGGGTTCAAATGGTTTTTTGCAGTTCACGCACCCAACATGATTCTCACTATCAACTAAAGAGCATTTATGTAAGAGGAGCCGTGGTTTGTATCAGTTTCATAAGCAGAGTTGAACTACATATGGTCCTTATGAGTAGGAAACACAGGTCTTTTTTTCAGGGCATGCTCATGGTTCTTGCTCTATTTTAGACTCTGGAAAGAAGAGCTTGCTTCTTGCGTTATAACAGAGTGTGTCTTAGGGATGAGAACTCTGGTATGAATTTCCCTTCAGAAACGGAGTTAAATACCAGGATCTGTGTCATCCTACAAGCAAGAGTCCATTTCTGGTTAACCCAGTGAATTTTTGGCTGAAATGATTTTTTTCAGTTCACGAACCCAACACGATTCTCAGTATTAACTAAAGAGCATTAATGTAAGAGGAGCTGTGGTTTGTATCAGTTTCATAAGCAGAGTTGAACTACATATGGTCCATATGAGTAGGAAACACAGTTCTTTTTTTCTGGGCATGCTCATGTTTCTTACTATATGGAGACGCTGGAAAGAAGAGGATGATTCTTGCCTTAAAACAGAGTGTTTTTCAGGGTTGAGAAATCTGGTCTGAATTTGCCTTCATAAACGGAGTTAAACTCCATGATCTGTTTCTTTCTACAAGCAATAGTTCATTTCCAGTAAACCCAGTGTATTTTGGGCTCAAATGATTTTTCGTAGTTCAGGAACCCAAAGCTACTTTCTCCATTAACTAAAGAGCATTTATGTAAGAGGAACTGTTTTTTGTATCAGTTTCATAAGCAGAGTTGAACTACATATGGTCCGTCTGAATGGGAAACACAGTTCTTTTTTTCAGGGCAGGCTCATGGTTCTTGCTGTATTTTAGACTCTGGAAAGAAGAACTTTCTTCTTGTTTTAAAACAGAGTGTGTTTAATGGATGAGAACACAGGTCTGAATTTCCCTTCAGAAACGGAGTTAAACCCCAGGATCTGTGTTTTCCTACAAGCAAGTGTTCATTTCTGTTAAACAAATTGAATTTTGGGCTCAAAAGATATTTCGAAGTTCAGCAACCCAAACCGATTCGCACTATTAACTAAAGAGCATTAATGTAAGCGGAGGTGAGGTTTGTATCATTTTCATAAGCAGAGTTGAACTACATATGGTCCGTATGAGTAGGAAACACAGTTCTTTTTTTCAGGGCATGCTCATGGTTCTTGCTGTATTTGTGACGCTGGAAAAAAGAGCTTGTTTCTTGCATTAAAACAGGGTGTATTTCATGGATGAGAACTCTGGTATGAATTTCCCTTAACAAACGGAGTTAAACACCATGATCTTTGTCTTCCTACCAGCAAGTGTTCATTTCTGATAATCCAAGTGAATTTTGGCTCAAATGATTTTTGGCAGTTCAGGAACCCAATGCTACTTTCTCTATTATCTAAAGAGGATTTATGGAAGAGGAGCTGTGGTTTGTATCAGTTTCATGAGCAGAGTTGAACTACATATGGTCCGTCTGAGTAGGAAACACAGTTCTTTTTTTTCAGGGCATGCACGTGGTTCTTGCTGTAATTTAGACTCTGGAAAGAAGAGCTTGCTTTTTGTGGTAAAACGGGGTGTGTTTCATGGATGAGAACAGTGGTCTGAATTTCCCTTCAGAAACGGAGTTAAGCCCCAGGATCTGTGTCTTCCTACAAGCAAGTTCATTTCTGGTAAACACAGTGATTTTTGGGTTCAAATGATTTTTCGCACTTCAAGAACCCAACGTGATTCTCACTATTAACTAAAGAGCATTTATGTAAGAGGAGCCATGGTTTGTATCAGTTTCATAAGCAGAGTTGAACTACATATGGTCCATATGAGTAGGAAACACAATTCTTTTTTTCTGGGCATACTCATGTTTCTTACTATATTGGAGACTCAGGAAAGAAGAGCTTGCTTCTTGCGTTATAACAGAGTGTTTTTCAGGGATGAGAACTCTGCTCTGAATTTACATTCAGAAACCGAGTTAAACCCCAAGATCAGTGTCTTCCTACAAGCAAGAGTTCAGTTCTGGTAAACCCAGTGAATTTTGGGCTCAAATGATTTTTCGCAGTTCAGGAACCCAACGCTATTCTCACAATTAACTAAAGAGCATTTATTTATGTGGAGGTGTGGTCTGTATCAGTTTCATAAGCAGAGTTGAACAACATATGGTATGTATGAATGGGAAACACAGTTCTTTTTTTCAGGGCATGCTGAAGGTTCTTGCTGTATTTTATAATCTGGAAAGAAGAGCTTGCTTCTTGCATTATAACAGAGTGTGTTTCAGGGATGAGAACTCTGGTCTGAATTTCCCTTCAGAAACGGAGTTAAGCCCCAGGATCTGTGTCTTCCTACAAGCAAGAGTTCATTTCCGGTTAACCCAGTGAATTTTGGGCTCAAATGATTTTTCGAAGTTCATGACCCCTACGCTATTCTCACTATTATCTAAAGAGATTTTATGTAAGAGGAGCTGCGGTCTGTATCATTTCATAATTAGAGGTGAACTACATATGGTCCGAATGAGTAGGAAACACAATTCTTTTTTTCTGGGCATGCTCACGGTTCTTACTGTATTGGAGACGCTGGAAAGAAGAGGATGATTCTTGCCTTAAAACAGAGTGTTTTCCAGGGTTGAGAATTCTGGTCTGAATTTGCCTTCATAAATAGAGTTAAACCCCAGGATCTGTGTCTTACTACAAGCAAGAGTTCATTTCTGGTAAACCCAGTGATTTTGGGGCTCAAATGATTTTTCATAGTTCACAAAACGAACATGATGCTCACTATTAATTAAAGAGCATTTATGTAAGAGGAGCTGTGGTTTGTATCAGTTTCATAAGAAGAGTTGAACTACATATGGTCTGTCTGAGTAGGAAACACAGTTCATTTTTTCAGGGCATGCTCATGGTTCTGCTGTATTTTAGACTCTAGAAAGAAGAGCTTGCTTCTTGCGTTAAAACAGAGTGTGTTTCAGGGAAGAGATCTCTGGTCCTAATTTCCCTTCAGAAACGGAGTTAAACACCATGATCTTTGTCTTTCCACCAGCAAGAGTTCATTTCTGGTAAACAAAGTGAATTTTTTTCTCAAATGATTTTTCGCAGTTCACGAACTCTACGCTATTCTCACTGTTAACTAATGAAAATTTATGTAAGAGGAGCTGTGGACTGTATCATTTCATAATTAGAGTTGAACTACATATGGTCCGTATGAGTAGGAAACACAATTCTTTTTTTCTGGGCATGCTCACGGTTCTTACTGTATTGGAAAGAAGAGGATGATTCTTGCCTTAAAACAGAGTGTTTTTCAGGGTTGAGAAATCTGGTATGAATTTTCCATCATAAAGGGAGTTAAACCCCATGATCTGTTTCTTTCTACAAGCAATAGTTCAGTTCCGGTAAACCAAGAGAATTTTCCACTCAAAAGACTTTAGACAGTTCTAGAACACAATGCTATTATCACCTTTAATTAAAGAGCATTTGTGTAAGAGGAGCTGTGGTCTGTATCATTTCATAAGCAGAGTTGAACTACATATGGTCCCTATGAGTAGGAAACACAATTCTTTTTTTCTGGGCATGCTCACGGTTCTTGCTGTATTGGAAAGAAGAGGATGATTCTTGCCTTAAAACAGAGTGTTTTTCAGGGTTGAGAAATCTGGTCTGAATTTTCCATCATAAAGGGAGTTAAACCCCATGATCTGTTTCTTTCTACAAGCAATAGTTCAGTTCCGGTAAACCAAGAGAATTTTCCACTCAAAATACTTTAGACAGTTCTAGAACACAATGCGATTATCACCTTTACTTAAAGAGCATTTGTGTAAGAGGAGCTGTGGTCTGTATCATTTCATAAGCAGAGTTGAACTACATATGGTCCGTATGAGTAGGAAACACAGTTCTTCATTTCTGGAATGCTCATGGTTCTTACTGTATTGGAGACACTGGAAAGAAGAGTATGATTCTTGCCTTAAAACAGAGTGTTTTTCAGGGTTGAGTATTCTGGTCTGAATTTGCCTTCATAAACGGAGTTGAACCACAGGATCTGTGTCTTACTACAAGCAAGAGTTCATTTCTGGTAAACCCAGTGATTTTGGGGCTCAAATGATTTTTCATAGTTCACGAACCCAACATGATTCTCACTATTAACTGAAGAGGATTTATGTAAGAGGTGCAGTGGTTTGTATCAGTTTCATAAGCAGAGTTGAACTACATATGGTCCTTATGAGTAGGAAACACAGTTCTTTTTTTCAGGGCATTCTCATGGTTCTTGCTCTATTTTAGACTCTGGAAAGAAGAGCTTGCTTCTTGCGTTATAACATAGTGTGTTTTAGGGATGAGAACTCTGGTCTGAATTTCCCTTCAGAAACGGAGTTCAACCCCAGGATCTGTGTCTTCCTACAAGCAAGTGTTCATTTCTGGTAATCAAAATGAATTTTGGGCTCAAATAATTTTTCACAGGTCAGCAACCCAAACCGATTCTCACTATTAACTAAAGAGCATTAATGTAAGAGGAGCTTTGGTTTGTATCAGTTTCATAAGCAGAGTTGGACTACATATGGTCCGTATGAGTAGGAAACATACTTCTTTTGTTCTGGGAATGCTCATGTTTCTTACTATATTGGAGACGCTGGAAAGAAGAGGATGCATCTTGCCTTAAAACAGAGTGTTTTTCAGGGATGAGAACTCTGGTCTGAATTTCCCTGCAGAAACGGAGTAAAACCCCAGGATCTGTGTCTTCCTACAAGCAAGAATTCAGTTCTGGTAGACCCAGTGATTTTTTGGCCCAAATGGTTTTTCGCAGTTCAAGAACCCAACATGATTCTCACTATTAACTAAAGAGCATTTATGTAAGAGGAGCTGTGGTTTGTATCAGTTTCATAAGCAGAGTTGAACTACATATGATCTGTCTGAGTAGGAAACACAGTTCTTTTTTTCAGGGCATGCTCATGGTTCTTGCTGTATTTTAGACTCTAGAAAGAAGAGCTTGCTTCTTGGGTTAAAACAGAGTGTGTTTCAGGGATGAGAACTCTGGTCTGAATTTCCCTTCAGAAACGGAGTTAAACCCCAGGATCTGTGTCTTCCTACAAGCAAGTGTTCATTTCTGGTAAACCAAGAGAATTTTCCGCTCAAATGACTTTAGACAGTTCTAGAACCCTACGAGATTAACACTTTTAACTAAAGAGCATTTATGTAAGTGGAGCTGCGGTCTGTATCATTTCATAAAAAGTTGAACTACATATGGTCCGTATGAGTACGAAACACAGTTCTTTTTTTCTGGGCATGCTCATGGTTCTTTCTGTATTGGAGACGCTGGAAAGAAGAAGATGATTCTTGCCTTAAAACAGAGTGTTTTTCAGGGTTGAGAATTCTGGTCTGAATTTGCCTTCATAAACGGAGTTAAACCCCAGGATCTGTGTCTTACTACAAGCAAGAGTTCATTTCTGGTAAACCCAGAGATTTTGGGGCTCAAATGATTTTTCATAGTTCACGAAACCAACATGATTCTCACTATTAATTAAAGAGCATTTATGTAAGAGGAGCTGTGGTTTGTATCAGTTTCATAAGAAGAGTTGAACTACAAATGGTCTGTCTGAGTAGGAAACACAGTTCATTTTTTCAGGGCATGCTCATGGTTCTTGCTGTATTTTAGACTCTAGAAAGAAGAGCTTGCTTCTTGCATTAAAACAGAGTGTGTTTCAGGGATGAGAACTCTGGTCTGAATTTACATTCAGAAACGGAGTTAAACCCCAGGAACTGTGTGTTCCTGCAAGCAAGAGATCCTTTCTGGTAAACTCATTGAATTTTGGGCTCAAATGTTTTTTCGCATTTCATGAACCAAAACGTGATTATCACTATTATCTAAATAGGATTTATGCAAGAGGAGCTGTGGTTTGTATCAGTTTCATAATAGGACCAGAACTACATATGGTCTGTATTAGTAGGAAACACAGTTCTTTTTTCTGGGCATGCTCATGGTTCTTACTGTATTGGAGAAGCTGGAAAGAAGAGATTGCTTCTTGCATTAAAGCAGAGTGTGTTTCAGGGATGAGAACTCTGGTCTGAATTTCCCTTCAGCAACGGAGTTAAACCCCAGGATGGGTGTCTTCCTAAAATCAAGAGTTCATTTCTGGTAAACCCAGTGAATTTTGGGCTCAAAATATTTTTGGCAGTCACGAACCCAACTTAATTCTCACTATTATCTAAAGAGCATTTATGTAAGAGGAGCTGTGGTTTGTATCAGTTTCATGAGCAGAGTTGAACTAAATATGGTCCCTATGAGTAGGAAACACAGTTCTTTTTTTCACGGCATGCTCATGGTTCTTTCTGTATTTTGGACTCTGGAACGAAGAGCTTCCTTCTTGCATGAAAACAGGGTGTGTTTCAGGGACGAGAACTCTGGACTGAATTTCCTTTCAGAAATGGAGTCAAACCCCATTATCTGTGTCTTCCTATAAGCAAGAGTAATTTTCTGGTAAACTCATTGAATTTTGGACTCAAATGATTTTTCGTAGTTCACGAACCACAACGGGATTCTCACTATTAATTAAAGAGGATTTATGTAGGAGGAGCAGTGGTTTGTATCAGTTTCATAACAGGAGTTGAACTACATATGGTGTGTATGAGTTTGAAACACAGTTCTTTTTTTCTGGGCATGCTCATTGTTCTTACTGTATTGGAGAAGCTGGAAAGAAGAGGATGATTCTTGCCTTAAAACTGAGTGTTTTTCAGGAATGAGAACTCTGGTCTGGATTTCACTTCAGAAATGGAGTTAAACCCCATTATCTGTGTCTTCCTATAAGCAAGAGTTCTTTTCTGGTTAACCCAGTGAATTTTGGGCTCAAATGATTTTTCGCAGTTCCCGAACCCAACGCGATTCTCCCTATTAACTAAAGAGCATTTATGTAAGCGGAGTTGTGGTTTGTATCAGTTTCATAAGCAGAGTTGTTCTACATATGGTCCAAAGAGTAGGAAACACAGTTCTTTTTTTCATGGCATGCTCATGTTTCTTCCTGTATTTTAGACTCTGGAAAGAAGAGCTTGCTTCTTGCGTTAAAGCAGAGTGTGTTTCAGCGATGAGAACTCTGGTATGAATTTCCCTTAAGAAATGCAGTTAAACCCCAGGGTGTGTGTCTTCCTACATGCAAGAGTTCATTTTTGGTAAACCCAGTGAATTTTGGGCTCAAAATATTTTTGGCAGTTCACGAACCCAATGAGATTCTCACTATTAACTAAAGAGCATTTATGTAAGGGGAGCTGTGGTTTGTATCAGTTTCATAAGCATAGTTGAACTAAATATGGTCCGTATGAGTAGGAAACACAGTTCTTTTTTTCAGGGCATGCTCATGGTTCTTTCTGTATTTTAGACTCTTGTAAGTAGAGCTTGCTTCTTGCATTAAAACAGGGTGTGTTTCATGGATGATAACACTGGTCTGAATTTCCCTTCAGAAAGGGTGTTAAACCCCATGATCTGTGTCTTCCTACAAGCAAGAGTTCATTTCTGGTAAACCAAGTGAATTTTCGATTCAAATGACTTTACACAGTTTTAGTACCCAACGCGATTATCACTATTAACTAAAGAGCATTTATGTAAGAGGAGCTGTTGTCTGTATCATTTCATAAGCAGAGTTGAACTACATTTGATCCTTATGAGTACAAACACAGTTCTTTTTTTCTGGGCATGCTCATGGTTCTTACTCTATTGGCGAAGCTGAAAAGAAGACCTTGCTTCTTGCGTTAAATCAGAGTGTGTTTCAGGGATTAGAACTCTGGTCTGAATTTCCCTTCAGAAATGGAATCAAACTCCATTATCTGTGTCTTCCTATAAGCAAGAGTTCTTTTCTGGTAAACTCATTGAATTTTGGACTCAAATGATTTTTTGTAGTTCACGAACCAAAACGGGATTCTCACGATTAACTAAAGAGGATTTATGTAGGAGGAGCAGTGGTTTGTATCAGTTTCATAACAGGAGTTGAACTACATATGGTGTGTATGAGTAGGAAACAGAGCTTTTTTCTGGGCATGCTCATGGTTCTTACTGTATTGGAGAAGCTGGAAAGAAGAGGATGATTCTTGCCTTAAAACTGAGTGTTTTTCAGGGATGAGACCTCTGGTCTGGATTTCACTTCAGAAATGGAGTTAAACCCCAAGATCTGTGTCTTCCTCCAAGCAAGAGTTCATTTCTTGTTTACCTAGTGAATTTTGTGCTCAAATGATTTTTCCCAGATCCCGAACCCAACGCGATTCTCACTATTAACTAAAGAGCATTTATGTAAGCGGAGCTGTGGTTTGTATCAGTTTCATAAGCATAGTTGATCTACATATGGTCCAAAAGAGTAGGAAACACAGTTCTTTTTTTCATGGCATGCTCATGTTTCTTCCTGTATTTTAGATTCTGGAAAGAAGAGCTTGCTTCTTGCATTAAAGCAGAGTGTGTTTCAGCGATGACAACTCTGGTCTGAATTTCCCTTAAGAAACGGAGGTAAACCCCAGGATCTGTGTCTTCCTACATGCAAGAGTTCATTTCTGTTTAACCCAGTGAATTTTGGGCTCAAATGACTTTACACAGTTCTAGTACCCAACGCGATTATCACTATTAACTAAAGAGCATTTATGTAAGAGGAGCTGTTGTCTGTATCATTTCATAAGCAGAGATGAACTACTTTCGGTCTGTATGAGTACAAACACAGTTCTTTTTTTCTGGTCATGCTCATGGTTCGTACTGTATTGGAAACGCTGGATAGAAGAGGATGATTCTTGCCTTAAAACAGAGTGTTTTTCAGGGATGAGAATTCTGGTCTGAATTTCCCCTCAGAAAGGGAGTTAAACGCCAGGATCTGTGTCTTCCTACAAGCAGGAGTTCATTTCAGGTAAACCCAGTGAATTTTGGGCTCAAATGATTTTTCGCAGTTCACGAACCCAACGAGATTCTCACTATTAACTAAAGCACCTTTATGTAAGAGGAGCTGTTGTCTGTATCAGTTTCATAAGCAGAGTTGAACTACATATGTTCCGCATGATTATGAAACACAGTTCTTTTTTCAGGGCATGCTCATGGTTCATGCTGTATTTTAGACTCTGGAAAGAAGAGCTTGCTTCTTGTGTTAAAACAGTGTGTTTCAGGGATGAGAACTCTGGTCTGAATTTACCTTCAGAAACGGAGTTAAACCCCAGGATCTGTGTCTTCCTACAAGCAAGAGTTCCTTTCTGGGAAACTCATTGAATTTTAGCCTCAAATGATTTTTCGCATTTCACAAACCATAACGCGATTCTCACTATTATCTAAAGAGGATTTATGTAAGAGGAGCTGTGGTTTGTATCAGTTTCATAATAGGAGCAGAACTACATATGGTCTGTATTAGTAGGAAACACAGTTCTTTTTTCAGGGCATGCTCATGGTTCTTACTGTATTGGAGAAGCTGGAAAGAAGAGCTTGCTTCTTGCGTTAAAGCAGAGTGTGTTTCAGAGATGAGAACTCTGTTCTGAATTTACCATCAGACACGGAGTTAAACCCCAGGAACTGTGTGTTCCTACAAGCAAGAGTTCCTTTCTGGTAAACTCATTGAATTTTGGGCTCAAATGTTTTTTCGCATTTCACGAACCAAAACGTGATTATCACTATTATCTAAATAGGATTTATGTAAGAGGAGCTGTGGTTTGTATGAGTTTAATAATAGGACCAGAGCTACATATGGTCTGTATTAGTAGGAAACACAGTTCTTTTTTCTGGGCATGCTCATGGTTCTTACTGTATTGGAGAAGCTGGAAAGAAGAGATTGCTTCTTGCGTTAAAGCAGAGTGTGTTTCAGGGATGAGAACTCTGGTCTGAATTTCCCTTCAGCAACGGAGTTAAACCCCAGGATGGGTGTCTTCCTAAAATCCAGAGTTCATTTCTGGTAAACCCAGTGAATTTTGGGCTCAAAATATTTTTGGCAGTCACGAACCCAACCCAATTCTCAATATAAACTAAAGAGCATTTATGTAAGAGGAGCTGTGGTTTGTATCAGTTTCATAACAGGAGTTGAACTACATATGGTGTGTATGAGTTTGAAACACAGTTCTTTTTTCTGGGCATGCTCATTGTTCTTACTGTATTGGAGAAGCTGGAAAGAAGAGGATGATTCTTGCCTTAAAACATAGTGTTTTTCAGGAATGAGAACTCTGGTCTGGATTTCACTTCAGAAATGGAGTTAAACCCCAGGATCTGTGTCTTCCTACAAGAAAGAGTTCATTTCTGGTTTACCTTGTGAATTTTGTGCTCAAAGGATTTTTCCCAGTTCCCGAACCCAACGCGATTCTCACTATTAACTAAAGAGCATTTATGTAAGCAGAGCTGTGGTTTGTATCAGTTTCATAAGCAGAGTTGATCTACATATGGTCCAAAAGAGTAGGAAACACAGTTCTTTTTTTCATGGCATGCTCATGTTTCTTCCTGTATTTTAGACTCTGGAAAGAAGAGCTTGCTTCGTGCATTAAAACAGGGTGTGTTTCATGGATGATAACACTGGTCTGAATTTCCCTTCAGAAACGGAGTTAAACCCCATGATCTGTGTCTTCCTACAAGCAAGAGTTCATTTCGGTTAAACCAAGTGAATTTTCGGATCAAACGACTTCATACAGTTTTAGTACCCAATGCGATTATCACTATTAACTAAAGAGCTTTTATGTAAGAGGAGCTGTTGTCTGTATCATTTTCATAAGCAGTGTTGAACTACATTTGGTCCGTATGAGTACAAACACAGTTCTTTTTTCTGGGCATGCTAATGATTCTTACTGTATTGGAGAAGCTGGAAAGAACAGGATGATTCTTGCCTTAAAACAGAGTGTTTTTCAGGGATGAGACGTATGGTCTGAATTTCACTTCAGAAATGGAGTTAAACCCCAGGATCTGTGTCTTCCTATAAGCAAGAGTTCATTTCTGGTTTACCTAGTGAATTTTGTGCTCAAATTATTTTTCCCAGTTCCCGAACCCAACACGATACTCACTATTAACTAAAGAGCATTTATGTAAGCAGAGCTGTGGTTTGTATCAGTTACATAAGCAGAGTTGATCTACATATGGTCCAAAAGAGTAGGAAACACAGTTCTTTTGTTCATGGCATGCTCATGTTTCCTCCTGTATTTTATACTCTGGAAAGAAGAGCTTGCTTCTTGCATTAAAGCAGAGTGTGTTTCAGCGATGAGAACTCTGGTCTGAATTTCCCTTAAGAAACAGAGGTAAACCCCAGGATCTGTGTCTTCCTACACCCAAGAGATCATTTCTGGTTAACCCAGTGAATTTTGGGCTCAAATGACTTTACACAGTTCTAGTACCCAACGCGATTATCACTATTAACTAAAGAGCATTTATGTAAGAGGAGCTGTTGTCTGTATCATTTCATAAGCAGAGATGAACTACTTTCGGTCTGTATGAGTACAAACACAGTTCCTTTTTTCTGGGCATGCTCATGGTTCTTACTGTATTGGACACGCTGGAAAGAAGAGGATGATTCTTGCCTTAAAACAGAGTGTTTTTCAGGGATGAGAATTCTGGTCTGAATTTCCCCTCAGAAAGGGAGTTAAACGCCAGGATCTGTGTCTTCCTACAAGCAGGAGTTCATTTCTGGTTTACCTAGTGAATTTTGTGCTCAAATGATTTTTCCCAGTTCACGAACCCAACACGATTCTCACTATTAACTAAAGAGCATTTATGTAAGCAGAGCTGTGGTTTGTATCAGTTTCATAAGCAGAGTTGATCTACATATGGTCCAAAAGAGTAGGAAACACAGTTCTTTTTTTCATGGCATGCTCATGTTTCTTCCTGTATTTTAGACTCTGGAAAGAAGAGCTTGCTTCGTGCATTAAAACAGGGTGTGTTTCATGGATGATAACACTGGTCTGAATTTCCCTTCAGAAACGGAGTTAAACCCCATGATCTGTGTCTTCCTACAAGCAAGAGTTCATTTCGGTTAAACCAAGTGAATTTTCGGATCAAACGACTTCATACAGTTTTAGTACCCAATGCGATTATCACTATTAACTAAAGAGCTTTTATGTAAGAGGAGCTGTTGTCTGTATCATTTTCATAAGCAGTGTTGAACTACATTTGGTCCGTATGAGTACAAACACAGTTCTTTTTTCTGGGCATGCTAATGATTCTTACTGTATTGGAGAAGCTGGAAAGAACAGGATGATTCTTGCCTTAAAACAGAGTGTTTTTCAGGGATGAGACATATGGTCTGAATTTCACTTCAGAAATGGAGTTAAACCCCAGGATCTGTGTCTTCCTATAAGCAAGAGTTCATTTCTGGTTTACCTAGTGAATTTTGTGCTCAAATTATTTTTCCCAGTTCCTGAACCCAACACGATACTCACTATTAACTAAAGAGCATTTATGTAAGCAGAGCTGTGGTTTGTATCAGTTACATAAGCAGAGTTGATCTACATATGGTCCAAAAGAGTAGGAAACACAGTTCTTTTGTTCATGGCATGCTCATGTTTCCTCCTGTATTTTATACTCTGGAAAGAAGAGCTTGCTTCTTGCATTAAAGCAGAGTGTGTTTCAGCGATGAGAACTCTGGTCTGAATTTCCCTTAAGAAACGGAGGTAAACCCCAGGATCTGTGTCTTCCTACACCCAAGAGATCATTTCTGGTTAACCCAGTGAATTTTGGGCTCAAATGACTTTACACAGTTCTAGTACCCAACGCGATTATCACTATTAACTAAAGAGCATTTATGTAAGAGGAGCTGTTGTCTGTATCATTTCATAAGCAGAGATGAACTACTTTCAGTCTGTATGAGTACAAACACAATTCTTTTTTTCTGGGCATGCTCATGGTTCTTACTGTATTGGAAACGCTGGAAAGAAGAGGATGATTCTTGCCTTAAAACAGAGTGTTTTTCAGGGATGAGAACTCTGGTCAGAATTTCCCTTCAGAAAGGGAGTTAAACCCCAGGATCTGTGTCTTCCTACAGGCAAGAGTTCACTTCTGGTAAACAAAGTGAATTTTCAGATCAAATGGTTTTTCCCAGTTCACGAACACAACGCCATTCTCACTATTAACTAAAGAGCATTAATGTAAGAGGAGCTGTGGTTTGTATCAGCTTCATAAGCAGAGTTGAATTATATATTTTCCGTATGAGTAGGAAACTCAGTTCTTTTTTCTGGGCATGCTCATTTTTCTTACTATATTGGAGTCGCTGGAAAGAAGAGGATGATTCTTGCCTTAAAACAGAGTGTTTTTCAGGGATGAGAACACTGTTATAAATTTGCATTCAGAAACGGAGTTAGACCCCTGGATCTGTGTCTTACTACAAGCAAGAGTTCATTTCTGGTTAACACAGTGAATTTTTGGCTCAAATGATTTTTTCGCAGTTCAGGAATCCAACGCTATTCTCAATATTAACTAAAGAGCATTTATGTAAGAGGAGTTGTGGTCTGTATAAGTTTCATAAGCAGAGTTGAACTATATATGGTCCGTATGAATAGGAAACACAGTTCTTTTTTTCAGGTTATGCTCATGGTTCTTGCTGTATTTTAGCCTCTGGCAAGAAGAGCTTGCTTCTTCGTTTAAACAGAGTGTGTTTCAGGGATGAGAACTCTGGTCTGAATTTCCCTGCAGAAATGGAGTTAAACCCCAGGATCTCTGTCTTCCTACAGCAAGAGTTCATTTCTGGTAAACCCAGTGAATTTTGGGCTCAAAAGATTTTTCGCAGTTCACGAACCCAACTCGATTCTCACTATTAACTAAAGCGCCTTCATGTAAGAGGAGCTGTTGTCTGCATCAGTTTCATAAGCAGAGTTGAACTACATATGGTCCGCATGATTAGGAAACACAGTTCTTTTTTCAGGGCATGCTCAACGTTCATGCTGTATTTTAGACTCTGGAAAGAAGAGCTTGCTTCTTGCGTTAAATCACTGTGTTTCTGGGATGAGAACTCTGGTCTGAATTTCCCTTAAGAAACGGAGGTAAAACCTAGGATCTGTGTCTTCCTACACCCAAGAGATCATTTCTGGTTAACCCAGTGAATTTTGGGCTCAAATGACTTTACACAGTTCTAGTACCCAACGCGATTATCACTATTAACTAAAGAGCATTTATGTAAGAGGAGCTGTTGTCTGTATCATTTCATAAGCAGAGATGAACTACTTTCGGTCTGTATGAGTACAAACACAGTTCCTTTTTTCTGGGCATGCTCATGGTTCTTACTGTATTGGACACGCTGGAAAGAAGAGGATGATTCTTGCCTCAAAACAGAGTGTTTTTCAGGGATGAGAATTCTGGTCTGAATTTCCCCTCAGAAAGGGAGTTAAACGCCAGGATCTGTGTCTTCCTACAAGCAGGAGTTCATTTCTGGTTTACCTAGTGAATTTTGTGCTCAAATGATTTTTCCCAGTTCACGAACCCAACACGATTCTCACTATTAACTAAAGAGCATTTATGTAAGCAGAGCTGTGGTTTGTATCAGTTTCATAAGCAGAGTTGATCTACATATGGTCCAAAAGAGTAGGAAACACAGTTCTTTTTTTCATGGCATGCTCATGTTTCTTCCTGTATTTTAGACTCTGGAAAGAAGAGCTTGCTTCGTGCATTAAAACAGGGTGTGTTTCATGGATGATAACACTGGTCTGAATTTCCCTTCAGAAACGGAGTTAAACCCCATGATCTGTGTCTTCCTACAAGCAAGAGTTCATTTCGGTTAAACCAAGTGAATTTTCGGATCAAACGACTTCATACAATTTTAGTACCCAATGCGATTATCACTATTAACTAAAGAGCTTTTATGTAAGAGGAGCTGTTGTCTGTATCATTTTCATAAGCAGTGTTGAACTACATTTGGTCCGTATGAGTACAAACACAGTTCTTTTTTCTGGGCATGCTAATGATTCTTACTGTATTGGAGAAGCTGGAAAGAACAGGATGATTCTTGCCTTAAAACAGAGTGTTTTTCAGGGATGAGACGTATGGTCTGAATTTCACTTCAGAAATGGAGTTAAACCCCAGGATCTGTGTCTTCCTATAAGCAAGAGTTCATTTCTGGTTTACCTAGTGAATTTTGTGCTCAAATTATTTTTCCCAGTTCCCGAACCCAACACGATACTCACTATTAACTAAAGAGCATTTATGTAAGCAGAGCTGTGGTTTGTATCAGTTACATAAGCAGAGTTGATCTACATATGGTCCAAAAGAGTAGGAAACACAGTTCTTTTGTTCATGGCATGCTCATGTTTCCTCCTGTATTTTATACTCTGGAAAGAAGAGCTTGCTTCTTGCATTAAAGCAGAGTGTGTTTCAGCGATGAGAACTCTGGTCTGAATTTCCCTTAAGAAACGGAGGTAAACCCCAGGATCTGTGTCTTCCTACACCCAAGAGATCATTTCTGGTTAACCCAGTGAATTTTGGGCTCAAATGACTTTACACAGTTCTAGTACCCAACGCGATTATCACTATTAACTAAAGAGCATTTATGTAAGAGGAGCTGTTGTCTGTATCATTTCATAAGCAGAGATGAACTACTTTCGGTCTGTATGAGTACAAACACAGTTCCTTTTTTCTGGGCATGCTCATGGTTCTTACTGTATTGGACACGCTGGAAAGAAGAGGATGATTCTTGCCTTAAAACAGAGTGTTTTTCAGGGATGAGAATTCTGGTCTGAATTTCCCCTCAGAAAGGGAGTTAAACGCCAGGATCTGTGTCTTCCTACAAGCAGGAGTTCATTTCTGGTTTACCTAGTGAATTTTGTGCTCAAATGATTTTTCCCAGTTCACGAACCCAACACGATTCTCACTATTAACTAAAGAGCATTTATGTAAGCAGAGCTGTGGTTTGTATCAGTTTCATAAGCAGAGTTGATCTACATATGGTCCAAAAGAGTAGGAAACACAGTTCTTTTTTTCATGGCATGCTCATGTTTCTTCCTGTATTTTAGACTCTGGAAAGAAGAGCTTGCTTCGTGCATTAAAACAGGGTGTGTTTCATGGATGATAACACTGGTCTGAATTTCCCTTCAGAAACGGAGTTAAACCCCATGATCTGTGTCTTCCTACAAGCAAGAGTTCATTTCGGTTAAACCAAGTGAATTTTCGGATCAAACGACTTCATACAGTTTTAGTACCCAATGCGATTATCACTATTAACTAAAGAGCTTTTATGTAAGAGGAGCTGTTGTCTGTATCATTTTCATAAGCAGTGTTGAACTACATTTGGTCTGTATGAGTACAAACACAGTTCTTTTTTCTGGGCATGCTAATGATTCTTACTGTATTGGAGAAGCTGGAAAGAACAGGATGATTCTTGCCTTAAAACAGAGTGTTTTTCAGGGATGAGACATATGGTCTGAATTTCACTTCAGAAATGGAGTTAAACCCCAGGATCTGTGTCTTCCTATAAGCAAGAGTTCATTTCTGGTTTACCTAGTGAATTTTGTGCTCAAATTATTTTTCCCAGTTCCTGAACCCAACACGATACTCACTATTAACTAAAGAGCATTTATGTAAGCAGAGCTGTGGTTTGTATCAGTTACATAAGCAGAGTTGATCTACATATGGTCCAAAAGAGTAGGAAACACAGTTCTTTTGTTCATGGCATGCTCATGTTTCCTCCTGTATTTTATACTCTGGAAAGAAGAGCTTGCTTCTTGCATTAAAGCAGAGTGTGTTTCAGCGATGAGAACTCTGGTCTGAATTTCCCTTAAGAAACGGAGGTAAACCCCAGGATCTGTGTCTTCCTACACCCAAGAGATCATTTCTGGTTAACCCAGTGAATTTTGGGCTCAAATGACTTTACACAGTTCTAGTACCCAACGCGATTATCACTATTAACTAAAGAGCATTTATGTAAGAGGAGCTGTTGTCTGTATCATTTCATAAGCAGAGATGAACTACTTTCAGTCTGTATGAGTACAAACACAATTCTTTTTTTCTGGGCATGCTCATGGTTCGTACTGTATTGGAAACGCTGGAAAGAAGAGGATGATTCTTGCCTTAAAACAGAGTGTTTTTCAGGGATGAGAACTCTGGTCAGAATTTCCCTTCAGAAAGGGAGTTAAACCCCAGGATCTGTGTCTTCCTACAGGCAAGAGTTCACTTCTGGTAAACAAAGTGAATTTTCAGATCAAATGGTTTTTCCCAGTTCACGAACACAACGCCATTCTCACTATTAACTAAAGAGCATTAATGTAAGAGGAGCTGTGGTTTGTATCAGCTTCATAAGCAGAGTTGAATTATATATTTTCCGTATGAGTAGGAAACTCAGTTCTTTTTTCTGGGCATGCTCATTTTTCTTACTATATTGGAGTCGCTGGAAAGAAGAGGATGATTCTTGCCTTAAAACAGAGTGTTTTTCAGGGATGAGAACACTGTTATAAATTTGCATTCAGAAACGGAGTTAGACCCCTGGATCTGTGTCTTACTACAAGCAAGAGTTCATTTCTGGTTAACACAGTGAATTTTTGGCTCAAATGATTTTTTCGCAGTTCAGGAATCCAACGCTATTCTCAATATTAACTAAAGAGCATTTATGTAAGAGGAGTTGTGGTCTGTATAAGTTTCATAAGCAGAGTTGAACTATATATGGTCCGTATGAATAGGAAACACAGTTCTTTTTTTCAGGTTATGCTCATGGTTCTTGCTGTATTTTAGCCTCTGGCAAGAAGAGCTTGCTTCTTCGTTTAAACAGAGTGTGTTTCAGGGATGAGAACTCTGGTCTGAATTTCCCTGCAGAAATGGAGTTAAACCCCAGGATCTCTGTCTTCCTACAGCAAGAGTTCATTTCTGGTAAACCCAGTGAATTTTGGGCTCAAAAGATTTTTCGCAGTTCACGAACCCAACTCGATTCTCACTATTAACTAAAGCGCCTTCATGTAAGAGGAGCTGTTGTCTGTATCAGTTTCATAAGCAGAGTTGAACTACATATGGTCCGCATGATTAGGAAACACAGTTCTTTTTTCAGGGCATGCTCAACGTTCATGCTGTATTTTAGACTCTGGAAAGAAGAGCTTGCTTCTTGCGTTAAATCACTGTGTTTCTGGGATGAGAACTCTGGTCTGAATTTCCCTTAAGAAACGGAGGTAAAACCTAGGATCTGTGTCTTCCTACACCCAAGAGATCATTTCTGGTTAACCCAGTGAATTTTGGGCTCAAATGACTTTACACAGTTCTAGTACCCAACGCGATTATCACTATTAACTAAAGAGCATTTATGTAAGAGGAGCTGTTGTCTGTATCATTTCATAAGCAGAGATGAACTACTTTCGGTCTGTATGAGTACAAACACAGTTCCTTTTTTCTGGGCATGCTCATGGTTCTTACTGTATTGGACACGCTGGAAAGAAGAGGATGATTCTTGCCTTAAAACAGAGTGTTTTTCAGGGATGAGAATTCTGGTCTGAATTTCCCCTCAGAAAGGGAGTTAAACGCCAGGATCTGTGTCTTCCTACAAGCAGGAGTTCATTTCTGGTTTACCTAGTGAATTTTGTGCTCAAATGATTTTTCCCAGTTCACGAACCCAACACGATTCTCACTATTAACTAAAGAGCATTTATGTAAGCAGAGCTGTGGTTTGTATCAGTTTCATAAGCAGAGTTGATCTACATATGGTCCAAAAGAGTAGGAAACACAGTTCTTTTTTTCATGGCATGCTCATGTTTCTTCCTGTATTTTAGATTCTGGAAAGAAGAGCTTGCTTCTTGCATTAAAACAGGGTGTGTTTCATGGATGATAACACTGGTCTGAATTACCCTTCAGAAACGGAGTTAAACCCCATGATCTGTGTCTTCCTACAAGCAAGAGTTCATTTCGGTTAAACCAAGTGAATTTTCGGATCAAACGACTTTATACAGTTTTAGTACCCAACACGATTATCACTATTAACTAAAGAGCTTTTATGTAAGAGGAGCTGTTGTCTGTATCATTTTCATAAGCAGTGTTGAACTACATTTGGTCCGTATGAGTACAAACACAGTTCTTTTTTCTGGGCATGCTAATGATTCTTACTGTATTGGAGAAGCTGGAAAGAACAGGATGATTCTTGCCTTAAAACAGAGTGTTTTTCAGGGATGAGACATATGGTCTGAATTTCACTTCAGAAATGGAGTTAAACCCCAGGATCTGTGTCTTCCTATAAGCAAGAGTTCATTTCTGGTTTACCTAGTGAATTTTGTGCTCAAATTATTTTTCCCAGTTCCCGAACCCAACACGATACTCACTATTAACTAAAGAGTATTTATGTAAGCAGAGCTGTGGTTTGTATCAGTTTCATAAGCAGAGTTGAACTAAATATGGTCCGTATGAGTACAAAACACGGTTCTTTTTTTCACGGCATGCTCATGGTTCTTTCTGTATTTTAGACACTGGAAAGAAGAGCTTGCTTCTTGCATTAAAACAGGGTGTGTTTCATGGATGATAACACTGGTCTGAATTTCACTTCAGAAACGGAGTTAAACCCCATGATCTGTGTCTTCCTACAAGCAAGAGTTCATTTCTGGTAAACCAATTGAATTTTCGGATCAAATGACTTTACACAGTTTTAGTACCCAACGCGATTATCAGTATTAACTAAAGAGCATTTATGTAAGAGGAGCTGTTGTCTGTATCATTTCATAAGCAGAGTTGAACTACATTTGGTCCTTATGAGTACAAACACAGTTCATTTTTTCTTGGCATGCTCATGGTTCTTACTGTATTGGAGAAGCTGGAAAGAAGAGCTTGCTTCTTGCGTTAAATCAGAGTGTCTTTCAGGGATGATTACTCTGGTCTGAATTTCCCTTCAGAAATGGAGTCAAACCCCATTTTCTGTGTCTTCCTACAAGCAAGAGTTCTTATCTGGTAAACTCATTGAATTTTGGGCTCAAATGATTTTTTGTAGTTCACGAACCAAATGGGATTCTCACGATTAACTGAAGAGTATTTATGTAGGAGGAGCAGTGGTTAGTATCAGTTTCATAACAGGAGTTGAACTACATATGGTGTGTATGAGTAGGAAACACAGTTCTTTTTTCTGGGCATGCTCATGGTTCTTACTGTATTGGAGAAGCTGGAAAGAAGAGGATGATTCTTGCCTTAAAACAGAGTGTTTTTCAGGGATGAGAACTCTGGTCTGGATTTCACTTCAGAAATGGAGTTAAACACCAGGATCTGTGTCTTCTTTCAAGGAAGAGTTCATTTCTGGTATACCCAGTGAATTTTGGGCTCAAATGATTTTTCGCAGTTCACGAAATCTACGCTATTCTCACTATTAACTAAAGAGCCTTTATGTAAGAGGAGCTGTGGTTTGTATCAGTTTCATAACAGGAGTTGCACTACATATGGTGTGTATGAGTAGGAAACACAGTTCTTTTTTTGGGCATGCTCATGGTTCTTACTGTATTGGAGAAGCTGGAAAGAAGAGCTTGTTTCTTGTGTTAAATCAGAGTGTGTTTCAGGGATGAGAACTCTGGTCTGAATTTCCCTTCAGAAATGGAGTCAAACCCCATTATCTGTGTCTTCCTATAAGCAAGAGTTCTTTTCTGGTAAACTCATTGAATTTTGGGCTCAAATGTTTTTTCATAGTTAACGAACCAAAACGGGATTCTCACGATTAACTAAAGAGGATTTATATAGGAGGAGCAGTGGTTTGTATCAGTTTCTTAACAGGCGTTGAACTATATATGGTGTGTATGAGTAGGAAACACAGTTCTTTTTTCTGGGCATGCTCGTGGTTCTTAATGTATTGGAGAAGCTGGAAAGAACAGGATGATTCTTGCCTTAAAACAGAGTGTTTTTCAGGGATGAGAACTCTGGTCTGGATTTCACTTCAGAAATGGAGTTAAACCCCTGGATCTGTGTCTAACCACATGCAAGAGTTCATTTCTGGTAAACCCAGTGAATTTTGGGCTCAAAATATTTTTGGCATTCACGAACCCAACGCGATTCTCACTATTAACCAAAGAGCATTTATATAAGCGGAGCTGTGGTTTGTATCAGTTTCATAAGCAGAGTTGATCTACATATGGTCCAAAAGAGTAGGAAACACAGTTATTTTTTTCATGGCATGCTCATGTTTCTTCCTGAATTTTAGACTCTGGAAAGAAGAGCTTGCTTCTTTCGTTAAAGCAGAGTGTGTTTCACCGATGAGATCTCTGTTCTGAATGTCCCTTAAGAAACGGACGTAAACCCCAGGATCTGTGTCTTCCTACAAGCAGGAGTTCATTTCAGGTAAACCCAGTGATTTTTGGACTCAAATGACTTTTAGCAGTTCACGAACCCAACGCAATTCTCATTATTAACTAAAGCGCCTTTATGTAAGAGGAGCTGTTGTCCCTATCAGTTTCATAAGCAGAGTTGAACTACATATGGTCCGCATGATTAGGAAACACAGTCCTTTTTTGAGGGCATGCTCCCGGTTCATGCTCTATTTTAGACTCTGGAAAGAAGAGCTTGCTTCTTGCGTTAAATCAGTGTGTTTCAGGGATGAGAACTCTGGTCTGAATTACCTTCAGAAATGGAGTTTAACCACAGGATCTGTGTCTTCCTACAAGCAAGAGTTCCTTTCTGGTAAACTCATTGAATTTTGGGCTCAAATCATTTTTCGCATTTCACGAATTAAACGCGATTCTCACTATTATCTAAAGAGGATTTATGTAGGAGGAGCTGTGGTTTGTATCAGTTTCATAATAGGAGCAGAACTACATATGGTCTGTATTAGTAGGAAACACAGTTCTTTTTTCTGGGCATGCTTATGGTTCTTACTGTATTGGAGAACCTGGAAAGAGGAGCTTGCTTCTTGCCTTAAATCAGAGTGTGTTTCAGGGATGAGAACTCTGGTCTGAATTTACCTTCAGAAACGGAGTTAAACCCCAGGATCTTTGTCTTCCTACAAGCAAGAGTTCATTTCTGGTAAACCAAGTGAATTTTCGGATCAAATGATTTTACACAGTTTGAGTACACAACGCGATTATCACTATTAACTAAAGAGCATTTATGTAAGAGGAGATGTTGTCTGTATCATTTCATAAGAAGAGTTGAACTACATTAGGTCCGTATGAGTACAAACACAGTTCTTTTTTTTGGGCATGCTCATGGTTCTTACTGTATTGGAGAAGCTGGAAAGAAGAGCTTGCTTCTTGCGTTAAATCAGAGTCTGTTTCAGGGATGAGAACTCTGGTCTGAATTTCCCTTCAGAAATGGAGTGAAACCCCATTTTCTGTGTCTTCCTACAAGCAAGAGTTCTTTTCTGGTAAACTCATTGAATTTTGGGCTCAAATGATTTTTTGTAGTTCACAAACCAAATGGGATTCTCACGATTAACTAAAGAGTATTTATGTAGGAGGAGCAGTGGTTAGTATCAGTTTCATAACAGGAGTTGAACTACATATGGTGTGTATGAGTAGGAAACACAGTTCTTTTTTCTGGGCATGCTCATGGTTCTTAATGTATTGGAGAAGCTGGAAAGAAGAGGATGATTCTTGCCTTAAAACAGAGTGTTTTTCAGGGATGAGAACTCTGGTCTGGATTTCACTTCAGAAATGGAGTTAAACCCCAGGATCTTTGTCTTCCTACAAGCAAGAGTTCATTTCTGGTAAACCAAGTGAATTTTCGGATCAAATGATTTTACACAGTTTGAGTACACAACGCGATTATCACTATTAACTAAAGAGCATTTATGTAAGAGGAGATGTTGTCTGTATCATTTCATAAGAAGAGTTGAACTACATTAGGTCCGTATGAGTACAAACACAGTTCTTTTTTTTGGGCATGCTCATGGTTCTTACTGTATTGGAGAAGCTGGAAAGAAGAGCTTGCTTCTTGCGTTAAATCAGAGTCTGTTTCAGGGATGAGAACTCTGGTCTGAATTTCCCTTCAGAAATGGAGTGAAACCCCATTTTCTGTGTCTTCCTACAAGCAAGAGTTCTTTTCTGGTAAACTCATTGAATTTTGGGCTCAAATGATTTTTTGTAGTTCACAAACCAAATGGGATTCTCACGATTAACTAAAGAGTATTTATGTAGGAGGAGCAGTGGTTAGTATCAGTTTCATAACAGGAGTTGAACTACATATGGTGTGTATGAGTAGGAAACACAGTTCTTTTTTCTGGGCATGCTCATGGTTCTTAATGTATTGGAGAAGTTGGAAAGAAGAGGATGATTCTTGCCTTAAAACAGAGTGTTTTTCAGGGATGAGAACTCTGGTCTGGATATCACTTCAGAAATGGAGTTAAACCCCAGGATCTGTGTCTTCTTTCAAGGAAGAGTTCATTTCTGGTATACCCAGTGAATTTTGGGCTCAAATGATTTTTCGCAGTTCTAGAACCCAACGCGATTATCACTATTAACTAAAGAGCCTTTATATAGGAGGAGCAGTGTTTTGTATCAGTTTCATAACAGGAGTTGCACTACATATGGTGTGTATGAGTACGAAACACAGTTCTTTTTTTCTGGGCATGCTCATGGTTCTTTCTGTATTGGAGACGCTGGAAAGAAGAGGGTGATTCTTGCCTTAAAACAGAGTGTTTTTCAGTGATGAGAATGCTGGTCTGAATTTGCATTCAGAAACGGAGTTAAACCCCAGGATCTGTGTCTTCCTACAAGCAAGAGTTCATTTCTGGTTAACCCAGTGAATTTTGGGCTCAAATGATTTTTCGTATTTCACGAACACAATGAGATTCTCACTATTAACTAAAGAGCATTTTTGTAAGAGGAGCTATGGTTTTTATCAGTTTCATGAGGAGAGTTGAACTACATATTTTCCGTATGAGTAGGAAACACAGTTCTTTTTTTCAGGGCATGCTCATGTTTCTTACTATATTGGAGAAGCAGGAAAGAAGAGGATGATTCTTGCCTTAAAACAGAGTGTTTTTCATGATGAGAACACTGGTCTGAATTTGCATTCAGAAACGGAGTTAAACCCCAGGATCTGTGTCTTCCAACAAGCAAGAGTTCATTTCTGGTTAACCCAGTGAATTTTGGGCTCAAATGATTTTTCGCAGTTCAGGAATCCAACGCTATTCTCTCTATTAACTAAAGAGCATTTATGTAAGAGGAGGTGTGGTCTGTATCAGTTTCATAAGCAGAGTTGAACTACATATGGTACGTAAGAAAAGGAAACACAGTTCTTTTTTGAGGCAATGCTCATGGTTCTTGATGTATTTTAGACTCTGGAAAGAAGAGCTTGCTTCTTCGTTGAAACAGAGTGTGTTTCAGGTATATGAACTCTGGTGTGAATTTCCCTGCAGAAATGGAGTTAAACCCCAGGATCTGTGTCTTCCTACAAGCAAGAGTTCAATTCAGGTAAACCCAGTGAATTTTGGGCTCAAATGATTATTTGCAGTTCAAGAACCCTACGCTATTCTCACTATTAACCAAAGAAGATTCATGTAAGAGGAGCTATGGTTTGTATCAGTGTCATTATCAGAGTTGACCTACATATGGTCTGTATGAGTAGGAAACACAGTTTTTTTTTTCAAGGCATGCTCATGGTTCTTGCTGTATTTTAGACTCTGGAAAGAAGAGATTGCTTCTTGCATTAAAACTGAGTGTGTTTCTGGGATGAGAACTCTGGTCTGCATTTCCCTTCAGAAACGGAGTTAAACTCCAGGATCTGTATCTTCCTACAACCAAGAGTTCATTTCTGGTTAACCCAGTGAATTTTGGGCTCAAATGATTTTTCACAGTTCACGAACCCAACGAGATTCTCACTATTAACTAAAGGGCATTTTTGTAAGAGGAGCTGTGGTTTGTATCAGTTTCATGAGGAGAGTTGAACTATATATAGTCCGTATGAATAGGAAACACAGTTCTTTTTTTCAGGTCATGCTCATGGTTCTTGCCGTATTTTAGCCTCTGGCAGGAAGAGCTTGCTTCTTCGTTTAAACAGAGTGTGTTTCAGGGATGAGAACTCTGGTCTGAATTTCCCTGCAGAAATGGAGTTAAACCCCAGGATCTCTGTCTTCCTACAAGCAAGAGTTCATTTCTGGTAAACCCAGTGAATTTTGGGCTCAAATGATTTTTCGCAGTTCAAGAACCCTATGCTATTCTCACTATTAACTAAAGAGGATTTATGTAAGAGGAGCTGTGGTTTGTATCAGTTTCATTATCAGAGTTGAACTACAAATGGTCTGTATGAGTAGGAAACACAGTTCTTTTTTTCAAGGCATGCTCATGGTTCTTGTTGTATTTTAGACTCTGGAAAGAAGAGCTTGCTTCTTGCGTTAAAACTGAGTGTGTTTCAGGGATGAGAACTCTGGTCTGAATTTCCCTGCAGAAATGGAGTTTAACCCCAGGATGTGTATCTTCCTATAAGCAAGAGTTCATTTCGGGTTAACCCAGTGAATTTTGGGCTCAAATGATTTTTCGTACTTCACGAACACAATGAGATTCTCACTATTAACTAAAGAGCATTTTTGTAAGAGGAGCTATGGTTTTTATCAGTTTCATGAGGAGAGTTGAACTACATATTGTCCGTATGAGTAGGAAACACAGTTCTTTTTTTCAGGGCATGCTCATGTTTCTTACTATATAGGAGACGCTGGAAAGAAGAGGATGATTCTTGCCTTAAAACAGAGTGTTTTTCAGTGATGAGAACGCTGGTCTGAATTTGCATTCAGAAACGGAGTTAAACCACAGGATCTGTGTCTTCCTACAAGCAAGAGTTCATTTCTGGTTAACCCAGTGAATTTTGGGCTCAAATGATTTTTCACAGTTCAGGAATCCAACGCTATTCTCACTATTAACTAAAGAGCATTTATGTAAGAGGAGGTGTGGTCTGTATCAGTTTCATAAGCAGAGTTGAACTATATATGGTCCGTATGAATAGGAAACACAGTTCCTTTTTTCGGGTCATGCTCATGGTTCTTGATGTATTTTAGACTCTGGAAAGAAGAGCTTGCTTCTTCGTTGAAACAGAGTGTGTTTCAGGTATAAGAACTCTGGTGTGAATTTCCCTGCAGAAATGGAGTTAAACCCCAGGATCTGTGTCTTCCTACAAGCAAGAGTTCATTTCAGGTAAACCCAGTGAATTTTGGGCTCAAATGATTTTTCGCAGTTCAAGAACCCTACGCTATTCTCACTATTAACCAAAGAAGATTTATGTAAGAGGAGCTATGGTTTGTATCAGTGTCATTATCTGAGTTGACCTACATATGGTCTGTATGAGTAGGAAACACAATTTTTTTTTCAAGGCATGCTCATGGTTCTTGCTGTATTTTAGACTCTGGAAAGAAGAGCTTGCTTCTTGCGTTAAAACTGAGTGTGTTTCAGGGATGAGAACTCTGGTCTGCATGTCCCTTCATAAACGGAGTTAAACTCCAGGATCTGTATCTTCCTACAAGCAGGAGTTCATTTCTGGTTAACCCAGTGAATTTTGGGCTCAAATGATTTTTTGGAGTTCACGAAGCAAACGAGATTCTCACTATTAACTAAAGAGCATTTTTGTGAGAGGAGCTGTGGTTTGTATCAGTTTCATGAGGAGAGTTGAACTACATATGGTCCGTATGTGTAGGAAACACAGCTCTTTTTTTCAGGGCATGCTAATGTTTCTTACTATATTGGAGACGCTGGAAAGAAGAGGATGATTCTTGCCTTAAAACAGAGTGTTTTTCAGTGATGAGAACGCTGGTCTGAATTTGCATTCAGAAACGGAGTTAAACCCCAGGATCTGTGTCTTCCTACAAGCAAGAGTTCATTTCTGGTTAACCCAGTGAATTTTGGGCTCAAATGATTTTTCACAGTTCAGGAATCCAACGCTATTCTCACTATTAACTAAAGAGCATTTATGTAAGAGGAGGTGTGGTCTGTATCAGTTTCATAAGCAGAGTTGAACTACATATGGTCCGTATGAAAAGGAAACACAGTTCTTTTTTGAGGCTCTGATCATGGTTCTTGATGTATTTTAGACTCTGGAAAGAAGAGCTTGCTTCTTCGTTGAAACAGAGTGTGTTTCAAGTATATGAACTCTGGTGTGAATTTCCCTGCAGAAATGGAGTTAAACCCCAGGATCTGTGTCTTCCTACAAGCAAGAGTTCATTTCAGGTAACCCAGTGAATTTTGGTCTCAAATGATTTTTCGCAGTTCAAGAACCCTACGCTATTCTCACTATTAACCAAAGAAGATTTACGTAAGAGGAGCTATGGTTTGTATCAGTGTCATTATCAGAGTTGACCTACATATGGTCTGTATGAGTAGGAAACACAGTTTTTTTTTCAAGGCATGCTCATGGTTCTTGCTGTATTTTAGACTCTGGAAAGAAGAACTTGCTTCTTGCGCTAAAACTGAGTGTGTTTCAGGGATGAGAACTCTGGTCTGCATTTCCCTTCAGAAACGGAGTTAAACTCCAGGATCTGTATCTTCCTACAAGCAAGAGTTCATTTCTGGTTAACCCAGTGAATTTTGGCTCAAATGATTTTTCGCAGTTCACGAACCCAACGAGATTCTCACTATTAACTAAAGAGCATTTTTGTAAGAGGAGCTGTGGTTTGTATCAGTTTCATAAGGAGAGTTGAACTATATATGGTCCATATGAATAGGAAACACAGTTCTTTTTTTCAGGTCATGCTCATGGTTCTTGATGTATTTTAGCCTCTGGCAAGAAGAGCTTGCTTCTTCGTTGAAACAGAGTGTGTTTCAGGGATGAGAACTCTGGTCTGAATTTCCCTGCAGAAATGGAGTTTAACCCCAGGATGTGTATCTTCCTATAAGCAAGAGTTCATTTCGGGTTAACCCAGTGAATTTTGGGCTCAAATGATTTTTCGTACTTCACGAACACAATGAGATTCTCACTATTAACTAAAGAGCATTTTTGTAAGAGGAGCTATGGTTTTTATCAGTTTCATGAGGAGAGTTGAACTACATATTGTCCGTATGAGTAGGAAACACAGTTCTTTTTTTCAGGGCATGCTCATGTTTCATACTATATAGGAGACGCTGGAAAGAAGAGGATGATTCTTGCCTTAAAACAGAGTGTTTTTCAGTGATGAGAACGCTGGTCTGAATTTGCATTCAGAAACGGAGTTAAACCACAGGATCTGTGTCTTCCTACAAGCAAGAGTTCATTTCTGGTTAACCCAGTGAATTTTGGGCTCAAATGATTTTTCACAGTTCAGGAATCCAACGCTATTCTCACTATTAACTAAAGAGCATTTATGTAAGAGGAGGTGTGGTCTGTATCAGTTTCATAAGCAGAGTTGAACTATATATGGTCCGTATGAATAGGAAACACAGTTCCTTTTTTCGGGTCATGCTCATGGTTCTTGATGTATTTTAGACTCTGGAAAGAAGAGCTTGCTTCTTCGTTGAAACAGAGTGTGTTTCAGGTATAAGAACTCTGGTGTGAATTTCCCTGCAGAAATGGAGTTAAACCCCAGGATCTGTGTCTTCCTACAAGCAAGAGTTCATTTCAGGTAAACCCAGTGAATTTTGGGCTCAAATGATTTTTCGCAGTTCAAGAACCCTACGCTATTCTCACTATTAACCAAAGAAGATTTATGTAAGAGGAGCTATGGTTTGTATCAGTGTCATTATCTGAGTTGACCTACATATGGTCTGTATGAGTAGGAAACACAATTTTTTTTTCAAGGCATGCTCATGGTTCTTGCTGTATTTTAGACTCTGGAAAGAAGAGCTTGCTTCTTGCGTTAAAACTGAGTGTGTTTCAGGGATGAGAACTCTGGTCTGCATGTCCCTTCATAAACGGAGTTAAACTCCAGGATCTGTATCTTCCTACAAGCAGGAGTTCATTTCTGGTTAACCCAGTGAATTTTGGGCTCAAATGATTTTTTGGAGTTCACGAAGCAAACGAGATTCTCACTATTAACTAAAGAGCATTTTTGTGAGAGGAGCTGTGGTTTGTATCAGTTTCATGAGGAGAGTTGAACTACATATGGTCCGTATGTGTAGGAAACACAGCTCTTTTTTTCAGGGCATGCTAATGTTTCTTACTATATTGGAGACGCTGGAAAGAAGAGGATGATTCTTGCCTTAAAACAGAGTGTTTTTCAGGGATGAGAACTCTGGTCAGAATTTCCCTTCAGAAACGGAGTTAAACCCCAGGATCTGTGTCTTCCTACAGGCACGAGTTCACTTCTGGTAAACAAAGTGAATTTTGGGCTCAAATGAGTTTACACAGTTCTAGAACCCAACGCGATTATCACTATGAAATAAAGATCAGTTATGTAAGAGGAGCTGTGGTCTGTATCATTTCATAAGCAGAGTTGAACTACATATGGTCTGTATGAGTAGGAAACACCGTTCTTTTTTTCTGGGCATTCTCATGGTTCTAACTGTATTGGAGACGCTTGAAAGAATTGGATGATTCTTGCCTTAAAACAGAGTGTTTTTCAGGGATGAGAACTCTGGTCAGAATTTCCCTTCAGAAACGGAGTTAAACCCCAGGATCTGTGTCTTCCTACAGGCAAGAGTTCACTTCTGGTAAACAAAGTGAATTTTCGGATCAAATGGTTTTTCCCAGTTCACGAACACAACGCCATGCTCACTATTAACTAAAGAGCATTAATGTAAGAGGAGCTGTGGTTTGTATCAGTTTCATAAGCAGAGTTGAATTAGATATTTTCCGTATGAGTAGGAAACTCAGTTCTTTTTTCTGGGCATGCTCATTTTTCTTACTATATTGGAGTCGCTGGAAAGAAGAGGATGATTCTTGCCTTAAAACAGAGTGTTTTTCAGGGATGAGAACCCTGTTATAAATTTGCATTCAGAAACGGAGTTAGACCCCTGGATCTGTGTCTTACTACAAGCAAGAGTTCATTTCTGGTTAACCCAGTGAATTTTGGGCTCAAATGATTTTTCACAGTTCAGGAATCCAACGCTATTCTCACTATTAACTAAAGAGCATTTATGTAAGAGGAGGTGTGGTCTGTATCAGTTTCATAAGCAGAGTTGAACTACATATGGTCCGTATGAAAAGGAAACACAGTCCTTTTTTGAGGCAATGCTCATGGTTCTTGATGTATTTTAGACTCTGGAAAGAAGAGCTTGCTTCTTCGTTGAAACAGAGTGTGTTTAAAGTATATGAACTCTGGTGTGAATTTCCCTGCAGAAATGGAGTTAAACCCCAGGATCTGTGTCTTCCTACAAGCAAGAGTTCATTTCAGGTAAACCCAGTGAATTTTGGGCTCAAATGATTTTTCGAAGTTCAAGAACCCTACACTATTCTCACTATTAACCAAAGAAGATTTATGTAAGAGGAGCTATGGTTTGTATCAGTGTCATTATCAGAGTTGAACTACATATGGTCTGTATGAGTAGGAAACACAGTTTTTTTTTTCAAGGCATGCTCATGGTTCTTGCTGTATTTTAGACTCTGGAAAGAAGAGCTTGCTTCTTGCGTTAAAACTGAGTGTGTTTCAGGGATGAGAACTCTGGTCTGCATTTCCCTTCAGAAACGGAGTTAAACTCCAGGATCTGTATCTTCCTACAAGCAGGAGTTCATCTCTGGTTAACCCAGTGAATTTTGGGCTCAAATGATTTTTCGCAGTTCACGAACCCAACGAGATTCTCACTATTAACTAAAGAGCATTTTTGTAAGAGGAGCTATGGTTTGTATCAGTTTCATGAGGAGAGTTGAACTACATATTATCCGTATGTGTAGGAAACACAGTTCTTTTTTTCAGGGCATACTCATGGTTCTTGCTGTATTTTAGATTCTGGAAAGAAGAGCTTGCTTCTTGCGTTAAAACAGAGTGTGTTTCAGGGATGAGAACGCTGGTCTGAATTTCCCTTCAGAAACGGAGTTAAACCCAAGGATCTGTGTCTTCTTAAAAGGTAGAGTTCATTTGTCATAAACCAAGTGAATTTTGGGCTCAAATGACTTTACACAGTTCTAGAACCCAACGCGATTATCACTATGAACTAAAGAGCAGTTATGTAAGAGGAGCTGTGGTCTGTATCATTTCATAAGCAGAGTTGAACTACATTTGGTCTGTATGAGTAGGAAACACAGTTCTTTTTTTCTGGGCATGCTCATGGTTGTTACTGTATTGTAGACGCTTGAAAGAATTGGATGATTCTTGCCTTAAAACATAGTGTTTTTCAGGGATGAGAACTCTGGTCAGAATTTCCCTTCAGAAACGGAGTTAAACCCCAGGATCTGTGTCTTCCTACAGGCAAGAGTTAACTTCTGGTAAACAAAGTGAATTTTCGGATCAAATGGTTTTTCCCAGTTCACGAACACAACGCCATTCTAACTATTAACTAAAGAGCATTAATGTAAGAGGAGCTGTGGTTTGTATCAGTTTCACAAGGAGAGTTGAATTAGATATTTTCCGTATGAGTAGGAAACTCAGTTATTTTTTCTGGGCATGCTCATTTTTCTTACTATATTGGAGTCGCTGGAAAGAAGAGGATGATTCTTGCCTTAAAACAGAGTGTTTTTCAGGGATGAGAACTCTGGTCAGAATTTCCCTTCAGAAACGGAGTTAAACCCAAGGATCTGTGTCTTCCTACAAGCAAGCCTTCATTTCTTGTTAACCAAGTGAATTTATGGCTCAAATGATTTTTCGCAGTCCACGAACCCAACGCGATTCTCACTATTAGCTAAAGAGCATTTATGTAAGAGGTGCTGTGGTTTGTTTCAGTTTCATAAGCAGAGTTGAAATACATATGGTCCGTATGAGTAGGAAACACAGTTCTTTTTTTCAGGGCATGCTCATGGTTCTTGCTGTATTGGAGACTCTCGAAAGAAGAGCTTGCTTCTTGCATTAAAACAGGCTATGTTTCATGGAAGCAAACTCTGGTCAGAATTTCCCTTCATGAACGGAGTTAAACCCCAGGATCTGTGTCTTCCTACCAGCAGAAGTTCATTTCTGGTAAACCAAGTGAATGTTCGGCTCAAATGACTTTACACAGTTCTAGAACCCAAGGCGATTATCACTATTTACTAAAGAGCATTTATGTAAGAGGAGCTGTGGTCTGTATCATTTCATAAGCAGAGTTGAACTACATAAGGTCCGAATGAGTAGGAAACACAGTTCTTTTCTTCTGGGCATGCTCATGATTCTTACAGTATTGGAGAAGCTGGAAAGAAGAGGATGATTCTTGCTTTAAAACAGAGTGTTTTTCAGGGTTGAGAATTCTGGTCTGAATTTGCATTCAGAAACGGAGTTAAACCCCAGGATCTGTGTCTTCCTACAAGCAAGAGTTCATTTCTGGTAAAGCAAGTGAATTTTGGGCTCAAATGATTTTCCACAGTTCCCCAACCCAAACTGATTCTCACTATTAACTAAAGAGCCTTTATGTAAGAGGAGCTGTGGTTACTTTCAGTTTCATGAGCAGAGTTGAACTACATATTGTCTGTATGAGTAGGAGACACAGTTCTTTTTTTCTGGGCAAGCTCATGGTTCCTGCTATATTGGAGACAATGGAAAGATGAGCTTGCTTCTTGCATTAAAACAGAGTGTGTTTCATGGATGGGAACTCTGGTCTGATTTTCCCGTCAGAAATGCAGTTAAAACCATGTTCTGTGTCTTCCTACAAGCAATTGTTCATTTCTGGTAACCAAGTGAATTTTGGGCTCAAATGATTTTTCGCAGTTCAAGAACCCTATGCTATTCTCACTATTAACCAAAGAAGATTTATGTAAGAGGAGCTATGGTTTGTATCAGTGTCATTATCAGAGTTGAACTACATATGGTCCGTATGAGTAGGAAACACAGTTTTATTTTTTTCATGGCATGCTTATTGTTCTTACTGTATTGGAGACCCTGGAAAGAAGAGGATGATTCATGCCTTAAAACAGAGTGTTTTTCAGGGATGAGAATTCTGGTCTGCATTTCCCTTCACTAACGGAGTTAAACCCCAGGATCTGTGTCTTCCTACAAGCAAGAGTTCATTTCTGGTAAACCATGTGAATTTTCGGCTCAAATGATTTTATACAGTTCTAGATCCCACCGCGATTATCACTATTATCTAAAGAGCATTTATGTAAGAGGAGCTGTGGTCTGTATCATTTCATGAGCAGAGTTTAACTACATATGGTCTGTATGAGTAGGAAACACATTTCTTTTTTCTGGGAATGCTCATTTTTCTTACTGTATTGGAGACCCTGCATAGAAGAGGATGATTCTTGCCTTAAAACAGAGTGTTTTTCATGGACGAGAACTCTGGTCTATATTTGCCTTCAGAAACAGAGTTAAACCCCAGGATCAGAGTCTTCCTACAAGCAAGCGTTCATTTCTGGTTAACCCAGTGAATTTTGGGCTCAAATGATTTTTCGCAGTTCACGAACCCAACGTGATTCTCACTATTAACTAAAGAGGATTAATGTAAGAGGAGCTGTGGTTTGTATCAGTTTCATAAGCAGAGTTGAACTACATATGGTCCATATGAGTAGGAAACACACTTCTTTTTTTCAGGGCATGCTCATGGTTCTTGCTGTATTTTTGACTCAGGAAAGTAGAGCTTGCTTCTTGCCTTAAAACAGAGTGTGTTTCAGGGATGAGAACTCTGGTCTGAATTACCATTCAGAAACGGAGTTAAACCTCAGGATCTGTGTCTTCCTACAAGCAAGCCTTCATTTCTTGTTAACCCAGTGAATTTTTGGCTCAAATGATTTTTCGCAGTCCACGAACCCAACGTGATTCTCGCTATTAACTAAAGAGCATTTATGTAAGAGGTGCTGTGGTTTGTATCAGTTTCATAAGCAGAGTTGAACTACATATGGTGCGTATGAGTAGGAAACACAGTTCTTTTTTTGACGGCATGCACATTGTTCTTGCTGTATTGGAGACTATGGAAAGAAGAGCTTGCTTCTTGCATTAAAACAGGCTGTGTTTCATGGAAGCAAAGTCTGGTCTGAATTTCCCTTCATGAACGGAGTTAAACCCCAGGATCTGTGTCTTCCTACCAGCAGGAGTTCATTTCTGGTAAACCAAGTGAAGGTTCGGCTCAAATGACTTTACACAGTTCTAGAACCCAACGCGATTATCACTATTAACTAAAGAGCATTTATGTAAGAGGAGCTGTGCTCTGTATCATTTCATAAGTAGAGTTGAACTACATATGGTTTGTATGCGTAGGTTACACATTTCTTTTTTCTGGGAATGCTCATATTTCTTACTGTATTGGAGACCCTGCATAGAAGAGGATGATTCTTGCCTTAAAACAGAGTTTTTTTCAGGGATGAGAACTCTGTTCTGCATTTCCCTTAAGAAACGGAGTTACACCACAGGATCTGTGTCTTCCTACAAGCAAGTATTCATTTCTGGTAAAGCAAGTGAGTTTTCTGCTCAAATGACTTTACACAGTTCTAGAACCAAAGGCGATTATCACTATTAACTTAAGAGCATTTATGTAAGAGGAGCCGTGGTCTGTATCATTTCATAAGCAGAGTTTAACTACATATGGTTTGCAAGTGTAAGAAACACATTTCTTTTTTCTGGGAATGCTCATATTTCTTACTGTATTGGAGACGCTGCATAGAAGAGGATGAGTCTTGCCTTAAAACAGAGTTTTTTTCAGGGATGAGAACTCTGGTCTGCATTTCCCTTAACAAACGGAGTTAAACCCCAGGATCTGTGTCTTCCTACAAGCAAGAGTTCATTTCTGGTAAAGCAAGTGAATTTTGGGCTCAAATGATTTTCCACAGTTCCCCAACCCAAACTGATTCTCACTATTAACTAAAGAGCCTTTATGTAAGAGGAGCTGTGGTTACTTTCAGTTTCATGAGCAGAGTTGAACTACATATTGTCTGTATGAGTAGGAGACACAGTTCTTTTTTTCTGGGCAAGCTCATGGTTCTTGCTATATTGGAGACGATGGAAAGATGAGCTTGCTTATTGCATTAAAACAGAGTGTGTTTCATGGATGGGAACTCTGGTCTGATTTTCCCTTCAGAAATGCAGTTAATCCCATGTTCTGTGTCTTCCTACAAGCAATTGTTCATTTCTGGTAACCAAGTGAATTTTCGGCTCAAATGATTTTACACAGTTCTAGAATCAACGCGATTCTCACTATTAACTAAAGAGCATTTATGTAAGAGGAGCTGTGGTCTGTATCATTTCATAAGCAGAGTTGAACTACATAAGGTCTGTATGAGGAGGAAACACAGTTTTATTTTTTTCATGGCATGCTTATTGTTCTTACTGTATTGGAGACCCTGGAAAGAAGAGGATGATTCATGCCTTAAAACAGAGTGTTTTTCAGGGATGAGAACTCTGGTCTGCATTTCCCTTCACTAACGGAGTTAAACCCCAGGATCTGTGTCTTCCTACAAGCAAGAGTTCATTTCTGGTAAACCATGTGAATTTTCGGCTCAAATGATTTTACACAGTTCTAGAACTCAACGCGATTCTCACTATTAACTAAAGAGCATTTATGTAAGAGGTGCTGTGGTTTGTATCAGTTTCATAAGCAGAGTTGAACTACATATGGTTCGTATGAGTAGGAAACACAGTTCTTTTTTTGACGGCATGCACATTGTTCTTGCTTTATTGGAGACTATGGAAAGAAGAGCTTGCTTCTTGCATTAAAACAGGCTGTGTTTCATGGAAGCAAAGTCTGGTCTGAATTTCCCTTCATGAACGGAGTTAAACCCCATGATCTGTGTCTTCCTACCAGCAGGAGTTCATTTCTGGTAAACCAAGTGAAGGTTCGGCTGAAATGACTTTACACAGTTCTAGAACCCAACGCGATTATCACTATTAACTAAAGAGCATTTATGTAAGAGGAGCTGTGCTCTGTATCATTTCATAAGTAGAGTTGAACTACATATGGTTTGTATGCGTAGGTTACACATTTCTTTTTTCCGGGAATGCTCATATTTCTTACTGTATTGGAGACCCTGCATAGAAGAGGATGATTCTTGCCTTAAAACAGAGTTTTTTTCAGGGATGAGAACTCTGTTCTGCATTTCCCTTAAGAAACGGAGTTACACCACAGGATCTGTGTCTTCCTACAAGCAAGTATTCATTTCTGGTAAAGCAAGTGAGTTTTCTGCTCAAATGACTTTACACAGTTCTAGAACCAAAGGCGATTATCACTATTAACTTAAGAGCATTTATGTAAGAGGAGCCGTGGTCTGTATCATTTCATAAGCAGAGTTTAACTACATATGGTTTGCATGTGTAGGAAACACATTTCTTTTTTGTGGGAATGCTCATATTTCTTACTGTATCGGAGACGCTGCATAGAAGAGGATGAGTCTTGCCTTAAAACAGAGTTATTTTCAGGGATGAGAACTCTGGTCTGCATTTCCCTTAACAAACGGAGTTAAACCCCAGGATCTGTGTCTTCCTACAAGCAAGAGTTCATTTCTGGTAAAGCAAGTGAATTTTGGGCTCAAATGATTTTCCACAGTTCCCCAACCCAAACTGATTCTCACTATTAACTAAAGAGCCTTTATGTAAGGGGAGCTGTGGTTACTTTCAGTTTCATGAGCAGTGTTGAACTACATATTGTCTGTATGAGTAGGAGACAGTTCTTTTTTTCTGGGCAAGCTCATGGTTCTTGCTATATTGGAGACGTTGGAAAGATGAGCTTGCTTCTTGCATTAAAACAGAGTGTGTTTCATGGATGGGAACTCTTGTCTGATTTTCCCTTCAGAAATGCAGTTAATCCCATGTTCTGTGTCTTCCTACAAGCAATTGTTCATTTCTGGTAACCAAGTGAATTTTTGGCTCAAATGATTTTACACAGTTCTAGAATCCAACACGATTCTCACTATTAACTAAAGAGCATTTATGTAAGAGGAGCTGTGGTCTGTATCATTTCATAAGCAGAGTTGAACTACATAAGGTCCCTATGAGTAGGAAACACAGTTTTATTTTTTTCATGGCATGCTTATTGTTCTTACTGTATTGGAGACCCTGGAAAGAAGAGGATGATTCATGCCTTAAAACAGAGTGTTTTTCAGGGATGAGAATTCTGGTCTGCATTTCCCTTCACTAACAGAGTTAAACCCCAGGATCTGTGTCTTCCTACAAGCAAGAGTTCATTTCTGGTAAACCATGTGAATTTTCGGCTCAAATGATTTTATAGAGTTCTAGAACCCAGCGCGATTATCACTATTATCTAAAGAGCATTTATGTAAGAGGAGCTGTGGTCTGTATCATTTCATGAGCAGAGTTTAACTACATATGGTCTGTATGAGTAGGAAACACATTTCTTTTTTCTGGGAATGCTCATTTTTCTTACTGTATTGGAGACGCTGCATAGAAGAGGATGATTCTTGCCTTAAAACAGAGTGTTTTTCAGTGACGAGAACTCTGGTCTGAATTTGCCTTCAGAAACGGAGTTAAACCCCAGGATCTGTGTCTTCCTACAAGCACGAGTTCATTTCTGGTAAACACAGTGAATTTTGGGCTCAAATGATTTTTCGCAGTTCACGAACCCAACATGATTCTCACTATTAACTAAAGAGCATTTATGTAAGAGGAGCTGTTGTTTGTAACAGTTTCATAAGCATAGTTGAACTACATATGGTCTGTAGGAGTAGGAAACACTGTTCTTTTTTTCAGGGCATGCTTTTGGTTCTTGCTGTATTTTTGACTCTGGAAAGAAGAGCTTGCTACTTGCGTTAAAACAGAGTGTGTTTCAGGGAAGAGAACTCTGGTCTCCATTTCCCTTCAGAAACGGAGTTAAACCCCAGGATCTGTGTCCTCCTACAAGCAAGAGTTCATTTCTGGTAAACCCATTGAATTTTGGGCTGAATTAATTTTTCGCAGTTCACGAACACAACGTGATTCTCACTATTAACTAAAGAGCATTTATGTAAGAGGAGCTGTGGTTTGTATCAGTTTCATAAGCAGAGTTGAACTACATATGGTCTGTAGGAGTAGGAAACACAGTTCTTTTTTTCAGGGCATGCTCTTGGTTCTTGCTGTATTTTTGACTGTGGAAAGAAGAGATTGCTACTTGCGTTAAAACAGAGTGTTTTTCAGGGATGAGAATTCTGGTCTGCATGTCCCTTCATGAACGGAGTTAAACCCCAGGATCTGTGTCTTCCTACAAGCAAGAGTTCATTTCTGGTAAACCATGTGAATTTTCGGCTCAAATGATTTTATACAGTTCTAGAACCCAGTGCGATTATCACTATTATCTAAAGAGCATTTATGTAAGAAGAGCTGTGGTCTGTATCATTTCATGAGCAGAGTTTAACTACATATGGTCTGTATGAGTAGGAAACACATTTCTTTTTTCTGGGAATGCTCATTTTTCTTACTGTATTGGAGACGCTGCATAGAAGAGGATGATTCTTGCCTTAAAACAGAGTGTTTTTCAGTGACGAGAACTCTGGTCTGAATTTGCCTTCAGAAACGGAGTTAAACCCCAAGATCTGTGTCTTCCTACAAGCAAGAGTTCATTTCTGGTAAACACAGTGAATTTTGGGCTCAAATGATTTTTCGCAGTTCACGAACCCAACATGATTCTCACTATTAACTAAAGAGCATTTATGTAAGAGGAGCTGTTGTTTGTAACAGTATCATAAGCATAGTTGAACTACATATGGTCTGTAGGAGTAGGAAACACAGTTCTTTTTTTCAGGGCATGCTTTTGGTTCTTGCTGTATTTTTGACTCTGGAAAGAAGAGCTTGCTACTTGCGTTAAAACAGAGTGTGTTTCAGGGATTAGAATTCTGGTCTGAATTTCCCTTCAGAAATGGAGTTAAACCCCAGGATCTCTGTCTTCCTACAAGCAAGAGTTCATTACTGGTAAACCATGTGAATTTTCGGCTCAAATGATTTTACACAGTTCTAGAACCCAGCGCGATTATCACTATTATCTAAAGAGCTTTTATGTAAGAGGAGCTGTGGTCTGTATCATTTCATGAGCAGAGTTTAACTACAAATTGTCTGTATGAGTAGGAAACACTTTTCTTTTTTCTGGGAATGCTCATATTTCTTACTGTATTGGAGACGCTGCATAGAAGAGGATGAGTCTTGCCTTAAAACAGAGTTTTTTTCAGGGATGAGAACTCTGGTCTGCATTTCCCTTAAGAAACGGAGTTAAACCCCAGGATCTGTGTCTTCCTACAAGCCAGAGTTCATTTCTGGGAAAGCAAGTGAATTTTGGGCTCAATGATTTTTCAAAGTTCACCAACCCAAACTGATTCTAACTATTAACTAAAGAGCCTTTATGTAAGAGGAGCTGTAGTTACTTTCAGTTTCATGAGCAGAGTTGAACTACATATTGTCTGTATGAGTAGGAGACACAGTTCTTTTTTTCTGGGCAAGCTCATGGTTCTTGCTATATTGGAGACGATGGAAAGATAAGCTTGCTTCTTGCATTAAAACAGAGTGTGTTTCATGGATGGGAACTCTGGTCTGATTTTCCCTTCAGAAATGGAGTTAAACCCATGTTCTGTGTCTTCCTACAAGCCATTGTTCTTTTCTGGTAACCAAGTGAATTTTCGGCTCAAATGATTTTACACAGTTCTAGAATCCAACGCGATTCTCAATATTAACTTTGGAGCATTTATGTAAGAGGAGCTGTGGTCTGTATCATTTCATAAGCAGAGGTGAACTACATAAGGTCCGTATGAGTAGGAAACACAGTTTTTTTTTCATGGCATACTTATTGTTCTTACTGTATTGAAGACCCTGGAAAAAAGCGGATGATTCATGCCTTAAAACAGAGTGTTTATCAGGGATGAGAAATCTGGTCTGCATTTCCATTCAGAAACAGAAGTAAACCCCAGGATCTGTATCTTCCTGCAAGCAAGAGTTCATTTCTGGTAAACCCAGTGAATTTTGGGCTGAAATAATTTTTTGCAGTTCACGAACCAAATGCTATTCTCACTATTAACTAAAGAGGATTTATGTAAGAGGAGCTGTGGTTTGTAACAGTTTCATAAGCAGAGTTGAACTACATATGGTCTGTAGGAGTAGGAAACTCAGTTCTTTTTTTCAGGGCATGTGCTTGGTTCTTGCTGTATTTTTGACTCTGGAAAGAAGAGATTGCTACTTGCGTTAAAACAGAGTGTGTTTCAGGGATGAGAACTCTGGTCTGCATTTCCCTTCAGAAACGGAGTTAAAACCCAGGATCTGTGTCTTCCAACAAGCAAGACTTCATTTCTGGTAAACCCAGTGAATTTTGGGCTCAAATGATTTTTCGCAGTTCACGAAACCAACTCTATTCTCACTATTAACTAAAGAGGATTTATGTAAGAGGAGCTGTGGTCTGTATCAGTTTCATAAGCACAGTTGAACTACATATGGTCCGTATGAGTTGGAAACACATTTCTTTTTTTCAGGGCATGCTCATGGTTCTTGCTGAATTTTTGACTCTGGAAAGATGAGCTTGCTTGTTTCGGTAAAACAGAGTGTGTTTCAGAGACGAGAACTCTGCTCTGAATTTCCCTTCAGAAACGGAGTTAAACCCCAGGATCTGTGTCTTCCTACAAGCAAGCCTTCATTTCTGGATAACCCAGTGAATTTTCGGCTCAAATGATTTTTCGCAGTTCACGAACCCAACGCAATTCTCACTATTAACTAAAGAGGATTTATGTAAGAGGTGCTGTGGTTTGTATCAGTTTCATAAGCAGAGTTGAACTACATATGGTCCGTATGAGTAGGAAACACAGTTCTTTTTTTAAGGGCATGCTCATGGTTCTTGCTGTATTGGAGACGCTGGAAAGAACATCTTGCTTCTTGGATTAAAACAGGCTGTGTTTCATGGAAGCAAACTCTCGTCTGAATATCTCTTCACGAACGGAGTTAAACCCTAGGATCTCTGTCTTCCTACAAGCAAGAGTTCACTTCTGGTAAAGCAAGTGAATTTGGGCTCAAATGATTTTTCACAGTTCACCAACCCAAACTGATTCTCACTATTAACTAAAGAGCACTTATGTAAGAGGAGCTGGGTTACTTTCAGTTTCATGAGCAGAGTTGAACTACGTATGGTCAGTATGAGTAGGAAACACATTTCATTTTTAAGGGCATGCTCATGATTCCTGTTTTTTTTAGACTCTGTAAAGAAGAGCTTGCTTGTTGCGTTAAAGCAGAGTGTGTTTCAGGGATGAGAACTCTGGTCTGAATTTCCCTTCAGAAACGGAGTTAAACCCCAGGATCTGTGTCTTCCTACAAGCAAGAGTTCATTTCTGGTAAACCATGTGAATTTTCGGCTCAAATGATTTTACACAGTTCTAGAACCCAGCGCGATTATCACTATTATCTAAACAGCATTTATGTAAGAGGAGCTGTAGTCTGTATCATTTCATGAGCAGAGTTTAACTACATATGGTCAGTATGAGTAGGAAACACATTTCTTTTTTCTGGGAATGCTCATATTTCTTACTGTATTGGAGACGCTGCATAGAAGAGGATGATTCTTGCCTTAAAACAGAGTGTTTTTCAGGGACGAGAACTCTGGTCTGAATTTGCCTTCAGAAACGGAGTTAAACCCCAGCATCAGTGTCTTCCTACAAGCAACAGGTCATTAATGGTAATCCCAGTGAATTTTGGGCTCAAATGATTTTTCGCAGTTCATGAACACAACGTGATTCTCACTATTAACTAAAGAGCAATTATGTAAGAGGAATTGAGGTCTGTATCATTTCATAAGCAGAGTTGAACTACATAAGGTCCTTATGAGTAGGAAACACAGTTCTTTTCTTCTTGGCATGATCATGGTTCTTACTGTATTGGAGAAGCTGGAAAGAAGAGGATGATTCTTGCCTTAAAACAGAGTGTTTTTGAGGGTTGAGAATTCTGGTCTGAATTTGCCTTCAGAAACGGAGTTAAACCCCAGGATCTGTGTCTTCCTACAAGCAAGAGTTCATTTCTGGTAAACACAGTGAATTTTGGGTTCAAATGATTTTTTGCAGTTCACGAACCCAACATGATTCTCACTATTAACTAAAGAGCATTTATGGAAGATGAGCTGTGGTTTGTAACAGTTTCATAAGCAGAGTTGAACTACATATGGTCTGTATGAGTAGGAAGCACAGTTCTTTTTTTCAGGGCATGCTCTTGGTTCTTGCTGTATTTTTCTCTGGAAAGAAGAGCTTGCTACTTGCGTTAAAACAGAGTGTGTTTCAGGGATGAGAACTCTGGTCTGAATTTGCCTTCAGAAACGGAGTTAAACCCCAGGATCAGTGTCTTCCTACAAGCAAGAGATGATTTCTGGTAATCCCAGTGAATTTTTGGCTCAAATGATTTTTCGCAGTTCACGAACCCAACGTGATTCTCACTATTAACTAAAGAGCATTTATGTAAGAGGAGCTGTGGTTTGTATCAGTTTCATAAGCAGAGTTGAACTACATATGGTTTATATGAGTAGGAAACACAGTTCTCTTTTTCTGGGCATGCTCATGTTTCATACTATATTGGAGATGCTGGAAAGAAGAGGATGATTCTTACCTTAAAACAGAGTTTTTTTCAGGGATGAGAATTCTGGTCTGCATTTCCCTTCAGAAACGGAGTTATACCCCAGGATCTGTGTCTTCCTACAAGCCAGCATTCATTTCTGGTAAAGCAAGTGAATTTTGGGCTCAAATGATTTTTTACAGTTCACCAACCCAAACTGATTCTCACTATTAACTAAAGAGCCTTTATGTAAGAGGAGCTGTAGTTACTTTCAGTTTCATGGGCTGAGTTGAACTACATATTGTCTGTATGAGTAGGAGACACAGTTCTTTTTTTCTGGGCAAGCTCATGGTTCTTGCTATATTGGAGACGATGGAAAGATGAGCTTGCTTCTTGCATTAAAACAGAGTGTGTTTCATGGATGGGAACTCTGGTCTGATTTTCCCTTCAGAAATGGAGTTAAACCCATGTTCTGTGTCTTCCTACAAGCAATTGTTCTTTTCTGGTAACCAAGTGAATTTTCGGCTCAAATGATTTTACACAGTTCTAGAATCCAACGCGATTCTCACTATTAACTATGGAGCATTTATGTAAGAGGAGCTGTGGTCTGTATCATTTCATAAGCAGAGGTGAACTACATAAGGTCCGTATGAGTAGGAAACACAGTTTTTTTTTCATGGCATACTTATTGTTCTTACTGTATTGAAGACCCTGGAAAAAAGCGGATGATTCATGCCTTAAAACAGAGTGTTTATCAGGGATGAGAAATCTGGTCTGCATTTCCATTCAGAAACAGAAGTAAACCCCAGGATCTGTATCTTCCTGCAAGCAAGAGTTCATTTCTGGTAAACCCAGTGAATTTTGGGCTGAAATAATTTTTTGCAGTTCACGAACCAAATGCTATTCTCACTATTAACTAAAGAGGATTTATGTAAGAGGAGCTGTGGTTTGTAACAGTTTCATAAGCAGAGTTGAACTACATATGGTCTGTAGGAGTAGGAAACTCAGTTCTTTTTTTCAGGGCATGTGCTTGGTTCTTGCTGTATTTTTGACTCTGGAAAGAAGAGATTGCTACTTGCGTTAAAACAGAGTGTGTTTCAGGGATGAGAACTCTGGTCTGCATTTCCCTTCAGAAACGGAGTTAAAACCCAGGATCTGTGTCTTCCAACAAGCAAGACTTCATTTCTGGTAAACCCAGTGAATTTTGGGCTCAAATGATTTTTCGCAGTTCACGAAACCAACTCTATTCTCACTATTAACTAAAGAGGATTTATGTAAGAGGAGCTGTGGTCTGTATCAGTTTCATAAGCACAGTTGAACTACATATGGTCCGTATGAGTTGGAAACACATTTCTTTTTTTCAGGGCATGCTCATGGTTCTTGCTGAATTTTTGACTCTGGAAAGATGAGCTTGCTTGTTTCGGTAAAACAGAGTGTGTTTCAGAGACGAGAACTCTGCTCTGAATTTCCCTTCAGAAACGGAGTTAAACCCCAGGATCTGTGTCTTCCTACAAGCAAGCCTTCATTTCTGGATAACCCAGTGAATTTTCGGCTCAAATGATTTTTCGCAGTTCACGAACCCAACGCAATTCTCACTATTAACTAAAGAGGATTTATGTAAGAGGTGCTGTGGTTTGTATCAGTTTCATAAGCAGAGTTGAACTACATATGGTCCGTATGAGTAGGAAACACAGTTCTTTTTTTAAGGGCATGCTCATGGTTCTTGCTGTATTGGAGACGCTGGAAAGAACATCTTGCTTCTTGGATTAAAACAGGCTGTGTTTCATGGAAGCAAACTCTCGTCTGAATATCTCTTCACGAACGGAGTTAAACCCTAGGATCTCTGTCTTCCTACAAGCAAGAGTTCACTTCTGGTAAAGCAAGTGAATTTGGGCTCAAATGATTTTTCACAGTTCACCAACCCAAACTGATTCTCACTATTAACTAAAGAGCACTTATGTAAGAGGAGCTGGGTTACTTTCAGTTTCATGAGCAGAGTTGAACTACGTATGGTCAGTATGAGTAGGAAACACATTTCATTTTTAAGGGCATGCTCATGATTCCTGTTTTTTTTAGACTCTGTAAAGAAGAGCTTGCTTGTTGCGTTAAAGCAGAGTGTGTTTCAGGGATGAGAACTCTGGTCTGAATTTCCCTTCAGAAACGGAGTTAAACCCCAGGATCTGTGTCTTCCTACAAGCAAGAGTTCATTTCTGGTAAACCATGTGAATTTTCGGCTCAAATGATTTTACACAGTTCTAGAACCCAGCGCGATTATCACTATTATCTAAACAGCATTTATGTAAGAGGAGCTGTAGTCTGTATCATTTCATGAGCAGAGTTTAACTACATATGGTCAGTATGAGTAGGAAACACATTTCTTTTTTCTGGGAATGCTCATATTTCTTACTGTATTGGAGACGCTGCATAGAAGAGGATGATTCTTGCCTTAAAACAGAGTGTTTTTCAGGGACGAGAACTCTGGTCTGAATTTGCCTTCAGAAACGGAGTTAAACCCCAGCATCAGTGTCTTCCTACAAGCAACAGGTCATTAATGGTAATCCCAGTGAATTTTGGGCTCAAATGATTTTTCGCAGTTCATGAACACAACGTGATTCTCACTATTAACTAAAGAGCAATTATGTAAGAGGAATTGAGGTCTGTATCATTTCATAAGCAGAGTTGAACTACATAAGGTCCTTATGAGTAGGAAACACAGTTCTTTTCTTCTTGGCATGATCATGGTTCTTACTGTATTGGAGAAGCTGGAAAGAAGAGGATGATTCTTGCCTTAAAACAGAGTGTTTTTGAGGGTTGAGAATTCTGGTCTGAATTTGCCTTCAGAAACGGAGTTAAACCCCAGGATCTGTGTCTTCCTACAAGCAAGAGTTCATTTCTGGTAAACACAGTGAATTTTGGGTTCAAATGATTTTTTGCAGTTCACGAACCCAACATGATTCTCACTATTAACTAAAGAGCATTTATGGAAGATGAGCTGTGGTTTGTAACAGTTTCATAAGCAGAGTTGAACTACATATGGTCTGTATGAGTAGGAAGCACAGTTCTTTTTTTCAGGGCATGCTCTTGGTTCTTGCTGTATTTTTCTCTGGAAAGAAGAGCTTGCTACTTGCGTTAAAACAGAGTGTGTTTCAGGGATGAGAACTCTGGTCTGAATTTGCCTTCAGAAACGGAGTTAAACCCCAGGATCAGTGTCTTCCTACAAGCAAGAGATGATTTCTGGTAATCCCAGTGAATTTTTGGCTCAAATGATTTTTCGCAGTTCACGAACCCAACGTGATTCTCACTATTAACTAAAGAGCATTTATGTAAGAGGAGCTGTGGTTTGTATCAGTTTCATAAGCAGAGTTGAACTACATATGGTTTATATGAGTAGGAAACACAGTTCTCTTTTTCTGGGCATGCTCATGTTTCATACTATATTGGAGATGCTGGAAAGAAGAGGATGATTCTTACCTTAAAACAGAGTTTTTTTCAGGGATGAGAATTCTGGTCTGCATTTCCCTTCAGAAACGGAGTTATACCCCAGGATCTGTGTCTTCCTACAAGCCAGCATTCATTTCTGGTAAAGCAAGTGAATTTTGGGCTCAAATGATTTTTTACAGTTCACCAACCCAAACTGATTCTCACTATTAACTAAAGAGCCTTTATGTAAGAGGAGCTGTAGTTACTTTCAGTTTCATGGGCTGAGTTGAACTACATATTGTCTGTATGAGTAGGAGACACAGTTCTTTTTTTCTGGGCAAGCTCATGGTTCTTGCTATATTGGAGACGATGGAAAGATGAGCTTGCTTCTTGCATTAAAACAGAGTGTGTTTCATGGATGGGAACTCTGGTCTGATTTTCCCTTCAGAAATGGAGTTAAACCCATGTTCTGTGTCTTCCTACAAGCAATTGTTCTTTTCTGGTAACCAAGTGAATTTTCGGCTCAAATGATTTTACACAGTTCTAGAATCCAACGCGATTCTCACTATTAACTATGGAGCATTTATGTAAGAGGAGCTGTGGTCTGTATCATTTCATAAGCAGAGGTGAACTACATAAGGTCCGTATGAGTAGGAAACACAGTTTTTTTTTCATGGCATACTTATTGTTCTTACTGTATTGGAGACCCTGGAAAGAGGAGGATGATTCATGCCTTAAAACAGAGTGTTTTTCAGGGATAAGAATTCTGGAGTGCATTTACCTTCAGAAACAGAGTTAAAAGCCAGGATCTGTGTCTTCCTGCAAGCAAGAGTTCATTTCTGGTAAACCCAGTGAATTTTGGGCTGAAATAATTTTTCGCAGTTCACGAACCCAACGCTATTCTCACTATTAACTAAAGAGGATTTATGTAAGAGGAGCTGTGGTCTGTATCATTTCATAAGCAGAGTTGAACTACATATGGTTCATATGAGTAGGAAACACAGTTCTTTTCTTCTTGGCATGATCATGGTTCTTACTGTATTGGAGAAGCTGGAAAGAAGAGGATGATTCTTGCCTTAAAACAGAGTGTTTTTGAGGGTTGAGAATTCTGGTCTGAATTTGCCTTCAGAAACGGAGTTAAACCCCAGGATCTGTGTCTTCCTACAAGCAAGAGTTCATTTCTGGAAACACAGTGAATTTTGGGTTCAAATGATTTTTCGCAGTCACGAACCCAACATGATTCTCACTATTAACTAAAGAGCATTTATGGAAGATGAGCTGTGGTTTGTAACAGTTTCATAAGCAGAGTTGAACTACATACGGTCTGTAGGAGTAGGAAACACAGTTCTTTTTTTCAGGGCATGCTCTTGGTTCTTGCTGTATTTTTCTCTGGAAAGAAGAGCTTGCTACTTGCGTTAAAACAGAGTGTGTTTCAGGGATGAGAACTCTGGTCTGTATTTGCCTTCAGAAACGGAGTTAAACCCCAGGATCAGTGTCTTCCTACAAGCAAGAGATCATTTCTGGTAATCCCAGTGAATTTTGGGCTCAAATGATTTTTCCCAGTTCACGAACCCAACGTGATTCTCACTATAAACTAAAGAGCATTTATGTAAGAGGAGCTGTGGTTTGTATCAGTTTCATAATCAGAGTTGAACTACATATGGTTTATATGAGTAGGAAACACAGTTCTCTTTTTCTGGGCATGCTCATGTTTCTTACTATATTGGAGATGCTGGAAAGAAGAGGATGATTCTTGCCTTAAAACAGAGTTTTTTTCAGGGATGAGAATTCTGGTCTGCATTTCCCTTCAGAAACGGAGTTATACCCCAGGATCTGTGTCTTCCTACAAGCAAGAGTTCATTTCTGGTAACCCAGTGAATTTTGGTCTCAAATTATTTTTCGCAGTTCACTAACCCAATGCGATTCTCACTATTAACTAAAGAGGATTTATGTAAGAGGAGCTGTGGTTTGTATCAGTTTCATAAGCAGAGTTGAACTGCATATGGTCCATATGAGTAGGAAACACACTTCTTTTTTTCAGGGCATGCTCATGGTTCTTGCTGTATTTTTGACTCAGGAAAGTAGAGCTTGCTTCTTGCCTTAAAACAGAGTGTGTTTCAGGGATGAGAACTCTGGTCTGAATTTGCCTTCAAAACGCAGTTAAACCCCAGGATCAGTGTCTTCCTACAAGCAAGAGTTCATTTCTGGTAATCCCAGTGAATTTTGGCCTCAAATGATTTTTACAGTTCACGAACCCAATGAGATTCTCACTATTAACTAAAGAGCCTTTATGTAAGAGGTGCTGTGGTTTGTATCAGTTTCATAAGCAGAATGGAACTACATATGGTCCGTATGAGTAGGAAACACAGTTCTTTTTTTCAGGGCATGCTCATGGTTCTTGCTGTATTGGAGACGCTGGAAAGAAGAGCTTGCTTCTTGCATTAAAACAGGCTTTGTTTCATGGAAGCAAACTCTGGTCTGAATTTCCCTTCACGAACGGTGTTAAACCCCAGGATCTGTGTCTTCCTACCAGCAAGAGTTCTTTTCTGGTAAACCAAGTGAATGTTCGGCTCAAATGACTTTACACAGTTTTAAAACCCAAGGCGGTTATCACTGTGAACTTAAGAGCATTTATGTAAGAGGAGCCGTTTTCTCTATCATTTCATACGCAGAGTTTAACTACATATGGTTTGTATGCGTAGGAAACACATTTCCTTTTTGTGGGAATGCTCATATTTCTTAGTGTATTGGAGACGCTGCATAGAAGAGGATGGTTCTTGCCTTAAAACAGAGTTTTTCTCAGGGATGAGAACCATGGTCTGCATTTCCCTTAAGAAACGGAGTTAAACCCCAGGATCTGTGTCTTCCTACAAGCAAGAGTTCATTTCTGGTAAAGCAAGTGAATTTTGGGCTCAAATGATTTTTCACAGTTCACCAACCCAAACTGATTCTCACTATTAACTAAAGAGCACTTATGTAAGAGGAGCTGGGGTTACTTTCTGTTTCATGAGCAGAGTTGAACTACGTATGGTCAGTATGTGTAGGAAACACATTTCATTTTTCAAGGCATGCTCATGGTTCTTGCTTTTTTTAGACTCTGGAAAGAAGAGCTTGCTTGTTGCGTTAAAGCAGAGTGTGTTTCAGGGATGAGAACTCTGGTCTGAATTTGCCTTCAGAAATGGAGTAAAACCCCAGCATCAGTGTCTTCCTAAAAGCAAGAGTTCATTTCTGGTAAACCCAGTGAATTCTGGGCTGAAATAATTTTTCGCAGTTCACAAACCCAACGCTATTCTCACTATTAACTAACGAGGATTTATGTAAGAGGAGCTGTGGTCTGTATAATTTCATAAGCAGAGTTGAACTAAATATGGTCCATATGAGTAGGAAACACAGTTCTTTTCTTCTGGGCATACTCATGGTTCTTACTGTATTGGAGAAGCTGGAAAGAAGAGGATGATTCTTGCCTTAAAACAGAGTGTTTTTGAGGGTTGAGAATTCTGGTCTGAATTTGCCTTTAGAAACGGAGTTAAACCCCAGGATCTGTGTCTTCCTAAAAGCAAGAGTTCATTTCTGGTAAACACAGTGAATTTTGGGTTCAAATGATTTTTCGCAGTTCACGAACCCAACATGATTCTCACTATTAACTAAAGAGCATTTATGTAAGAGGAGCTGCTGTGTGTATCAGTTTCATATGCAGAGTTGAACTACATATGGTCCCTATTTGTAGGAAACACATTACTTTTTTACAGGGCATGCTCATGGTTCTTGCTGTATTTTAGACTCTGGAAAGAAGAGCTTGCTTCTTGCATTAGAACAGGGTGTGTTTCATGGATGAGAACTCTGGTCTGAATTTCCTTCACAAACGGAGTTAAAACCCATGATCTGTGTTTTACTGCCAGCAAGAGTTCATTTCTGCTACACCAAGTCAATTTTCGGCTCAAATGACTTTACACAGTTCTAGAATCCAACGCGATTATCACTATTAACTAAAGAGTATTTATGTAAGAGGAGCTGTGGTCTGTATCATTTCATAAGCAGAGTTTAACTACATATGGTCTGTATGAGTAGGAAACGCAATTCTTTTTTTCTGGGCGTGCTCATGTTTCTTACTGTATTGGAAAGAAGAGGATGATTCTTGCCTCAAAACAGAGTGTTTTTCAGGGTTGAGAACTCTGGTCTGTATTTGGCTTCAGAAACGGAGTTAAACCCCAGTGTCTGTGTCTTTCTACAAGCAAGAGTTCATTTCTGGTAAACCACGTGAAATTTCGGCTCAAATGATTTTACACAGTTCTAGAACCCAGCGCGATTATCACTATTAATTAAAGAGCATTTATGTAAGAGGAGCTATGATCTGTATCAGTTTCATAAGCAGAGTTGAACTACATATGGTCCGTCTGAGTAGGAAACACAGTTCTTTTTTTCAGGCCATGCTCATTGTTCTTGCTGTATTGGAGGCGCTAGAATCAAGAGATGCTTCTTGCATTAAAACATGGTGTGTTTCATGGATGAGAACTCTGGTCTGGATTTCACTTCACAAACGGAGTTAAACTGCATGATCTGTGTCTTCCTACCAGCAAGAGTTCATTTCTGCTAAACCAAGTGAATTTTCGGCTCAAATGACTTTACACAGTTCTAGATCCCAACGCGATTATTACTATTAACTAAAGAGCAATTATGTAATAGGAGCTGTGGTCTGTATCATTTCATATGCAGAGTTGAACTACTTATGGTCCATATGAGTAGGAAACACAGTTCTTTTCTGCTGGGCGTGCTCATGGTTCTTACTGTATTGGAGAAGCTGGAAAGAAGAGGATGATTCTTGCCTCAAAACAGAGTGTTTTTCAGGGTTGAGAATTCTGGTCTGAATTTGCCTTCAGAAACGGAGTTAATCCCCAGGATCTGTGACTTCCTAAAAGCAAGAGATCATTTCAGCTAAATCTAGTGAATTTTGGGCTGAAATGATTTTTCGCTGTTCATGAACACAACGCGATTCTCACTAATAATTAAAGAGCATTTATGTAAGAGGAGCTGTTGTATTTATCAGTTTCATAAGCAGAGGTGGAGTACATATAGTCCGTATGATTAGGAAACACAGTTCTTTTTTTTTGGCATGCTCATGGTTCTTACCGTATTGGAGACCCTGGAAAGGAGAGGATGATTCATGCCTTAAAACAGAGCGTTTTTCAGGGATGAGAATTCTGGTCTGAATATCCCTTCAGAAACGGAGTTAAACCCCAGGATCTGTGTCTTCCTACAAGCAAGAGTTCATTTCCGGTAAACCCAGTGAATTTTGGGCTAAAATGATTTTTCGCTGTTCACAAACCCAATGCTATTCTCACTATTACCTAAAGAGCATTTATGTAAGAGGATGTGTGTTCTGTGTCAGTTTCATAAGCAGAGTTGAACTACATATGGTCCGTCTGAGTAGGAAACACAGTTCTTTTTTTCAGGGCATGCTCATGGTTCTTGCTGTATTGGAGGCGCTATAAACAAGAGATTGCTTCTTGCATTAAAACCGGCTGTGTTTCATGGATTAGAACTCTGGTCTGAATTTCCCTTCACAAACGGAGTTAAACTTCATGATCTGTGTCTTCCTACCAGCAAGAGTTCATTTCTGGTAAACCAAGAGAATTTTCGGCTCAAATGACTTTACACAGTTCTAGAACCCAACGCGATTATCACTATTAACTAAAGAGCATTTTTGTAAGAGGAGCTGTGGTCTGTATCATTTCATAAGCAGAGTTGAACTATGTATGGCCCATATGACTAGGAAACACTGTTCTTTTCTTCTGGGCGTGCTCATGGTTCTTACTGTATTGGAGAACCTGGAAAGAAGAGGATGATTCTTGCCTCAAAAGAGAGTGTTTTTCAGGGTTGAGAATTCTGGTCTGAATTTACCTTCAGAAACGGAGTTAATCCCCAGGATCTGTGTCTTCCTAAAAGCAAGAGTTCATTTCAGGTAAATCTAGTGAATTTTGGGCTGAAATGATTTTTCGCAGTTCACGAACCCAACGCGATTCTCACTATTAATTAAAGAGGATTTATGTAAGAGGAGCTGTGTTTTGAATGAGTTTCATAGGCAGAGTTTAACTACATATGGTTTGTATGAGTAGGAAACACAGTTCTTTTTTTCTGGGAATGCTCATATTTCTTACTGTATTGGAGATGCTGGATAGAAGAGGATGATTCTTGCCTTAAAACAGAGTTTTCTCCAGGGATGAGAACTCTTTTCTGAATGTGCCTTAAGAAATGGAGTTAAACCCCAGGATCTGTGTCTTCCTACAAGCAAAAATTCATTTCTGGTAAACACAGTGAATTTTGGGCTGAAATCATTTTTCGCAGTTCATGAACCCAACGCGATTCTCACTATTAACTAAAGAGCATTTATGTAAGAGGAGCTGTTGTATGTATCAGTTTCATATGCAGAGTTGAACTACTTATGGTCTGTATGTGTAGGAAACACATTAATTTTTTTTCAGGGCATGCTCAGGTTCTTGCTGTATATTAGAATCTGGAAAGAAGAGCTTGCTTCTTGCGTTAAAGCAGAGTGTGTTTCAGGGATGAGAACTCTGGTCTGAATTTCCCTTCAGAAATGGAGTTATACCCCAGGATCTGTGTCTTCCTCCAAGCAAGAGTTCCTTTCTGGTAAACATAGTGAATTTTGGGCTCAAATGATTTTTCACAGTTCACCAACGCAAACAGATTCTCACTATTAACTAAAGAGCATTTATGTAAGAGGAACTGTGATTTCTTTCAGTTTCATGAGCAGAATTGAACTACATATGGTCCGTCTGAGTAGGAAACACAGTTCTTTTTTTCAGGGCATGCTCATGGTTCTTGCTGTATTGGAGGCGCTATGAACAAGAGATTGCTTTCTGCATTAAAACAGGCTGTGTTTCATGGATGAGAACTCTGGTCTGAATTTCCCTTCACAAACGGAGTTAAACTGCATGATCTGTGTCTTCCTACCAGCAAGAGTTCATTTCTGGTAAACCAAGAGAATTTTCGGCTCAAATGACTTTACACAGTTCTAGAACCCAACGCGATTATCACTATTAACTAAAGAGCATTTTTGTAAGAGGAGCTGTGGTCTGTATAATTTCATAAGCAGAGTTGAACTATGTATGGCCCATATGAGTAGGAAACACAGTTCTTTTCTTCTGGGCGTGCTCATGGTTCTTACTGTATTGGAGAACCTGGAAAGAAGAGGATGATTCTTGCCTCAAAAGAGAGTGTTTTTCAGGGTTGAGAATTCTGTTCTGAATTTACCTTCAGAAACGGAGTTAATCCCCAGGATCTGTGTCTTCCTAAAAGCAAGAGTTCATTTCAGGTAAATCTAGTGAATTTTGGGCTGAAATGATTTTACGCAGTTCACGAACCCAACGCGATTCTCACTATTAATTAAAGAGGATTTATGTAAGAGGAGCTGTGTTTTGAATCAGTTTCATAGGCAAAGTTTAACTACATATGGTTTGTATGAGTAGGAAACACAGTTCTTTTTTTCTGGGAATGCTCATATTTCTTACTGTATTGGAGATGCTGGATAGAAGAGGATGATTCTTGCCTTAAAACAGAGTTTTCTCCCGGGATGAGAACTCTTTTCTGAATGTGCCTTCAGAAATGGAGTTAAACCCCAGGATCTGTGTCTTACTACAAGCAAAAATTCATTTCTGGAAAACACAGTGGATTTTGGGCTGAATTGATTTTTCACAGTTCTTGAACCCAACGCGATTCTCACTATTAACTAAAGAGCATTTATGTAAGAGGATGTGTGGTCTGTATCAGTTTCATAAGCAGAGTTGAACTACATATGGTCTGTATGTGTAGGAAACACATTAATTTTTTTCAGGGCATGCTCAGGTTCTTGCTGTATATTAGAATCTGGAAAGAAGAGCTTGCTTCTTGCGTTAAAGCAGAGTGTGTTTCAGGGATGAGAACTCTGGTCTGAATTTCCCTTCAGAAATGGAGTTATACCCCAGGATCTGTGTCTTCCTACAAGCAAGAGTTCATTTCTGGTAAACCCAGTGAATTTTGGGCTCAAATGATTTTTCACAGTTCACCAACGCAAACAGATTCTCACTATTAACTAAAGAGCATTTATGTAAGAGGAACTGTAATTTCTTTCAGTTTCATGAGCAGAGTTGAACTACATATGGTCCGTATGAGTAGGAAACACAGTTCTTTTTTTCAGGGCATGCTCATGGTTCTTGCTGTATTGGAGGAGCTATAAAAAAGAGATTGCTTCTTGCATTAAAACATGGTGTGTTTCATGGATGAGAACTCTGGTCTGAATTTCCCTTCACAAACGGAGTTAAACTGCATGATGTGTGTCTTCCTACCAGCAAGAGTTCATTTCTGGTAAACCAAGTGAATTTTCGGCTCAAATGACTTTACACAGTTCTAGAACCCAACGCGATTATCACTATTAACTAAAGAGCATTTATGTAAGAGGAGCTGTGGTCTGTATCATTTCATAAGCAGAGTTGAACTACGTATGGTCCATATGAGTAGGAAACACAGTTCTTTTCTTATGGGCGTGCTCATGGTTCTTACTGTATTGGAGAAGCTTTAAAGAAGAGGATGATTCTTGCCACAAAACAGAGTGTTTTTCAGGGTTGAGAATTCTGGTCTGAATTTGCCTTCAGAAACGGAGTTAATGCCCAGGATCTGTGTCTTCCTAAAAGCAAGAGATCATTTCAGCTAAATCTAGTGAATTTTGTGCTGAAATGATCTTTCGCAGTTCATGAACCCAACGCCATTCTCACTATTAACTAAAGAGCCTTTATGTAAGAGGAGCTGTTGTATGTATCAGTTTCATACGCAGAGTTGAACTACGTATGGTCCCTATGTGTAGGAAACACATTACTTTTTTTCAGGGCATGCTCATGGTTCTTGCTGTATTTTTGAGTCTGGAAAGAAGAGCTTGCATCTTGCGTTAAAGCAGAGTGTCTTTCAGGGATGAGAACTCTGGTCTGAATTTCCCTTCAGAAACGGAGTTAAACTGCATGATCTGTGTCTTCCTACCAGCAAGAGTTCATTTCTGGTAACCAAGTGAATTTTCGGCTCAAATGATTTTACACAGTTCTAGAACCCAAGTCGATCATCACTATTAACTAAACAGCATTTTTTGTAAGAGGAGCTGTGGTCTCTATCAGTTTCATAAGCAGAGGTTGACTACATATGGTCCGTATGAGTAGGAAACACAGTTCTTTTCTTCTGGGCGTGCTCATGGTTCTTACTGTATTGGAGAAGCTGAAAAGAAGAGGATGATTCTTGCCACAAAACAGAGTGTTTTTCAGGGTTGAGAATTCTGGTCTGAATTTGCCTTCAGAAACGGAGTTAATCCCCAGGATCTGTGTCTTCCTAAAAGCAAGAGTTCATTTCAGGTAAATCTAGTGAATTTTGGGCTGAAATGATTTTACGCAGTTCACGAACCCAACGCGATTCTCACTATTAATTAAAGAGGATTTACGTAAGAGGAGCTGTGTTTTGAATCAGTTTCATAGGCAGGGTTTAACTACATATGGTTTGTATGAGTAGGAAACACAGTTCTTTTTTTCTGGGAATGCTCATATTTCTTACTGTATTGGAGATGCTAGATAGAAGAGGATGATTCTTGCCTCAAGACAGAGTTTTCTCCAGGGATGAGAACTCTTTTCTGAATGTGCCTTCAGAAATGGAGTTAAACCCCAGTATCTGTGTCTTCCTACAAGCAAAAATTCATTTCTGGTAAACACAGTGAATTTTGGGCTGAAATCATTTTTCGCAGTTCATGAACCCAACGCGATTCTCACTATTAACTAAAGAGCATTTATGTAAGAGGAGCTGTTGTATGTATCAGTTTCATATGCAGAGTTGAACTACTTATGGTCTGTATGTGTAGGAAACACATTACTTTTTTTCAGGGCATGCTCAGGTTCTTGCTGTATATTAGAATCTGGAAAGAAGAGCTTGCTTCTTGCGTTAAAGCAGAGTGTGTTTCAGGGATGAGAACTCTGGTCTGAATTTCCCTTCAGAAATGGAGTTATACCCCAGGATCTGTGTCTTCCTACAAGCAAGAGTTCCTTTCTGGTAAACCCAGTGAATTTTGGGCTCAAATGATTTTTCACAGTTCACCAACGCAAACAGATTCTCACTATTAACTAAAGAGCATTTATGTAAGAGGAACTGTGATTTCTTTCAGTTTCATGAGCAGAGTAGAACTACATATGGTCCGTATGAGTAGGAAACACAGTTCTTTTTTTCAGGGCATGCTCATGGTTCTTGCTGTATTGGAGGCGCTATAAACAAGAGATTGCTTCTTGCATTAAAACATGGTGTGTTTCATGGATGAGAACTCTGGTCTGAATTTCCCTTCAAAAACGGAGTTAAACTGCATGATCTGTGTCTTCCTACCAGCAAGAGTTCATTTCTTGTAAACCAAGTGAATTTTCGGCTCAAATGACTTTACACAGTTCTAGAACCCAACGCGATTATCACTATTAACTAAAGAGCATTTATGTAAGAGGAGCTGTGGTCTGTATCATTTCATAAGCAGAGTTGAACTACGTATGATCCATATGAGTAGGAAACACAGTTCTTTTCTTCTGGGCGTGCTCATGGTTCTTACTGTATTGGAGAACCTGGAAAGAAGAGGATGATTCTTGTCTCAAAACAATGTTTTTCAGGGTTGAGAATTCTGGTCTGAATTTACATTCAGAAACGGAGTTAATCCCCAGGATCTGTGTCTTCCTAAAAGCAAGAGTTCATTTCAGGTAAATCTAGTGATTTTTGGGCTGAAATGATTTTTCGCGGTTCACGAACCCAACGCGATTCTCATTATTAACTAAAGAAGATTTATGTAAGAGGAGCTGTGGTTTGAATCAGTTTCATAGGCACAGTTTAACTACATATGGTTTGTATGAGTAGGAAACACAGTTCTTTTTTTTCTGGGAATGCTCATATTTCTTACTGTATTGGAGATGCTAGATAGAAGAGGATGATTCTTGCCTCAAGACAGAGTTTTCTCCAGGGATGAGAACTCTTTTCTGAATGTGCCTTCAGAAATGGAGTTAAACCCCAGGATCTGTGTCTTCCTACAAGCAAAAATTCATTTCTGGTAAACGCAGTGAATTTTGGGCTGAAATCATTTTTCGCAGTTCATGAACCCAACGCGATTCTCACTATTAACTAAAGAGCATTTATGTAAGAGGAGCTGTTGTATGTATCAGTTTCATACGCAGAGTTGAACTACGTATGGTCCGTATGTGTAGGAAACACATTACTTTTTTCAGGGCATGCTCATGGTTCTTGCTGTATTTTAGACTCTGGAAAGAAGAGCTTGCTTCTTGCGTTAAAGCAGAGTGTGTTTCAGGGATGAGAACTCTGGTCTGAATTTCCCTTCACAAACGGAGTTAAACTGCATGATGTGTGTCTTCCTACCAGCAAGAGTTCATTTCTGGTAAACCAAGTGAATTTTCGGCTCAAATGACTTTACACAGTTCTAGAACCCAACGCGATTATCACTATTAACTAAAGAGCATTTATGTAAGAGGAGCTGTGGTCTGTATCATTTCATAAGCAGAGTTGAACTACGTATGGTCCATATGAGTAGGAAACACAGTTCTTTTCTTATGGGCGTGCTCATGGTTCTTACTGTATTGGAGAAGCTTTAAAGAAGAGGATGATTCTTGCCACAAAACAGAGTGTTTTTCAGGGTTGAGAATTCTGGTCTGAATTTGCCTTCAGAAACGGAGTTAATGCCCAGGATCTGTGTCTTCCTAAAAGCAAGAGATCATTTCAGCTAAATCTAGTGAATTTTGTGCTGAAATGATCTTTCGCAGTTCATGAACCCAACGCCATTCTCACTATTAACTAAAGAGCCTTTATGTAAGAGGAGCTGTTGTATGTATCAGTTTCATACGCAGAGTTGAACTACGTATGGTCCCTATGTGTAGGAAACACATTACTTTTTTTCAGGGCATGCTCATGGTTCTTGCTGTATTTTTGAGTCTGGAAAGAAGAGCTTGCATCTTGCGTTAAAGCAGAGTGTCTTTCAGGGATGAGAACTCTGGTCTGAATTTCCCTTCAGAAACGGAGTTAAACTGCATGATCTGTGTCTTCCTACCAGCAAGAGTTCATTTCTGGTAACCAAGTGAATTTTCGGCTCAAATGATTTTACACAGTTCTAGAACCCAAGTCGATCATCACTATTAACTAAACAGCATGTTTTGTAAGAGGAGCTGTGGTCTCTATCAGTTTCATAAGCAGAGGTTGACTACATATGGTCCGTATGAGTAGGAAACACAGTTCTTTTCTTCTGGGCGTGCTCATGGTTCTTACTGTATTGGAGAAGCTTTAAAGAAGAGGATGATTCTTGCCACAAAACAGAGTGTTTTTCAGGGTTGAGAATTCTGGTCTGAATTTACCTTCAGAAACGGAGTTAATCCCCTGGATCTGTGTCTTCCTAAAAGCAAGAGTTCATTTCAGGTAAATCTAGTGATTTTTGGGCTGAAATGATTTTTCGCGGTTCACGAACCCAACGCGATTCTCATTATTAACTAAAGAAGATTTATGTAAGAGGAGCTGTGGTTTGAATCACTTTCATAGGCACAGTTTAACTACATATGGTTTGTATGAGTAGGAAACACAGTTCTTTTTTTCTGGGAATGCTCATATTTCTTACTGTATTGGAGATGCTAGATAGAAGAGGATGATTCTTGCCTCAAGACAGAGTTTTCTCCAGGGATGAGAACTCTTTTCTGAATGTGCCTTCAGAAATGGAGTTAAACCCCAGGATCTGTGTCTTCCTAAAAGCAAAAATTCATTTCTGGTAAACGCAGTGAATTTTGGGCTGAAATCATTTTTCGCAGTTCATGAACCCAACGCGATTCTCACTATTAACTAAAGAGCATTTATGTAAGAGGAGCTGTTGTATGTATCAGTTTCATACGCAGAGTTGAACTACGTATGGTCCGTATGTGTAGGAAACACATTACTTTTTTCAGGGCATGCTCATGGTTCTTGCTGTATTTTAGACTCTGGAAAGAAGAGCTTGCTTCTTGCGTTAAAGCAGAGTGTGTTTCAGGGATGAGAACTCTGGTCTGAATTTCCCTTCAAAAACGGAGTTAAACCCCAGGATCTGTGTCTTCCTACAAACAAGAGTTCATTTCTGGTAAAGTAAGTGAATTTTGGGCTCAAATGATTTTTCACAGTTCACCAACCCACACAGATTCTCACTATTACCTAAAGAGCATTTATGTAAGAGGAAATGTGATTTCTTTCAGTTTCATGAGCAGAGTTGAACTACATATTGTCCGTATGAGTAGGAGACACAGTTCTTTTGTTCTGGGCATGCTCATGGTTCTTACTGTATTGGAGACGGTGGAAAGATGCGCTTGCTTCTTGCATTAAAACAGAGTGTGTTTCAGCGATGAGAACTCTGGTCTGAATTTCCCTTTAGAAATGCAGTTAAACCCCATGACCTTTGTCTTCCTACAAGCAAGAGTTCATTTCTGGTAACCAAGTGAATTTTCGGCTAAAATGATTTTACACAGATCTAGAACCCAAGTCAATCATCACTATTAACTAAAGAGCATTTTTTGTAAGAGGAGCTGTGGTCTCTATCAGTTTCATAAGCAGAGGTTGACTACATATGGTCCGTATGAGTAGGAATCACAGTTCTCTTTTTCAGGGCATGCTCATCGTACTTGCTGTATTGGAGACGCTGGAAAGAAGTTCTTGCTTCTTGCATTAAAACAGGGTGTGTTTCATGGATGAGAACTCTGGTCTGAATATCCTTCACAAACGGAGTTAAACCCGATGATCTGTGTCTTCCTGCCAGCAAGAGTTCATTTCTGCTACACCAAGTCAATTTTCGGCTCAAATGACTTTACACAGTTCTAGAATCCAACGCGATTATCACTATTAACTAACGAGCAATTATGTAAGAGGAGCTGTTGTCTGTATCATTTCATAAGCAAATTTTAACTACATATGGTCCGTATGAGTAGGAAACACAATTCTTTTTTTCTGGGCGTGCTTATGTTTCTTACTGTATTGGAGACGCTGGAAAAAAGAGGATGATTCTTGCCTCAAAACAGAGTGTTTTACAGGGACGAGAACTCTGGTCTGAATTTGCCTTCATAAACGGAGTTAAACCCCAGGATCAGTGTCTTCCTACAAGCAAGAGTTCATTTCTGGTAAACACATTGAATTTGGGCTCAAATGATTTTTCGCAGTTCATGAACACAAACATGATTCTCACTCTTAACTAAAGAGCATATATGTAAGAGGAGCTGTGGTTTGTATCAGTTTAATAAGCAGAGTTGAACTACATATGGTACGTATGAATAGGAAAAACAGTTCTTTTTTTCAGGGCATGCTCATGGTTCTTGCTGTTTTGGAGACGCTGGAAAGATGAGCTTGCTTCATGCATTAAAACAGGTTGTGTTTCATGGATGAGAACTCTGGTCTGAATTTCCCTTCACAAACGGAGTTAAACTGCATGATCTGTGTCTTGCTACCAGCAAGAGTTCATTTCTTGTAAACCAAGTGAATTTTCGGCTCAAATGACTTTACACAGTTCTAGAACCCAATGCGATTATCACTATTAACTAAAGAGCATTTATGTAAGAGGAGCTGTGGTCTGTATCATTTCATAAGCAGAGTTGAACTACGTATGATCCATATGAGTAGGAAACACAGTTCTTTTCTTCTGGGCGTGCTCATGGTTCTTACTGTATTGGAGAACCTGGAAAGAAGAGGATGATTCTTGCCTCAAAACAGTGTTTTTCAGGGTTGAGAATTCTGGTCTGAATTTACCTTCAGAAACGGAGTTAATCCCCAGGATCTGTGTCTTCCTAAAAGCAAGAGTTTATTTCAGGTAAATCTAGTGAATTTTGGGCTGAAATGATTTTTCGCGGTTCACGATCCCAACTCGATTCTCACTATTAACTAAAGAAGATTTATGTAAGAGGAGCTGTGGTTTGAATCAGTTTCATAGGCACAGTTTAACTACATATGGTTTCTATGAGTAGGAAACACAGTTCTTTTTTTCTGGGAATGCTCATATTTCTTACTGTATTGGAGATGCTAGATAGAAGAGGATGATTCTTGCCTTAAGACAGAGTTTTCTCCAGGGATGAGAACTCTTTTCTGAATGTGCCTTCAGAAATGGAGTTAAACCCCAGGATCTGTGTCTTCCTAAAAGCAAAAATTCATTTCTGGTAAACGCAGTGAATTTTGGGCTGAAATCATTTTTCGCAGTTCATGAACCCAACGCGATTCTCACTATTAACTAAAGAGCATTTATGTAATAGGAGCTGTTGTATGTATCAGTTTCATACGCAGAGTTGAACTACGTATGGTCCGTATGTGTAGGAAACACATTACTTTTTTCAGGGCATGCTCATGGTTCTTGCTGTATTTTAGACTCTGGAAAGAAGAGCTTGCTTCTTGCGTTAAAGCAGAGTGTGTTTCAGGGATGAGAACTCTGGTCTGAATTTCCCTTCAAAAACGGAGTTAAACCCCAGGATCTGTGTCTTCCTACAAACAAGAGTTCATTTCTGTTAAAGTAAGTGAATTTTGGGCTCAAATGATTTTTCACAGTTCACCAACCCACACAGATTCTCACTATTACCTAAAGAGCATTTATGTAAGAGGAACTGTGATTTCTTTCAGTTTCATGAGCAGAGTTGAACTACATATTGTCCGTATGAGTAGGAGACACAGTTCTTTTGTTCTGGGCATGCTCATGGTTCTTACTGTATTGGAGACGGTGGAAAGATGCGCTTGCTTCTTGCATTAAAACAGAGTGTGTTTCAGGGATGAGAACTCTGGTCTGAATTTCCCTTTAGAAATGCAGTTAAACCCCATGTTCTTTGTCTTCCTGCAAGCAAGAGTTCATTTCTGGTAACCAAGTGAATTTTTGGCTCAAATGATTTTACACAGTTCTAGAACCCAAGTCGATCATCACTATTAACTAAACAGCATTTTTTGTAATAGGAGCTGTGGTCTCTATCAGTTTCATAAGCAGAGGTTGACTACTTATGGTCCGTATGAGTAGGAAACACATTTCTCTTTTTCAGGGCATGCTCATGGTTCTTGTTCTATTGGAGGGGCTATAAACAAGAGATTGCTTCTTGCATTAAAACAGGGTGTGTTTCATGGATGAGAACTCTGGTCTGAATTTCCCTTCACAAACGGAGTTAAACTGCATGATCTGTGTCTTGCTACCAGCAAGAGTTCATTTCTTGTAAACCAAGTGAATTTTCAGCTCAAATGACTTTACACAGTTCTAGAACCCAATGCGATTATCACTATTAACTAAAGAGCATTTATGTAAGAGGAGCTGTGGTCTGTATCATTTCATAAGCAGAGTTGAACTACGTATGATCCATATGAGTAGGAAACACAGTTCTTTTCTTCTGGGCGTGCTCATCGTTCTTACTGTATTGGAGAAGCTGAAAAGAAGAGGATGATTCTTGCCTCAAAACAGTGTTTTTCAGGGTTGAGAATTCTGGTCTGAATTTACCTTCAGAAACGGAGTTAATCCCCAGGATCTGTGTCTTCCTAAAAGCAAGAGTTTATTTCAGGTAAATCTAGTGAATTTTGGGCTGAAATGATTTTTCGCGGTTCACGATCCCAACGCGATTCTCACTATTAACTAAAGAAGATTTATGTAAGAGGAGCTGTGGTTTGAATCAGTTTCATAGGCACAGTTTAACTACATATGGTTTGTATGAGTAGGAAACACAGTTCTTTTTTTCTGGGAATGCTCATATTTCTTACTGTATTGGAGATGCTAGATAGAAGAGGATGATTCTTGCATTAAGACAGAGTTTTCTCCAGGGATGAGAACTCTTTTCTGAATGTGCCTTCAGAAATGGAGTTAAACCCCAGGATCTGTGTCTTCCTAAAAGCAATAATTCATTTCTGGTAAACGCAGTGAATTTTGGGCTGAAATCATTTTTCGCAGTTCATGAACCCAACGCGATTCTCACTATTAACTAAAGAGCATTTATGTAATAGGAGCTGTTGTATGTATCAGTTTCATACGCAGAGTTGAACTACGTATGGTCCGTATGTGTAGGAAACACATTACTTTTTTCAGGGCATGCTCATGGTTCTTGCTGTATTTTAGACTCTGGAAAGAAGAGCTTGCTTCTTGCGTTAAAGCAGAGTGTGTTTCAGGGATGAGAACTCTGGTCTGAATTTCCCTTCAAAAACGGAGTTAAACCCCAGGATCTGTGTCTTCCTACAAACAAGAGTTCATTTCTGGTAAAGTAAGTGAATTTTGGGCTCAAATGATTTTTCACAGTTCACCAACCCACACAGATTCTCACTATTACCTAAAGAGCATTTATGTAAGAGGAACTGTGATTTCTTTCAGTTTCATGAGCAGAGTTGAACTACATATTGTCCGTATGAGTAGGAGACACAGTTCTTTTGTTCTGGGCATGCTCATGGTTCTTACTGTATTGGAGACGGTGGAAAGATGCGCTTGCTTCTTGCATTAAAACAGATTGTGTTTCAGGGATGAGAACTCTGGTCTGAATTTCCCTTTAGAAATGCAGTTAAACCCCATGTTCTTTGTCTTCCTGCAAGCAAGAGTTCATTTCTGGTAACCAAGTGAATTTTTGGCTCAAATGATTTTACACAGTTCTAGAACCCAAGTCGATCATCACTATTAACTAAACAGCATTTTTTGTAATAGGAGCTGTGGTCTCTATCAGTTTCATAAGCAGAGGTTGACTACTTATGGTCCGTATGAGTAGGAAACACATTTCTCTTTTTCAGGGCATGCTCATGGTTCTTGTTCTATTGGAGGGGCTATAAACAAGAGATTGCTTCTTGCATTAAAACAGGGTGTGTTTCATGGATGAGAACTCTGGTCTGAATTTCCCTTCACAAACGGAGTTAAACTGCATGATCTGTGTCTTCCTACCAGCAAGAGTTCATTTCTGGTAAACCAAGTGAATTTTCGGCTCAAATGACTTTACACAGTTCTAGAACCCAACGCGATTATCACTATTAACTAAAGAGCATTTATGTAAGAGGAGCTGTGGTCTGTATCATTTCATAAGCAGAGTTGAAATACGTATGGTCCATATGAGTAGGAAACACAGTTCTTTTCTTCTGGGCGTGCTCATGGTTCTTACTGTATTGGAGAAGCTGAAAAGAAGAGGATGATTCTTGCCAAAAAACAGAGTGTTTTTCAGGGTTGAGAATTCTGGTCTGAATTTGCCTTCAGAAACGGAGTTAATCCCCAGGATCTGTGTCTTCCTAAAGCAAGAGATCATTTCAGCTAAATCTAGTGAATTTTGGGCTGAAATGATCTTTCGCAGTTCATGAACCCAACGCGATTCTCACTATTAACTAAAGAGCATTTATGTAAGAGGAGCTGTGGTTTGTATCAGTTTCATATGCAGAGTTGACCTACATATGGTCTGTATGTGTAGGAAGCACATTACTTTTTTACAGGGCATCCTCATGGTTCTTGCTGTATTTTAGACTCTGGAAAGAAGAGCTTGCTTCTTGCATTAGAACAGGGTGTGTTTCATGGATGAGAACTCTGTTCTGAATTTCCTTCACAAACGGAGTTAAAACCCATGATCTGTGTCTTACTGACAGCAAGAGTTAATTTCTGCTACACCAAGTCAATTTTCGGCTCAAATGACTTTACACAGTTCTAGAATCCAACACGATTCTCACTATTAACTAAAGAGCATTTATGTAAGAGGAGGTGTGGTCTGTATCAGTTTCTTAAGCAGAGTTGAACTACATATGGTCTGTCTGAGTAGGAAACACAATTCTTTTTTTCAGGGCATGCTCATGGTTCTTGCTGTATTGGAGGCGCTAGAAAGAAGAGATTTCTTCTTGCATTAAAACAGGGTGTGTTTCATGGATGAGAACTCTGGTCTGAATTTCCCTTCACAAACGGAGTTAAACTTCATGATCTGTGTCTTCCTACCAGCAAGAGTTCATTTCTGGTAAACCAAGTGAATTTTCGGCTCAAATGACTTTACACAGTTCTAGAACCCAACGCGATTATCACTATTAACTAAAGAGCATTTTTGTAAGAGGAGCTGTGGTCTGTATCATTTCATAAGCAGAGTTGAACTACTTATGGTCCATATGAGTAGGAAACACAGTTCTTTTCTTCTGGGCATGCTCATGGTTCTTACTGTATTGGAGAAGCTGAAAAGAAGAGGATGATTAATGCCTCAAAACAGAGTGTTTTTGAGAGTTGAGAACTCTGGTCTGTATTTGGCTTCAGAACGGAGTTAAACCCCAGTGTCTGTGTCTTCCTACAAGCAAGAGTTCATTTCTGGTAAACCAAGTGAAATTTCAGCTCAAATGATTTTACACAGTTCTAGAACCCAGCGCGATTATCACTATTAACTCATGAGCATTTATGTAAGAGGAGCTGTGGTCTGTATCAGTTTCATAAGCAGAAGTGGAGTACATATAGTCTGTATGAGTAGGAAACTCACTTCATTTTTTCTTGGCATGCTCATGGTTCTTACCGTATTGGTGACCCTGGAAAAAAGAGGATGATTCATGCCTTAAAACAGAGCGTTTCTCAGGGATCAGAATTCTGGTCTGAATTTCCCTTCAGACACGGAGTTAAATCCCAGGATCTGTGTCTTCCTACAAGCAAGAGTTCCTTTCTGGTAAACCCAGTGAATTTTGGGCTAAAATGATTTTTCGCTGTTCACGAACCCAACGCTATTCTCACTATTACCTAAAGAGCATTTATGTAAGAGGAGGTGTGGTCTGTATCAGTTTCTTAAGCAGAGTTGAACTACATATGGTCTGTCTGAGTAGGAAACACAATTCTTTTTTTCAGGGCATGCTCATGGTTCTTGCTGTATTGGAGGCGCTAGAAAGAAGAGATTTCTTCTTGCATTAAAACAGGGTGTGTTTCATGGATGAGAACTCTGGTCTGAATTTCCCTTCACAAACGGAGTTAAACTTCATGATCTGTGTCTTCCTACCAGCAAGAGTTCATTTCTGGTAAACCAAGTGAATTTTCGGCTCAAATGACTTTACACAGTTCTAGAACCCAACGCGATTATCACTATTAACTAAAGAGCATTTATGTAAGAGGAGCTGTGGTCTGTATCATTTCATAAGCAGAGTTGAACTACATATGGTCCATATGAGTAGGAAACACAGTTCTTTTCTTCTGGGCATGCTCATGGTTCTTACTGTATTGGAGAAGCTGAAAAGAAGAGGATGATTCTTGCCTCAAAACAGAGTGTTTTTCAGGGTTGAGAATTCTGGTCTGAATTTGCCTTCAGAAACGGAGTTAATCCCCAGGATCTGTGTCTTCCTAAAAGCAAGAGATCACTTCAGCTAATTCTAGTGAAGTTTGGGCTGAAATGATTTTTCACAGTTCATGAACCCAACGCGATTCTCACTATTAACTAAAGAGCATTTATGTAAGAGGAGCTGTTGTATTTATCAGTTTCATAAACAGAGGTGGAGTACATATAGTCCGTATGATTAGGAAACACAGTTCTTTTTTTCTTGGCATGCTCATGGTTCTTACTGTATTGGAGACCCTGGAAAGAAGAGGATGATTCATGCCGTAAAACAGAGCGTTTTTCAGGGATAAGAATTCTGGTCTGAATTTCCCTTCAGAAACGGAGTTAAACCCCAGGATCTGTGTCTTCCTGCAAGCAAGAGTTCATTTCTGGTAAACCCAGTGAATTTTGGGCTAAAATGATTTTTCGCTGTTCACAAACCCAATGCTATTCTCACTATTACCTAAAGAGCATTTATGTAAGAGGATGTGTGGTCTGTATCAGTTTCATAAGCAGAGTTGAACTACATATGGTTTGTCTGAGTAGGAAACACAGTTCTTTTTTTCAGGGCATGCTCATGGTTCTTGCTGTATTGGAGGCGCTAGAAAGAAGAGATTGCTTCTTGCATTAAGACAGGGTGTGTTTCATGGATGAGAACTCTGTTCTGAATTTCCTTCACAAACGGAGTTAAAACCCATGATCTGTGTCTTACTGCCAGCAAGAGTTAATTTCTGCTACACCAAGTCCTTTTTCGGCTCAAATGACTTTACACAGTTCTAGAATCCAACGCGATTATCACTATTAACTAAAGAGTATTTATGTAAGTGGAGCTGTGGTCTGTATCATTTCATAAGCAGAGTTTAACTACATATGGTCTGTATGAGTAGGAAACGCAATTCTTTTTTTCTGGGCGTGCTCATGTTTCTTACTGCATTGGAGACGCTGGAAAGAAGAGGATGATTCTTGCCTCAAAACAGAGTGTTTTTCAGGGTTGAGAATTCTGGTCTGAATTTGCCTTCAGAAACGGAGTTAATCCCCAGGATCTGTGTCTTCCTAAAAGCAAGAGATCACTTCAGCTAATTCTAGTGAAGTTTGGGCTGAAATGATTTTTCACAGTTCATGAACCCAACGCGATTCTCACTATTAACTAAAGAGCATTTATGTAAGAGGAGCTGTTGTATTTATCAGTTTCATAAACAGAGGTGGAGTACATATAGTCCGTATGATTAGGAAACACAGTTCTTTTTTTCTTGGCATGCTCATGGTTCTTACTGTATTGGAGACCCTGGAAAGAAGAGGATGATTCATGCCGTAAAACAGAGCGTTTTTCAGGGATAAGAATTCTGGTCTGAATTTCCCTTCAGAAACGGAGTTAAACCCCAGGATCTGTGTCTTCCTGCAAGCAAGAGTTCATTTCTGGTAAACCCAGTGAATTTTGGGCTAAAATGATTTTTCGCTGTTCACAAACCCAATGCTATTCTCACTATTACCTAAAGAGCATTTATGTAAGAGGATGTGTGGTCTGTATCAGTTTCATAAGCAGAGTTGAACTACATATGGTTTGTCTGAGTAGGAAACACAGTTCTTTTTTTCAGGGCATGCTCATGGTTCTTGCTGTATTGGAGGCGCTAGAAAGAAGAGATTGCTTCTTGCATTAAGACAGGGTGTGTTTCATGGATGAGAACTCTGTTCTGAATTTCCTTCACAAACGGAGTTAAAACCCATGATCTGTGTCTTACTGCCAGCAAGAGTTAATTTCTGCTACACCAAGTCCTTTTTCGGCTCAAATGACTTTACACAGTTCTAGAATCCAACGCGATTATCACTATTAACTAAAGAGTATTTATGTAAGTGGAGCTGTGGTCTGTATCATTTCATAAGCAGAGTTTAACTACATATGGTCTGTATGAGTAGGAAACGCAATTCTTTTTTTCTGGGCGTGCTCATGTTTCTTACTGTATTGGAGACGCTGGAAAGAAGAGGATGATTCTTGCCTCAAAACAGAGTGTTTTTCAGGGATGAGAACTCTGGTCTGTATTTGGCTTCAGAAACGGAGTTAAACCCCAGTGTCTGTGTCTTCCTACAAGCAAGAGTTCATTTCTGGTAAACCAAGTGAAATTTCGGCTCAAATGATTTTACACAGTTCTAGAACCCAGCGCAATTATCACTATTAACTAAAGAGCATTTATGTAAGAGGAGCTGTGGTCTGTATCAGTTTCTTAAGCAGAGTTGAACTACATATGGTCTGTCTGAGTAGGAAACACAGTTCTTTTTTTCAGGGCATGCTCATGGTTCTTGCTGTATTGGAGGTGCTAGAAAGAAGAGATTGCTTCTTGCATTAAAACAGGGTGTGTTTCATGGATGAGAACTCTGGTCTGAATTTCCCTTCACAAACGGAGTTAAACTTCATGATCTGTGTCTTCCTACCAGCAAGAGTTCATTCCTGGTAAACCAAGTGAATTTTCGGCTCAAATGATTTTACACAGTTCTAGAACCCAGCGCGATTATCACTATTAACTAAAGAGCATTTATGTAAGAGGAGCTGTGGTCTGTATCAGTTTCATAAGCAGAGGTGGAGTACATATAGTCTGTATGAGTAGGAAACTCAGTTCTTTTTATCTTGGCATGCTCATGGTTCTTACCGTATTGGTGACCCTGGAAAAAAGAGGATGATTCATGCCTCAAAACAGAGTGTTTTTCAGGGTTGAGAATTCTGGTCTGAATTTGCCTTCAGAAACGGAGTTAATCCCCAGGATCTATGTCTTCCTAAAAGCACGAGTTCATTTCAGGTAAATCTAGTGAATTTTGGGCTGAAATGATTTTTCGCAGTTCACGAACCCAACGCGATTCTCACTATTAACTAAAGAGGATTTATGTAAGAGGAGCTGTGGTTTGAATGAGTTTCATAGGCAGAGTTTAACTACATATGGTTTGTATGAGTAGGAAACACAGTTCTTTTTTTCTGGGAATGCTCATATTTCTTACTGTATTGGAGATGCTGGATAGAAGAGGATGATTCTTGCCTTAAAACAGAGTTTTCTCCAGGGATGAGAACTCTTTTCTGAATGTGCCTTCAGAAATGGAGTTAAACCCCAGGATCTGTGTCTTCCTACAAGCAAAAATTCATTTCTGGTAAACACAGTGAATTTTGGGCGGAAATGATTTTTCGCAGTTCATGAACCCAACGCGGTTCTCACTATTAACTAAAGAGCATTTATGTAAGAGGAGCTGTTGTAAGTATCAGTTTCATATGCATAGTTGAACTACGTATGGTCTGTATGTGTAGGAAACACATTACTTTTTTTCAGGGCATGCTCATGGTTCTTGCTGTATTTTAGACTCTGGAAAGAAGAGCTTGCATCTTGCGTTGAAGCAGAGTGTCTTTCAGAGATGAGAACGCTGGTCTGAATTTCCCTTCAGAAACGGAGTTAAACCCCAGGATCTGTGTCTTCCTACAAGCAAGAGTTCATTTCCGGTAATCCCAGTGAATTTTGGGCTAAAATGATTTTTCGCAGTTCACGAACCCAATGCTATTCTCACTATTACCTAAAGAGCATTTATGTAAGAGGATGTGTGGTCTGTATCAGTTTCATAAGCAGAGTTGAACTACAAATGGTACGTATGAGTAGGAAACACAGTTCTTTTTTTCAGGGCATGCTCATGGTTCTTGCTGTATTGGAGGCACTAAAAACAAGAGATTGCTTCTTGCATTAAAACTGGGTGTGTTTCATGGATGAGAACTCTGGTCTGAATTTTCCTTCACAAACGGAGTTAAACTGCATGATCTGTGTCTTCCTACCAGCAAGAGTTCATTTCTGGTAAACCAAGTGAATTTTCGGCTCAAATGACTTTACACAGTTCTAGAACCCAACACGATTATCACTATTAACTAAAGAGCATTTATGTAAGAGGAGCTGTGGTCTGTATCATTTCATAAGCAGAGTTGAACTACATATGTTCCATATGAGTAGGAAACACAGTTCTTTTCTTCCGGGCGTGCTCATGGTTCTTACTGTATTGGAGAAGCTGAAAAGAAGAGGATGATTCTTGCCTCAAAACAGAGTGTTTTTCATGTTTAAGAATTCTGGTCTGAATTTGCCTTCAGAAACGGAGTTAATCCCCAGGATTTGTGTCTTCCTAAAAGCAAGAGATCATTTCAGCTAAATCTAGTGAATTTTGGGCTGAAATGATTTTTCGCAGTTCATGAACCCAACGCGATTCTCATTATTAACTAAAGAGCCTTTATGTAAGAGGATCTGTTGTATGTATCAGTTTCATACGCAGAGTTGAACTACGTATGGTCCCTATGTGTAGGAAACACATTACTTTTTTTCAGGGCATGCTCATGTTTCTTGCTGTATTTTTGAGTCTGGAAAGAAGAGCTTGCTTCTTTCGTTAAAGTAGAGTGTGTTTCAGGGATTAGATCTCTGGTCTGAATTTCCCTTCAAAAACGGAGTTAAACCCCAGTATCTGTTTCTTCCTACAAGCAAGAGTTCATTTCTGGTAAAGCAAGAGAATTTTGGGCTCAAATTATTTTTCACAGTTCACCAACTCAAACAGATTCTCACTATTAACTAAAGAGCACTTATGTAAGAGGAACTGTGATTTCTTTCAGTTTCATGAGCAGAGTTGAACTACATATTGTCCGTATGAGTAGTAGACACAGTTCTTTTGTTCTGGGCATGCTCATGGTTCTTACTGTATTGGAGACGGTGGAAAGATGAGCTTGCTTCTTTCATTAAAACAGATTGTGTTTCAGGGATGAGAACTCAGGTCTGAATTTCCCTTCAGAATTGCAGTTAAACCCCATGTTCTGTGTCTTACTACAAGCAAGTGTTCATTTCTGGTAACCAAGTGAATTTTCGGGTCAAATGATTTTACACAGTTCTAGAACCCAAGTCGATTATCACTATTAACTAAAGAGCATTTTTGTAAGAGGAGCTGTGGTCTGTATCATTTCATAAGCGGAGTTGAACTACGTATGGGCCATATGAGTAGGAAACACAGTTCTTTTCTTCTGGGCGTGCTCATGGTTCTTACTGTATTGGAGAAGCTGGAAAGAAGAGGATGATTCTTGCCTCAAAACAGAGTGTTTTTCAGGGTTGAGAATTCTGGTCTGATTTGCCTTCAGAAACGGAGTTAATCCCCAGGATCTGTGTCTTCCTAAAAGCAAGAGTTCATTTCAGGTAAATCTACTGAATTTTGGGCTGAAATGATTTTTCACAGTTCACGAACCCAACGCGATTCTCACTATTAACTAAAGAGCATTTTTGTAAGAGGAGCTGTGGTCTGTATCATTTCATAAGCAGAGTTGAACTACGTATGGTCCATATGAGTAGGAAACACAGTTCTTTTCTTCTGGGCGTGCTCATTGTTCTTACTGTATTGGAGAAGCTGGAAAGAAGAGGATGATTCTTGCCTCAAAACAGAGTGTTTTTCAGGGTTGAGAATTCTGGTTTGAATTTGCCTTCAGAAACGGAGTTAATCCCCAGGATCTCTGTCTTCCTAAAAGCAAGAGTTCATTTCAGGTAAATCTACTGAATTTTGGGCTGAAATGATTTTTCACAGTTCACGAACCCTACGCGATTCTCACTATTAACTAAAGAAGATTTATGTAAGAGGAGCTGTGGTTTGAATCAGTTTCATAGGCACAGTTTAACTACATATAGTTTGTATGAGTAGGAAACACAGTTCTTTTTATCTGGGCATGCTCATGGTTCTTACTTTATTGGAGACGGTGGAAAGGTGCGGTTGCTTCTTGCATTAAAACAGAGTGTGTTTCAGGGATGAGAACTCTGGTCTGAATTTCCCTTTAGAAATGCTTTTAAACCCCATGTTCTTTGTCTTCCTACAAGCAAGAGTTCATTTCTGGTAACCAAGTGAATTTTCGGCTCAAATGAGTTTACACAGTTCTAGAACCCAAGTCGATTATCACTATTAACTAAAGAGCATTTTTGTAAGAGGAGCTGTGGTCTCTATCAGTTTCATATGCAGACTTGGACTACATATGGTCCTTATGAGTAGGAAACACAGTTCTCTTTTTCAGGGCATGCTCATCGTACTTGCTGTATTGGAGACGCTGGAAAGAAGAGCTTGCTTCTTGCATTAAAACAGGGTGTGTTTCATGGATGAGAACTCTGGTCTGAATATCCTTCACAAACGGAGTTAAACCCCATGATCTGTGTCTTCCTGCCAGCAAGAGTTCATTTCTGTTACACCAAGTCAATTTTCGGCTCAAATGACTTTACACAGTTCTAGAATCCAACGTGATTATCACTATTAACTAACGAGCTTTTATGTAAGAGGAGCTGTTGTCTGTATCATTTCATAAGCAAATTTTAACTACATATGGTCCGTATGAGTAGGAAACACAATTCTTTTTTTCTGGGCGTGCTTATGTTTCTTACTGTATTGGAGACGCTGGAAAAAAGAGGATGATTCTTGCCTCAAAACAGAGTGTTTTACAAGGACGAGAACTCTGGTCTGAATTTGCATTCATAAACGGAGTTAAACCCCAGGATCAGTGTCTTCCTACAAGCAAGAGTTCATTTCTGGTAAACCCAGTGAATTTTGGTCTCAAATGATTTTTCGAAGTTCACAAACACAAACATGATTCTCACTATTAGCTAAAGAGCATTTATGTAAGAGGAGCTGTGGTTTGTATCAGTTTCATAAGCAGAGTTGAACTACATATGGTCCGTATGAGTAGGAAACACAGTTCTTTTTGTCAGGGCATGCTCATGGTTCTTCCTCTATTGGAGATGCTGGAAAGATGAGCTTGCTTCTTTCATTAAAACAGGGTGTGTTTAATGGATGAGAACTGTGGTCTGAATTTCCTTCACAAACGGAGTTAAACCCCATGATCTGTGTCGACCTTTCAGCAAGAGTTCATTTCTGCTAAACCAAGTCAATTTTCGGCTCAAATGACTTTACACAGTTCTAGAACCAAACGCGATTATCACTATTAACTAAAGCGCATTTATGTAAGAGGAGCTGTGGTTTGTATCAGTTTCATAAGCAGAGTTGATCTACATATGGTCCATATGACTAGGAAACACAGTTGTTTTTTTCAGGGCATGCTCATGGTTCTTGCTGTTTTGGAGATGCTGGAAAGATGAGTTTCCTTCTTGCATTAAAGCAGGGTGTGTTTCATGGATGAGAACTCTGGTCTGAATTTCCTTCACAAACGCAGTTAATCCCCATGATCTGTGTCTTCCTGCCAGCAAGAGTTCATTTCTGCTACACCAAGTCAATTTTCGGCTCAAAGGACTTTACACAGTTCTAGAATCCAACGCGATTATCACTATTAACTAAAGAGCATTTATGTAAGAGGAGCTGTGGTCTGTATCATTTCATAAGCAGAGTTGAACTACATATGGTCCGTATGAGTAGGAAACACAGTTCTTTTTTTCTGGGCATGCTCATGTTTCTTACTGCATTGGAGACGCTGGAAAGAAGAGGATGATTCTTGCCTCAAAACAGAGTGTTTTTCAGGGTTGAGAACTCTGGTCTGAATTTGGCTTCAGAAACGGAGTTAAACCCCAGGATCATCTCTTCCTACAAGCAAGAGTTCATTTCTGGTAAACCAAGTGAAATTTCGGCTCAAATGATTTTACACAGTTCTAGAACCCACCGCGATTTTCACTATTAACTTAAGAGAATTTATGTAAGAGGAGCTGTGGTCTGTATCATTTTCATAAGCACAGGTGGAGTACATATAGTCCGTATGAATATGAAACTCAGTTGTTTTTTTCTTGGCATGCTCATTTTTATTACTATATTGGAGATGCTGGAAAGAAGAGGATGATTCTTGCCTTAAAGCATAGTTTTTTTGAGGGTTGAGAACTCTGGTCTGCATTTCCCTTCAGAAATGGAGTTAAACCCCAGGATCTGTATCTTCCTACAAGCAAGAGTTCATTTCTGGTAAAGCAAGTGAATTTTGGGCTCAAATGATTTTTCACAGTTCACCAACCCAAACAGATTCTCACTATTAACTAAAGAGCATTTATGTAAGAGGAACTGATTTCTTTCAGTTTCATGAGCAGAGTTGAACTACTTATTGTCCGTATGAGTAGGAAACACAGATCTTTTTTTCAGGGTATGCTCATTTTTCTTGCGGTATTATAGACTCTAGAAAGAAGAGCTTGCTTCTTCGTTAAAACAGAGTGTGTTTCAGGGATGAGAACACTGGTCTGAATTTCCCTGCAGAAACGGACTTAAACCCCAGGATCTGTGTCTTCCTACAAGCAAGAGTTCATTTCTGGTAAACCAAGTGAATTTTCAGCACAAATGATTTTACACAGTTCTAAAACCCAGCACATTTATCACTATTATCTAAAGAGCATTTATGTAATAGGAGCTGTAGTCTGTATCATTTCATAAGCAGAGTTTAACTACATATGGTCTGTATGAGTAGGAAACACATTTCTTTTTTCTGGGAATGCTCATATTTCTTACTGTCTTGGAGACGCTGCATAGAAAGGATGATTCTTGCCTTAAAACAGAGTGTTTTTCATGGACGAGAACTCTGGTCTGAATTTGCCTTCAGAAACGGAGTTAAACCCCAGGATCAGTGTCTTCCTAGAAGCAAGAGTTCATTTCTGGTAAACCCAGTGAATTTTCGGCTCAAATGATTTTTCGCAGTTCACCAACACAACGCTATTCTCACTATTAACTAAAGAGGATTTATGTAAGAGGAACTGTGGTTTGTATCAGTTTCATAAGCAGAGTTGAACTACATATGGTCCGTCTGAGTAGGAAACACAGTTCTTTTTTTCAGGGCATGCTCATGGTTCTTGCTGTATTGGTGGCGCTAGAAAGAAGAGATTGCTTCTTGCATTAAAACAGGGTGTGTTTCATGGATGAGAACTCAGGTCTGAATTTCCCTTCAGAAATGGAGTTAAACCCCAGGATCTGTGTCTTCCTACAAGAAAGAGTTCATTTCTGGTAAACCCAGTGAATTTTGGGCTAAAATGTTTTTTCGCTGTTCACGAACCCAACCTCTATTCTCACTATTACCTAAAGAGCATTTATGTAAGGGGAGGTGTGGTCTGTATCAGTTTCATAAGCAGAGTTGAACTACATATGGTCCGTCTGAGTAGGAAACACAGTTCTTTTTTTCAGGGCATGCTCATGGTTCTTGCTGTATTGGTGGCGCTAGAAAGAAGAGATTGCTTCTTGCATTAAAACAGGGTGTGTTTCATGGATGAGAACTCAGGTCTGAATTTCCCTTCACAAACGGAGTTAAACTTCATGATCTGTGTCTTCCTACCAGCAAGAGTTCATTTCTGGTAAACTAAGTGAATTTTCGGCTCAAATGACTTTACACAGTTCTTGAACCCAACGCGATTATCACTATTAACTAAAGAGCATTTTTTAAGAGGAGCTGTGTTCCGTATCATTTCATAAGCAGAGTTGAACTACGTATGGTCCATATGAGTAGGAAACACAGTTCTTTTTTTCTGGGCGTGCTCAAGGTTCTTACTGTATTGGAGAAGCTGGAAAGAAAAGGATGATTCTTGCCTCAAAACAGAGTGTTTTTCATGGTTGAGAATTCTGGTCTGAATTTGCCTTCAGAAACGGAGTTAATCCCCAGGATCTGTGTCTTCCTAGAAGAAAGAGATCATTTCAGCTAAATCTAGTGAATTTTGGGCTGAAATGATTTTTTCCAGTTCACGAACCCAACGCGATTCTCACTATCAACTAAAGAGGATATTTGTAAGAGGAGGTGTGGTTTGAATCAGTTTCATAAGCAGAGTTTAACTACATATGGTTTGTATGAGTAGGAAATACAGTTCTTTTTTTCTGGGAATGCTCATATTTCTTATTGTATTGGAGAAGCTGGATAGAAGAGTATGATTCTTGCCTTAGAAACAGAGTTTTCTGCAGGGATGAGAACTCTTTTCTGAATGTGCCTTCAGAAATGGAGTTAAACCCCAGGATGTGTGTCTTCCTACAAGCAAAAATTCATTTCTGGTAAATGCAGGGAATTTTGGGCGGAAATGATTTTTTGCAGTTCATGAACCCAACGCGATTCTCAGTGATAACTAAAGAGCATTTATGTAAGAGGAGCTGTTGTATGTATCAGTTTCATATGCAGAGTTGAACTACGTAAGGTCCATATGTGTAGGAAACACATTACTTTTTTTCAGGGCATGCTCATGGTTCTTGCTGTATTTTAGACTCTGGAAAGAAGAGCTTGCTTCTTGCGTTAAAGCAGAGTGTGTTTCAGGGATGAGAACTCTGGTCTGAATTTCCCTTCAGAAACGGAGTTAAACCCCAGGATCTGTGTCTTCCTACAAGCAAGAGTTCATTTCTGGTAAAGCAAGTGAATTTTGGGCTCAAATGATTTTTCACAGTTCACCAACCCAAACAGATTCTCACTATTAACTAAAGAGCATTTATGTAAGAGGAACTGTCATTTCTTTCAGTTTCATGAGCAGAGTTGAACTTCATATTGTCCGTATGAGTAGGAGACACAGTTCTTTTGTTCTGGGCATGCTCATGGTTCTTACTATATTGGAGACGGTGGACAGATGAGCTTGCTTCTTGCATTAAACCAGAGTGTGTTTCATGGAGGAGAACTCTGGTCTGAATTTCCCTTCAGAAATGCAGTTAAACCCTATGTTCTTTGTCTTCCTACAAGTAAGTGTTCATTTCTGTTAACCAAGTGAATTTTCGGATCAAATGATTTTACACAGTTCTAGAACCCAAGTCGATCATCACTATTAACTAAAGAGCATTTATGTAAGAGGAGCTGTGGTCTGTATCAGTTTCATAAGCAGAGGTGGACTACATATGGTCCGTATGAGTAGGAAACACAGTTCTTTTTTTCTTGGCATGCTTATTGTTCTTACTTTATTGTAGACCCTGGAAAGAAGAGGATGATTCATGACGTAAAACAGAGTGTTTTTCAGGGATGAGAATTCTGGTCTGCATTTCCCTTCAGAAACGGAGTTAAACCCCAGAATCTCTGTCTTCCTACAAGCAAGAGTTAATTTCTGGTAAACCCAGTCAATTTTGGTCTCAAATGATTTTTTGCAGTTCACGAACCCAACGCTATTCTCACTATTAACTAAAGAGGATTTATGTAAGAGGAACTGTGGTTTGTATCAGTTTCATAAGCAGAGTTGAACTACATATGGTCCGTCTGAGTAGGAAACACAGTTCTTTTTTTCAGGGCATGCTCATGGTTCTTGCTGTATTGGTGGCGCTAGAAAGAAGAGATTGCTTCTTGCATTAAAACAGGGTGTGTTTCATGGATGAGAACTCAGGTCTGAATTTCCCTTCACAAACGGAGTTAAACTTCATGATCTGTGTCTTCCTACCAGCAAGAGTTCATTTCTGGTAAACTAAGTGAATTTTCGGCTCAAATGACTTTACACAGTTCTTGAACCCAACGTGATTATCACTATTAACTAAAGAGCATTTTTTAAGAGGAGCTGTGTTCCGTATCATTTCATAAGCAGAGTTGAACTACGTATGGTCCATATGAGTAGGAAACACAGTTCTTTTTTTCTGGGCGTGCTCAAGGTTCTTACTGTATTGGAGAAGCTGGAAAGAAAAGGATGATTCTTGCCTCAAAACAGAGTGTTTTTCATGGTTGAGAATTCTGGTCTGAATTTGCCTTCAGAAACGGAGTTAATCCCCAGGATCTGTGTCTTCCTAGAAGAAAGAGATCATTTCAGCTAAATCTAGTGAATTTTGGGCTGAAATGATTTTTTCCAGTTCACGAACCCAACGCGATTCTCACTATCAACTAAAGAGGATATTTGTAAGAGGAGGTGTGGTTTGAATCAGTTTCATAAGCAGAGTTTAACTACATATGGTTTGTATGAGTAGGAAATACAGTTCTTTTTTTCTGGGAATGCTCATATTTCTTATTGTATTGGAGAAGCTGGATAGAAGAGTATGATTCTTGCCTTAGAAAGAGAGTTTTCTGCAGGGATGAGAACTCTTTTCTGAATGTGCCTTCAGAAATGGAGTTAAACCCCAGGATGTGTGTCTTCCTACAAGCAAAAATTCATTTCTGGTAAATGCAGGGAATTTTGGGCGGAAATGATTTTTTGCAGTTCATGAACCCAACGCGATTCTCAGTGATAACTAAAGAGCATTTATGTAAGAGGAGCTGTTGTATGTATCAGTTTCATATGCAGAGTTGAACTACGTAAGGTCCATATGTGTAGGAAACACATTACTTTTTTTCAGGGCATGCTCATGATTCTTGCTGTATTTTAGACTCTGGAAAGAAGAGCTTGCTTCTTGCGTTAAAGCAGAGTGTGTTTCAGGGATGAGAACTCTGGTCTGAATTTCCCTTCAGAAACGGAGTTAAACCCCAGGATCTGTGTCTTCCTACAAGCAAGAGTTCATTTCTGGTAAAGCAAGTGAATTTTGGGCTCAAATGATTTTTCACAGTTCACCAACCCAAACAGATTCTCACTATTAACTAAAGAGCATTTATGTAAGAGGAACTGTCATTTCTTTCAGTTTCATGAGCAGAGTTGAACTTCATATTGTCCGTATGAGTAGGAGACACAGTTCTTTTGTTCTGGGCATGCTCATGGTTCTTACTATATTGGAGACGGTGGACAGATGAGCTTGCTTCTTGCATTAAACCAGAGTGTGTTTCATGGAGGAGAACTCTGGTCTGAATTTCCCTTCAGAAATGCAGTTAAACCCTATGTTCTTTGTCTTCCTACAAGTAAGTGTTCATTTCTGTTAACCAAGTGAATTTTCGGATCAAATGATTTTACACAGTTCTAGAACCCAAGTCGATCATCACTATTAACTAAAGAGCATTTATGTAAGAGGAGCTGTGGTCTGTATCAGTTTCATAAGCAGAGGTGGACTACATATGGTCCGTATGAGTAGGAAACACAGTTCTTTTTTTCTTGGCATGCTTATTGTTCTTACTTTATTGTAGACCCTGGAAAGAAGAGGATGATTCATGACGTAAAACAGAGTGTTTTTCAGGGATGAGAATTCTGGTCTGCATTTCCCTTCAGAAACGGAGTTAAACCCCAGAATCTCTGTCTTCCTACAAGCAAGAGTTAATTTCTGGTAAACCCAGTCAATTTTGGTCTCAAATGATTTTTCGCAGTTCACGAACCCAACGCTATTCTCACTATTAACTAAAGAGGATTTATGTAAGAGGAGCTGTGGTTTGTATCAGTTTCATAAGCAGAGTTGAACTACATATGGTCCATATGAGTAGGAAACACTGTTCTTTTTTTCAGGGCATGCTCATGGTTCTTGCTGTATTTTTGACTCTGGAAATAGGAGCTTCCTTCTTGCATTAAATCAGAGTGTGTTTCATGGATGAGAACTCTGGTCTGAATTTCCTTCACAAACGGAGTTAAACCCCATGATCTGTGTCTTCCTGCCAGCCAGAGTTCATTTCTGCTACATCAGGTCAATTTTCGGCTCAAATGACTTTACACAGTTCTAGAATCCAACGCGATTATCACTATTAACTAAAGAGCATTTATGTAAGAGGAGCTGTGGTCTGTATCATTTCATAAGCAGAGTTGAACTACATATGGTCCATATGAGTAGGAAACACAATTCTTTTTTTCTGGGCATGCTCATGTTTCTTACTGTATTGGAGATGCTGGAAAGAAGAGGATGATTCTTGCCTCAAAACAGAGTGTTTTTCACGGTTGAGAACTCTGCTCTGAATTTGGCTTCAGAAACGGAGTTAAACCCCAGGATCATCTCTTCCTACAAGCAAGAGTTCATTTCTGGTAAACCAAGTGAAATTTCGGCTCAAATGATTTTACACAGTTCTAGAACCCAGCACTATTTTCACTATTAACTTAAGAGCATTTATGTAAGAGGAGCTGTGGTCTGTATCAGTTTCATAAACAGAGGTGGAGTACATATAGTCCGTATGAGTAGGAAACTCAGTTTTTTTTTTCTTGGCATGCTTATGGTTTTTACCGTATTGGAGACCCTGGAAAGAAGTGGATGATTCATGCCTTAAAACAGAGCGTTTTTCAGGGATGAGAATTCTGGTCTGAATTTCCCTTCAGAAATGGAGTTAAACCCCAGGATCTGTGTCTTCCTACAAGCAAGAGTTCATTTCTGGTAAACCCAGTGAATTTTGGGCAATAATGATTTTTTGCAGTTCACGAACCCAACACTATTCTTACTATTATCTAAAGAGGATTTATGTAAGAGGAGGTGTGGTCTGTATCAGTTTCATAAGCAGAGTTGAACTACATATTGTCTGTATGAATAGGAAACACATTTCTTTTTTTCAGTCCATGCTCATTGTAATTGCTGTATTATAGACTCTGGAAAGAAGAGCTTGCTTCTTCGTTAAAACAGAGTGTGTTTAAGGGATGAGAAATCTGGTCTGGATTTCCTTCAGAAACGGAGTTAAACCCCAGGATCTGTGTCTTCCTACAAGCAAGAGTTCATTTCTGGTAAATCCAGTTAATTTTGGGCTCAAATGATTTTTCGCAGTTCACGAACCCAAACATGATTCTCACTATTACCTAAAGAGCATTTATGTAAGAGGAGCTGTGGTTTGTATCAGTTTCATAAGCAGAGTTGAACTACATATGGTCTGTATGAGTAGGAAACACAGTTCTTTTTTTCATGGCATGCTCATGGTTCTTGCTGTATTTTTGATTCTGGAAAGAAGAGCTTGCTTCTTGCGTTAAAACAGAGTGTGTTTCAGGGGTGAGAACTATGGTCTTAATTACCCTTCAGAAATTGAGTTAAACCCCAGGATCTGTGTCTTCCTACAGGCAAGCGTTCATTTCTGGTTAACCCAGTGAATTTTGGGCTCAAAAGATTTTTCGCAGTTCTCGAACCCAACAGGATTCTCACTATTAAATAAAGAGCATTTATGTAAGAGGAGCTGTTGTTTTTTATCAGTTTCATAAGCAGATTTGAACTACATATGGTCCGTCTGAGTAGGAAACACAGTTCTTTTTTTCAGGGCATGCTCATGGTTCTTGCTGTGTTGGAGACGCTAGAAAGAAGAGCTTTCTTCTTGCATTAAAACAGGGTGTGTTTCATGGATGAGAACTCTCGTCTGACTTTCACTTCACAAACGGAGTTAAACTGCATGATCTGTGTCTTCCTACCAGCAAGAGTTCATTTCTGGTAAACCAAGTGAATTTTCGGCTCAAATGACGTTACCCAGTTCTAGAACCCAACGCGATTTTCACTATTAACTAATGAGCGTTTATGTAAGAGGAGCTGTGGTCTGTATCATTTCATAGGCAGAGTTGAACTACATATGGTCCAATGAGTAGTAAACACAGTTCTTTTCTTCTGGGCGTGCTCATGGTTCTTATTGTGTTGGAGAAGCTGGAAAGAAGGGGATGATTCTTGCCTCAAAACAGAGTGTTTTTCAGGGTTGAGAATTCTGGTCTGAATTTGCCTTCAGAAACGGTGTTCATCCCCAGGATCTGTTTCTTCCTAAAAGCAAGAGTTCATTTCAGGTAAATCTAGTGAATTTTGGGCTGAAATGATTATTTGCAGTTCACAAACCCAACACGATTCTCACTATTATCTAAATAGGATTTATGTAAGAGGAGCTGTGGTTTGAATCAGTTTCATAACCAGAGTTGAACTACATATGGACTGTATGAGTAGGAAACAAAGTTCTTTTTTTCTTGGCATGCTCATGTTTCTTACTATATTGGAGATGCTGGAAACAAGAGGATGATTCTTGCCTTAAAACAGAGTGTTTTTCAGGGAAGAGAACTCTGGACTGAATTTGCGTTCAGAAACGGAGTTAAACCCCAGGATCAGTGTCTTCCTACAAGCAAGAGTTCATTTCTGGTAAATCCAGTGAATTTTGGGCTCAAATGTTTTTTCGCAGTTCACGAACCCAAACATGATTCTCACTATTACCTAAAGAGCATTTATGTAATAGGAGCTGTGATTTGTATCAGTTTCATAAGCAGAGTTGAACTACATATGGTCCATATGAATAGGAAACACAGTTCTTATTTTCTGGACATTCTCATGTTCCTTGCTGTATTGCAGACGCTGTTAAGAAGATCATGCTATTTTCATTAAAACAGACTTTGTTTCATGGATGAGAACACTCTTCAGAATTTCCCTTCAGAAATGGAGTTAAACACCATGCTGTGTGTCATCCTACAAGCAAGAGGTAATTTCCGGGAAACCCAGTTATTTTTCGGCTCAAATGAATTTACACAGTTCATGAAACCATCACGATTTTTACTATTAACTAAAAGGCATCTATGTAAGAGATGATGTGGTGTGTATCAGTTTCATAAGAAGAGTTGAAATAGATATCGTCCATATGAGTAGGAGACACAGTTCTTTTTTTCTGGGCATGCTCATGTTCCTTGCTGTATTGCAAAGCTGGAAAGAAGTGCATGTTTCTTGCGTTAGAACAGAGTGTGTTTCATGGATGAGAACACAGGTCTGAATTTCCCTTCAGAAAGTGAGTTAAACCAAAGGCTCTGTGTATTCCTACAAGCAAGAGTTCATTTCCTGTAAACCCAGTTAATTTACGACTCAAATGATTTTACACAGTTTACGAAACCAATACGAATTTCACTATTAAATAAAGAGCGTCTATGTAAGAGATAATGTGGTTTGCATCAGTTTCATAAGCAGAGTTTAACTAGATATGTTCCGTATGAGTAGGAAACACAGTTCTTTTTTTCTGGGCATGCTCATGTTCCTTGCTGTATTGCAGACGCTGGAAATGAGAGCATGCTATTTGCGTCAAAACAGAGTGTGGTTCATGAATGAGAACACTCTTCTGAATTTCCCTTCAGAAATGGAGTTAAACTCCATGCTCTGTGTCGTCCTACAAGCAAGAGATCATTTCCGGTAAAACCAGTTATTTTTAGGCTCAAATGAATTTACACAGTTCACGAAACCAACACGATTTTCACTCTTAACTAAAGAGGATCTATGTAAGAGATGATGTGGTTTGCATCAGTTTCATAAGCAGAGTTGAACTAGATATGTTCCGTATGAGTATGAGACACAGTTCTTTTTTTCTTGGCATGCTCATGTTCCTTACTGTATTGCAAAGCTGGAAAGAAGAGCATGCTTCTTGAGTTAGAACAGAGTGTGTTTCATGGATGAGAACACTGGTCTGAAATTCTCTTCAGAAATGGAGTTAAACCAAATGCTCTGTGTCTTCCTACAAGCAAGAGTACATTTTTGGTAAGAGCTGTGAATTTTCGGCCAAATGAATTTACACATTTCACGAAACCAACACGATTTTCACTATTAACTTAAGAGCGTGTATGTAAGTGATGCTGTGGTTTATATCAGTTTCATAAGCAGAGTTCAACTAGATATGGTGTGTATGAGTCGGAAACACAGTTGTTTTTTTCTGGCCATGCTCATGTTTCTTGCTGTTTTGCAGATGTTGGAATGAAGAGGATGCTTCTTGCGTTAAAACAGACTGTGTTTCATGGAGGAGAACACTCTGCTGAATTTCCATTTAGAATCAGAGTAAAACTCCATGCTCTGTGTAGTCCTACAAGCAAGAGTTCATTTCTGGTAAACACAGTGAATTTTCGGTACCAAATGAATTTACACAGTTCACGAAACCAACACAATTTTCTCTATTAACTGAAGAGCATCAATGTAAGAGATGATGTGGTTTGTATCAGTTTCATAAGCAGAGTTGAAATAGATATGGTCCAGATGAGTAGGAGACACAGTTCTTTTTTTCTTGGCATGCTCATGTTCCTTGCTCTATTGGAGATGCTGGAAAGAAGAGCATGCTTCTTCCGTTAAAACGGAGTGTGTTTCATGGATGAGAACACTGGTCTGAATTTCCCTTCAGACACTGAGTTTAACCAAAGGATCTGTGTCTTCCTACAAGCAAGTGATCATTTCCGGTAAACCCTGATATTTTTCGGCTCAAATGAAATTACACAGTTCAAGAAACCAAAATGATTTTCACTATTAACTAAAGAGCATCTATGTAAGAGATGATGTGGTTTGTATCAGTTTCATAAGCAGAGTTGAAATAGATATGGTCCATATGAGTAGGAGACACAGTTCTTTTTTTCTGGGCATGCTCATGTTTCTTGCTGTATTGCAGATGCTGGAAAGAAGAGCATGCTATTTGCGTTAAATCAGACTGTGTTTCATGGATGAGAACACTCTTCTGAATTTCCCTTCAGAAATGGAGTAAAACTCCATGCTCTGTGTCGTCCTACATGCAAGAGTTCATTTCTGGTAAACGCAGTGAATTTTTGGTACCAAATGAATTTACACAGTTCACGAAACCAACACAATTTTCTCTATTAACTGAAGAGCATCAATGTAAGAGATGCTGTGGTTTGTATCAGTTTCATAAGCAGAGTTGAAATAGATATGGTCCATATGAGTAGGAGACACAGTTCTTTTTTTCTGGGCATGCTCATGTTCCTTTCTGTATTGCAAAGCTGGAAAGAAGAGCATGCTTCTTGAGTTAGAACAGAGTGTGTTTCATGGATGAGAACACAGGTCTGAATTTCCCTTCAGAAAGTGAGTTAAACCAAAGGTTCTGTGTCTTCCTATAAGCAAGAGTTCATTTCCTGTAAACCCAGATATTTTTTGGCTCAAATGAATTTACACAGTTCAAGGAAATCAACACGATTTTCAACATTAACTAAAGAGCATCTATGTAAGAGATGATGTGGTTTGTATCAGTTTCATAAGCATTGTTGAACTAGATATGGTCCGTATGAGTAGGAAACCCAGTTCTTTTCTTCTGGACATTCTCATGTTTCTTGCTGTATAGCAGACCCTGGAAAGAAGAGCATGCTTCTTCCTTTAAAACGGAGTGTGTTTCATGGATGAGAACACTCTTCTGAATTTCCCTTTAGAATCAGAGTTAAACGCCATGCTCTGTGTCTTCCTACAAGCAAGAGTTCATTTCTGGTAAAAGCAGTGAATTTTCAGCCCAATGTATTTACACAGTTCACGAAACCAACACGATTTTCACTATTAACTAAAGAGCGTCTAGGTATGAGATGCTGTCGTTTGTATCAGTTTCATAAGCAGAGTTGAAATAGATATGGTCCATATGAGTAGGAGACACAGGTCTTTTTTTCTGGGCATGCTCATGTTCCTTGCTGTATTGCAAAGCTGGAAAGAAGAGCATGCTTCTTGCGTTAGAACAGAGTGTGTTTCATGGATGAGAACACAGGTCTGAATTTCCCTTCAGAAAGTGAGTTAAACCAAAGGTCTGTGTCTTCCTACAAGCAAGAGTTCATTTCCTGTAAACCCAGTTATTTTTCGGCTCAAATGATTTTACATAGTTCACGAAACCAATATGATTTTCACTATTAACTAAAGACCATCTATGTAAGAGATGATGTGGTTTGTATCAGTTTCATGAGCAGAGTTGAACGAGATTCGGTCCCTATGATTAGGAAACACAGTTCTTGTTTTCTGGACATGCTTATGTTCCTTGCTGTATTGCAGATGTGGGAAAGACGTGCATGCTTCTTGCGTTAAAACAGACTGTGTTTCATGGATGAGAACACTTTTCTGAATTTCCCTTTAGAATCGGAGTTAAACTCCATGCTATGTGTCTTCCTACAAGGAAGAGTTCATTTCCGGTAAACCCCGTTATTTTTTGCTGAAATGAATTTACACAGTTCAAGGAAACCAATACGATTTTCAATATTAACTAAAGAGCATCTATGTAAGAGATGATGTGGTTTGTATCAGTTTCATAAGCAGTGTTGAGGTAGATATGGTCCGTATGAGTAGGAAACCCAGTTCTATTTTTCTGGACATTCTCATGTTCCTTGCTGTATAGCAGACGCTGGAAAGAATAGTATGCTTCTTCATTTTAAACGGAGTGTGTTTCGTGGATGAGAACACTCTTCTGAATTCCCTTCAGAAATGGAGTTAAACTCCATGCTCTGTGTCATCCTACAAGCAAGAGTTCATTTCCGGTAAACCCCGGTATTTTTTGGCTCAGATGAATTTACACAGTTCACGAAACCAACATGATTTACACGATTAACTAAAGAACATCTATTTAACAGATGATGGGGTTTGTATCAGTTTCATAAGCAGAGTTGAACTAGATATGGTCCCTATGAGTAGGAAACACAGTTCTTTTTTTCTGGGAATGTTCATGTTCCTTGCTCTATTGCAGATGCAGGAAAGAAGAGCATGCTTCTTCCGTTAAAACGGAGTGTCTTTCATGGATGAGAACACTGGTCTGAATTTCCCTTCAGAAACTGAGTTTAGCCAAATGCTCTGTGTCTTCCTACAAGCAAGAGTTCATTTCCGGTAAACCCAGTTACTTTTCGGCTCAAATGAATTTACACAGTTCACGAAACCAATACTATTTTCAGTATTAACTAAAAAGCATCTATGTTAGAGATGATGTGGTTTATATCAGTTTCATAAGTAGAGTTGAACTAGAAAAGTTCGCTATGAGTAGGAAACACAGTTCTTTTATTCTGGCCAAGCTCATGTTTCTTGCTTTATTGCAGATGCTGGAAAGAAGACCATGCATCTTGCATTAAAACAGACTGCGTTTCATGGAGGAGAACACTATGCTGAATTTCCATTTAGAATCGGAGTTAAACTCCATGCTCTGTGTCGTCCTACAAGCAAGAGTTCATTTCTGGTAAACGCAGTGAATTTTCAGCCAAATGAATTTACACAGTTCACGAAACCAACACAATTTTAACTATTAACTAAAGAGCATCTATGTAAGAGATGATGTGGTTTGTATCTGTTTCATAAGCAGAGTTGAACGAGATATGGGCCCTATGAGTAGGAAATACAGTTCTTTTTTTCTGGACATTCTCATGTTCCTTGCTGTATTGGAGACACTGGAAAGAAGAGCATGCTATTTGTGTTAAAACAGACTTTGTTTCATGGATGAGAACACTCTTCTGAATTTCCCTTCAGAAATGGAGTTAATCTCCATGCTCTGTGTCATCCTACAAGCAAGAGGTAATTTCCGGGAAACCCAGTTAATTTTCAGCTCAAATGAATTTACACAGTTCACGAAACCAATACGATTTTCACTATTAAATAAAGAGCATCTATGTAAGAGATGATGTGGTTTGTATCAGTTTCATAAGCAGTGTTGAACTAGATATGGTCCGTATGAGTAGGAAACACAGTTGTTTTTTTCTGGACATGCTCATGTTCCTTGCTGTATTGCAAACGCTGGAAAGAAGAGCATGCTATTTGTGTTAAATTGGAGTGTGTTTCATGGATGAGAACACTCGTCTGAATTTCCCTTCAGAAATGGAGTTAAACCAAATGATGTGTGTCTTCCCACAAGCAAGAGTTCATTTTTGGTAAAAGCAGTGAATTTTCGGCTCAAATGAATTTACACAGTTCACAAACCCAACGCGTTTATCACTATTAACTAAAGAGCGTCTATGTAAGAGATGCTGTGGTTTTTATCAGTTTCATAAGCAGAGTTGAACTAGATATGGTCTGTATGAGTAGGAAACACAGTTTTTTTTTCTGGACATGCTCATGTTCCTTGCTGTATTGCAGACTTTGGAAAGAAGAGCGTGCTATTTGCGTTAAAACAGAGTGTGTTTCATGGATGAGAACACTGGTCTGAATTTCCCTTCAGAAATGGAGTTAAACCAAATGATGTGTGTCTTCCTACAAGCAAGAGTTCATTTTTGGTAAAAGCAGTGAATTTTCCGCTCGAATGTATTTACACAGTTCACAAACCCAACGCGTTTATCACTATTAACTAAAGAGCCTCTATGTAAGAGATGCTGTGGTTTGTATCAGTTTCATAAGCAGAGTTGAACTAGATATGGTCTGTTTGTGTCAGAAACACAGTTCTTTTTTTCTGGCCATGCTCATGTTTCTTGCTGTATTGCAGATGCTGGAAAAAAGAGCATGCTTCTTGAGTTAAAACAAACTGTGTTTCATGGATGAGAACACTCTTCTGAATTTCCCTTCAGTAATTCAGTTAAACCAAATGCTCTGTGTCTTCATACAAGAAACAGTTCATTTCTGGTAGAGGCAGTGAATTTTGGGCTCATATGAATTTACACAGTTCACAAACCCAACACGTTTTTCACTATTAACTAAAGAACATCTATATAAGTGATGCTGTGGTTTGTATCAGTTTCATAAACATAATTGAACTAGATATGGTCAGTATGAGTAGGAAACACAGTTCTTTTTTTCTGGCCATGCTCATGTTTCTTGCTGTATTGCAGATGCTTGAAAGAAGAGCATGCTTCTTGCTTTGAAACAGACTGTGTTTCATGGATGAGATCACTCTTCTGCATTTCCATTTAGAATCGGAGTTAAACTCCATGCTCTTGGTAGTCCTACAAGCAAGAGTTCATTTCTGGTAAACCCAGTTGTTTTTCGGCTCAAATGTATTTACACAGTTCACGAAAACAATACGATTTTCACTATTAACTAAAGAGCATCTATGTAAGAGATGATGTGGTTTCTATGAGTTTCATAAGCAGAGTTGAACGAGATATGGTCCGTATGAGTAGGAAACACAGTTCTTTTTTTGGGGACATGCTCATGTTCCTTGCTGTATTGCAGATGTTGGAAGGAAGTGCATGCTATTTGCGTTAAAACAGAGTGTGTTTCATGGATGAGAACACTGGTCTAAATTTCCCTTCAGAAGTGGAGTTAAACCAAATGCTCTGTGTCTTCCAACAAGCAAGAGTTCATTTTTGGTATAAGCAGTGAATTTTCGACTCTAATGAATTTACACAGTTCACAAACCCAACGCATTTATCACTATTAACTAAAGAGCGTCTATGTAAGAGATGCTGTGGTTTTTATCAGTTTTATAAGCACAGTTGAACTAGATATGGTCCGTTTGTGTCAGAAACACAGTTCTTTTTTTCTGGCCATGCTCATGTTTCTTGCTGTATTGCAGATGCTGGAAAAAAGAGCATGCTTCTTGAGTTAAAACAAACTGTGTTTCATGGATGAGAACACTCTTCTGACTTTCCCTTCTGAAATTTAGTTAAACCAAATGCTCTGTGTCTTCGTTCAAGCAAGAGTTCTTTTCTGGTAAACACATTGAATTTTCGGTGCCAAATGAATTTACACAGTTCACCAAACCAACACAATTTTCTCTATTAACTAAAGAGCATCTACGTAAGAGATGCTGTGGTTTGTATCAGTTTCATAAGCAGAGTTGAATGAGATATGGTCCCTATGAGTAGGAAACACAGTTCTCTTATTCTGGCCATGCTCATGTTTCTGGCTGTATTGCAGATGCTGGAAAGAAGAGCATGCTTCTTGCATTAAAACAGACTTTGTTTCTTTGAGGAGAACACTCTTCTGAATTTCCCTTTAGAATCGGAGTTTAACGCCATGCTCTGTGTCTTAGTACAGGCAAGAGTTCATTTCTGGTAAAAGCAGTGAATTTTCAGCCAAATGAATTTAAACAGTTCACGAAATCAACAGAATTTTCACTATTAACTAAAGAGCGTCTAGGTAAGAGATGCTGTGGTTTGTGTCAGTTTCATAAGCAGAGTTGAAGTAGATATGGTCCATATGAGTAGGAGACACAGTTCTTTTTTTCTGGTCATGCTCATGTTCCTTTCTGTATTGCAAAGCTGGAAAGAAGAGCATGCTTCTTGCGTTAGAACAGAGTGTGTTTCATGGATGAGAACACAGGTCTGAATTTCCCTTCAGAAAGTGAGTTAAACCAAAGGTTTTGTGTCTTCCTATAAGCAAGAGTTCATTTCCTGTAAACCCAGATATTTTTTGGCTCAAATGAATTTACACAGTTCAAGGAAACCAACACGATTTTCAATATTAACTAAAGAGCATCTATGTAAGAGATGATGTGGTTTCTATCAGTTTCATAAGCAGTGTTGAACTAGATATGGTCCGTATGAGTAGGAAAACCAGTTCTTTTTTTCTGGACATTCTCATGTTTCTTGCTGTATAGCAGACCCTGGGAAGAAGAGCATGCTTCTTCCTTTAAAACGGAGTGTGTTTCATGGATGAGAACAAAGGTCTGAATTTCCCTTCAGAAAGTGAGTTAAACCAAAGGTCTGTGTCTTCCTACAAGCAAGAGTTCATTTCCTGTAAACCCAGTTATTTTTCGGCTCAAATGATATTACATAGTTCACGAAACCAATACGATTTTCACTATTAACTAAAGACCATCTATGTAAGAGATGATGTGGTTTGTATCAGTTTCATGAGCAGAGTTGAACGAGATTCGGTCCCTATGATTAGGAAACACAGTTCTTGTTTTCTGGACAGGCTCATGTTCCTTGCTGTATTGCAGATGCTGGAAAGACGTGCATGCTTCTGGTGTTAAAACAGACTGTGTTTCATGGATGAGAACACTTTTCAGAATTTCCCTTTAGAATCAGAGTTAAACTCCATGCTATGTGTCTTCCTACAAGCAAGAGTTCATTTCCGGTAAACCCCGTTATTTTTTGCTCAAATGAATTTACACATTTCAAGGAAACCAATACGATTTTCAATATTAACTAAAGAGCATCTATGTAAGAGATGATGTTGTTTGTATCAGTTTCATAAGCAGTGTTGAACTAGATATGGTCCCTATGATTAGGAAACACAGTTCTTTTTTTCTGGACATTCTCATGTTCCTTGCTGTATAGCAGACGCTGGAAAGAATAGTATGCTTCTTTATTTTAAACGGAGTGTGTTTCGTGGATGAGAACACTCTTCTGAATTCCCTTCAGAAATGGAGTTAAACTCCATGCTCTGTGTCATCCTACAAGCAAGAGTTCATTTCCGGTAAACCCAGTTACTTTTCGGCTCAAATGAATTTACACAGTTCACGAAACCAATACTATTTTCAGTATTAACTAAAAAGCATCTATGTTAGAGATGATGTGGTTTATATCAGTTTCATAAGTAGAGTTGAACTAGAAAAGTTCGCTATGAGTAGGAAACACAGTTCTTTTATTCTGGCCAAGCTCATGTTTCTTGCTTTATTGCAGATGCTGGAAAGAAGACCATGCATCTTGCATTAAAACAGACTGCGTTTCATGGAGGAGAACACTATGCTGAATTTCCATTTAGAATCGGAGTTAAACTCCATGCTCTGTGTCGTCCTACAAGCAAGAGTTCATTTCTGGTAAACGCAGTGAATTTTCAGCCAAATGAATTTTCACAGTTCACGAAACCAACACAATTTTAACTATTAACTAAAGAGCATCTATGTAAGAGATGATGTGGTTTGTATCTGTTTCATAAGCAGAGTTGAACGAGATATGTGCTCTATGAGTAGGAAATACAGTTCTTTTTTTCTGGACATTCTCATGTTCCTTGCTGTATTGCAGACACTGGAAAGAAGAGCATGCTATTTGTGTTAAAACAGACTTTGTTTCATGGATGAGAACACTCTTCTGAATTTCCCTTCAGAAATGGAGTTAATCTCCATGCTCTGTGTCATCCTACAAGCAAGAGGTAATTTCCGGGAAACCCAGTTATTTTTCAGCTAAAATGAATTTACACAGTTCACGAAACCAATACGATTTTCACTATTAAATAAAGAGCATCTATGTAAGAGATGATGTGGTTTGTATCAGTTTCATAAGCAGTGTTGAACTAGATATGGTCCATAAGAGTAGGACACACAGTTCCTTTTTTATGGACATTCTCATGTTCCTTGCTGTATTGAAGATGCTGGAAAGAAGAGCATGCTATTTCATTAACACAGATTGTGTTTCTTTGAGGAGAACACTCTTCTGAATTTCCCTTCAGAAATGGAGTTAAACACCATGCTCTGTGTCATCCTACAAGCAAGAGTACATTTCTGGTAAACCCAGATATTTTTCGGCGCAAATGATTTTACACAGTTCAGGAAACCAACACGATTTTCACTATTAACTAAAGAGCATCTAGGTAAGAGATGCTGGGGTTTATATCAGTTTCATAAGCAGAGTTGAACTAGATATGGTCCCTATGAGTAGGAAACACAGTTCTCTTTTTCTGGCCATGCTCATGTTTCTTGTTATATTGCAGATGCTGGTAAGAATAGCATGCTTCTTGCATTAAAACAGACTGTGTTTCTTGGAGGAGAACTCTCTTATGAATTTCCATTTGGAATCGGAGTTTAACGCCATGCTCTGTGTCTTCCTACAATCAAGAGTTCATTTCTGGTAAAAGCAGTGAATTTTCAGCCAAATGAACTTACACAGTTCACGAAACCAACACGATTTTCACTATTAACTAAAGAGCGTCTAGGTAAGAGATGCTGTGGTTTATATCAGTTTCATAAGCAGGGTTGAACTAGATATGGTCCGTATGAGTAGGAAACACAGTTGTTTTTTTCTGGACATGCTCATGTTCCTTGCTGTATTGCAAACGCTGGAAAAAAGAGCATGCTTCTTGCATTAAAACAAACTGTGTTTCATGGATCAGAACACTCTTATGAATTTCCCTTCAGAAATTTAGTTAAACCAAATGCTCTGTGACTTCCTACAAGCAAGAGTTCATTTCTGTAAACACAGTGAATTTTCGGCTCATATGAATTTACACAGTTCACAAACCCAACACGTTTTTCACTGTTAACTAAAGAGCATCTATGTAAGTGATGCTGTGGTTTGTATCAGTTTCATAAACAGAATTGAACTAGATATGGTCCGTATGAGTAGGAAACACAGTTCTTTTTTTCTGGCCATGCTCATGTTTCTTGCTGTATTGCAGATGCTAGAAAGAAGAGCATGCTTCTTGCATTGAAACAGACTGTGTTTCATGGATGAAATCACTCTTCTGAATTTCCATTTATAATCGGAGTTAAACTCCATGCTCTGTGTCGTCCTACAAGCAAGAGTTCATTTCTGGTAAACCCAGTTGTTTTTCGGCTCAAATGAATTTACACAGTTCACGAAACCAACTCGTTTTTCACTATTAACTAAAGAGCATCTGTGTAAGAGATGATGTGGTTTCTATGAGTTTCATAAGCAGAGTTGAACGAGATATGGTCCGTATGAGTAGGAAACACAGTTCTTTTTTTGGGGACATGCTCATGTTCCTTGCTGTATTGCAGATGTTGGAAGGAAGTGCATGCTATTTGCGTTAAAACAGAGTGTGTTTCATGGATGAGAACACTGGTCTGAATTTCCCTTCAGAAGTGGAGTTAAACCAAATGCTCTGTGTCTTCCAACAAGCAAGAGTTCATTTTTGGTATAAGCAGTGAATTTTCGGCTCAAATGAATTTACACAGTTCACAAACCCAACGCGTTTATCACTATTAACTAAAGAGAGTCTATGTAAGAGATGCTGTGGTTTTTATCAGTTTCATAAGCAGAGTTGAACTAGATATGGTCTGTATGAGTAGGAAACACAGTTTTTTTTCTGGACATGCTCATGTTCCTTGCTGTATTGCAGACTTTGGAAAGAAGAGTGTGCTATTTGCGTTAAAACAGAGTGTGTTTCATGGATGAGAACACTGGTCTGAATTTCCCTTCAGAAATGGAGTTAAACCAAATGCTCTGTGTCTTCCTACAAGCAAGAGTTCATTTTTGGTAAAAGCAGTGAATTTTCCGCTCGAATGAATTTACACAGTTCACAAACCCAACGCGTTTATCACTATTAACTAAAGAGCCTCTATGTAAGAGATGCTGTGGTTTGTATCAGTTTCATAAGCAGAGTTGAACTAGATATGGTCTGTTTGTGTCAGAAACACAGTTCTTTTTTTCTGGCCATGCTCATGTTTCTTGCTGTATTGCAGATGCTGGAAAAAAGAGCATGCTTCTTGAGTTAAAACAAACTGTGTTTCATGGATGAGAACACTCTTCTGAATTTCGCTTCAGTAATTTAGTTAAACCAAATGCTCTGTGTCTTCATACAAGAAACAGTTCATTTCTGGTAGAGGCAGTGAATTTTCGGCTCATATGAATTTACACAGTTCACAAACCCAACACGTTTTTCACTATTAACTAAAGAGCATCTATGTAAGTGATGCTGTGGTTTGTATCAGTTTCATAAACAGAATTGAAATAGATATGGTCAGTATGAGTAGGAAACACAGTTCTTTTTTTTCTGGCCATGCTCATGTTTCTTGCTGTATTGCAGATGCTTGAAAGAAGAGCATGCTTCTTGCGTTGAAACAGACTGTGTTTCATGGATGAGATCACTCTTCTGCATTTCCATTTAGAATCGGAGTTAAACTCCATGCTGTTGGTAGTCCTACAAGCAAGAGTTCATTTCTGGTAAACCCAGTTGTTTTTCGGCTCATATGTATTTACACAGTTCACGAAAACAATACGATTTTCACTATTAACTAAAGAGCATCTATGTAAGAGATGATGTGGTTTCTATGAGTTTCATAAGCAGAGTTGAACGAGATATGGTCCGTATGAGTAGGAAACACAGTTCTTTTTTTGGGGACATGCTCATGTTCCTTGCTGTATTGCAGATGTTGTAAGGAAGTGCATGCTATTTGCGTTAAAACAGAGTGTGTTTCATGGATGAGAACACTGGTCTGAATTTCCCTTCAGAAATGGAGTTAAACCAAATGCTCTGTGTCTTCCTACAAGCAAGAGTTCATTTTTGGTAAAAGCAGTGAATTTTCCGCTCGAATGAATTTACACAGTTCACAAACCCAACGCGTTTATCTCTATTAACTAAAGAGCGTCAATGTAAGAGATGCTGTGGTTTTATCAGTTTCATAAGCAGAGTTGAACTAGATATGGTCCGTTTGTGTCAGAAACACAGTTCTTTTTTTCTGGCCATGCTCATGTTTCTTGCTGTATTGCAGATGCTGGAAAAAAGAGCATGCTTCTTGAGTTAAAACAAACTGTGTTTCATGGATGAGAACACTCTTCTGACTTTCCCTTCTGAAATTTAGTTAAACCAAATGCTCTGTGTCTTCGTTCAAGCAAGAGTTCATTTCTGGTAAAGGCAGTGAATTTTCAGCTCATATGAATTTACACAGTTCACAAACCCTACACGTTTATCTCTATTAAGTAAAGAGCGTCTATGTAAGAGATGCTGTGGTTTGTATCAGTTTCATAAGCAGAGTTAAACTAGGTATGGTCGGATTGAGTCAGAAACACAGTTCTTTTTTCTAGCCATGCTCATGTTTCATGCTGTATTGCAGAAGCTGGAAAAAAGAGCATGCTTCTTGCATTAAAACAGACTGTGTTTCATGGATGAGAACACTCTTCTGAATTTCCCTTCAGAAATGGAGTTAAACTCCATGATCTGTGTCTTCCTACAAGCAAGAGTTCATTTCCGGTAAACACCGTTTTTTTCGGCTCAAATGAATTTACACAGTTCACAAAACCAACACGATTTACACTATTAACTAAACAGCATCTATGTAAGAGATGATGTGGTTTGCATCAGTTTCATAAGCAGAGTTGAACTAGATATGTTCCGTATGAGTCGGAAACTCAGTTCTTTTTTTCTGGGCATGCTCATGTTTCTTGCTGTATTGCAGAAGCTGGAATGAAGAGGATGTTTCTTGCGTTAAAACAGACTGTGTTTCATGGAGGAGAACACTCTTCTGAATTTCCATTTAGAATCGGAGTTAAACTCCATGCTCTGTATCGTCCTACAAGCAAGAGTACATTTCTGGTAAAAGCAGTGAATTTTCAGCCAAATGAATTTACATAGTTCACGAAACCAACACGATTTTCACTATTAACTAAAGAGGATCTATGTAAGAGATGATGTGGTTTGCATCAGTTTCATAAGCAGAGTTGAACTAGATATGTTCCGTATGAGTATGAGACACAGTTCTTTTTTTCTGGGCATGCTCATGTTCCTTGCTGTATTGCAAAGCTGGAAAGAAGAGCATGCTTCTTGAGTTAGAACAGAGTGTGTTTCATGGATGAGAACACAGGTCTGAATTTCCCTTCAGAAAGTGAGTTAAACCAAATGCTCTGTGTCTTCCTACAAGCAAGAGTACATTTTTGGTAAGAGCTGTGAATTTTCGGCCAAATTAATTTACACATTTCACGAAACCAACACTATTTTCACTATTAACTTAAGAGCGTGTATGTAAGCGATGCTGTGGTTTATATCAGTTTCATAAGCAGAGTTCAACTAGTTATGGTCAGTATGAGTAGGAAACACAGTTCTTTTTTTCTGGCCATGCTCATGTTTCTTGCTTTACTGCAGATGCTGGAAAGAAGAGCATGCTATTTGCGTTAAAACAGACTGTGTTTCATGGTGGAGAACACTCTGCTGAATTTCCATTTAGAATCGGAGTAAAACTCCATGCTCTGGGTCGTCCTACAAGCAAGAGTTCATTTCTGGTAAATGCAGTGAATTTTCGGTACCAAATGAATTTACACAGTTCACAAAACCAACACAATTTTCTCTATTAACTGAAGAGCATCAATGTAAGAGATGATGTGGTTTGCATCAGTTTCATAAGCAGAGTTGAAATAGATATGGTCCAGATGAGTAGGAGACACAGTTCTTTTTTTCTTGGCATGCTCATGTTCCTTGCTCTATTGGAGATGCTGGAAAGTAGAGCATGCTTCTTCCGTTAAAACGGAGTGTGTTTCATGGATGAGAACACTGGTCTGAATTTCCCTTCAGAAACTGAGTTTAACCAAAGGATCTGTGTCTTCCTACAAGCAAGAGATCATTTCTGGTAAACCCTGTTATTTTTCAGCTCAAATGAATTTACACAGTTCACGAAACCAAAATGATTTTGACTATTAACTTAAGAGTATCTATGTAAGAGATGATGTGGTTTGTATCAGTTTCATAAGCAGAGTTGAAATAGATATGGTCCATATGAGTAGGAGACACAGTTCTTTTTTTCTGGACATGCTCATGTTCCTTGCTGTATTGCAAAGCTGGAAAGAAGAGCATGCTTCTTGAGTTAGAACAGAATGTGTTTCATGGATGAGAACACAGGTCTGAATTTCCCTTCAGAAAGTGAGTTAAACCAAAGGTTCTGTGTCTTCCTATAAGCAAGAGTTCATTTCCTGTAAACCCAGTTATTTTTTGTCTCAAATGATTTTACATAGTTCACGAAACCAATACGATTTTCACTATTAACTAAAGAGCATCTATGTAAGAGATGATGTGGTTTGTATCAGTTTGATGAGCAGAGTTGAACAAGATATGGGCCCTAGGAGTAGGAAACACAGTTCTTTTTTTCTGGCCATGCTCATGTTTCTTGCTTTACTGCAGATGCTGGAAAGAAGAGCATGCTATTTGCGTTAAAACAGACTGTGTTTCATGGATGTGAACACTCTTCTGAATTTCCCTTCAGAAATGGAGTTAAACTCCATGCTCTGTGTCGTCCTACAAGCAAGAGTTCATTTCCGGTAAACCCCGTTTTTTTTTGCTCAAATGAATTTACACAGTTCACAAAACCAACACAATTTACACTATTAACTAAAGAGCACCTATGTAACAGATGATGTGGTTTGTATCAGTTTCATAAGCAGAGTTGAACTAGATATGGTCCGTATGAGTAGGAAACACAGTTCTTTTTTTCTGGGCATGCTCATGTTCCTTGCTCTATTGCAGATGCTGGAAAGAAGAGCACGCTTCTTCCGTTAAAACGGAGTGTGTTTCATGGATGAGAACACTGGTCTGAACTTCCCTTCAGAAACTGAGTTTAACCATAGGATCTGTGTCCTCCTACAAGCAAGAGATCATTTCCAGGAAACCCAGTTATTTCGGCTCAAATGAATTTACACAGTTCACGAAACCAAAATGATTTTCACTATTAACTTAAGAGTATCTATGTAAGAGATGATGTGGTTTGTATCAGTTTCATAAGCAGAGTTGAAATAGATATGGTCCATATGAGTAGGAGACACAGTTCTTTTTTTCTGGACATGCTCATGTTCCTTGCTGTATTGCAAAGCTGGAAAGAAGAGCATGCTTCTTGAGTTAGAACAGAGTGTGTTTCATGGATGAGAACACAGGTCTGAATTTCCCTTCAGAAAGTGAGTTAAACCAAAGGTTCTGTGTCTTCCTATAAGCAAGAGTTCATTTCCTGTAAACCCAGTTATTTTTCGTCTCAAATGATTTTACATAGTTCACGAAACCAATACGATTTTCACTATTAACTAAAGAGCATCTATGTAAGAGATGATGTGGTTTGTATCAGTTTGATGAGCAGAGTTGAACAAGATATGGGCCCTAGGAGTAGGAAACACGGTTCTTTTTTTCTGGCCATGCTCATGTTTCTTGCTTTACTGCAGATGCTGGAAAGAAGAGCATGCTATTTGCGTTAAAACAGACTGTGTTTCATGGATGAGAACACTCTTCTGAATTTCCCTTCAGAAATGGAGTTAAACTCCATGCTCTGTGTCGTCCTACAAGCAAGAGTTCATTTCCGGTAAACCCCGTTTTTTTTGCTCAAATGAATTTACACAGTTCACAAAACCAACACAATTTACACTATTAACTAAAGAGCACCTATGTAACAGATGATGTGGTTTGTATCAGTTTCATAAGCAGAGTTGAACTAGATATGGTCCGTATGAGTAGGAAACACAGTTCTTTTTTTTCTGGGCATGCTCATGTTCCTTGCTCTATTGCAGATGCTGGAAAGAAGAGCACGCTTCTTCCGTTAAAACGGAGTGTGTTTCATGGATGAGAACACTGGTCTGAACTTCCCTTCAGAAACTGAGTTTAACCATAGGATCTGTGTTGTCCTACAAGCAAGAGATCATTTCCGGGAAACCCAGTTATTTCGGCTCAAATGAATTTACACAGTTCACGAACCCAATACTATTTTCACTATTAACTAAAGAGCGTCTATGTAAGAGATGATGTGGTTTGCATCAGTTTCATAAACAGAGTTGAACTAGATATGTTCCTTATGAGTCAGAAACACAGTTCTTTTTTTCTGGGCATCTCATGTTTCTTGCCGTATTGCAGAAGCTGGAATGAAGAGGATGCTTCTTGCGTTAAAACAGACTGTGTTTCATCGAGGAGAACACTCTTCTGAATTTTCATTTAGAATCGGAGTTAAACTCCATGCTCTGTGTCGTCCTACAAGCAAGAGTTCATTTCTGGTAAACGCAGTGATTTTTCGGCTCAAATGAATTTACACAGTTCATGAAACCAATAGTATTTTCACTATTAACTAAAGAGCGTCTATGTAAGAGATGATGTGGTTTGCATCAGTTTCATAAGAGAAGTTGAACTAGATATGTTCCGTATGAGTAGGAAACACAGTTCTTTTTTTCTGGGCATGCTCATGTTCCTTGCTGTATTGCAGACGCTGGAAATGAGAGCATGCTATTTGCGTTAAAACAGAGTTTGTTTCATGGATGAGAACACTGGTCTGAAATTCCGTTCAGAAATGGAGTTAAACCAAATGCTCTGTGTCTTCCTACAAGCAAGAGTACATTTTTGGTAAGAGCTGTGAATTTTCGGCCAAATGAATTTACACAGTTCAGGAAACCAACATGATTTTCACTATTAACTAAAGACCGTGTATGTAAGCGATGCTGTGGTATATATCAGTTTCATAAGCAGAGTTGAACTAGATATGGTCCGTATGAGTAGGAAACGCAGTTCTTTTTTTCTGGCCAACCTCATGTTTCTTGCTTTATTGCAGATGCTGGAAAGAAGAGCATGCATCTTGTGTTAAAACAGACTGCGTTTCATGGAGAACACTCTGCTGAATTTCCATTTAGAATCGTAGTTAAACTCCATGCTGTGTTTCGTCCTACAAGCAAGAGTTCTTTTCTGGTAAACACAGTGAATTTTCGGTGCCAAATGAATTGACACAGTTCACGAAACCAACACAATTTTCTCTATTAACTAAAGAGCATCTACGTAAGAGATGCTGTGGTTTGTATCAGTTTCATAAGCAGAGTTGAATGAGATATGGTCCCTATGAGTAGGAAACACAGTTCTCTTTTTCTGGCCATGCTCATGTTTCTTGCTGTATTGCAGATGCTGGAAAGAAGAGCATGCTTCTTGCATTAAAACAGACTTTGTTTCTTTGAGGAGAACACTCTTCTGAATTTCCCTTTAGAATCGGAGTTTAACGCCATGCTCTGTGTCTTACTACAGGCAAGAGTTCATTTCTGGTAAAAGCAGTAAATTTTCAGCCAAATGAATTTAAACAGTTCACGAAATCAACAGAATTTTCACTATTAACTAAAGAGCGTCTAGGTAAGAGATGCTGTGGTTTGTATCAGTTTCATAAGCAGAGTTGAAATAGATATGGTCCATATGAGTAGGAGACACAGTTCTTTTTTTCGGGGCATGCTCATGTTCCTTTCTGTATTGCAAAGCTGGAAAGAAGAGCATGCTTCTTGCGTTAGAACAGAGTGTGTTTCATGGATGAGAACACAGGTCTGAATTTCCCTTCAGAAAGTGAGTTAAACCACAGGTTCTGTGTCTTCCTATAAGCAAGAGTTCATTTCCTGTAAACCCAGATATTTTTTGGCTCAAATGAATTTACACAGTTCAAGGAAACCAACACGATTTTCAATATTAACTAAAGAGCATCTATGTAAGAGATGATGTGGTTTGTATCAGTTTCATAAGCAGTGTTGAACTACATATGGTCCGTATGAGTAGGAAACCCAGTTCTTTTTCTCTGGACATTCTCATGTTTCTTGCTGTATAGCAGACCCTGGAAAGAAGAGCATGGTTCTTCCTTTAAAACGGAGTGTGTTTCATGGATGAGAACACAGGTCTGAATTTCCCTTCAGAAAGTGAGTTAAACCAAAGGTCTGTGTCTTCCTACAAGCAAGAGTTCATTTCCTGTAAACCCAGTTATTTTTCGGCTCAAATGATTTTACATAGTTCACGAAACCAATACGATTTTCACTATTAACTAAAGACCATCTATGTAAGAGATGATGTGTTTTGTATCAGTTTCATGAGCAGAGTTGAACGAGATTCGGTCCCTATGATTAGGAAACACAGTTCTTGTTTTCTGGACATGCTCATGTTCCTTGCTGTATTGCAGATGCGGGAAAGACGTGCATGCTTCTTGCGTTAAAACAGAGTTTGTTTCATGGATGAGAACACTTTTCTGAATTTCCCTTTAGAATCGGAGTTAAACTCTATGCTATGTGTCTTCCTACAAGCAAGAGTTCATTTCCGGTAAACCCCGTTATTTTTTGCTCAAATGAATTTACACAGTTCAAGGAAACCAATACGATTTTCAATATTAACTAAAGAGCATCTATGTAAGAGATGATGTGGTTTGTATCAGTTTCATAAGCAGTGTTGAAGTAGATATGGTCCGTATGAGTAGGAAACCCAGTTCTTTTTTTCTGGACATTCTCATGTTCCTTGCTGTATAGCAGACGCTGGAAAGAATAGTATGCTTCTTCATTTTAAATGGAGTGTGTTTCGTGGATGAGAACACTCTTCTGAATTCCCTTCAGAAATGGAGTTAAACTCCATGCTCTGTGTCATCCTACAAGCAAGAGTTCATTTCCGGTAAACCCCGGTAATTTTTGGCTCAGATGAATTTACACAGTTCACGAAACCAACATGATTTACAGGATTAACTAAAGAACATCTATTTAACAGATGATGGGGTTTGTATCAGTTTCATAAGCAGAGTTGAACTAGATATGGTCCCTATGAGTAGGAAACACAGTTCTTTTTTTCTGGGAATGCTCATGTTCCTTGCTCTATTGCAGATGCTGGAAAGAAAAGCATGCTTCTTCCGTTAAAACTGAGTGTGTTTCATGGATGAGGACACTGGTCTGAATTTCCCTTCAGAAACTGAGTTTAGCCAAATGTTCTGTGTCTTCCTACAAGCAAGAGTTCATTTCCGGTAAACCCAGTTACTTTTCGGCTCAAATGAATTTACACAGTTCACGAAACCAATACTATTTTCAGTATTAACTTAAAAGCATCTATGTAAGAGATGATGTGGTTTATATCAGTTTCATAAGTAGAGTTGAACTAGAAAAGTTCGCTATGAGTAGGAAACACAGTTCTTTTATTCTGGCCAAGCTCATGTTTCTTGCTTTATTGCAGATGCTGGAAAGAAGACCATGCATCTTGCATTAAAACAGACTGCGTTTCATGGAGGAGAACACTATGCTGAATTTCCATTTAGAATCGGAGTTAAACTCCATGCTCTGTGTCGTCCTACAAGCAAGAGTTCATTTCTGGTAAACGCAGTGAATTTTCAGCCAAATGAATTTACACAGTTCACGAAACCAACACAATTTTAACTATTAACTAAAGAGCATCTATGTAAGAGATGATGTGGTTTGTATCTGTTTCATAAGCAGAGTTGAACGAGATATGGGCCCTATGAGTAGGAAATACAGTTCTTTTTTTTCTGGACATTCTCATGTTCCTTGCTGTATTGCAGACACTGGAAAGAAGAGCATGCTATTTGTGTTAAAACAGACTTTGTTTCATGGATGAGAACACTCTTCTGAATTTCCCTTCAGAAATGGAGTTAATCTCCATGCTCTGTGTCATCCTACAAGCAAGAGGTAATTTCCGGGAAACCCAGTTATTTTTCAGCTCAAATGAATTTACACAGTTCACGAAACCAATACGATTTTCACTATTAAATAAAGAGCATCTATGTAAGAGATGATGTGGTTTGTATCAGTTTCATAAGCAGTGTTGAACTAGATACGGTCCGGAAGAGTAGGACACACAGTTCCTTTTTTCTGGACATTCTCATGTTCCTTGCTGTATTGAAGATGCTGGAAAGAAGAGCATGCTATTTCATTAACACAGATTGTGTTTCTTTGAGGAGAACACTCTTCTGAATTTCCCTTCAGAAATGGAGTTAAACGCCATGCTCTGTGTCATCCTACAAGCAAGAGTACATTTCTGGTAAACCCAGATATTTTTCGGCGAAAATGATTTTACACAGTTCAGAAAAACAACACGATTTTCACTATTAACTAAAGAGCGTCTAGGTAAGAGATGCTGGGGTTTATATCAGTTTCATAAGCAGAGTTGAACTAGATATGGTCCCTATGAGTAGGAAACACAGTTCTCTTTTTCTGGCCATGCTCATGTTTCTTGTTATATTGCAGATGCTGGTAAGAATAGCATGCTTCTTGCATTAATACAGACTGTGTTTCTTGGAGGAGAACTCTCTTATGAATTTCCATTTAGAATCGGAGTTTAACGCCATGCTCTGTGTCTTCCTACAAGCAAGAGTTCATTTCTGGTAAAAGCAGTGAATTTTCAGCCAAATGAACTTACACAGTTCACGAAAACAACACGATTTTCACTATTAACTAAAGAGCGTCTAGGTAAGAGATGCTGTGGTTTATATCAGTTTCATAAGCAGGTTTGAACTAGATATGGTCTGTATGAGTAGGAAACACAGTTGTTTTTTACTGGACATGCTCATGTTCCTTGCTGTATTTCAAATGCTGGAAAGAAGAGCATGCTATTTGCGTTAAAACGGAGTGTGTTTCATGGATGAGAACACTGGTCTGAATTTCCCTTCAGAAATGGAGTTAAACCAAATGATGTGTGTCTTCCCACAAGCAAGAGTTCATTTTTGGTAAAAGCAGTGAATTTTCGGCTCAAATGAATTTACACAGTTCACAAACCCAACGCGTTTATCTCTATTAACTAAAGAGCGTCTATGTAAGAGATGCTGTGGTTTGTATCAGTTTCATAAGCAGAGTGGAACTAGATATGGTCCGTTTGAGTAAAAAACACAGTTCTTTTTTTCTGGCCATGCTCATATTTCTTGCTGTATTGCAGATGCTGGAAAAAAGAGCATGCTTCTTGCATTAAAACAAACTGTGTTTCATGGATCAGAACACTCTTATGAATTTCCCTTCAGAAATTTAGTTAAACCAAATGCTCTGTGACTTCCTACAAGTAAGAGTTCATTTCTGTAAACGCAGTGAATTTTCGGCTCATATGAATTTACACAGTTCACAAACCCAACACGTTTTTCACTATTAACTAAAGAGCATCTATGTAAGTGATGCTGTGGTTTGTATCAGTTTCATAAACAGAATTGAACTAGATATGGTCCGTATGAGTAGGAAACACAGTTCTTTTTTTCTGGCCATGCTCATGTTTCTTGCTGTATTGCAGATGCTAGAAAGAAGAGCATGCTTCTTGCATTGAAACAGACTGTGTTTCATGGATGAAATCACTCTTCTGAATTTCAATTTATAATCTGAGTTAAACTCCATGCTCTGTGTCGTCCTACAAGCAAGAGTTCATTTCTGGTAAACCCAGTTGTTTTTCGGCTCAAATGAATTTACACAGTTCACGAAACCAACTCGTTTTTCACTATTAACTAAAGAGCATCTGTGTAAGAGATGATGTGGTTTCTATGAGTTTCATAAGCAGAGTTGAACGAGATATGGTCCGTATGAGTAGGAAACACAGTTCTTTTTTGGGGGACATGCTCATGTTCCTTGCTGTATTGCAGACTTTGGAAAGAAGAGCGTGCTATTTGCGTTAAAACAGAGTGTGTTTCATGGATGAGAACACTGGTCTGAATTTCCCTTCAGAAATGGAGTTAAACCAAATGCTCTGTGTCTTCCTACAAGCAAGAGTTCATTTTTGGTAAATCAGTGAATTTTCCGCTCGAATGAATTTACACAGTTCACAAACCCAACACGTTTATCTCTATTAACTAAAGAGCGTCAATGTAAGAGATGCTGTGGTTTGTATCAGTTTCATAAGCAGAGTTGAACTAGATATGGTCCGTTTGTGTCAGAAACACAGTTCTTTTTTTCTGGCCATGCTCATGTTTCTTGCTGTATTGCAGATGCTGGAAAAAAGAGCATGCTTCTTGAGTTAAAACAAACTGTGTTTCATGGATGAGAACACTCTTCTGACATTCCCTTCTGAAATTTAGTTAAACCAAATGCTCTGTGTCTTCGTTCAAGCAAGAGTTCATTTCTGGTAAAGGCAGTGAATTTTCGGCTCATATGAATTTACACAGTTCACAACCCCTACACGTTTTTCTCTATTAAGTAAAGAGCGTCTATGTAAGAGATGCTGTGGTTTGTATCAGTTTCATAAGCAACTAGGTATGGTCGGATTGAGTCAGAAACACAGTTCTTTTTTCTAGCCATGCTCATGTTTCATGCTGTATTGCAGAAGCTGGAAAAAAGAGCATGCTTCTTGCATTAAAACAGACTGTGTTTCATGGATGAGAACACTCTTCTGAATTTCCCTTCAGAAATGGAGTTATACTCCATGCTCTCTATCGTCCTACAAGCAAGAGTACATTACTGGTAAAAGCAGTGAATTTTCAGCCAAATGAATTTACATAGTTCACGAAACCAACACGATTTTCACTATTAACTAAAGAGGATCTATGTAAGAGATGATGTGGTTTGCATCAGTTTCATAAGCAGAGTTGAACTAGATATGTTCCGTATGAGTATGAGACACAGTTCTTTTTTTCTGGGCATGCTCATGTTCCTTGCTGTATTGCAAAGCTGGAAAGAAGAGCATGCTTCTTGAGTTAGAACAGAGTGTGTTTCATGGATGAGAACACAGGTCTGAATTTCCCTTCAGAAAGTGAGTTAAACAAAAGGCTCTGTGTCTTCCTACAAGCAAGAGTACATTTTTGGTAAGAGCTGTGAATTTTCGGCCAAATAAATTTACACATTTCACGAAACCAACAGGATTTTCACTATTAACTTAAGAGCGTGTATGTAAGCGATGCTGTGGTTTATATCAGTTTCATAAGCAGAGTTCAACTAGATATGGTCAGTATGAGAAGGAAACACAGTTCTTTTTTTCTGGCCATGCTCATGTTTCTTGCTTTACTGCAGATGCTGGAAAGAAGAGCATGCTATTTGCGTTAAAACAGAGTGTGTTTCATGGAGGAGAACACTCTGCTGAATTTCCATTTAGAATCGGAGTAAAACTCCATGCTCTGGGTCGTCCTACAAGCAAGAGTTCATTTCCGGTAAACGCAGTGAATTTTCGGTACCAAATGAATTTACACAGTTCACGAAACCAACACAATTTTCTCTATTAACTGAAGAGCATCAATGTAAGAGATGATGTGGTTTGCATGAGTTTCATAAGCAGAGTTGAAATAGATATGGTCCAGATGAGTAGGAGACACAGTTCTTTTTTTCTTGGCATGCTCATGTTCCTTGCTCTATTGGAGATGCTGGAAAGAAGAGCATGCTTCTTCCGTTAAAACGGAGTGTGTTTCATGGATGAGAACACTGGTCTGAATTTCCCTTCAGAAACTGAGTTTAACCAAAGGATCTGTGTCTTCCTACAAGCAAGAGATCATTTCTGGTAAACCCTGTTATTTTTCAGCTCAAATGAATTTACACAGTTCACGAAACCAAAATGATTTTGACTATTAACTTAAGAGTATCTATGTAAGAGATGATGTGGTTTGTATCAGTTTCATAAGCAGAGTTGAAATAGATATGGTCCATATGAGTAGGAGACACAGTTCTTTTTTTCTGGACATGCTCATGTTCCTTGCTGTATTTCAAAGCTGGAAAGAAGAGCATGCTTCTTGAGTTAGCACAGAGTGTGTTTCATGGATGAGAACACAGGTCTGAATTTCCCTTCAGAAAGTGAGTTAAACCAAAGGTTCTGTGTCTTCCTATAAGCAAGAGTTCATTTCCTGTAAACCCAGTTATTTTTCGTCTCAAATGATTTTACATAGTTCACGAAACCAATACGATTTTCACTATTAACTAAAGAGCATCTATGTAAGAGATGATGTGGTTTGTATCAGTTTGATGAGCAGAGTTGAACAAGATATGGGCCCTAGGAGTAGGAAACACAGTTCTTTTTTTCTGGCCATGCTCATGTTTCTTGCTTTACTGCAGATGCTGGAAAGAAGAGCATGCTATTTGCGTTAAAACAGACTGTGTTTCATGGATGAGAACACTCTTCTGAATTTCCCTTCAGAAATGGAGTTAAACTCCATGCTCTGTGTCGTCCTACAAGCAAGAGTTCATTTCTGGTAAACCCCGTTTTTTTCGGCTCAAATGAATTTACACAGTTCACAAAACCAACACGATTTACACTATTAACTAAAGAGCACCTATGTAACAGATGATGTGGTTTGTATCAGTTTCATAAGCAGAGTTGAACTAGATATGGTCCGTATGAGTAGGAAACACAGTTCTTTTTTTCTGGGCATGCTCATGTTCCTTGCTCTATTGCAGACGCTGGAAAGAAGAGCACGCATCTTCCGTTAAAACGGAGTGTGTTTCATGGATGAGAACACTGGTCTGAACTTCCCTTCAGAAACTGAGTTTAACCATAGGATCTGTGTCGTCCTACAAGCAAGAGATCATTTCCGGGAAACCCAGTTATTTCGGCTCAAATGAATTTACACAGTTCACAAAACCAAAATGATTTTCACTATTAACTTAAGAGTATCTATGTAAGAGATGATGTGGTTTGTATCAGTTTCATAAGCAGAGTTGAAATAGATATGGTCCATATGAGTAGGAGACACAGTTCTTTTTTTCTGGACATGCTCATGTTCCTTGCTGTATTGCAAAGCTGGAAAGAAGAGCATGCTTCTTGAGTTAGAACAGAGTGTGTTTCATGGATGAGAACACAGGTCTGAATTTCCCTTCAGAAAGTGAGTTAAACCAAAGGTTCTGTGTCTTCCTATAAGCAAGAGTTCATTTCCTGTAAACCCAGTTATTTTTCGTCTCAAATGATTTTACATAGTTCACGAAACCAATACGATTTTCACTATTAACTAAAGAGCATCTATGTAAGAGATGATGTGGTTTGTATCAGTTTGATGAGCAGAGTTGAACAAGATATGGGCCCTAGGAGTAGGAAACACAGTTCTTTTTTTCTGGCCATGCTCATGTTTCTTGCTTTACTGCAGATGCTGGAAAGAAGAGCATGCTATTTGCGTTAAAACAGACTGTGTTTCATGGATGAGAACACTCTTCTGAATTTCCCTTCAGAAATGGAGTTAAACTCCATGCTCTGTGTCGTCCTACAAGCAAGAGTTCATTTCTGGTAAACCCCGTTTTTTTCAGCTCAAATGAATTTACACAGTTCACAAAACCAACACGATTTACACTATTAACTAAAGAGCACCTATGTAACAGATGATGTGGTTTGTATCAGTTTCATAAGCAGAGTTGAACTAGATATGGTCCGTATGAGTAGGAAACACAGTTCTTTTTTTCTGGGCATGCTCATGTTCCTTGCTCTATTGCAGATGCTGGAAAGAAGAGCACGCTTCTTCCGTTAAAACGGAGTGTGTTTCATGGATGAGAACACTGGTCTGAATTTCCCTTCAGAAACTGAGTTTAACCAAAGGATCTGTGTCTTCCTACAAGCAAGAGATCATTTCTGGTAAACCCTGTTATTTTTCAGCTCAAATGAATTTACACAGTTCACGAAACCAAAATGATTTTGACTATTAACTTAAGAGTATCTATGTAAGAGATGATGTGGTTTGTATCAGTTTCATAAGCAGAGTTAAAATAGATATGGTCCATATGAGTAGGAGACACAGTTCTTTTTTTCTGGACATGCTCATGTTCCTTGCTGTATTTCAAAGCTGGAAAGAAGAGCATGCTTCTTGAGTTAGCACAGAGTGTGTTTCATGGATGAGAACACAGGTCTGAATTTCCCTTCAGAAAGTGAGTTAAACCAAAGGTTCTGTGTCTTCCTATAAGCAAGAGTTCATTTCCTGTAAACCCAGTTATTTTTCGTCTCAAATGATTTTACATAGTTCACGAAACCAATACGATTTTCACTATTAACTAAAGAGCATCTATGTAAGAGATGATGTGGTTTGTATCAGTTTGATGAGCAGAGTTGAACAAGATATGGGCCCTAGGAGTAGGAAACACAGTTCTTTTTTTCTGGCCATGCTCATGTTTCTTGCTTTACTGCAGATGCTGGAAAGAAGAGCATGCTATTTGCGTTAAAACAGACTGTGTTTCATGGATGAGAACACTCTTCTGAATTTCCCTTCAGAAATGGAGTTAAACTCCATGCTCTGTGTCGTCCTACAAGCAAGAGTTCATTTCTGGTAAACCCCGTTTTTTTCGGCTCAAATGAATTTACACAGTTCACAAAACCAACACGATTTACACTATTAACTAAAGAGCACCTATGTAACAGATGATGTGGTTTGTATCAGTTTCATAAGCAGAGTTGAACTAGATATGGTCCGTATGAGTAGGAAACACAGTTCTTTTTTTCTGGGCATGCTCATGTTCCTTGCTCTATTGCAGATGCTGGAAAGAAGAGCACGCTTCTTCCGTTAAAACGGAGTGTGTTTCATGGATGAGAACACTGGTCTGAACTTCCCTTCAGAAACTGAGTTTAACCATAGGATCTGTGTCGTCCTACAAGCAAGAGATCATTTCCAGGAAACCCAGTTATTTCGGCTCAAATGAATTTACACAGTTCACGAAACCAAAATGATTTTCACTATTAACTTAAGAGTATCTATGTAAGAGATGATGTGGTTTGTATCAGTTTCATAAGCAGAGTTGAAATAGATATGGTCCATATGAGTAGGAGACACAGTTCTTTTTTTCTGGACATGCTCATGTTCCTTGCTGTATTGCAAAGCTGGAAAGAAGAGCATGCTTCTTGAGTTAGAACAGAGTGTGTTTCATGGATGAGAACACAGGTCTGAATTTCCCTTCAGAAAGTGAGTTAAACCAAAGGTTCTGTGTCTTCCTATAAGCAAGAGTTCATTTCCTGTAAACCCAGTTATTTTTCGTCTCAAATGATTTTACATAGTTCACGAAACCAATACGATTTTCACTATTAACTAAAGAGCATCTATGTAAGAGATGATGTGGTTTGTATCAGTTTGATGAGCAGAGTTGAACAAGATATGGGCCCTAGGAGTAGGAAACACAGTTCTTTTTTTCTGGCCATGCTCATGTTTCTTGCTTTACTGCAGATGCTGGAAAGAAGAGCATGCTATTTGCGTTAAAACAGACTGTGTTTCATGGATGAGAACACTCTTCTGAATTTCCCTTCAGAAATGGAGTTAAACTCCATGCTCTGTGTCGTCCTACAAGCAAGAGTTCATTTCCGGTAAACCCCGTTTTTTTCAGCTCAAATGAATTTACACAGTTCACAAAACCAACACGATTTACACTATTAACTAAAGAGCACCTATGTAACAGATGATGTGGTTTGTATCAGTTTCATAAGCAGAGTTGAACTAGATATGGTCCTTATGAGTAGGAAACACAGTTCTTTTTTTCTGGGCATGCTCATGTTCCTTGCTCTATTGCAGATGCTGGAAAGAAGAGCACGCTTCTTCCGTTAAAACGGAGTGTGTTTCATGGATGAGAACACTGGTCTGAACTTCCCTTCAGAAACTGAGTTTAACCATAGGATCTGTGTCGTCCTACAAGCAAGAGATCATTTCCGGGAAACCCAGTTATTTCGGCTCAAATGAATTTACACAGTTCACGAAACCAAAATGATTTTCACTATTAACTTAAGAGTATCTATGTAAGAGATGATGTGGTTTGTATCAGTTTCATAAGCAGAGTTGAAATAGATATGGTCCATATGAGTAGGAGACACAGTTCTTTTTTTCTGGACATGCTCATGTTCCTTGCTGTATTGCAAAGCTGGAAAGAAGAGCATGCTTCTTGAGTTAGAACAGAGTGTGTTTCATGGATGAGAACACAGGTCTGAATTTCCCTTCAGAAAGTGAGTTAAACCAAAGGTTCTGTGTCTTCCTATAAGCAAGAGTTCATTTCCTGTAAACCCAGTTATTTTTCGTCTCAAATGATTTTACATAGTTCACGAAACCAATACGATTTTCACTATTAACTAAAGAGCATCTATGTAAGAGATGATGTGGTTTGTATCAGTTTGATGAGCAGAGTTGAACAAGATATGGGCCCTAGGAGTAGGAAACACAGTTCTTTTTTTCTGGCCATGCTCATGTTTCTTGCTTTACTGCAGATGCTGGAAAGAAGAGCATGCTATTTGCGTTAAAACAGACTGTGTTTCATGGATGAGAACACTCTTCTGAATTTCCCTTCAGAAATGGAGTTAAACTCCATGCTCTGTGTCGTCCTACAAGCAAGAGTTCATTTCCGGTAAACCCCGTTTTTTTCAGCTCAAATGAATTTACACAGTTCACAAAACCAACACGATTTACACTATTAACTAAAGAGCACCTATGTAACAGATGATGTGGTTTGTATCAGTTTCATAAGCAGAGTTGAACTAGATATGGTCCGTATGAGTAGGAAACACAGTTCTTTTTTTCTGGGCATGCTCATGTTCCTTGCTCTATTGCAGATGCTGGAAAGAAGAGCACGCTTCTTCCGTTAAAATGGAGTGTGTTTCATGGATGAGAACACTGGTCTGAACTTCCCTTCAGAAACTGAGTTTAACCATAGGATCTGTGTCGTCCTACAAGCAAGAGATCATTTCCGGGAAACCCAGTTATTTCGGCTCAAATGAATTTACACAGTTCACGAACCCAATACTATTTTCACTATTAACTAAAGAGCGTCTATGTAAGAGATGATGTGGTTTGCATCAGTTTCATAAACAGAGTTGAACTAGATATGTTCCTTATGAGTCAGAAACACAGTTCTTTTTTTCTGGGCATCTCATGTTTCTTGCCGTATTGCAGAAGCTGGAATGAAGAGGATGCTTCTTGCGTTAAAACAGACTGTGTTTCGTCGAGGAGAACACTCTTCTGAATTTTCATTTAGAATCGGAGTTAAACTCCATGCTCTGTATCGTCCTACAAGCAAGAGTTCATTTCTGGTAAACGCAGTGATTTTTCGGCTCAAATGAATTTACACAGTTCATGAAACCAATACTATTTTCACTATTAACTAAAGAGCGTCTATGTAAGAGATGATGTGGTTTGCATCAGTTTCATAAGAGAAGTTGAACTAGATATGTTCCGTATGAGTAGGAAACACAGTTCTTTTTTTCTGGGCATGCTCATGTTCCTTGCTGTATTGCAGACGCTGGAAATGAGAGCATGCTATTTGCGTTAAAACAGAGTTTGTTTCATGGATGAGAACACTGGTCTTAAATTCCTTTCATAAATGGAGTTAAACCAAATGCTCTGTGTCTTCCTACAAGCAAGAGTACATTTTTGGTAAGAGCTGTGAATTTTCGGCCAAATGAATTTACACAGTTCAGGAAACCAACATGATTTTCAGTATTAACTAAAGACCGTGTATGTAAGCGATGCTGTGGTATATATCAGTTTCATAAGCAGAGTTGAACAAGATATGGTCCGTATGAGTAGGAAACGCAGTTCTTTTTTTCTGGCCAACCTCATGTTTCTTGCTTTATTGCAGATGCTGGAAAGAAGAGCATGCATCTTGTGTTAAAACAGACTGCGTTTCATGGAGAACACTCTGCTGAATTTCCATTTAGAATCGTAGTTAAACTCCATGCTGTGTTTCGTCCTACAAGCAAGAGTTCTTTTCTGGTAAACACAGTGAATTTTCGGTGCCAAATGAATTGACACAGTTCACGAAACCAACACAATTTTCTCTATTAACTAAAGATCATCTACGTAAGAGATGCTGTGGTTTGTATCAGTTTCATAAGCAGAGTTGAATGAGATATGGTCCCTATGAGTAGGAAACACAGTTCTCTTTTTCTGGCCATGCTCATGTTTCTTGCTGTATTGCAGATGCTGGAAAGAAGAGCATGCTTCTTGCATTAAAACAGACTTTGTTTCTTTGAGGAGAACACTCTTCTGAATTTCCCTTTAGAATCGGAGTTTAACGCCATGCTCTGTGTCTTACTACAGGCAAGAGTTCATTTCTGGTAAAAGCAGTAAATTTTCAGCCAAATGAATTTAAACAGTTCACGAAATCAACAGAATTTTCACTATTAACTAAAGAGCGTCTAGGTAAGAGATGCTGTGGTTTGTATCAGTTTCATAAGCAGAGTTGAAATAGATATGGTCCATATGAGTAGGAGACACAGTTCTTTTTTTCGGGGCATGCTCATGTTCCTTTCTGTATTGCAAAGCTGGAAAGAAGAGCATGCTTCTTGCGTTAGAACAGAGTGTGTTTCATGGATGAGAACACAGGTCTGAATTTCCCTTCAGAAAGTGAGTTAAACCACAGGTTCTGTGTCTTCCTATAAGCAAGAGTTCATTTCCTGTAAACCCAGATATTTTTTGGCTCAAATGAATTTACACAGTTCAAGGAAACCAACACGATTTTCAATATTAACTAAAAAGCATCTATGTAAGAGATGATGTGGTTTGTATCAGTTTCATAAGCAGTGTTGAAATAGATATGGTCCGTATGAGTAGGAAACCCAGTTCTTTTTTTCTGGACATTCTCATGTTTCTTGCTGTATAGCAGACCCTGGAAAGAAGAGCATGGTTCTTCCTTTAAAACGGAGTGTGTTTCATGGATGAGAACACAGGTCTGAATTTCCCTTCAGAAAGTGAGTTAAACCAAAGGTCTGTGTCTTCCTACAAGCAAGAGTTCATTTCCTGTAAACCCAGTTATTTTTCGGCTCAAATGATTTTACATAGTTCACGAAACCAATGCGATTTTCACTATTAACTAAAGACCATCTATGTAAGAGATGATGTGTTTTGTATCAGTTTCATGAGCAGAGTTGAACGAGATTCAGTCCCTATGATTAGGAAACACAGTTCTTGTTTTCTGGACATGCTCATGTTCCTTGCTGTATTGCAGATGCGGGAAAGACTTGCATGCTTCTTGCGTTAAAACAGACTGTGTTTCATGGATGAGAACACTTTTCTGAATTTCCCTTTAGAATCGGAGTTAAACTCCATGCTATGTGTCTTCCTACAAGCAAGAGTTCATTTCCGGTAAACCCCGTTATTTTTTGCTCAAATGAATTTACACAGTTCAAGGAAACCAATACGATTTTCAATATTAACTAAAGGGCATCTATGTAAGAGATGATGTGGTTTGTATCAGTTTCATAAGCAGTGTTGAAGTAGATATGGTCCGTATGAGTAGGAAACCCAGTTCTTTTTTTCTGGACATTCTCATGTTCCTTGCTGTATAGCAGACGCTGGAAAGAATAGTATGCTTCTTCATTTTAAACGGAGTGTGTTTCGTGGATGAGAACACTCTTCTGAATTACCTTCAGAAATGGAGTTAAACTCCATGCTCTGTGTCATCCTACAAGCAAGAGTTCATTTCCGGTAAACCCCGGTATTTTTCGGCTCAGATGAATTTACACAGTTCACGAAACCAACATGATTTACACGATTAACTAAAGAACATCTATTTAACAGATGATGGGGTTTGTATCAGTTTCATAAGCGGAGTTGAACTAGATATGGTCCCTATGAGTAGGAAACACAGTTCTTTTTTTCTGGGAATGCTCATGTTCCTTGCTCTATTGCAGATGCTGGAAAGAAAAGCATGCTTCTTCCGTTAAAACTGAGTGTGTTTCATGGATGAGAACACTGGTCTGAATTTCCCTTCAGAAACTGAGTTTAGCCAAATGCTCTGTGTCTTCCTACAAGCAAGAGTTCATTTCCGGTAAACCCAGTTACTTTTCGGCTCAAATGAATTTACACAGTTCACGAAACCAATACTATTTTCAGTATTAACTAAAAAGCATCTATGTAAGAGATGATGTGGTTTATATCAGTTTCATAAGTAGAGTTGAACTAGAAAAGTTCGCTATGAGTAGGAAACACAGTTCTTTTATTCTGGCCAAGCTCATGTTTCTTGCTTTATTGCAGATGCTGGAAAGAAGACCATGCATCTTGCATTAAAACAGACTGCGTTTCATGGAGGAGAACACTATGCTGAATTTCCATTTAGAATCGGAGTTAAACTCCATGCTCTGTGTCGTCCTACAAGCAAGAGTTCATTTCTGGTAAACGCAGTGAATTTTCAGCCAAATGAATTTACACAGTTCACGAAACCAACACAATTTTAACTATTAACTAAAGAGCATCTATGTAAGAGATGATGTGGTTTGTATCTGTTTCATAAGCAGAGTTGAACGAGATATGGGCCCTATGAGTAGCAAATACAGTTCTTTTTTTCTGGACATTCTCATGTTCCTTGCTGTATTGCAGACACTGGAAAGAAGAGCATGCTATTTGTGTTAAAACAGACTTTGTTTCATGGATGAGAACACTCTTCTGAATTTCCCTTCAGAAATGGAGTTAAACGCCATGCTCTGTGTCATCCTACAAGCAAGAGTACATTTCTGGTAAACCCAGATATTTTTCGGCGCAAATGATTTTACACAGTTCAGGAAACCAACACGATTTTCACTATTAACTAAAGAGCGTCTAGGTAAGTGATGCTGGGGTTTATATCAGTTTCATAAGCAGAGTTGAACTAGATATGGTCCCTATGAGTAGGAAACACAGTTCTCTTTTTCTGGCCATGCTCATGTTTCTTGTTATATTGCAGATGCTGGTAAGAATAGCATGCTTCTTGCATTAAAACAGACTGTGTTTCTTGGAGGAGAACTTTCTTATGAATTTCCATTTAGAATCGGAGTTTAACGCCTTGCTCTGTGTCTTCCTACAAGCAAGAGTTCATTTCTGGTAAAAGCAGTGAATTTTCGGCTCAAATGAATTTACACAGTTCACAAACCCAACACGTTTATCTCTATTAACTAAAGAGTGTCTATGTAAGAGATGCTGTGGTTTGTATCAGTTTCATAAGCAGAGTGGAACTAGATATGGTCCGTTTTAGTAAAAAACACAGTTCTTTTTTTCTGGCCATGCTCATGTTTCTTGCTGTATTGCAGATGCTGGAAAAAAGAGCATGCTTCTTGCATTAAAACAGACTGTGTTTCATGGATGAGATCACTCTTCTGCATTTCCATTTAGAATCGGAGTTAAACTCCATTCTCTAGGTAGTCCAACAAGCAAGAGTTCATTTCTGGTAAACCCAGTTGTTTTTCAGCTCAAATGAATTTACACAGTTCACGAAACCAACTCGTTTTTCACTATTAACTAAAGAGCATCTATGTAAGAGATGATGTGGTTTTTATCAGTTTCATAAGCAGAGTTGAACTAGATATGGTCTGTATGAGTAGGAAACACAGTTTTTTTTTCTGGACATGCTCATGTTCCTTGCTGTATTGCAGACTTTGGAAAGAAGAACGTGCTATTTGCGTTAAAACAGAGTGTGTTTCATGGATGAGAACACTGGTCTGAATTTCCCTTCAGAAATGTAGTTAAACCAAATGCTCTGTGACTTCCTACAAGCAAGAGTTCATTTTTGGTAAAAGCAGGGAATTTTCGGCTCAAATGAATTTAAACAGTTCTCAAACCCAACGTGTTTATCACTATTAACTAAACAGCATCTATGTAATTCATGCTGTGGTTTGTATCAGTTTCATAAGCAGAGTTGAACTAGATATGGACCGAATAAGTAGGATACACAGTTCTTTTTTCTGGCCATGCTCATGTTTCTTGCTGTATTGCAGATTCTTGAAAGAAGAGCATGCTTCGTGCGTTAAAACAGACTGTGTTTCAAGGATGAGATCACTCTTCTGAATTTCCATTTAGAATCGGAGTTAAACTCCATGCTCTATGTCGTCCTACAAGCAAGAGTTCATTTCTGGTAATCCCAGGTGTTTTTCGGCTCAAATGAATTTACACAGTTCACGAAACCTATACGATATTCATTATTGACTAAAGAGCATCTATGTAACAGATAGTGTGGTTTGTTTCATTTTCATAAACACAGTTGAACTAGATATGGTCCGTATGAGTAGGAAACACAGTTAATTTTCTCTGGACATGCTCTTGTTCCTTGCTGTATTGCAGACGCTGGAAAGAAGAGCATGCTATTTGCGTTAAAACAGAGTGTGTTTCATGGATGAGAACACTGGTCTGCATTTCTCTTCAGAAATGGAGTTAACCAAATGCTCTGTGTCTTCCTACAAGCAAGAGTTCATTTTTGGTAAAAGCAGTGAATTTGCGGCTCCAATGAATTTACACAGTTCACAAACCCAACGCGTTTATCACTATTAACCAAAGAGCGTCTGTGTAAGAGATGCTGTGGTTTGTATCAGTTTCATAAGCAGAGTTGAACTAGGTATGGTCCGTTTGAATCAGACACACAGTTCTTTTTTTCTGGCAATGCTCATGTTTCTTGCTGCATTGCAGATGATGGAAAAAAGAGCATGCTTCTTGCGTTAAAACAAACTGTGTTTCATGGATGAGAACACTCTTCTGAATTTCCCTTCAGAAATGGAGTTAAACCAAATGCTCTGTGTCTTCCTACAACCAAGAGTTCATTTCTGGTAAAGGCAGTGAATTTTCGGCTCATATTATTTTACACTGTTTACAAACCAAACATGTTTTTCACTATTAACTAAACAGCATCTATGTAATTCATGCTGTGGTTTGTATCAGTTTCATAAGCAGAGTTGAACTAGATATGGTCCGAATTAGTAGGATACACAGTTCTTTTTTTCTGGCCATGCTCATGTTTCTTGCTGTATTGCAGATGCTTGAAAAAAGAGCATGCTTCTTGCGTTAAAACAAACTGTGTTTCAAGGATGAGAACACTCTTCTGAATTTCCCTTCAGTAATTTAGTTAAACCAAATGCTCTGTGTCTTCCTACAAGCAAGAGTTCATTTCTGGTAAACGCATTGAATTTTCGATGCCAAATGAATTTACACAGTTCACAAAACCAAATCTTTTTTCACTATTAACTAAAGAGCATCTATGTAAGAGGTGATGTGGTTTGTATCAGTTTCATAAGCAGAGTTGAACTAGATATGGTCCGAATGAGCAGGAAACTGTTCTTTTTTTCTGGCCATGCTCATGTTTCTTGCTGTATTGCAGATTCTTGAAAGAAGAGCATGCTTCTTGCGTTAAAACAGAGTGTGTTTCATGGATGAGATCACTGGTCTGAATTTCCCTTCAGAAATGGAGTTAAACCAAATGCTCTGTGTCTTCCTACAAGCAAGAGTTCATTTTTGGTAAAAGCAGTGAATTTGCGGCTCAAATGAATTTACACAGTTCACAAACCCAACGCGTTTATCACTATTAACTAAAGAGCGTCTATGTAAGAGATGCTGTGGTTCGTATCAGTTTCATAAGCACAGTTAAACTGGGTATGGTCCGATTGAGTCAGAAACACAGTTCATTTTTTCTAGCCATGCTCATGTTTCTTGTGGTATTGGGGAAGCTGGGAAAAGGAGCATGCTTCTTGAATTAAAACAGACTGTATTTCATGGATGAGAACACTTTTCTGAATTTCCCTATAGAATCAGAGTTAAACTCTATGCTCTGTGTCTTCCTACAAGCAAGAGTTCATTTCCTGTAAACCCAGTTATTTTTCTGCTCAAACGAATTTACACAATTCACGAAACCAATATGATTTTCACTATTAACTAAAGAGCATCTATGTAACAGATGCTGTGGTTTGTATCAGTTTCATAAGCACAGTTGAACTAGATATGGTCCATATGAGTAGGAAACAAAGTTCTTTTTTTCTGGCCATGCTCATGTTTCTTGCTGTATTGCAGATGCTTGAAAGAAGAGCATGCTTCTTGCGTTAAAACAGACAGTGTTTCATGAATGAGAGCACTCTTCTGAATTTCCATTTAGAATCGGAGGTAAACTCCATGCTTTATGTCGTCTTACAAGCAAGAATTCATTTCCCGTAAACCCATATTTTTCGGCTCAAATGAATTTACACAGTTCACGAAACCAATACGATTTTCACTATTAACTAAAGAGCATCTATGTAAGAGATGATGTGGTTTGTATCAGTTTCATAAGCAGAGTTGAACTAGATATGGTCCGTATGAGTAGGATACACAGTTATTTTTTTCTGGATATGCTCATGTTCCTTGCTGTATTGCTGACGCTGGGAAGAAGAGCATGCTATTTGCGTTAAAACAGAGTGTGTTTCATGGATGAGAACACTGGTCTGCATTTCCCTTCACAAATGGAGTTAAACCAAATGCTCTGTGTCGTCCTACAAGCAAGAGTTCATTTTTGGTAAAAGCAATGAATTTTTGGCTCAAATGAATTTACACAGTTCACAAACCCAACGCGTTTATCACTATTAACTAAAGAGCGTCTGTGTAAGAGATGCTGTGGTTTGTATCAGTTTCACAAGAGGAGTTGAACTAGGTATGGGTGTTTTGAGTCGGAAACACAGTTCTTTTCTTCTGGACATGCTCATGTTTCTTGTTGCATTGCAGATGCTGGAAAAAAGAGCATGATTCTTGCGTTAAAACAAACTGTTTTTCATGGATGAGAACACTCTTCTGAATTTCCCTTCAGAAATGGAGTTAAACCAAATGCTCTGTGTCTTCCTACAACCAAGAGTTCATTTCTGGTAAAGGCAGTTAATTTTCGGCTCATATGATTTTAAACTGTTCACAAAGCCAACACGTTTTTCACTATTAACTATGGAGCATCTATGTAAGAGTTGATGTTGTTTGTATCAGTTTCATAAGCAGAATTGAACTAGATATGGTCCTTATGAGTAGGAAACACAGTTCTTTTTTTTGTGGGCATGCTCATGTTTCTTGCTGTATTGCAGACGCTTGAAAGAAGAGCATGCTTCTTGCATTAAAACAGACTGTGTTTCAAGGATGAGATCACTGGTCTGAATTTAAATTTAGAATCGGAGTTAAACTCCATGCTCTATGTCATCCTGCAAGAAAGAGTTCATTTCTGGTAAACGGCATTTTTTTTTCGGCTCAATTGAATTTACACAGTTCACGAAACCAAAACGATTTTCACTATTAACTAAAGAACATCTATGTATGAGATGATGTGTTTTGGATCAGTTTCATAAGCAGAGTTGAACTAGATATGGTCCGTATTAGTAGGAAACACAGTTCTTTTTTGGGGGACATGCTCATGTTCCTTGCTGTATTGCAGATGCTGGAAAGAAGAGCATGCTATTTGCGTTAAAACAGACTGTGTTTCATGGATGAGAAAACTGGTCTGAATTTCCCTTCAGAAATGGAGTTAAACAAAATGCTCTGTGTCTTCCTACAAGCAAGAGTTCATTTTTGCTAAAAGCAGTGAATTTTCGGCTCAAATGAATTTACACAGTTCACAAACCGAATGCGTTTATCACTATTAACTAAAGAGCATCTATGTAAGAGATGCTGTGGTTTGTATCATTTCATAAGAAGAGTTGAACTAGGTATGGTCCGATTGAGTCAGAAACACAGTTCTTTTTTTCTAGCCATGCTCATGTTTCTTGCTGTATTGCAGAAGCTGGAAAAAGAGCATGCTTCTTGCGTGAAAACAGAGTGTGTTTCATGTATGAGAACACTTTTCTGAATTTCCATATAGAATCAGAGTTAAACTCCATGCTCTGTGTCTTCCTACAAGCAAGAGTTCATTTCCCGTCAACCCAGTTATTTTTCTGCTCAAACGAATTTACATAATTCACGAAACCAATATGATTTTCACTATTAACTAAAGAGCATCTATGTAACAGATGCTGTGGTTTGTATCAGTTTCATAAGCACAGTTGAACTAGATATGGTCCATATGAGTAGGAAACAAAGTTCTTTTTTTCTGGCCATGCTCATGTTTCTTGCTGTATTGCAGATGCTTGAAAGAAGAGCATGCTTCTTGCGTTAAAACAGACAGTGTTTCATGAATGAGGGCACTCTTCTGAATTTCCATTTAGAATCGGAGGTAAACTCCATGCTTTATGTCGTCTTACAAGCAAGAATTCATTTCCCGTAAACCCATATTGTTCGGCTCAAATGAATTTACACAGTTCACGAAACCAATACGATTTTCACAATTAACTAAAGAGCATCTATGTAAGAGATGATGTGGTTTGTATCAGTTTCATAAGCAGAGTTGAACTAGATATGGTCCGTATGAGTAGGATACACAGTTATTTTTTTCTGGATATGCTCATGTTCCTTGCTGTATTGCTGACGCTGGGAAGAAGAGCATGCTATTTGCGTTAAAACAGAGTGTGTTTCATGGATGAGAACACTGGTCTGCATTTCCCTTCACAAATGGAGTTAAACCAAATGCTCTGTGTCTTCCTACAAGCAAGAGTTCATTTTTGGTAAAAGCAATGAATTTTTGGCTCAAATGAATTTACACAGTTCACAAACCCAACGGGTTTATCACTATTAACTAAAGAGCGTCTGTGTAAGAGATGCTGTGGTTTGTATCAGTTTCACAAGAGGAGTTGAACTAGGTATGGACGTTTTGAGTCGGAAACACAGTTCTTTTCTTCTGGACATGCTCATGTTTCTTGCTGTATTGCAGATGCTGGAAAGAAGAGCATGCTATTTGCGTTAAAACAGACTGTGTTTCATGGATGAGAAAACTGGTCTGAATTTCCCTTCAGAAATGGAGTTAAACAAAATGCTCTGTGTCTTCCTACAAGCAAGAGTTCATTTTTGCTAAAAGCAGTGAATTTTAGGCTCAAATGAATTTACACAGTTCACAAACCAAACGCGTTTATCACTATTAACTAAAGAGCATCTATGTAAGAGATGCTGTGGTTTGTATCATTACATAAGAAGAGTTGAACTAGGTATGGTCAGATTGAGTCAGAAACACAGTGCTTTTTTTCTAGCCATGCTCATGTTTCTTGCTGTATTGCAGAAGCTGGAAAAAGAGCATGCTTCTTGCGTGAAAACAGAGTGTGTTTCATGGATGAGAACACTTTTCTGAATTACCATATAGATTCAGAGTTAAACTCCATGCTCTGTGTCTTCCTACAAGCAAGAGTTCATTTCTGGTAAAGGCGTTGAATTTTTGGTGCCAAGTGAATTTACACAGTTCACCAAACCAACTCGTTTTTCACTATTAACTAAAGAGCATCTATGTAAGAAATGATGTGGTTTGTATCAGTTTCATAAGCAGAGTTGAACTAGATATAGTCCGTATGAGTAGGAAACACAGTTCTTTTTTCTGGCCATGCTCATGTTTCTTGCTGTATTGCAAATGAAGAAAGAAGAGCATGCTTCTTGCGTTAAAACAGACTGATTTTCAAGGATGAGATCTCTCTTCTGAATTTCCATTTAGAATCGGAGTTAAACTCTATGCTCTGTGTCTTCCTACAAGCAAGAGTTCATTTCCCGTAAACCCAGTTATTTTTCTGCTCAAACGAATATACACAATTCAAGAAACCAATACGATTTTCACTATTAACTAATGAGCATCTATGGAACAGATGATGTGGTTTGTATCAGTTTCATAAGCACAGTTGAACTAGATATGGTCCGTATGAGTAGGAAACCCAGTTAATTTTTTCTGGACATGCTCATGTTCCTTGCTGTTTTGCAGACGCTGGAAAGAAGAGCATACTATTTGCGTTAAAACAGAGTGTGTTTCATGAATGAGAACACTGGTCTGAATTTCCCTTCAGAAATGGAGTTAAACCAAATGCTCTGTGTCTTCCTACAAGCAAGAGTTCATTTTTGGTAAAAGCAGTGAATTTTCGGCTCAAATGAATTTACAAAATTCACAAATCCAACACGTTTATCTCTATTAACTAAAGAGCATCTATGTAAGAGATGCTGTGGTTTGTATCAGTTTCATAAGCAGAGTTGAACTAGATATGGTCCGAATTAGTAGGATACACAGTTCTTTTTTTCTGGCCATGCTCATGTTTCTTGCTGTATTGCAGATGCTTGAAAAAAGAGCATGCTTCTTGCGTTAAAACAAACTGTGTTTCAAGGATGAGAACACTCTTCTGAATTTCCCTTCAGTAATTTAGTTAAACCAAATGCTCTGTGTCTTCCTACAAGCAAGAGTTCATTTCTGGTAAACGCATTGAATTTTCGATGCCAAATGAATTTACACAGTTCACAAAACCAACTCTTTTTTCACTATTAACTAAAGAGCATCTATGTAAGAGGTGATGTGGTTTGTATCAGTTTCATAAGCAGAGTTGAACTAGATATGGTCCGAATGAGCAGGAAACTGTTCTTTTTTACTGGCCATGCTCATGTTTCTTGCTGTATTGCAGATTCTTGAAAGAAGAGCATGCTTCTTGCGTTAAAACAGAGTGTGTTTCATGGATGAGATCACTGGTCTGAATTTCCCTTCAGAAATGGAGTTAAACCAAATGCTCTGTGTCTTCCTACAAGCAAGAGTTCATTTTTGGTAAAAGCAGTGAATTTGCGGCTCAAATGAATTTACACAGTTCACAAACCCAACGCGTTTATCACTATTAACTAAAGAGCGTCTATGTAAGAGATGCTGTGGTTCGTATCAGTTTCATAAGCACAGTTAAACTGGGTATGGTCCGATTGAGTCAGAAACACAGTTCATTTTTCCTAGCCATGCTCATGTTTCTTGTGGTATTGGGGAAGCTGGAAAAAGGAGCATGCTTCTTGAATTAAAACAGACTGTATTTCATGGATGAGAACACTTTTCTGAATTTCCCTATAGAATCGGAGTTAAACTCTATGCTCTGTGTCTTCCTACAAGCAAGAGTTCATTTCCTGTAAACCCAGTTATTTTTCTGCTCAAACGAATTTACACAATTCACGAAACCAATATGATTTTCACTATTAACTAAAGAGCATCTATGTAACAGATGCTGTGGTTTGTATCAGTTTCATAAGCACAGTTGAACTAGATATGGTCCATATGAGTAGGAAACAAAGTTCTTTTTTTCTGGCCATGCTCATGTTTCTTGCTGTATTGCAGATGCTTGAAAGAAGAGCATGCTTCTTGCGTTAAAACAGACAGTGTTTCATGAATGAGAGCACTCTTCTGAATTTCCATTTAGAATCGGAGGTAAACTCCATGCTTTATGTCGTCTTACAAGCAAGAATTCATTTCCCGTAAACCCATATTTTTCGGCTCAAATGAATTTACACAGTTCACGAAACCAATACGATTTTCACTATTAACTAAAGAGCATCTATGTAAGAGATGATGTGGTTTGTATCAGTTTCATAAGCAGAGTTGAACTAGATATGGTCCGTATGAGTAGGATACACAGTTATGTTTTTCTGGATATGCTCATGTTCCTTGCTGTATTGCTGACGCTGGGAAGAAGAGCATGCTATTTGCGTTAAAACAGAGTGTGTTTCATGGATGAGAACACTGGTCTGCATTTCCCTTCACAAATGGAGTTAAACCAAATGCTCTGTGTCTTCCTACAAGCAAGAGTTCATTTTTGGTAAAAGCAATGAATTTTTGGCTCAAATGAATTTACACAGTTCACAAACCCAACGCGTTTATCACTATTAACTAAAGAGCGTCTGTGTAAGAGATGCTGTGGTTTGTATCAGTTTCACAAGAGGAGTTGAACTAGGTATGGGTGTTTTGAGTCGGAAACACAGTTCTTTTCTTCTGGACATGCTCATGTTTCTTGTTGCATTGCAGATGCTGGAAAAAAGAGCATGATTCTTGCGTTAAAACAAACTGTTTTTCATGGATGAGAACACTCTTCTGAATTTCCCTTCAGAAATGGAGTTAAACCAAATGCTCTGTGTCTTCCTACAACCAAGAGTTCATTTCTGGTAAAGGCAGTTAATTTTCGGCTCATATGATTTTAAACTGTTCACAAACCCAACACGTTTTTCACTATTAACTATAGAGCATCTATGTAAGAGTTGATGTTGTTTGTATCAGTTTCATAAGCAGAATTGAACTAGATATGGTCCTTATGAGTAGGAAACACAGTTCTTTTTTTTGTGGGCATGCTCATGTTTCTTGCTGTATTGCAGACGCTTGAAAGAAGAGCATGCTTCTTGCATTAAAACAGACTGTGTTTCAAGGATGAGATCACTGGTCTGAATTTAAATTTAGAATCGGAGTTAAACTCCATGCTCTATGTCGTCCTGAAAGAAAGAGTTCATTTCTGGTAAACGGCATTTTTTTTTCGGCTCAATTGAATTTACACAGTTCACGAAACCAAAACGATTTTCACTATTAACTAAAGAGCATCTATGTAAGAGATGATGTGTTTTGGATCAGTTTCATAAGCAGAGTTGAACTAGATATGGTCCGTATTAGTAGGAAACTCAGTTCTTTTTTGGGGGACATGCTCATGTTCCTTGCTGTATTGCAGAAGCTGGAAAAAGAGCATGCTTCTTGCGAGAAAACAGAGTGTGTTTCATGTATGAGAACACTTTTCTGAATTTCCATATAGAATCAGAGTTAAACTCCATGCTCTGTGTCTTCCTACAAGCAAGAGTTCATTTCCCGTCAACCCAGTTATTTTTCTGCTCAAACGAATTTACATAATTCACGAAACCAATATGATTTTCACTATTAACTAAAGAGCATCTATGTAACAGATGCTGTGGTTTGTATCAGTTTCATAAGCACAGTTGAACTAGATATGGTCCATATGAGTAGGAAACAAAGTTCTTTTTTTCTGGCCATGCTCATGTTTCTTGCTGTATTGCAGATGCTTGAAAGAAGAGCATGCTTCTTGCGTTAAAACAGACAGTGTTTCATGAATGAGGGCACTCTTCTGAATTTCCATTTAGAATCGGAGGTAAACTCCATGCTTTATGTCGTCTTACAAGCAAGAATTCATTTCCCGTAAACCCATATTGTTCGGCTCAAATGAATTTACACAGTTCACGAAACCAATACGATTTTCACAATTAACTAAAGAGCATCTATGTAAGAGATGATGTGGTTTGTATCAGTTTCATAAGCAGAGTTGAACTAGATATGGTCCGTATGAGTAGGATACACAGTTATTTTTTTCTGGATATGCTCATGTTCCTTGCTGTATTGCTGACGCTGGGAAGAAGAGCATGCTATTTGCGTTAAAACAGACTGTGTTTCATGGATGAGAAAACTGGTCTGAATTTCCCTTCAGAAATGGAGTTAAACAAAATGCTCTGTGTCTTCCTACAAGCAAGAGTTCATTTTTGCTAAAAGCAGTGAATTTTCGGCTCAAATGAATTTACACAGTTCACAAACCAAACGCGTTTATCACTATTAACTAAAGAGCATCTATGTAAGAGATGCTGTGGTTTGTATCATTTCATAAGAAGAGTTGAACTAGGTATGGTCCGATTGAGTCAGAAACACAGTTCTTTTTTTCTAGCCATGCTCATGTTTCTTGCTGTATTGCAGAAGCTGGAAAAAGAGCATGCTTCTTGCGTGAAAACAGAGTGTGTTTCATGGATGAGAACACTTTTCGGAATTACCATATAGATTCAGAGTTAAACTCCATGCTCTGTGTCTTCCTAAAAGCAAGAGTTCATTTCCCGTCAACCCAGTTATTTTTCTGCTCAAACGAATTTACATAATTCACGAAACCAATATGATTTTCACTATTAACTAAAGAGCATCTATGTAACAGATGCTGTGGTTTGTATCAGTTTCATAAGCACAGTTGAACTAGATATGGTCCATATGAGTAGGAAACAAAGTTCTTTTTTTCTGGCCATGCTCATGTTTCTTGCTGTATTGCAGATGCTTGAAAGAAGAGCATGCTTCTTGCGTTAAAACAGACAGTGTTTCATGAATGAGAGCACTCTTCTGAATTTCCATTTAGAATCGGAGGTAAACTCCATGCTTTATGTCGTCTTACAAGCAAGAATTCATTTCCCGTAAACCCATATTGTTCGGCTCAAATGAATTTACACAGTTCACGAAACCAATACGATTTTCACAATTAACTAAAGAGCATCTATGTAAGAGATGATGTGGTTTGTATCAGTTTCATAAGCAGAGTTGAACTAGATATGGTCCGTATGAGTAGGATACACAGTTATTTTTTTCTGGATATGCTCATGTTCCTTGCTGTATTGCTGACGCTGGGAAGAAGAGCATGCTATTTGCGTTAAAATAGAGTGTGTTTCATGGATGAGAACACTGGTCTGCATTTCCCTTCACAAATGGAGTTAAACCAAATGCGCTGTGTCGTCCTACAAGCAAGCGTTCATTTCTGGTAAAGGCAGTGAAATTTCGGCTCAAATGAATTTACACAGTTCACAAACCCAACACGTTTTTCACTATTGAATAAAGAGCTTCAATATAAGAGTTGCTGTGGTTTGTATCAGTTTCATAAGCAGAATTCCTCGAGATATTGTCCGTATGAGTAGGAAACACAGTTCTTTTATTCTGGCCATGCTCATGTTTCTTGCTGTACTGCAGATTCAAGAAAGAAGAGCATGCTTCATGCGTTAAAGCAGACTGAGTTTCAAGGATGAGATCAATGGTCTGAATTTCCATTTAGAATCGGAGTTAAACTCCATGCTCTGTGTCTTCCTACAAGCAAGAGTTCATTTCTGGTAAAGGCATTGATTTTCGACGCCAAATGAATTTACACAGTTCACAAACCCAACACGTTTTTCACTATTAACTAGAGAGCATCTATGTAAGAGATGCTGTGGTTTGTATCAGTTTCGTAAGCAGAGTTGAACTAGAAATGGTCCGTATGAGTAGGAAACACAGTTCTTTTTTTCTGGGCATGCTCATGTTCCTTGCTGTATTGCATAAACTGGAAAGAAGAGCATGCTTTTTGCGTTAAAACAGTCTGTGTTTCATTGATGAGAACACTTTTCTAAATTTCCCTTTAGAAATGAGTTAAACTCCATGCTCTGTGTCTTCCTACATGGAAGAGTTCATTTCCGGTAAACCCAGTTATATTTCAGCTCAAATGAATATACACAGGTCACGAACACAACACGTTTTTCACTATTAACTAAAGAGCTTCTACATAATCGATGCTGTGGTTTGTATAAGTTTCTTAAGCAGAGTTGAACGAGATATGGTCCGTATGAGTAGTAAACACAGTTTTTTTTTTCTGGGCATGCTCATGTTCCTTGCTGTATTGCAGACGCTGGAAAGAAGAGCATGCTGTTAGCCTTTAAACAGAGTGTGGTTCATGGATGAGAACACTGGTGTGAATTTCCATTCAGAAACAGAAGTAAACCAAAGGCTCTGTCTCTTCCTAAAAGCAAGAGTTCATTTCTAGTAATGGCAGTGAAATTTCGGCTCAAATGAATTTACAGAGTTCACAAACACAACACGTTTTTCACTATTAACTAGAGAGCATCTATGTAGGAGATGCTGTGGTTTGTATCAGTTTCATAAGCAGAGTTGAACTAGAAATGGTCCGTATGGGTAGGAAACACAGTTCTTTTATTCTGGCCATGCTCATGTTTCTTCCTGTATTGCAGATCCTGGAAAGAAGAGCATGCTAATTGCGTTAAAACAGACTGTGTTTCATGGATGAAAACACTTTTCTCAATTTCCCTTTGAATCGGAGTTATACTCCATGCTCTGTGTCTTCCTACAAGCAACAGTTCATTTCCGGTAAACCCAGTTATTTTTCGGCTCAAATGAATTTCCAGAGTTGACGAAACCAATACGTTTTTCACTATTAACTAAAGAGCATCTATGTAAGAGATGGTGTGGTTTCTATCAGATTCATAAGCACAGTTGAACTAGATATGGTCCGTATGAGTAGGAAACACAGTTCTTTTTTTCTGGCCATGCTCATGTTTCTTGCTGTATTACAGATGCTGGAAAGAAGAGCATGCTTCTTGCCTTAAAATGGACTGTGTTTCATGGATGAGAACACTCTTCTGAATTTCCCTTCGGGAATGGAGTTCAACCAAATGCTCTGTGTTTTCCTACAAGCAAGAGTTAATTTCTGGTAAAGGGAGAGTAATTTCGGCTCAAATGAATTTACACAGTTCACAAACCCAACACGTTTTTCACTATTAACTAAAGAGCATCTATGTAAGAGATGCTGTGGTTTCTATCAGATTCATAAGCACAGTTGAACTAGATATGGTCCGTATGAGTAGGAAACACAGTTCTTTTTTTCTGGCCATGCTCATGTTTCTTGCTGTATTACAGATGCTGGAAAGAAGAGCATGCTTCTTGCCTTAAAATGGACTGTGTTTCATGGATGAGAACACTCTTCTGAATTTCCATTTAGAATCAGAGTTAAACTCCATGCTCTGTGTCGTCCTATAAGCAAGAGTTCATTTCTGGTAAACACATTGATTTTTCGGCCCCAAATGAATTTACACAGTTCATGAAACCAACACGATTTTCACTATTAACTAAAGAGCATCTATGTAAGAGTTACTGTGGTTTGTATCAGTTTCATAAGCAGAGTTGAACGAGATATGGTCAGTATGAGTAGTAAACACAGTTATTTTTTTCTTGGCATGCTCATGTTCCTTGCTGTATTGCAGACGCTGGAAAGAAGAGCATGCTTTTTGCGTTAAAATAGACTGTGTTTCATTGATAAGAACACCTTTTTGAATTTCCTTTTATAAATGAGTTAAACTCCATTCTCTGTTTCTTTCCAAAAGCAAGAGTTCATTTCCGGTAAACCCAGTTATTTTTCGGCACAAATGAATTTACACAGGTCACGAACCCAACAAGCTTTTCACTATTAACTAAAGAGCGTCTATGTAAAAGATGATATGGGTTGTATCAGTTTCATAAGCAGAGTTTAACTAAATATGGTCTGTATGAGTAGGAAACACAGTTCTTTTTTTTGTGAGCATGCTCACGTTCCTTGCTGTATTCCAGACGCTGGAAAGAAGAGCATGCTCATGCGATAAAACAGAGTGTGTTTCATGGATGAGAACACTGGTCTGAATTTCCCTTCAGAAACTGAGTTAAACCAAAAGCTCTGTGTCTTCCTCCAAGCAAGAGTTCATTTCTGGTAAACGCAGTGAATTTTCGGCTCAAATGAATTTACACAGTTCACAACCCAACACGTTTTTCACTATTAACTAGAGTGAATCTATGTAAGAGATGCTGTGGTTTGTATCAGTTTCATAAACAGAGTTGAACTTGATATGGTCCGTATGAGTTGGAAACACAGTTCTTTTTTTCTTGCCATTCTCATGTTTCTTGCTGTATTGCAGATGCTGGAAAGAAGAGCATGCTTCTTGCGTTAAAACAGAATGTGTTTCATGGATGAGAACACTCTTCTGAATTTCCATTTAGAATCAGAGTTAAACTCCATGCTCTGTGTCGTCCTATATGCAAGAGTTCATTTCTGGTAAACGCATTGAATTTTCGGCGCCAAATGAATTTACACAGTTCACGAAACCAAATCGTTTTTCACTATTAACTAAAGAGCATCTATGTAAGAGGTGATGTGGTTTGTATCAGTTTCATAAGCAGAGTTGAACTAGATATGGTCCGAATGAGTAGGAAATACAGTTCTTTTTTCTGGCCATGCTCATGTTTCTTGCTGTATTGCAGATTCTTGAAAAACGAGCATGCTTCTTGCATAAAAACAGACTGTGTTTCAAGGATGAGATCACTCTTCTGAATTTCCATTTAGTATCGGAGTTAAACTCCATGCTCCATGTCGTCCTACAAGCAACAGTTCATTTCTGGTCAACCCAGTTGTTTTTCGGCTCAAATGAATTTACACAGTTCACGAAACCAATACGATATTCATTATTAACTAAAGAGCATCTATTTAACAGATGCTGTGGTTTGTATCAGTTTCATAAACACAGTTGAACTAGATATGGTCTGTATGAGTAGGAAACACAGTTAATTTTTTCTGGACATGCTCTTGTTCCTTGCTGTATTGCAGACGCTGGAAAGAAGAGCATGCTATTTGCGTTAAAACAGAGTGTGTTTCATGGATGAGAACACTGGTCTGTATTTCCCTTCAGCAATGGAGTTAAACCAAATACTCTGTGTCTTCCTACAAGCAAGAGTTCATTTCTGGTAAAGACAGTGAATTTTCGGCTCATATGAATTTACACAGTTCACAAACTCTACACGTATTTCACTATTAACTAAAGAGCGTCTATGTAAGAGATGCTGTGGTTTGTATCAGTTTCATAAGCAGAGTTAAACTAGGTATGGTCCGATTGAGTCAGAAACACAGTTCATTTTTTCTAGCCATGCTCATGTTTCTTGCGGTATTGGAGAAGCTGGAAAAAGGAGCATGCTTCTTGAGTTAAAACAGACTGTGTTTCATGGATGACAACACTTTTCTGAATTTCCCTATAGAATCGGAGTTAAACTCTATGCTCTGTGTTTTCCTACAAGCAAGAGTTCATTTCCCGTAAACCCAGTTATTTTTATGCTCAAACAAATTTACACAATTCACGAAACCAATACGATTTTCATATTAACTAAAGAGCATCTATGTAAGAGATGATGTGGTTTGTATCAGTTTCATAAGCTCAGTTGAACTAAATATGGTCTTTATGAGTAGGAAACACAGTTCTTTTTTTCTGGGCATGCTCATGTTCCTTGCTGTATTGCAGACGCTGGAAAGAGGAGCATGCTTTTTGCGTTAAAATAGACTGTGTATCATTGATAAGAACACTTTTTTGAATTTCCCTTTAGAAATGAGTTAAACTCCATGCTCTGTGTCTTTCCAAAAGCAAGAGTTCATTTCCGGTAAACCCAGTTATTTTTCGGCTCAAATGAATTTACACAGGTCACGAACCCAACACGTTTTTCACTATTAACTAGAGAGCATCTATGTAAGAGATGCTGTGGTTTGTATCAGTTTCATAAGCAGAGTTGAACTAGAAATGGTCCGTATGAGTAGGAAACACAGTTCTTTTTTTCTGTGCATGCTCATGTTCCTTGTTGTATTGCATACGCTGGAAAGAAGAGCATGCTTTTTGCGTTAAAACAGACTGTGTTTCATTGATGAGAACACTTTTCTGAATTTCCCTTTTGAAATGAGTTAAACTCCATGCTCTGTGTCTTCCTACATGGGAGAGTTCATTTCCGGTAAACCCAGTTATATTTCGGCTCAAATGAATATACACAGGTCACGAACACAACACGTTTTTCACTATTAACTAAAGAACTTCTACATAATCGATGCTGTGGTTTGTATAAGTTTCATAAGCAGAGTTGAACGAGATATGGTCCGTATGAGTAGTAAACACAGTTCTTTTTTTCTGGGCATGCTCATGTTCCTTGCTGTATTGCAGACGCTGGAAAGAAGAGCATGCTGTTAGCCTTTAAACAGAGTGTGGTTCATGGATGAGAACACTGGTGTGAATTTCCATTCAGAAACAGAAGTAAACCAAAGGCTCTGTCTCTTCCTAAAAGCAAGAGTTCATTTCTAGTAATGGCAGTGAAATTTCGGCTCAAATGAATTTACAGAGTTCACAAACACAACACGTTTTTCACTATTAACTAGAGAGCATCTATGTAAGAGATGCTGTGGTTTGTATCAGTTTCATAAGCAGAGTTGAACTAGAAATGGTCCGTATGGGTAGGAAACACAGTTCTTTTATTCTGGCCATGCTCATGTTTCTTCCTGTATTGCAGATCCTGGAAAGAAGAGCATGCTAATTGAGTTAAAACAGACTGTGTTTCATGGATGAGAACACTTTTCTCAATTTCCCTTTGAATCGGAGTTATACTCCATGCTCTGTGTCTTCCTACAAGCAACAGTTCATTTCCGGTAAACCCAGTTATTTTTCGGCTCAAATGAATTTCCACAGTTCACGAAACCAATACGATTTTCACTATTAACTAACGAGCAACTATATGAGAGATGATGTGGTTTGTATCAGTTTCATAAGCAGAGTTTAACTAGATATGGTCCGTATGAGTAGGAAACACAGTTCTTTTTTTCTGGCCATGCTCATGTTTCTTGCTGTATTGCAGATGCTGGAACGAAAAGGATGCTTCTTGCGTTAAAACAGACTGTGTTTCATGGATGAGAACACTCTTCTGAATTTCCCTTCGGGAATTGAGTTCAACCAAATGCTCTGTGTTTTCCTACAAGCAAGAGTTAATTTCTGGTAAAGGGAGAGTAATTTCGGCTCAAATGAATTTACACAGTTCAAAAACCCAAAACGTTTTTCACTATTAACTAAAGAGCATCTATGTAAGAGATGCTGTGGTTTCTATCAGATTCATAAGCACAGTTGAACTAGATATGGTCCGTATGAGTAGGAAACACAGTTCTTTTTTTCTGTCCATGCTCATGTTTCTTGCTGTATTACAGATGCTGGAAAGAAGAGCATGCTTCTTGCCTTAAAATGGACTGTGTTTCATGGATGAGAACACTCTTCTGAATTTCCATTTAGAATCAGAGTTAAACTCCATGCTCTGTGTCGTCCTATAAGCAAGAGTTCATTTCTGGTAAACGCATTGATTTTTCGGCCCCAAATGAATTTACACAGTTCACGACACGAACTCGTTTTTCACTATTAACTAAAGAGCATCTATGTAAGAGGTGATGTGGTTTGTATCAGTTTCATAAGCAGAGTTGAACTAGATATGGTCCGAATGAGTAGGAAATACAGTTCTTTTTTCTGGCCATGCTCATGTTTCTTGCTGTATTGCAGATTCTTGAAAAACGAGCATGCTTCTTGTGTTTCAAGGATGAGATCACTCTTCTGAATTTCCATTTAGTATCAGAGTTAAACTCCATGCTCCATGTCGTCCTACAAGCAACAGTTCATTTCTGGTCAACCCAGTTGTTTTTCGGCTCAAATGAATTTACACAGTTCACGAAACCAATACGATATTCATTATTAACTAAAGAGCATCTATTTAACAGATGCTGTGGTTTGTATCAGTTTCATAAACACAGTTGAACTAGATATGGTCTGTATGAGTAGGAAACACAGTTAATTTTTTCAGGACATGCTCTTGTTCCTTGCTGTATTGCAGACGCTGGAAAGAAGAGCATGCTATTTGCGTTAAAACAGAGTGTGTTTCATGGATGAGAACACTGGTCTGTATTTCCCTTCAGCAATGGAGTTAAACCAAATGCTCTGTGTCTTCCTACAAGCAAGATTTAATTTTGGTAAAGACAGTGAATTTTCGGCTCATATGAATTTACACAGTTCACAAACTCTACACGTATTTCACTATTAACTAAAGAGCGTCTATGTAAGAGATGCTGTTTTTGTATCAGTTTCATAAGCAGAGTTAAACTAGGTATGGTCCGATTGAGTCAGAAACACAGTTCATTTTTTCTAGCCATGCTCATGTTTCTTGCGGTATTGGAGAAGCTGGAAAAAGGAGCATGCTTCTTGAGTTAAAACAGACTGTGTTTCATGGATGAGAACACTTTTCTGAATTTCCCTATAGAATCGGAGTTAAACTCTATGCTCTGTTTTTTCCTACAAGCAAGAGTTCATTTCCCCTAAACCTAGTTATTTTTCTGCTCAAACGAATTTACACAGTTCACGAAATCAATACGATTTTCATATTAACTAAAGAGCATCTATGTAACAGATGCTGTGGTTTGTATCAGTTTCATAAGCTCAGTTGAACTAGATATGGTCCGTATGAGTAGGAAACCCAATTAATTTTTTCTGGACATGCTCATGTTCCTTGCTGTATTGCAGACGCTGGAAAGAAGAGCATACTATTTATGTTAAAACAGAGTGTGTTTCATGAATGAGAACACTGGTCTGAATTTCCCTTCAGAAATGGAGTTAAACCAAATGCTCTGTGTCTTCCTACAAGAAAGAGTTCATTTTTGGTAAAACCAGTGAATTTTCGGTTCAAATGAATTTACACAATTCACAAATCCAACACGTTTATCACTATTAACTAAAGAGCATCTATGTAAGAGATGCTGTGGTTTGTATCAGTTTCATAACCAGAGTTGAACTAGATATGGTCCGTTTGAGTCAGAAACACAGTTCATTTTTTCTGGCCATTCTCATGTTTCTTGCTGTATTGCAGATGCTTGAAAAAAGAGCATGCTTCTTGCGTTAAAAAAAAACTGTGTTTCATGGATGAGAACACTCTTCTGAATTTCTCTTCAGTAATTTAGTTAAACCAAATGCTCTGTGTCTTCCTACAAGCAAGAGTTCATTTCTGGTAAAGGCATTGATTTTTGACGCCAAATGAATTTACACAGTTCACGAAACCAACTCGTTTTTCACTATTAACTAAAGAGCATCTATGTAAGAGGTGATGTGGTTTGTATCAGTTTAATAAGCAGAGTTGAACTAGATATGGTCCATATGAGTAGGAAACCCAGTTAATTTTTTCTGGACATGCTCATGTTCCTTGCTGTATTTCAGACGCTGGAAAGAAGAGCATACTATTTGCGATAAAACAGAGTGTGTTTCATGAATGAGAACACTTTTCTGAATTTCCCTTCACAAATGGAGTTAAACCAAATGTTCTGTGTCTTCCTAAAAGCAAGAGTTCATTTCTGGTAAAGGCAGTGAATTTTCGGCGCCAAATGAATTTACACAGTTCACAAAACCAACTCGTTTTTCACTATTAACTAAAGAGCGTCTATGTTAGAGATGCTGTGGTTTATATCAGTTTCATAAGCAGAGTTAAACTAGGTATGGTCCGATTGAGTCAGAAACACAGTTCATTTTTTCTAGCCATGCTCATGTTTCTTGCGGTATTGGAGAAGCTGGAAAAAGGAGCATGCTTCTTGAGATAAATCAGACTGTGTTTCATGGATGAGAACAATTTTGTGAATTTCCTTATAGAATCGGAGTTAAACTGTATGCTCTGTGTCTTCCTACAAGGAAGAGTTCATTTCCCTTAAACCCAGTTATTTTTCGGCTCAAATGAATTTACACAGTTCACGAAACCAATACGATTTTCACCATTAACTAAAGAGCATCTATGTAAGAGATGATGTGGTTTGTATCAGTTTCATAAGCAGAGTTGAATAGATATGGTCCGTATGAGTAGGAAACACAGTTCTTATTTTCTGGCTATGCTCATGTTTCTTGCTGTATTGCAGATGCTTGAAAGAAGAGCATGCTCTTTGCGTTAAAACAGACTGTTTCATGGATGAGAAAACTGGTCTGAATTTCCCTTCAGAAATGGAGTTAAACCAAATGCTCTGTGTCTTCCTACAAGCAAGAGTTCATTTTTGTTAAAGCAGTGAATTTTTGGCTCAAATGAATTTACACAGTTCACAAACCGAACGCGTTTATCACTATTAACTAAAGAGCTTCTATGTAAGAGATGCTGTGGTTTGTATCATTTCATAAGCAGACGTGAACTACGTATGGTCCGTTCGAGTCAGAAACACAGTTCTTTTTTTCTGGCCATGTTCATGTTTCTTTCTGTATTGCAGAAGCTAGAAAAAGAGCACGCTTCTTGCGTTAAAAAAGACTGTGTTTCATGGATGAGAACACAGGTCTGAATTTCCCTTCAGAAATGGAGTTAAACCGAATGCTCTGTGTCTTCCTACAAGCAAGAGTTCATTTCGGGTAAAGGTTGTGAATTTTCAGCTCATATGAATTTACACAGTTCACAAACCCAACACGTTTTTCAATATTAACTAAAGAGCATCTATGTAAGTGATGCTGTGGTTTGTATCAGTTTCATAAGCAGAGTTGAACTAGATATGGTCCGTAGGAGTAGGAAACACAGTTCTTTTTTTCTGGCCATGCTCATGTTTCTCGCTGTATTGCAGATGCTTGAAAGAAGAGCATGCTTCTTGCATTAAAACAGACTGTGTTTCAAGGATGAGATCACTCTTCTGAATTTCCATTTAGAATCGGAGTTAAACTCCATGCTCTATGTCGTCGTACAAGCAAGAGTTCTTTCCTTGTAAACCCAGGTATTTTTTGACTCCAATGAATATACACAGTTCATGAAACCAATACGATTTTCACTATTAACTAAAGAGCATGTATGTCAGAGATGAAGAGGTTTGTATCAGTTTCATAAGCAGAGAACTAGATATGTTCTGTATGAGTAGGAAACACAGTTCTTTTTTTCTGGGCATGCTTATGTTCCTTGCTGTATTGCCGACGCTGGAAAGAAGAGCATGCTATTTGCCTTAAAACAGAGTGTGTTTCATGGATGAGAACACTGTTCTGAATTTCCCTTCAGAAACAGATGTAAACCAAAGGATCTATGTCTTCCTACTAGCAAGAGTACATTTCTGGTAAAGGCAGTGAAATTTCGGCTCAAATGAATTTACACAGTTCACAAACCCAACACGTATTTCACTATTGAATAAAGAGCTTCTATATAAGAGTTGCTGTGGTTTGTATCAGTTTCATAAGCAGAATTCATCGAGATATTGTCCGTATGAGTAGTAAACACAGTTCTTTTATTCTGGCCATGCTCATGTTTCTTGCTGTATTGCAGATTCAAGAAAGAAGAGCATGCTTCTTGCATTAAAACAGACTGTGTTTCAAGGATGAGACCACTCTTCTGAATTTCCATTTAGAATCGGAGTTAAACTCCATGCTCTATGTCGTCCTACAAGAAAGGGTTCATTTCTGGTAAACCCACTTTTTTTTCGGCTCATTGAATTTACACAGTTCACGAAACCAGAACGATTTTCAATATTAACTAAAGAGCATCTATGTAAGAGATGATGTGGTTTGTATCAGTTTCATAAGCAGAGTTGAACTAGATATGGTCCGTATGAGTAGGAAACACAGTTAATTTTTTCTGGACATGCTCTTGTTCCTTGCTGTATTGCAGACACTGGAAAGAAGAGCATTCTATTTGCGTTAAAACAGAGTGTGTTTCACGGATGAGAACACTGGTGTGAATTTCCCTTCATAAATGGACTTAAACCAAATGCTCTGTGTCTTCCTACAAGCAAGAGTTCATTTTTGCTAAAAGCAGTGTATTTTCGGCTCAAATGAATTTACACAGTTCACAAACCACACTCGTTTATCTCTATTAACTAAAGAGCGTATATGTAAGAGATGCTGTGGTTTGTATCAGTTTCATAAGCAGAGTTGAACTAGATATGGTCCGTTTGAGTCAGAAACACAGTTCTTTTTTTCTGGCCATGCTCATGTTTCTTGCTGTGTTGCAGATGCTGGAAAAAAGTGCATGCTTCTTGCGTTAAAACAAACTGTGTTTCATGGATGAGAACACACTTCTGAATTTCCCTTCAGAATTTTAGTTAAACCAAATGCTCTGTGTCTTCCTACAAGCAAGAGTTCATTTCTGGTAAAGGGAGTGTAATTTCGGCTCAAATGAATTTACACAGTTCACAAACCCAACACGTTTTTCACTATTAACTATAGAGCATCTATGTAAGAAATGATATGATTTGTATCAGTTTCATAAGCAGAGTTGAACTAGATATGGTGCATATGAGTAGGAAACACAGTTCTTTTTTTCTGGGCATGCTCATGTTCCTTGCTCTATTGCAAATGTTGGAAAGAAGAGCATGATTCTTGCATTAAAACAGACTGTGTTTCATGGATGAGAACACTCTTCTGAATTTCCATTTAGAATCGGAGTTAAACTCCATGCTCTATGTCATCCTACAAGCAAGAGGTCATTTATGGTAATCCCAGTTGTTTTTTGCCTCAAATGAATTTACACAGTTCACAAAACCAAACCAAGTTACACTATTAACTAAAGAGCATCTATGTAAGAGATGATGTGGTTTGTATCAGTTTCATAAGCAGAGTTGAACTAGCTATGGTCCGTAGAGTAGGAAACAAAGTTCTCTTTTTTCTGGACATGCTCATGTTCCTTGCTGTATTGCAGACGCTGGAAAGAAGAGCATGCTATTAGACTTAAAACAGAGTGTGTTTCATGTATGAGAACACTGGTCTGAATTTCCATTCAGAAACCTAGTTAAACCAAAGGCTCTGTGTCTTCCTTAAAGCAAGAGTTCATTTCTGGTAAACGCAGTAAATTTTACGCTCAAATGAATTTACACAGTTCATGAAACCAATACGATTTTCACTATTAACTAAAGAGCTCTATGTAAGAGATGAAGTGGTTTATATCAGTTTCATAAGCACAGTTGAACTAGATATGGTCCGTATGAATAGGAAACACAGTTCATTTTTTCTGGGCATGCTTATGTTCCTTGCTGTATTGCAGACACTGGAAAGAAGAGCATGCTTTTGCGTTAAAACAGACTGTGTTTCATGGATGAGAACACTCTTCTGAATTTCCATTTAGAATCAGAGTTAAACTCCATGCTCTGTCCCTTCCTACAAGCAAGAGTCCGTTTCTGGTAAACGCATTGAATTTTCGGCGCCAAATGAATTTGCACAGTTCACTAAACCAACACGATTTTCACCATTAACTAAGGAGCATCTATGTAAGAGTTGCTGTGGTTTTTATCAGTTTCATAAGCAGAGTTGAACTAGATATGGTCCGTAAGAGTAGGAAACACAGTTCTTTTTTTCTGGGCATGCTCACATTCCTTGCTGTATTTCAGACGCTGGAAAGAAGAGCATCCTTCTTGCATTAAAACAGAGTGTGTTTTATGAATGAGAACACTGCTGTGAAGTTCCATTCAGAAACGGAGTTAAACCAAATGCTCTGTGTCTTCCTACAACCAAGAGTACATTTTTGGTAAAAGCAGTGAATTTTCGGCCAAATGAATTTACACAGTTCACTAAACCAACACGAATTTCACTATTAACTAAAGAGCATCTATGTAAGAGATGATGTGGTTTGTATCAGTTTCATAAGCAGAGTTGAACTAAATATGGTCTTTATGAGTAGGAAACACAGTTCTTTTTTTCTGGCCATGCTCATGTTTCTTCCTGTATTGCAGATCCTGGAAAGAAGAGCATGCTAAATGCGTTAAAACAGACTGTGTTTCATGGATGAGAACACTTTTTTGAATTTCCCTTTAGAATCGGAGTTATACTCCATGCTCTGTGTCTTCCTACATGCAACAGTTCATTTCCGGTAAACCCAGTTATTTTTCGGCTCAAATGAATTTCCACAGTTCACGAAACCAATACGATTTTCACTGTTAACTAATGAGCAACTATATGAGAGATGATGTGGTTTGTATCAGTTTCATAAGCAGTGTTGAACTAGATATGGTCCGTATGAGAATGAAACACAGTTCTTTTTTTCTGGCCATGCTCATATTTCTTGCTGTATTGCAGATGCAGGAAAGAAGAGCATGCTTCTTGCGTTAAAACAGAATGTGTTTCATGGATGAGAACACTCTTCTGAATTTCCATTTAGAATCAGAGTTAAACTCCATGCTCTGTGTCGCCTATAAGCAAGAGTTCATTTCTGGTAAACGCATTGAATTTTCGGCGCCAAATGAATTCACACAGTTCACGAAACCAACACGATTTTCACTATTAACTAAAGAGCATCTATGTAAGAGTTGCTGTGGTTTGTATCAGTCTCCTAAGCAGAGTTGAACGAGATATGGTCCGTATGAGTAGGAAACACAGTTCTTTTTTTCTGGGCATGCTCACGTTCCCTGCTGTATTCCAGATGCTGGAAAGAAGAGCATGCTCATGCGATAAAACAGAGTGTGTTTCATGGATGAGAACACTGGTCTGAATTTCCCTTCAGAAACGGAGTTAAACCAAAGGCTCTGTGTCTTCCTCCAAGCAAGTGTTCATTTCTGGTAAACGCAGTGAATTTTCGGCTCAAATGTATTTACACAGTTCACAAACCCAACACGTTTTTCACTATTAACTAAAGAGCATCTATGTATAAGATGATGTGGTTTGTATCAGTTTCATAAGCAGAGTTGAACTACATATGGTCCCTATGAATAGGAAACACAGTTCTTTTTTTTAGGGCATGCTCATGTTCCTTGCTGTATTGAAGACGCTGGAAAGAAGAGCATACTTCTTGTGTTAAAACAGAGTGTGTTTCACGGATGAGAACACTGGTCTGAATTTCGCTTCAGAAACAGAAGTAATCCAAAGGCTCTGTGTCTTCCTACAATCAAGAGTTGATTTCTGGTAAAGGCAGTGAAATTTCGGCTCAAATGAATTTACACAGTTCACTAACCCAACGCGTTTATCTCTATTAAATAAAGAGCATCTATGTAAGACATGCTGTGATTTGTATCATTCTCATAAGCAGAGTTGAACGAGATATGGTCAGTATGAGTAGTAAACACAGTTATTTTTTTCTGGGCATGCTCATGTTCCTTGCTGTATTGCAGACGCTGTAAAGAAGAGCATGCTTTTTGCGTTAAAACAGACTGTGTTACATTGATGAGAACACTTTTCTGAATTTCCCTTTACAATTGGAATTAAACGCCATGCTCTGTGTCTTCCTACAAGTAAGAGTTCATTTCCGGTAAACCCAGTTATTTTTCGGCTCAAATGAATTTACAGAGTTCACGAAACCAATACGATTTTCACTATTAACTAACGAGATTCTATGTAACAGATGATGTGGTTTGTATCAGTTTCATAAGCAGAGTTGAACTAGATATGGTCCGTAAGAATAGGAAACACAGTTCTTTTTTTTTTTTTTTTGCGCATGCTCATGTTCCTTGCTGTATTGCAGACGCTGTAAAGAAGAGCATACTTCTTCCATTAAAATAGAGTGTGTTTCATGGATGAGAACACTGGTCTGAATTTCCCTTCAGAAACAGAAGTAAACCAAAGGCTCTGTGTCTTCCTACAAGCAGGAGTTCATTTCTAGTAATGGCAGTGAAATTTGGGCTCAAATGAATTTACAGAGTTCACAAGCACAACACGTTTTTCACTATTAACTAGAGAGCATCTATGTAAGAGATGCTGTGGTTTGTATCAGTTTCAAAAGCAGTGTTGAACTAGATATGGTCCGTATGAGAATGAAACACAGTTCTTTTTTTCTGGCCATGCTCATGTTTCTTGCTGTATTGCAGATGCAGGAAAGAAGAGCATGCTTCTTGCGTTAAAACAGAATGTGTTTCATGGATGAGAACACTCTTCTGAATTTCCATTTAGAATCAGAGTTAAACTCCATGCTCTGTTTCGCCTATAAGCAAGAGTTCATTTCTGGTAAACGCATTGAATTTTCAGCGCCAAATGAATTTACACAGTTCACGAAACCAACATGATTTTCACTATTAACTAAAGAGCATCCATGTAAGAGTTGCTGTGGTTTGTATCAGTTTCATAAGCAGAGTTGAATGAGATATAGTCCGTATGAGTAGTAAACACAGTTCTTTTTTTCTGGGCATGCTCATGTTCCTTGCTGTATTGCAGACGCTGGAAAGAAGAGCATGCTTCTTGCGTTAAAACAGAGTGTGTTTCATGGATGAGAACTCTGGTCTGAATTTCCCTTCAGAAATGGAGTTAAACCAAAAGCTCTGTGTCTTCCTACAACAAGAGTTCATTTTTGGTAAAAGGAGTGAATTTTCGGCTCAAATGAATTTACACAATTCACAAACCCAACGCGTTTATCTCTCCTAAATAAAGAGCATTTTTGTAAGACATGCTGTGATTTGTATCAGTCTCATACGCAGAGTTGAATGAGATATGGTCCATATGAGTAGTAAACACAGTTATTTTTTTCTGGGCATGCTCATGTTCCTTGCTGTATTGCAGATGCTGTAAAGAAGAGCATGCTTTTTGCGTTAAAACTGATTGTGTTACATTGATGAGAACACTTTTCTGAATTTCCCTTTACAATCGGAATTAAACGCCATGCTCTGTGTCTTCTTACAAGCAAGAGTTCATTTCTGGTAAACCCAGTTATTTTTCGGCTCAAATGAATTTACACAGTTCACGAAACCAATACGATTTTCACTATTAACTAAAGAGCATCTATGTATGAGATGCTGTGGTTTGTATCAGTTTCATAAGCAGAGTTGAACTAGATATGGTATGTATGAATAGGAAACACAGTTCTTTTTATTTGCGCATGCTCATGTTCCTTGCTGTATTGAAGACGCTGGAAAGAAGAGCATACTTGTTGTGTTAAAACAGAGTGTGTTTCATGGATGAGAACACTGGCCTGAAATTCCCTTCAGAAACAGAAGTGAACCAAGGGCAATGTGTCTTCCTACAATCAAGAGTTCATTTCTGGTAAAGGCTGTGAAATTTTGGCTCAAAGGAATTTACACAGTTCACAAACCCAACACGTTTTTCTCTATTAACTAGAGAGCATCTGTGTAAGAGATGATGTGGTTTGTATCAGATTCATAAGCAGAGTTGAACTAGATATGTTCCGTAAATATAGGAAACACAGTTCTTTTTTTTTTTTTTTTTTTTTTTTTTTGCGCATGCTCATGTTCCTTGCTGTATTGCAGACGCTGGAAAGAAGAGCATACTTTTTGCATTAAAATAGAGTGTGTTTCATGGATGAGAACACTGGTCAGAATTTCTCTTCAGAAACAGAAGTAAACCAAATGCACTGTGTCTTCCTACAAGCAAGAGTTCATTTCTGGTAATGGCAGTGAAATTTCGGCTCAAATGAATTTACACAGTTCACAAACCCAAAATATTTTTCACTATTAACTAGAGAGCATCTGTGTAAGAGATGCTGTGGTTTGTATCAGTTTCATAAGCAGAGTTGAACTAGATATGGTCCGTATGAATAGGAAACACAGTTCTTTTATTCTGGCCATGCTCATGTTTCTTCCTGTATTGCAGATCCTGGAATGAGGAGCATGCTAATTGCGTTAAAACAGACTGTGTATCATGGATGACAACACTTTTCTGAATTTCCCTTTAAATTCGGAGTTAAACTCCATGCGCTGTGTCTTCCTACAAGCAACCGTTCATTTCCTGTAAACCCAGTTATTTTTCAGCTCAAATGAATTTACACAGTTCACGAAACTAATACGATTTTCACTATTAACTAAAGAGCATCTAAGTAAGAGATGATGTGGTTTGTGTCAGTTTCATAGGCAGAGTTGAACTAGATATGGTCCATATGAGTAGCAGACACAGTTCTTTATTTCTGGGCAGTCTCATGTTCCTTGCTGTATTGCAAAGCTGGAAAGAAGAGCATGCATCTTGCGTTAAAACAGAGAGTGTTTCATGGATGAGAACACAGGTCTGAATTTCCCTTCAGAAATGGAGTTAAACCAAATGCTCTGTGTCTTCGGACAAGACAGATTTCATTTCCGGTAATCCCAGTTATTTTTCGGCTCAAATGATTTGACACAGTTCACGAAACCAATACGATTTACACTATTTACTTAAGAGCATCTATGTAAGAGATGATGTGATTTGTATCAGTTTCATAAGCAGTGTTGTACTAGATATGGTCCGTATGAGTAGGAAACACAGTTCTTTTTTGCTGGACATTCTAATGTTCCTTGCTGTATTGCAGACTCTGGAACGAAGAGCATGCTATTTCCGTTAAAACAGACTGTGTGTCATGAATGAGAACACTCTTCTCAATTTCCCTTCAGAAATGGAGTTAAACTCCATGCTCTGTGTCGTCCTACAAGCAAGAGTTCATTTCCGGTGAACCCAGTTATTTTTCGGATAAATTAATTTACACAGTTCACGAAACCAACAAGATTTACACTATTAACTAATGAGCATCTATGTAACAGATGATGTGGTTTGAATCAGTTTCATAAGCAGAATTGAACTTGATATGGTCCTTATGAGTAGGAAACACAGTTCTTTTTTCTGGGCATGCTCATGTTAATTGCTGTATTGCAGACGCTGAAAAGAAGAGCAAGCTTCTTCCGTTAAAACAGAGGGTCTGAATTTCCCTTCAGAGACTGAGTTTAACCAAAGGATTTGTGTCTTCCTACAAGTAAGAGTTCATTTCCAGTAAACCCAGTTATTTTTTGGCTCAAATGAATTTACACAGTTCACGAAACCAATACGATTTTCACTATTAACTAAAGAGCATCTATGTAAGAGATGATGTCCTTTGTATCAGTTTCATAAGCAGAGTTGAACTAGATATGGTACATATGAGTAGGAAACACAGTTCTTTTATTCTGGACATTCTCATATTCCTTAATGTATTGCAGATGCTGGAAAGAAGATCATGCTATTTGCGGTAAAAGGGAGTGTGTTTCATGGATGAGAACACTCTTCTGAATTTCCCTTCATAAATGGAATTAAACTCCATGCTCTGTATCATCCTACAAGCAAGAGTTCATTTCCGAGAAACCCAGTTATTTTTCGGCTCAAATGAATTTACACAGTTCACGAAACCAATACGATTTTCACTATTAAATAAAGAGCATCTATGTAAGAGATGATGTGTTTTGTATCAGTTTCATAAGCAGAGTTGAACTAGATATGGTCCATATGAGTAAGAAACACAGTTCTTTTTGTCTGTGTATGCTCATGTTCGTTGCTGTATTGCAGACGCTGAAAAGAAGAGCATGCTTCTTCCGTTAAAATGGAGTGTGTTTCATGGATGAGAACACTGGTCGAATTTCCCTTTAGAAACTGAGTTTAACCAAAGGATCTGTGTCTTCCTACAAGCAATATTTCATTTTCAGTAAACCCAGTTATTTTTCGGCTAAAATGAATTTACACGGTTCATGAAGCCAATACAATTTTCACTATTAACTAAAGAGCATCTATGTAAGAGATGATGTGGTTTGTATCAGTTTCATAAGCAGAGTTGAACTAGACATGGTCCGTATGAGTAGGAAACACAGTTCTTTTTTTCTGGGCATGCTCATGTTCTTGCTCGATTACAGACACTGAAAAGAAGAACATGCTTCTTCCGTTAAAACGGAGTGTGTTTCATGGATGAGAACACTGGTCTGAATTTCCCTTCAGAAACTGAGTTTAACCAAAGATCTGTGTCCCCCTACAAGCAAGAGTTCATTTCCGGTAAACCCAGTTATTTTTCGGCTCAAATGAATTTACACAGTTCACGAAACCAATACGATTTTCACTATTAACTAAAGAGCATCTATGTAAGAGATGATCTGGTTTGTTTCAGTTTCATAAGCAGAGTTGAAATAGATATGATCCGTATGAGTAGGAAACACAGTTCTTTAATTCTGGACATTCTCATGTTCCTTGCTGTATTGCAGATGCTGGAAAGAAGAGAATGCTATTTGCATTAAAAGGGAGTGTGTTTCATGGATGAGAACACTCTTCTGAATTTCCACTCAGAAATGGAGTTAAACTTCATGCTCTGTGTCGTCCTACAAGCAAGAGTTCATTTCAGTAAACCCAGTTATTTTGTGGTTCAAATGAGTTTACACAGTTCACGAAACCAATACGATTTTCACTATTAACTAAAAAGCATCTAAGTAAGAGATGATGTGGTTTGTATCAGTTTCATAGGCAGAGTTGAACTAGATATGGTCCATATGAGTAGCAGACACAGTTCTTTTTTTCTGGGCATGCTCATGTTCCTTGCTGTATTGCAAAGCTGGAAAGAAGAGAATGCATCTTGGGTAAAAACAGAGCGTGTTTCATGGATGAGAACACAGGTCTGAATTTCCCTTCAGAAATGGAGTTAAACCAAATGCTCTGTGTCTTCTGACAAGACAGAGTTCATTTCCGGTAAACCCAGTTATTTTTCGGCTCAAATGATTTGACACAGTTCACGAAACCAATACGATTTACACTATTTACTTAAGAGCATCTATGTAAGAGATGATGTGGTTTGTATCAGTTTCATAAGCAGTGTTGTACTAGATATGGTCCGTATGAGTAGGAAACACAGTTCTTTTTTTCTGGACTATCTCATGTTCCTTGCTGTATTGCAGACGCTGGAACGAAGAGCATGCTATTTCCGTTAAAACAGACTGTGTTTCATGAATGAGAACACTCTTCTGAATTTCCCTTCAGAAATGGAGTTAAACTCCATGCGCTGTGTCTTCCTACAAGCAAGAGTTCATTTCCGGTGAAACAAGGTATTTTTCAGATAAATTAATTTACACAGTTCACGAAACAAACAAGATTTTCACTATTAACTAATGAGCATCTATGTAACAGATGATGTGGTTTGAATCAGTTTCATAAGCAGAATTGAACTTGATATGGTCCTTATGAGTAGGAAACACAGTTCTTTTTTTCTGGGCATGCTCATGTTCCTTGATGTATTGCAGACGCTGAAAAGAAGAGCAAGCTTCTTCCGTTAAAACAGAGGGTCTTTCATGGATGAGAACACTGGTCTGAATTTCCCTTCAGAAACTGAGTTTAACCAAAGATCTGTGTCCCCCTACAAGCAAGAGTTCATTTCCGGTAAACCCAGTTATTTTTCGGCTCAAATGAATTTACACAGTTCAGGAAACCAATACGATTTTCACTATTAACTAAAGAGCATCTATGTAAGAGATGATCTGGTTTGTTTCAGTTTCATAAGCAGAGTTGAAATAGATATGGTCCGTATGAGTAGGAAACACAGTTCTTTAATTCTGGACATTCTCATGTTCCTTGCTGTATTGCAGATGCTGGAAAGAAGAGAATGCTATTTGCATTAAAAGGGAGTGTGTTTCATGGATGAGAACACTCTTCTGAATTTCCGCTCAGAAATGGAGTTAAACTTCATGCTCTGTGTCGTCCTACAAGCAAGAGTTCATTTCAGTAAACCCAGTTATTTTGTGGTTCAAATGAGTTTACACAGTTCACGAAACCAATACGATTTTCACTATTAACTAAAAAGCATCTAAGTAAGAGATGATGTGGTTTGTATCAGTTTCATAGGCAGAGTTGAACTAGATATGGTCCATATGAGTAGCAGACACAGTTCTTTTTTTCTGGGCATGCTCATGTTCCTTGCTGTATTGCAAAGCTGGAAAGAAGAGAATGCATCTTGGGTAAAAACAGAGCGTGTTTCATGGATGAGAACACAGGTCTGAATTTCCCTTCAGAAATGGAGTTAAACCAAATGCTCTGTGTCTTCTGACAAGACAGAGTTCATTTCCGGTAAACCCAGTTATTTTTCGGCTCAAATGATTTGACACAGTTCACGAAACCAATACGATTTACACTATTTACTTAAGAGCATCTATGTAAGAGATGATGTGGTTTGTATCAGTTTCATAAGCAGTGTTGTACTAGATATGGTCCGTATGAGTAGGAAACACAGTTCTTTTTTTCTGGACTATCTCATGTTCCTTGCTGTATTGCAGACGCTGGAACGAAGAGCATGCTATTTCCGTTAAAACAGACTGTGTTTCATGAATGAGAACACTCTTCTGAATTTCCCTTCAGAAATGGAGTTAAACTCCATGCGCTGTGTCTTCCTACAAGCAAGAGTTCATTTCCGGTGAACCAAGGTATTTTTCAGATAAATTAATTTACACAGTTCACGAAACAAACAAGATTTACACTATTAACTAATGAGCATCTATGTAACAGATGATGTGGTTTGAATCAGTTTCATAAGCAGAATTGAACTTGATATGGTCCTTATGAGTAGGAAACACAGTTCTTTTTTTTCTGGGCATGCTCATGTTCCTTGATGTATTGCAGACGCTGAAAAGAAGAGCAAGCTTCTTCCGTTAAAACAGAGGGTCTTTCATGGATGAGAACACTGGTCTGAATTTCCCTTCAGAGACTGAGTTTAACCAAAGGATTTGTGTCTTCCTACAAGTAAGATTTCATTTCCGGTAAACCCAGTTATTTTTTGGCTCAAATGAATTTACACAGTTCAGGAAACCAATACGATTTTCACTATTAACTAAAGAGCATCTATGTAACAGATGATGTGGTTTGTATCAGTTTCATAAGCAGAGTTGAACTAGATATGGTCCGTATGAGTAGGAAACACAGTTCTTTTATTCTGGACATTCTCATGTTCCTTACTGTATTGCAGACGCTGGAAAGAAGAGCATGCTATTTGCGATAAAAGGGAGTGTGTTTCATGGATGAGAACACTCTTCTGAATTTCCCTTCATAAATGGAATTAAACTCCATGCTCTGTATCATCCTACAAGCAAGAGTTCATTTCCGAGAAACCCAGTTATTTTTCGGTTCAAATGAATTTACACAGTTCACGAAACCAATATGATTTTCACTATTAACTAAAGAGCATCTCTGTAAGAGATGATGTGGTTTGTATCGAAGTTTCATAAGCAGAGTTGAACTAGATATGATCTGTATGAGTAGGAAACACAGTTCTTTTTTTCTGGCCATGCTCATGTTTCTTGCAGTATTGAAGATGATGTAAAGAAGAGCATGCTCCTTGCGTTAAAACAGACTGTGTATCATGGATGAGAACACTCTTCTGAATTTCCCTATAGAATCGGAGTTAAACTCCGTGCTCTGTGTCTTCCTTCAAGCAAGAGTTCATTTCCCGAAATCCCAGTTATTTTTCGGGTCAAATGAATTTACACAGTTCACGAAACCAATACAATTTTCACTATTAAATAAAGAGCATCTAGGTAAGAGATGATGTGTTTTGTATCAGTTTCATAAGCAGAGTTGAACTAGATATGGTCCGTATGAGTGGGAAACAAAGTTCTTTTTGTCTGTGCATGCTCATGTTCGTTGCTGTATTGCAGACGATGAAAAGAAGAGCATGCGCTCCGTTAAAATGGAGTGTGTTTCATGGATGAGAACACTGGTCTCAATTTCCCTTCAGAAACTAAATTTAACCAAAGATCTGTGTCTCCCTACAAGCAAGAGTTCATTTCCGGTAAACCCAGTTATTTTTCGGCTCAAATGAATTTACACAGTTCACGAAACCAATACGATTTTCACTATTAACTAAAGAGCATCTCTGTAAGAGATGATGTGGTTTGTATCAGTTTCATAAGCAGAGTTGAACTAGATATGGTCCATATGAGTAGGAAACACAGTTCTTTTATTCTGGACATTCTCATGTTCCTTACTGTATTGTAGACGCTGGAAAGAAGAGCATGCTATTTGCGTTAAAAGGGAGTGTTTTTCATGGATGAGAACACTCTTCTGAATTTCCCTTCATAAATGGAATTAAACTCCATGCTCTGTATCATCCTACAAGCAAGAGTTCATTTCTGAGAAACCCAGTTATTTTTCGGCTCAAATGAATTTACACAGTTCACGAAAACAATACGATTTTCACTATTAAGTAAAGAGCATCTCTGTAAGAGATGATGTGGTTTGTATCAGTTTCATAAGCAGAGTTGAACTAGATATGGTCCATATGAGTAGGAAACACAGTTCTTTTTTTCTGGCCATGCTCATGTTTCTTGCAGTATTGAAGATGATGTAAAGAAGAGCTTGCTTCTTGCGTTAAAACAGACTGTGTATCATGGATGAGAACACTCTTCTGAGTTTCCCTATAGAATGGGAGTTAAACTCCATGCTCTGTGTCTTCCTTCAAGCAAGAGTTCATTTCCCGAAAACCCAGTTATTTTTCGGCTCAAATGAATTTACACAGTTCACGAAACCAATACAATTTTCACTATTAATTTAAAAGCATCTATGTAAGAGATGATGTGTTTTGTATCAGTTTCATAAGCAGAGTTGAACTAGATATGGTCCGTATGAGTGGGAAACACAGTTCTTTTTGTCTGTGCATGCTCATGTTCGTTGCTGTATTGCAGACGATGAAAAGAAGAGCATGCGCTCCGTTAAAATGGAGTGTGTTTCATGGATGAGAACACTGGTCTGAATTTCCCTTCAGACACTGAGTTTAAACAAAGGATCTGTGTCTTCCTACAATCAAGGGTTCATTTCCGTTAAACCCAGTTATTTTTCGGCTAAAATGAATTTACACAGTTCACGAAACCAATACGATTTTCAGTATTACCTAAAGAGCATCTATGTAAGAGATGATGTGGTTTGTAACAGTTTCATAGGCAGAGTTGAACTAGATATGGTGCCTATGGGTAGGAGACACAGTTCTTATTTTCTGGGCATGCTCATGTTGCTTGCTGTATTGCAAAGCTGGAAAGAAGAGCATGCATCTTGCGTTAAAACAGAGAGTGTTTCATGGATGAGAACACTCTTCTGAATTTCCCTTCAGAAATGGAGTTAAACTCCATGCTCTGTGTTGTCCTAAAAGCAAGAGTTCATTTCCGATGAACCCAGTTATTTTTCGGCTAAAATGAATTTACACAGTTCACGAAACCAACAAGATTTACACTATTAACTAAAGAGCATCTATGTAACAGATGGTGTGGTTGGAATCAGTTTCAAAAGCAGAATTGAACTTGATAAGGTCCGTATGAGTAGGAAACACAGTTCTTTTTTTCTGGGCAGGCTCATGTTCCTTGCTGTATTGCAGACGCTGGAAAGAAGAGCATGCTTCTTCCGTTAAAACAAAGTGTCTTTCATGGATGAGAACACTGGTCTGAATTTCCCTTCAGAAACTGAGTTTAACCAAAGTATTTGTGTCTTCCTACAAGCAAGCGTTCATTTCTGGTAAAGGCAGTGAATTTTCGGCTCAAATGAATTTACACAGTTCACAAACACAACACGTTTTTCACTATTAACTAAAGAACACCTATATAAGGGATGCTGTGGTTTGTATTAGTTGCATAAGCAGAGTTGACCTAGATATTGGCTGTATGAGTAGGAAACACAGTTCTTTTTTTCTGGCCATGCTCATGTTTCTTGCTGAATTGCAGATGCTGGAAAGAAGAGCATGCTTCTTGTATTAAAACAGACTTTGTTTCATTGATGAGAACACTTTTCTGAATTTCTGTTCAGAAATGGAATTAAACTCCAGGCTCCGTGTCAACTTACAAGCTAGAGTTCATTTCCGGGAAACCCAGTTATTTTTCGCCTCAAAAGTTTTTTTACAGTTCATGAAAGCAACACGATTTACACTATTAACTAAGGTGCATCTATGTAACATATAATGTGTTGTGTATCAGTTTCATAAGCAGAGTTGACCTAGATATGGTCCGTATGAGTAGGAAACACAGTTCTTTTTTTCTGTGCATGTTCATGTTCCTTGCTGTATTACAGACTCTGAAAAGAAGAGCATGCTTCTTCCGTTAAAACGTAGTGTGTTTCATGGATGAGAACACTGGTCTGAATTTCCCTTCAGAAACTGAGTTTAACCAAAGGCTCTGTGTCTTCCTACAAGCAAGAGTTCATTTCCGGTAAACCCTGTTATTTTTCGGCTAAAATGAATTTACACAGTTCACGAAACCAATACGATTTTCACTATTACCTAAAGAGCATCTATGTAAGAGATGATGTGTTTTGTATCAGTTTCATAAGCAGACTTGAACTAGATATGGTCCGTATGAGTAGGAAACACAGCTCTTTTTTTCTGGGCATGGTCATGTTTCTTGCTGTATTGCAGATGCTGGAAAGAAGAGCATGCTTCTTGCATTAAAACAGACTGTGTTTCATTAATGAGAACACTTTTCTGAATTTCCTTTTAGAATCAGAGTTTAACGCCATGCTCTGTGTCTTCCTACAAGCAAGAGTTCATTTCCCGTAAACCCAGTTATTTTACGGTCAAATGAATTTACAAAGTTCACAAAACCAATACGATTTTCACTATTAACTAAAGAGCATCTATGTAAGAGATGATGTGGTTTGTGTCAGTTTCATAGGCAGAGTTGAACTAGATATGGTCCATATGAGTAGCAGACACAGTTCTTTATTTCTGGGCAGTCTCATGTTCCTTGCTGTATTGCAAAGCTGGAAAGAAGAGCATGCATCTTGCGTTAAAACAGAGAGTGTTTCATGGATGAGAACACAGGTCTGAATTTCCCTTCAGAAATGGAGTTAAACCAAATGCTCTGTGTCTTCGGACAAGACAGATTTCATTTCCGGTAATCCCAGTTATTTTTCGGCTCAAATGATTTGACACAGTTCACGAAACCAATACGATTTACACTATTTACTTAAGAGCATCTATGTAAGAGATGATGTGATTTGTATCAGTTTCATAAGCAGTGTTGTACTAGATATGGTCCGTATGAGTAGGAAACACAGTTCTTTTTTGCTGGACATTCTAATGTTCCTTGCTGTATTGCAGACTCTGGAACGAAGAGCATGCTATTTCCGTTAAAACAGACTGTGTGTCATGAATGAGAACACTCTTCTCAATTTCCCTTCAGAAATGGAGTTAAACTCCATGCTCTGTGTCGTCCTACAAGCAAGAGTTCATTTCCGGTGAACCCAGTTATTTTTCGGATAAATTAATTTACACAGTTCACGAAACCAACAAGATTTACACTATTAACTAATGAGCATCTATGTAACAGATGATGTGGTTTGAATCAGTTTCATAAGCAGAATTGAACTTGATATGGTCCTTATGAGTAGGAAACACAGTTCTTTTTTCTGGGCATGCTCATGTTAATTGCTGTATTGCAGACGCTGAAAAGAAGAGCAAGCTTCTTCCGTTAAAACAGAGGGTCTGAATTTCCCTTCAGAGACTGAGTTTAACCAAAGGATTTGTGTCTTCCTACAAGTAAGAGTTCATTTCCAGTAAACCCAGTTATTTTTTGGCTCAAATGAATTTACACAGTTCACGAAACCAATACGATTTTCACTATTAACTAAAGAGCATCTATGTAAGAGATGATGTCCTTTGTATCAGTTTCATAAGCAGAGTTGAACTAGATATGGTACATATGAGTAGGAAACACAGTTCTTTTATTCTGGACATTCTCATATTCCTTAATGTATTGCAGATGCTGGAAAGAAGATCATGCTATTTGCGGTAAAAGGGAGTGTGTTTCATGGATGAGAACACTCTTCTGAATTTCCCTTCATAAATGGAATTAAACTCCATGCTCTGTATCATCCTACAAGCAAGAGTTCATTTCCGAGAAACCCAGTTATTTTTCGGCTCAAATGAATTTACACAGTTCACGAAACCAATACGATTTTCACTATTAAATAAAGAGCATCTATGTAAGAGATGATGTGTTTTGTATCAGTTTCATAAGCAGAGTTGAACTAGATATGGTCCATATGAGTAAGAAACACAGTTCTTTTTGTCTGTGTATGCTCATGTTCGTTGCTGTATTGCAGACGCTGAAAAGAAGAGCATGCTTCTTCCGTTAAAATGGAGTGTGTTTCATGGATGAGAACACTGGTCGAATTTCCCTTTAGAAACTGAGTTTAACCAAAGGATCTGTGTCTTCCTACAAGCAATATTTCATTTTCAGTAAACCCAGTTATTTTTCGGCTAAAATGAATTTACACGGTTCATGAAGCCAATACAATTTTCACTATTAACTAAAGAGCATCTATGTAAGAGATGATGTGGTTTGTATCAGTTTCATAAGCAGAGTTGAACTAGACATGGTCCGTATGAGTAGGAAACACAGTTCTTTTTTTCTGGGCATGCTCATGTTCTTGCTCGATTACAGACACTGAAAAGAAGAACATGCTTCTTCCGTTAAAACGGAGTGTGTTTCATGGATGAGAACACTGGTCTGAATTTCCCTTCAGAAACTGAGTTTAACCAAAGATCTGTGTCCCCCTACAAGCAAGAGTTCATTTCCGGTAAACCCAGTTATTTTTCGGCTCAAATGAATTTACACAGTTCACGAAACCAATACGATTTTCACTATTAACTAAAGAGCATCTATGTAAGAGATGATCTGGTTTGTTTCAGTTTCATAAGCAGAGTTGAAATAGATATGATCCGTATGAGTAGGAAACACAGTTCTTTAATTCTGGACATTCTCATGTTCCTTGCTGTATTGCAGATGCTGGAAAGAAGAGAATGCTATTTGCATTAAAAGGGAGTGTGTTTCATGGATGAGAACACTCTTCTGAATTTCCACTCAGAAATGGAGTTAAACTTCATGCTCTGTGTCGTCCTACAAGCAAGAGTTCATTTCAGTAAACCCAGTTATTTTGTGGTTCAAATGAGTTTACACAGTTCACGAAACCAATACGATTTTCACTATTAACTAAAAAGCATCTAAGTAAGAGATGATGTGGTTTGTATCAGTTTCATAGGCAGAGTTGAACTAGATATGGTCCATATGAGTAGCAGACACAGTTCTTTTTTTCTGGGCATGCTCATGTTCCTTGCTGTATTGCAAAGCTGGAAAGAAGAGAATGCATCTTGGGTAAAAACAGAGCGTGTTTCATGGATGAGAACACAGGTCTGAATTTCCCTTCAGAAATGGAGTTAAACCAAATGCTCTGTGTCTTCTGACAAGACAGAGTTCATTTCCGGTAAACCCAGTTATTTTTCGGCTCAAATGATTTGACACAGTTCACGAAACCAATACGATTTACACTATTTACTTAAGAGCATCTATGTAAGAGATGATGTGGTTTGTATCAGTTTCATAAGCAGTGTTGTACTAGATATGGTCCGTATGAGTAGGAAACACAGTTCTTTTTTTCTGGACTATCTCATGTTCCTTGCTGTATTGCAGACGCTGGAACGAAGAGCATGCTATTTCCGTTAAAACAGACTGTGTTTCATGAATGAGAACACTCTTCTGAATTTCCCTTCAGAAATGGAGTTAAACTCCATGCGCTGTGTCTTCCTACAAGCAAGAGTTCATTTCCGGTGAAACAAGGTATTTTTCAGATAAATTAATTTACACAGTTCACGAAACAAACAAGATTTTCACTATTAACTAATGAGCATCTATGTAACAGATGATGTGGTTTGAATCAGTTTCATAAGCAGAATTGAACTTGATATGGTCCTTATGAGTAGGAAACACAGTTCTTTTTTTCTGGGCATGCTCATGTTCCTTGATGTATTGCAGACGCTGAAAAGAAGAGCAAGCTTCTTCCGTTAAAACAGAGGGTCTTTCATGGATGAGAACACTGGTCTGAATTTCCCTTCAGAAACTGAGTTTAACCAAAGATCTGTGTCCCCCTACAAGCAAGAGTTCATTTCCGGTAAACCCAGTTATTTTTCGGCTCAAATGAATTTACACAGTTCAGGAAACCAATACGATTTTCACTATTAACTAAAGAGCATCTATGTAAGAGATGATCTGGTTTGTTTCAGTTTCATAAGCAGAGTTGAAATAGATATGGTCCGTATGAGTAGGAAACACAGTTCTTTAATTCTGGACATTCTCATGTTCCTTGCTGTATTGCAGATGCTGGAAAGAAGAGAATGCTATTTGCATTAAAAGGGAGTGTGTTTCATGGATGAGAACACTCTTCTGAATTTCCGCTCAGAAATGGAGTTAAACTTCATGCTCTGTGTCGTCCTACAAGCAAGAGTTCATTTCAGTAAACCCAGTTATTTTGTGGTTCAAATGAGTTTACACAGTTCACGAAACCAATACGATTTTCACTATTAACTAAAAAGCATCTAAGTAAGAGATGATGTGGTTTGTATCAGTTTCATAGGCAGAGTTGAACTAGATATGGTCCATATGAGTAGCAGACACAGTTCTTTTTTTCTGGGCATGCTCATGTTCCTTGCTGTATTGCAAAGCTGGAAAGAAGAGAATGCATCTTGGGTAAAAACAGAGCGTGTTTCATGGATGAGAACACAGGTCTGAATTTCCCTTCAGAAATGGAGTTAAACCAAATGCTCTGTGTCTTCTGACAAGACAGAGTTCATTTCCGGTAAACCCAGTTATTTTTCGGCTCAAATGATTTGACACAGTTCACGAAACCAATACGATTTACACTATTTACTTAAGAGCATCTATGTAAGAGATGATGTGGTTTGTATCAGTTTCATAAGCAGTGTTGTACTAGATATGGTCCGTATGAGTAGGAAACACAGTTCTTTTTTTCTGGACTATCTCATGTTCCTTGCTGTATTGCAGACGCTGGAACGAAGAGCATGCTATTTCCGTTAAAACAGACTGTGTTTCATGAATGAGAACACTCTTCTGAATTTCCCTTCAGAAATGGAGTTAAACTCCATGCGCTGTGTCTTCCTACAAGCAAGAGTTCATTTCCGGTGAACCAAGGTATTTTTCAGATAAATTAATTTACACAGTTCACGAAACAAACAAGATTTACACTATTAACTAATGAGCATCTATGTAACAGATGATGTGGTTTGAATCAGTTTCATAAGCAGAATTGAACTTGATATGGTCCTTATGAGTAGGAAACACAGTTCTTTTTTTTCTGGGCATGCTCATGTTCCTTGATGTATTGCAGACGCTGAAAAGAAGAGCAAGCTTCTTCCGTTAAAACAGAGGGTCTTTCATGGATGAGAACACTGGTCTGAATTTCCCTTCAGAGACTGAGTTTAACCAAAGGATTTGTGTCTTCCTACAAGTAAGATTTCATTTCCGGTAAACCCAGTTATTTTTTGGCTCAAATGAATTTACACAGTTCAGGAAACCAATACGATTTTCACTATTAACTAAAGAGCATCTATGTAACAGATGATGTGGTTTGTATCAGTTTCATAAGCAGAGTTGAACTAGATATGGTCCGTATGAGTAGGAAACACAGTTCTTTTATTCTGGACATTCTCATGTTCCTTACTGTATTGCAGACGCTGGAAAGAAGAGCATGCTATTTGCGATAAAAGGGAGTGTGTTTCATGGATGAGAACACTCTTCTGAATTTCCCTTCATAAATGGAATTAAACTCCATGCTCTGTATCATCCTACAAGCAAGAGTTCATTTCCGAGAAACCCAGTTATTTTTCGGTTCAAATGAATTTACACAGTTCACGAAACCAATATGATTTTCACTATTAACTAAAGAGCATCTCTGTAAGAGATGATGTGGTTTGTATCGAAGTTTCATAAGCAGAGTTGAACTAGATATGATCTGTATGAGTAGGAAACACAGTTCTTTTTTTCTGGCCATGCTCATGTTTCTTGCAGTATTGAAGATGATGTAAAGAAGAGCATGCTCCTTGCGTTAAAACAGACTGTGTATCATGGATGAGAACACTCTTCTGAATTTCCCTATAGAATCGGAGTTAAACTCCGTGCTCTGTGTCTTCCTTCAAGCAAGAGTTCATTTCCCGAAATCCCAGTTATTTTTCGGGTCAAATGAATTTACACAGTTCACGAAACCAATACAATTTTCACTATTAAATAAAGAGCATCTAGGTAAGAGATGATGTGTTTTGTATCAGTTTCATAAGCAGAGTTGAACTAGATATGGTCCGTATGAGTGGGAAACAAAGTTCTTTTTGTCTGTGCATGCTCATGTTCGTTGCTGTATTGCAGACGATGAAAAGAAGAGCATGCGCTCCGTTAAAATGGAGTGTGTTTCATGGATGAGAACACTGGTCTCAATTTCCCTTCAGAAACTAAATTTAACCAAAGATCTGTGTCTCCCTACAAGCAAGAGTTCATTTCCGGTAAACCCAGTTATTTTTCGGCTCAAATGAATTTACACAGTTCACGAAACCAATACGATTTTCACTATTAACTAAAGAGCATCTCTGTAAGAGATGATGTGGTTTGTATCAGTTTCATAAGCAGAGTTGAACTAGATATGGTCCATATGAGTAGGAAACACAGTTCTTTTATTCTGGACATTCTCATGTTCCTTACTGTATTGTAGACGCTGGAAAGAAGAGCATGCTATTTGCGTTAAAAGGGAGTGTTTTTCATGGATGAGAACACTCTTCTGAATTTCCCTTCATAAATGGAATTAAACTCCATGCTCTGTATCATCCTACAAGCAAGAGTTCATTTCTGAGAAACCCAGTTATTTTTCGGCTCAAATGAATTTACACAGTTCACGAAAACAATACGATTTTCACTATTAAGTAAAGAGCATCTCTGTAAGAGATGATGTGGTTTGTATCAGTTTCATAAGCAGAGTTGAACTAGATATGGTCCATATGAGTAGGAAACACAGTTCTTTTTTTCTGGCCATGCTCATGTTTCTTGCAGTATTGAAGATGATGTAAAGAAGAGCTTGCTTCTTGCGTTAAAACAGACTGTGTATCATGGATGAGAACACTCTTCTGAGTTTCCCTATAGAATGGGAGTTAAACTCCATGCTCTGTGTCTTCCTTCAAGCAAGAGTTCATTTCCCGAAAACCCAGTTATTTTTCGGCTCAAATGAATTTACACAGTTCACGAAACCAATACAATTTTCACTATTAATTTAAAAGCATCTATGTAAGAGATGATGTGTTTTGTATCAGTTTCATAAGCAGAGTTGAACTAGATATGGTCCGTATGAGTGGGAAACACAGTTCTTTTTGTCTGTGCATGCTCATGTTCGTTGCTGTATTGCAGACGATGAAAAGAAGAGCATGCGCTCCGTTAAAATGGAGTGTGTTTCATGGATGAGAACACTGGTCTGAATTTCCCTTCAGACACTGAGTTTAAACAAAGGATCTGTGTCTTCCTACAATCAAGGGTTCATTTCCGTTAAACCCAGTTATTTTTCGGCTAAAATGAATTTACACAGTTCACGAAACCAATACGATTTTCAGTATTACCTAAAGAGCATCTATGTAAGAGATGATGTGGTTTGTAACAGTTTCATAGGCAGAGTTGAACTAGATATGGTGCCTATGGGTAGGAGACACAGTTCTTATTTTCTGGGCATGCTCATGTTGCTTGCTGTATTGCAAAGCTGGAAAGAAGAGCATGCATCTTGCGTTAAAACAGAGAGTGTTTCATGGATGAGAACACTCTTCTGAATTTCCCTTCAGAAATGGAGTTAAACTCCATGCTCTGTGTCGTCCTAAAAGCAAGAGTTCATTTCCGATGAACCCAGTTATTTTTCGGCTAAAATGAATTTACACAGTTCACGAAACCAACAAGATTTACACTATTAACTAAAGAGCATCTATGTAACAGATGGTGTGGTTGGAATCAGTTTCAAAAGCAGAATTGAACTTGATAAGGTCCGTATGAGTAGGAAACACAGTTCTTTTTTTCTGAGCAGGCTCATGTTCCTTGCTGTATTGCAGACGCTGGAAAGAAGAGCATGCTTCTTCCGTTAAAACAAAGTGTCTTTCATGGATGAGAACACTGGTCTGAATTTCCCTTCAGAAACTGAGTTTAACCAAAGTATTTGTGTCTTCCTACAAGCAAGCGTTCATTTCTGGTAAAGGCAGTGAATTTTCGGCTCAAATGAATTTACACAGTTCACAAACACAACACGTTTTTCACTATTAACTAAAGAACACCTATATAAGGGATGCTGTGGTTTGTATTAGTTGCATAAGCAGAGTTGACCTAGATATTGGCTGTATGAGTAGGAAACACAGTTCTTTTTTTCTGGCCATGCTCATGTTTCTTGCTGAATTGCAGATGCTGGAAAGAAGAGCATGCTTCTTGTATTAAAACAGACTTTGTTTCATTGATGAGAACACTTTTCTGAATTTCTGTTCAGAAATGGAATTAAACTCCAGGCTCCGTGTCAACTTACAAGCTAGAGTTCATTTCCGGGAAACCCAGTTATTTTTCGCCTCAAAAGTTTTTTTACAGTTCATGAAAGCAACACGATTTACACTATTAACTAAGGTGCATCTATGTAACATATAATGTGTTGTGTATCAGTTTCATAAGCAGAGTTGACCTAGATATGGTCCGTATGAGTAGGAAACACAGTTCTTTTTTTCTGTGCATGTTCATGTTCCTTGCTGTATTACAGACTCTGAAAAGAAGAGCATGCTTCTTCCGTTAAAACGTAGTGTGTTTCATGGATGAGAACACTGGTCTGAATTTCCCTTCAGAAACTGAGTTTAACCAAAGGCTCTGTGTCTTCCTACAAGCAAGAGTTCATTTCCGGTAAACCCTGTTATTTTTCGGCTAAAATGAATTTACACAGTTCACGAAACCAATACGATTTTCACTATTACCTAAAGAGCATCTATGTAAGAGATGATGTGTTTTGTATCAGTTTCATAAGCAGACTTGAACTAGATATGGTCCGTATGAGTAGGAAACACAGCTCTTTTTTTCTGGGCATGGTCATGTTTCTTGCTGTATTGCAGATGCTGGAAAGAAGAGCATGCTTCTTGCATTAAAACAGACTGTGTTTCATTAATGAGAACACTTTTCTGAATTTCCTTTTAGAATCAGAGTTTAACGCCATGCTCTGTGTCTTCCTACAAGCAAGAGTTCATTTCCCGTAAACCCAGTTATTTTACGGTCAAATGAATTTACAAAGTTCACAAAACCAATACGATTTTCACTATTAACTAAAGAGCATCTATGTAAGAGATGATGTGGTTTGTATCAGTTTCATAAGCAGTGTGGAACTAGATATGGTCCGCATGAGTAGGAATCGCAGTTCTTTTTCTCTGGGCATGCTCATGTTCCTTGCTGTATTCCAGACGCTGGAAAGAAGATAATGCTATTTGCGTTAAAACTGAGTGTGTTTCATGGATGAGGACACTGGTCTGAGTTTCCCTTCAGAAACTGAGTTTAACCAACGGATCTGTGTCTTCCTACAAGCAAGAGTTCATTTCCACTAAACCCAGTTATTTTACGGTCAAATGAATTTACACAGTTCACGAAACCAATACGATTTTCACTATTAACTAAAGAGCATCTATGTAAGAGATTATGTGGTTTGTTTCTGTTTCATAAGCATAGTTGAACTAGATATGGTCCGTCTGAATAGGAAACACAGTTCTTTTTTTCTGGGCATGCTCTTGTTCCTTGCTGTAATGCAGACGCTGGAAAGAAGAGCATGCTTCTTCCGTTCAAATGGAGTTTGTTTCATGGATGAGAACACTGGTCTATATTTCCCTTCAGAAACTGAGTTTAACCAAAGGATCTGTGTCACCCTACATGCAAGAGTTCATTTCCAGTAAACCCAGTTATTTTTCGGTCAAATGAATTTACACAGTTCACAAAACCAATACGATTTTCACTATTACCTATAGAGCATCTATGTAAGAGATGATGTGGTTTGTATCAGTTTCATAAGCAGAGTGGAACTAGATATGGTCCTTATGAATAGGAATCGCAGTTCTTTTTTTCTGGACATTCTCATGTTCCTTGCAGTATTGCAGACGCTGGAAAGAAGAGCATGCTATTTGCTTTAAAAGGGAGTGTGTTTCATGGATGAGAACACTCTTCTGAATTTCCGTTCAGAAATGGAGTTAAACTCCATGCTCTGTATCGTCCTAGAAGCAAGAGTTCATTTCCGGTAAACCCAGGTATTATTTGTTCAAATATATTTACACAGTTCACGAAATCTATACGATTTTCACTATTAACTAAAGAGAATCTAAGTAAGAGATGATGTGGTTTGTATCAGTTTCATAGGCAGAGTTGAACTAGATATGGTCCGTATGGGTAGGAGACACAGTTCTTTTGTTCTGGGCATGCTCATGATGCTTGCTGTATTGCAAAGCTGGAAAGAAGAGCATGCATGTTGCGTTAAAACAGAGAGTGTTTCATGGATGAGAACACAGGTCTGAATTATCCTTCAGAAATCGGGTTAAACCAAATGCTCTGTGTTTTCGGACAAGACCGAGTTCATTTCCGGTAAACCCAGTTAATTTTTCGGCTCAAATGATTTTACACAGTTCACGAAACCAATACGATTTTCACTATTAACTTAAGAGCATCTATGTAAGAGATGATGTGGTTTGTATCAGTTTGATAAGCAGTGTTGAACTAGATATGGTCCATATGAGTAGGAAACACAGTTCTTTTTTTCTGGACTTTCTCATGTTCCTTGCTGTATTGCAGACACTGGAAAGAAGAGCATGCTATTTCCGTTAAAACAGACTATGTTTCATGGATGAGAACACTCTTCTGAATTTCCCTTCAGAAACTGAGTTTAACCAAGGCTCTGTGTCTTCCTACAAGCAAGAGTTCATTTCCCGAAAACCCACTTATTTTTCAGATAAAATGAATTTACACAGTTCACGAAACCAATACGATTTTCACTATTACCTAATGAGCATCTATGTAAGAGATGTTGTGTTTTTTGTCAGTTTCATAAGCAGACTTGAACTAGATATGGTCCGTATGAGTAGGAAACTCAGTTCATTTTTTCCGGCCATGCTCATGTTTCTTGCTGTATTGCAGACACTGGAAAGAAGAGCATGCTATTTCCGTTAAAAGAGACTGTGTTTCATTGATGAGAACACTTTTCTGAATTTCCTTTTAGAATCGGATTTTAACGCCATGCTCTGTGTCTTCCTACAAACAACTGTTCATTTCCGGTAAACCCAGTTATTTTTCGGCTCAAATGATTTTACACAGTTCACGAAACCAATACGATTTTCACTATTACCTAAAGAGCATCTATGTAAGAGATGATGTGTTTTGTATCAGTTTCATAAGCAGACTTGAACTAGATATGGTCCGTATGAGTAGGAAACACAGCTCTTTTTTTCTGGGCATGGTCATGTTTCTTGCTGTATTGCAGATGCTGGAAAGAAGAGCATGCTTCTTGCATTAAAACAGACTGTGTTTCATTAATGAGAACACTTTTCTGAATTTCCTTTTAGAATCAGAGTTTAACGCCATGCTCTGTGTCTTCCTACAAGCAAGAGTTCATTTCCCGTAAACCCAGTTATTTTACGGTCAAATGAATTTACAAAGTTCACAAAACCAATACGATTTTCACTATTAACTAAAGAGCATCTATGTAAGAGATGATGTGGTTTGTATCAGTTTCATAAGCAGTGTGGAACTAGATATGGTCCGCATGAGTAGGAATCGCAGTTCTTTTTCTCTGGGCATGCTCATGTTCCTTGCTGTATTCCAGACGCTGGAAAGAAGATAATGCTATTTGCGTTAAAACTGAGTGTGTTTCATGGATGAGGACACTGGTCTGAGTTTCCCTTCAGAAACTGAGTTTAACCAACGGATCTGTGTCTTCCTACAAGCAAGAGTTCATTTCCACTAAACCCAGTTATTTTACGGTCAAATGAATTTACACAGTTCACGAAACCAATACGATTTTCACTATTAACTAAAGAGCATCTATGTAAGAGATTATGTGGTTTGTTTCTGTTTCATAAGCATAGTTGAACTAGATATGGTCCGTCTGAATAGGAAACACAGTTCTTTTTTTCTGGGCATGCTCTTGTTCCTTGCTGTAATGCAGACGCTGGAAAGAAGAGCATGCTTCTTCCGTTCAAATGGAGTTTGTTTCATGGATGAGAACACTGGTCTATATTTCCCTTCAGAAACTGAGTTTAACCAAAGGATCTGTGTCACCCTACATGCAAGAGTTCATTTCCAGTAAACCCAGTTATTTTTCGGTCAAATGAATTTACACAGTTCACAAAACCAATACGATTTTCACTATTACCTATAGAGCATCTATGTAAGAGATGATGTGGTTTGTATCAGTTTCATAAGCAGAGTGGAACTAGATATGGTCCTTATGAATAGGAATCGCAGTTCTTTTTTTCTGGACATTCTCATGTTCCTTGCAGTATTGCAGACGCTGGAAAGAAGAGCATGCTATTTGCTTTAAAAGGGAGTGTGTTTCATGGATGAGAACACTCTTCTGAATTTCCGTTCAGAAATGGAGTTAAACTCCATGCTCTGTATCGTCCTAGAAGCAAGAGTTCATTTCCGGTAAACCCAGGTATTATTTGTTCAAATATATTTACACAGTTCACGAAATCTATACGATTTTCACTATTAACTAAAGAGAATCTAAGTAAGAGATGATGTGGTTTGTATCAGTTTCATAGGCAGAGTTGAACTAGATATGGTCCGTATGGGTAGGAGACACAGTTCTTTTGTTCTGGGCATGCTCATGATGCTTGCTGTATTGCAAAGCTGGAAAGAAGAGCATGCATGTTGCGTTAAAACAGAGAGTGTTTCATGGATGAGAACACAGGTCTGAATTATCCTTCAGAAATCGGGTTAAACCAAATGCTCTGTGTTTTCGGACAAGACCGAGTTCATTTCCGGTAAACCCAGTTAATTTTTCGGCTCAAATGATTTTACACAGTTCACGAAACCAATACGATTTTCACTATTAACTTAAGAGCATCTATGTAAGAGATGATGTGGTTTGTATCAGTTTGATAAGCAGTGTTGAACTAGATATGGTCCATATGAGTAGGAAACACAGTTCTTTTTTTCTGGACTTTCTCATGTTCCTTGCTGTATTGCAGACACTGGAAAGAAGAGCATGCTATTTCCGTTAAAACAGACTATGTTTCATGGATGAGAACACTCTTCTGAATTTCCCTTCAGAAACTGAGTTTAACCAAGGCTCTGTGTCTTCCTACAAGCAAGAGTTCATTTCCCGAAAACCCACTTATTTTTCAGATAAAATGAATTTACACAGTTCACGAAACCAATACGATTTTCACTATTACCTAATGAGCATCTATGTAAGAGATGTTGTGTTTTTTGTCAGTTTCATAAGCAGACTTGAACTAGATATGGTCCGTATGAGTAGGAAACTCAGTTCATTTTTTCCGGCCATGCTCATGTTTCTTGCTGTATTGCAGACACTGGAAAGAAGAGCATGCTATTTCCGTTAAAAGAGACTGTGTTTCATTGATGAGAACACTTTTCTGAATTTCCTTTTAGAATCGGATTTTAACGCCATGCTCTGTGTCTTCCTACAAACAACTGTTCATTTCCGGTAAACCCAGTTATTTTTCGGCTCAAATGATTTTACACAGTTCACGAAACCAATACGATTTTCACTATTACCTAAAGAGCATCTATGTAAGAGATGATGTGTTTTGTATCAGTTTCATAAGCAGACTTGAACTAGATATGGTCCGTATGAGTAGGAAACACAGCTCTTTTTTTCTGGGCATGCTCATGTTTCTTGCTGTATTCCAGATGCTGGAAAGAAGAGCATGCTTCTTGCATTAAAACAGACTGTGTTTCATTAATGAGAACACTTTTCTGAATTTCCTTTTAGAATCAGAGTTTAACGCCATGCTCTGTGTCTTCCTACAAGCAAGAGTTCATTTCCGGTAAACCCAGTTATTTTTCAGATAAAATGAATTTACACAGTTCACGAAACCAATACGATTTTCACTATTACCTATAGAGCATCTATGTAAGAGATTATGTGGTTTGTATCTGTTTCATAAGCAGAGTTGAACTAGATATGGTCCGTTTGAGTAGGAAACACAGTTCTTTTTTTCTGGGCATACTCTTGTTCCTTGCTCTATTGCAGACACTGGAAAGAAGAGCATGCCTCTTCCGTTAAAAAGAAGTGTGTTTCATGGATGAGAACACTGGTTTGAATTTCCCTTCAGAAACTGATTTTAACCAACGGATCTGTGTCTCCCTACAAGCAAGAGTTCATTTCCACTAAACCCAGTTATTTTACGGTCAAATGAATTTACACAGTTCACGAAACCAATACGATTTTCACTATTAACTAAAGAGCATCTATGTAAGAGATTATGTGGTTTGTATCTGTTTCATAAGCATAGTTGAACTAGATATGGTCCGTCTGAATAGGAAACACAGTTCTTTTTTTCTGGGCATGCTCTTGTTCCTTGCTGTAATGCAGACGCTGGAAAGAAGAGCATGCTTCTTCCGTTCAAATGGAGTTTGTTTCATGGATGAGAACACTGGTCTATATTTCCCTTCAGAAACTGAGTTTAACCAAAGGATCTGTGTCACCCTACATGCAAGAGTTCATTTCCAGTAAACCCAGTTATTTTTCGGTCAAATGAATTTACACAGTTCACAAAACCAATACGATTTTCACTATTACCTATAGAGCATCTATGTAAGAGATGATGTGGTTTGTATCAGTTTCATAAGCAGAGTGGAACTAGATATGGTCCTTATGAATAGGAATCGCAGTTCTTTTTTTCTGGACATTCTCATGTTCCTTGCAGTATTGCAGACGCTGGAAAGAAGAGCATGCTATTTGCTTTAAAAGGGAGTGTGTTTCATGGATGAGAACACTCTTCTGAATTTCCGTTCAGAAATGGAGTTAAACTCCATGCTCTGTATCGTCCTAGAAGCAAGAGTTCATTTCCGGTAAACCCAGGTATTATTTGTTCAAATATATTTACACAGTTCACGAAATCTATACGATTTTCACTATTAACTAAAGAGAATCTAAGTAAGAGATGATGTGGTTTGTATCAGTTTCATAGGCAGAGTTGAACTAGATATGGTCCGTATGGGTAGGAGACACAGTTCTTTTGTTCTGGGCATGCTCATGATGCTTGCTGTATTGCAAAGCTGGAAAGAAGAGCATGCATGTTGCGTTAAAACAGAGAGTGTTTCATGGATGAGAACACAGGTCTGAATTATCCTTCAGAAATCGGGTTAAACCAAATGCTCTGTGTTTTCGGACAAGACCGAGTTCATTTCCGGTAAACCCAGTTAATTTTTCGGCTCAAATGATTTTACACAGTTCACGAAACCAATACGATTTTCACTATTAACTTAAGAGCATCTATGTAAGAGATGATGTGGTTTGTATCAGTTTGATAAGCAGTGTTGAACTAGATATGGTCCATATGAGTAGGAAACACAGTTCTTTTTTTCTGGACTTTCTCATGTTCCTTGCTGTATTGCAGACACTGGAAAGAAGAGCATGCTATTTCCGTTAAAACAGACTATGTTTCATGGATGAGAACACTCTTCTGAATTTCCCTTCAGAAACTGAGTTTAACCAAGGCTCTGTGTCTTCCTACAAGCAAGAGTTCATTTCCCGAAAACCCACTTATTTTTCAGATAAAATGAATTTACACAGTTCACGAAACCAATACGATTTTCACTATTACCTAATGAGCATCTATGTAAGAGATGTTGTGTTTTTTGTCAGTTTCATAAGCAGACTTGAACTAGATATGGTCCGTATGAGTAGGAAACTCAGTTCATTTTTTCCGGCCATGCTCATGTTTCTTGCTGTATTGCAGACACTGGAAAGAAGAGCATGCTATTTCCGTTAAAAGAGACTGTGTTTCATTGATGAGAACACTTTTCTGAATTTCCTTTTAGAATCGGATTTTAACGCCATGCTCTGTGTCTTCCTACAAACAACTGTTCATTTCCGGTAAACCCAGTTATTTTTCGGCTCAAATGATTTTACACAGTTCACGAAACCAATACGATTTTCACTATTACCTAAAGAGCATCTATGTAAGAGATGATGTGTTTTGTATCAGTTTCATAAGCAGACTTGAACTAGATATGGTCCGTATGAGTAGGAAACACAGCTCTTTTTTTCTGGGCATGCTCATGTTTCTTGCTGTATTCCAGATGCTGGAAAGAAGAGCATGCTTCTTGCATTAAAACAGACTGTGTTTCATTAATGAGAACACTTTTCTGAATTTCCTTTTAGAATCAGAGTTTAACGCCATGCTCTGTGTCTTCCTACAAGCAAGAGTTCATTTCCGGTAAACCCAGTTATTTTTCAGATAAAATGAATTTACACAGTTCACGAAACCAATACGATTTTCACTATTACCTATAGAGCATCTATGTAAGAGATTATGTGGTTTGTATCTGTTTCATAAGCAGAGTTGAACTAGATATGGTCCGTTTGAGTAGGAAACACAGTTCTTTTTTTCTGGGCATACTCTTGTTCCTTGCTCTATTGCAGACACTGGAAAGAAGAGCATGCCTCTTCCGTTAAAAAGAAGTGTGTTTCATGGATGAGAACACTGGTTTGAATTTCCCTTCAGAAACTGATTTTAACCAACGGATCTGTGTCTCCCTACAAGCAAGAGTTCATTTCCACTAAACCCAGTTATTTTACGGTCAAATGAATTTACACAGTTCACGAAACCAATACGATTTTCACTATTAACTAAAGAGCATCTATGTAAGAGATTATGTGGTTTGTATCTGTTTCATAAGCAGAGTTGAACTAGATATGGTCCGTTTGAATAGGAAACACAGTTCTTTTTTTCTGGGCATGCTCTTGTTCCTTGCTGTAATGCAGACGCTGGACAGAAGAGCATGCTTCTTCCGTTCAAATGGAGTTTATTTCATGGATGAGAACACTGGTCTATATTTCCCTTCAGAAACTGAGTTTAACCAAAGGATCTGTGTCACCCTACATGCAAGAGTTCATTTCCAGTAAACCCAGTTATTTTTCGGTCAAATGAATTTACACAGTTCACAAAACCAATACGATTTTCACTATTAACTAAAGAGCATCTATGTAAGAGATGATGTGGTTTGTATCAGTTTCATAAGCAGAGTGGAACTAGATATGGTCCGTATGAATAGGAATCGCAGTTCTTTTTTTCTGGACATTCTCATGTTCCTTGCAGTATTGCAGACTCTGGAAAGAAGAGCATGCTATTTGCTTTAAAAGGGAGTGTGTTTCATGGATGAGAACACTCTTCTGAATTTCCGTTCAGAAATGGAGTTAAACTCCATGCTCTGTGTCGTCCTAGAAGCAAGAGTTCATTTCCGGTAAACCCAGGTATTATTTGTTCAAATATATTTACACAGTTCACGAAACCTATACGATTTTCACTATTAACTAAAGAGAATCTAAGTAAGAGATGATGTGGTTTGTATCAGTTTCATAGGCAGAGTTGAACTAGATATGGTCCTTATGGGTAGGAGACACAGTTCTTTTGTTCTGGGCATGCTCATGATGCTTGCTGTATTGCAAAGCAGGAAAAAAGAGCATGCATGTTGCGTTAAAACAGAGAGTGTTTCATGGATGAGAACACAGGTCTGAATTTTCCTTCAGAAATCGGGTTAAACCAAATGCTCTGTGTTTTCGGACAAGACCGAGTTCATTTCCGGTAAACCCAGTTAATTTTTCGGCTCAAATGATTTTACACAGTTCACGAAACCAATACGATTTTCACTATTAACTTAAGAGCATCTATGTAAGAGATGATGTGGTTTGTATCAGTTTGATAAGCAGTGTTGAACTAGATATGGTCCATATGAGTAGGAAACACAGTTCTTTTTTTCTGGACTTTCTCATGTTCCTTGCTGTATTGCAGACACTGGAAAGAAGAGCATGCTATTTCCGTTAAAACAGACTATGTTTCATGGATGAGAACACTCTTCTGAATTTCCCTTCAGAAACTGAGTTTAACCAAAGGCTCTGTGTCTTCCTACAAGCAAGAGTTCATTTCCCGAAAACCCACTTATTTTTCAGCTAAAATGAATTTACACAGTTCACGAAACCAATACGATTTTCACTATTACCTAATGAGCATCTATGTAAGAGATGTTGTGTTTTTTGTCAGTTTCATAAGCAGACTTGAACTAGATATGGTCCGTATGAGTAGGAAACTCAGTTCATTTTTTCTGGCCATGCTCATGTTTCTTGCTGTATTGCAGACACTGGAAAGAAGAGCATGCTATTTCCGTTCAAAGAGATTGTGTTTCATTGATGAGAACACTTTTCTGAATTTCCTTTTAGAATCGGATTTTAACGCCATGCTCTGTGTATTCCTACAAACAACTGTTCATTTCCGGTAAACCCAGTTATTTTTCGGCTCAAATGATTTTACACAGTTCACGAAACCAATACGATTTTCATTATTACCTTAAGAGCATCAATGTAAGAGATGATGTGGTTTTTATCAGTTTCATAAGCAGTGTGGAACTAGATATGGTCCTTATGAGTAGGAAACACAGTTCTTTTTTTCTGGACATTCTCATGTTCCTTGCTGTATTGCAGACACTGGAAAGAAGAGCATGCTATTTCCGTTAAAAGAGACTGTGTTTCATGGATGAGAACACTCTTCTGAATTTCCCTTCAGAAATGGAGTTAAACTCCATGCTCTGTGTCGTCCTACAAGCAAGAGTTCATTTCCGTTGAACCCAGTTATTTTTCTGCTAAAATGAATTTACACAGTTCACGAAACCAACACGATTTACACTATTAACTAAAGAGCATCTATGTAACCGATAATGTGTTTTGTATCAGTTTCATAAGCAGAGTTGACCTAGATATGGTCCGTATGAGTAGGAAACACAGTTCTTTTTTTCTGTGCATGCTCATGTTCCTTGCTGTATTACAGACTCTGAAAAGAAGTGCATGCTTCTTCCGTTAAAATGTAGTGTGTTTCATGGATGAGGACACTGGTCTGAATTTCCCTTCTGAAACTGAGTTTAACCAAAGGCTCTGTGTCTTCCTACAAGCAAGAGTTCATTTCCGGTAAACCCAGTTATTTTTCGGATAAAATGAATTTACACAGTTCACGAAAGCAATACGATTTTCACTATTACCTAAAGAGCATCTATGTAAGAGATGACGTGGTTTGTATCAGTTTGATAAGCAGTGTTGAACTAGATATGGTCCATATGAGTCGGAAACACAGTTCTTTTTTTCTGGACTTTCTCATGTTCCTTGCTGTATTGCAGACACTGGAAAGAAGAGCATGCTATTTCCGTTAAAACAGACTATGTTTCATGGATGAGAACACTCTTCTGAATTTCCCTTCAGAAACTGAGTTTAACCAAAGGCTCTGTGTCTTCCTACAAGCAAGAGTTCATTTCCGGTAAACCCAGTTATTTTTCTGCTAAAATGAATTTACACAGTTCACGAAACCAATACGATTTTCACTATTACCTAAAGAGCATCTATGTAAGAGATGATGTGTTTTGTATCAGTTTCATAAGCAGACTTGAATTAGATATGGTCCGTATGAGTAGGAAACTCAGTTCATTTTTTCTGGGCATGCTCATGTTTCTTGCTCTATTGCAGACACTGGAAAGAAGAGCATGCTATTTCCGTTAAAAGAGACTGTGTTTCATTGATGAGAACACTTTTCTGAATTTCCTTTTAGAATCGGATTTTAACGCCATGCTCTGTGTCTTCCTACAAACAACTGTTCATTTCCGGTAAACCCAGTTATTTTTCGGCTCTAATGATTTTACACAGTTCACGAAACCAATACGATTTTCATTATTACCTTAAGAGCATCAATGTAAGAGATGATGTGGTTTTTATCAGTTTCATAAGCAGTGTGGAACTAGATATGGTCCTTATGAGTAGGAAACACAGTACTTTTTTTCTGGACATTCTCATGTTCCTTGCTGTATTGCAGACACTGGAAAGAAGAGCATGCTATTTCCGTTAAAAGAGACTGTGTTTCATGGATGAGCACACTCTTCTGAATTTCCCTTCAGAAATGGAGTTAAACTCCATGCTCTGTGTCGTCCTACAAGCAAGAGTTCATTTCCGGTAAACCCAGTTATTTTTCAGATAAAATGAATTTACACAGTTCACGAAACCAATACGATTTTCACTATTACCTATAGAGCATCTATGTAAGAGATTATGTGGTTTGTATCTGTTTCATAAGCAGAGTTGAACTAGATATGGTCCGTTTGAGTAGGAAACACAGTTCTTTTTTTCTGGGCATACTCTTGTTCCTTGCTCTATTGCAGACACTGGAAAGAAGAGCATGCCTCTTCCGTTAAAAAGAAGTGTGTTTCATGGATGAGAACACTGGTTTGAATTTCCCTTCAGAAACTGATTTTAACCAACGGATCTGTGTCTCCCTACAAGCAAGAGTTCATTTCCACTAAACCCAGTTATTTTACGGTCAAATGAATTTACACAGTTCACGAAACCAATACGATTTTCACTATTAACTAAAGAGCATCTATGTAAGAGATTATGTGGTTTGTATCTGTTTCATAAGCAGAGTTGAACTAGATATGGTCCGTTTGAATAGCAAACACAGTTCTTTTTTTCTGGGCATGCTCTTGTTCCTTGCTGTAATGCAGAGGCTGGACAGAAGAGCATGCTTCTTCCGTTCAAATGGAGTTTATTTCATGGATGAGAACACTGGTCTATATTTCCCTTCAGAAACTGAGTTTAACCAAAGGATCTGTGTCACCCTACATGCAAGAGTTCATTTCCAGTAAACCCAGTTATTTTTCGGTCAAATGAATTTACACAGTTCACAAAACCAATACGATTTTCACTATTAACTAAAGAGCATCTATGTAAGAGATGATGTGGTTTGTATCAGTTTCATAAGCAGAGTGGAACTAGATATGGTCCGTATGAATAGGAATCGCAGTTCTTTTTTTCTGGACATTCTCATGTTCCTTGCAGTATTGCAGACTCTGGAAAGAAGAGCATGCTATTTGCTTTAAAAGGGAGTGTGTTTCATGGATGAGAACACTCTTCTGAATTTCCGTTCAGAAATGGAGTTAAACTCCATGCTCTGTGTCGTCCTAGAAGCAAGAGTTCATTTCCGGTAAACCCAGGTATTATTTGTTCAAATATATTTACACAGTTCACGAAACCTATACGATTTTCACTATTAACTAAAGAGAATCTAAGTAAGAGATGATGTGGTTTGTATCAGTTTCATAGGCAGAGTTGAACTAGATATGGTCCTTATGGGTAGGAGACACAGTTCTTTTGTTCTGGGCATGCTCATGATGCTTGCTGTATTGCAAAGCAGGAAAAAAGAGCATGCATGTTGCGTTAAAACAGAGAGTGTTTCATGGATGAGAACACAGGTCTGAATTTTCCTTCAGAAATCGGGTTAAACCAAATGCTCTGTGTTTTCGGACAAGACCGAGTTCATTTCCGGTAAACCCAGTTAATTTTTCGGCTCAAATGATTTTACACAGTTCACGAAACCAATACGATTTTCACTATTAACTTAAGAGCATCTATGTAAGAGATGATGTGGTTTGTATCAGTTTGATAAGCAGTGTTGAACTAGATATGGTCCATATGAGTAGGAAACACAGTTCTTTTTTTCTGGACTTTCTCATGTTCCTTGCTGTATTGCAGACACTGGAAAGAAGAGCATGCTATTTCCGTTAAAACAGACTATGTTTCATGGATGAGAACACTCTTCTGAATTTCCCTTCAGAAACTGAGTTTAACCAAAGGCTCTGTGTCTTCCTACAAGCAAGAGTTCATTTCCCGAAAACCCACTTATTTTTCAGCTAAAATGAATTTACACAGTTCACGAAACCAATACGATTTTCACTATTACCTAATGAGCATCTATGTAAGAGATGTTGTGTTTTTTGTCAGTTTCATAAGCAGACTTGAACTAGATATGGTCCGTATGAGTAGGAAACTCAGTTCATTTTTTCTGGCCATGCTCATGTTTCTTGCTGTATTGCAGACACTGGAAAGAAGAGCATGCTATTTCCGTTAAAAGAGATTGTGTTTCATTGATGAGAACACTTTTCTGAATTTCCTTTTAGAATCGGATTTTAACGCCATGCTCTGTGTATTCCTACAAACAACTGTTCATTTCCGGTAAACCCAGTTATTTTTCGGCTCAAATGATTTTACACAGTTCACGAAACCAATACGATTTTCATTATTACCTTAAGAGCATCAATGTAAGAGATGATGTGGTTTTTATCAGTTTCATAAGCAGTGTGGAACTAGATATGGTCCTTATGAGTAGGAAACACAGTTCTTTTTTTCTGGACATTCTCATGTTCCTTGCTGTATTGCAGACACTGGAAAGAAGAGCATGCTATTTCCGTTAAAAGAGACTGTGTTTCATGGATGAGAACACTCTTCTGAATTTCCCTTCAGAAATGGAGTTAAACTCCATGCTCTGTGTCGTCCTACAAGCAAGAGTTCATTTCCGTTGAACCCAGTTATTTTTCTGCTAAAATGAATTTACACAGTTCACGAAACCAACACGATTTACACTATTAACTAAAGAGCATCTATGTAACCGATAATGTGTTTTGTATCAGTTTCATAAGCAGAGTTGACCTAGATATGGTCCGTATGAGTAGGAAACACAGTTCTTTTTTTCTGTGCATGCTCATGTTCCTTGCTGTATTACAGACTCTGAAAAGAAGTGCATGCTTCTTCCGTTAAAATGTAGTGTGTTTCATGGATGAGGACACTGGTCTGAATTTCCCTTCTGAAACTGAGTTTAACCAAAGGCTCTGTGTCTTCCTACAAGCAAGAGTTCATTTCCGGTAAACCCAGTTATTTTTCGGATAAAATGAATTTACACAGTTCACGAAAGCAATACGATTTTCACTATTACCTAAAGAGCATCTATGTAAGAGATGACGTGGTTTGTATCAGTTTGATAAGCAGTGTTGAACTAGATATGGTCCATATGAGTCGGAAACACAGTTCTTTTTTTCTGGACTTTCTCATGTTCCTTGCTGTATTGCAGACACTGGAAAGAAGAGCATGCTATTTCCGTTAAAACAGACTATGTTTCATGGATGAGAACACTCTTCTGAATTTCCCTTCAGAAACTGAGTTTAACCAAAGGCTCTGTGTCTTCCTACAAGCAAGAGTTCATTTCCGGTAAACCCAGTTATTTTTCTGCTAAAATGAATTTACACAGTTCACGAAACCAATACGATTTTCACTATTACCTAAAGAGCATCTATGTAAGAGATGATGTGTTTTGTATCAGTTTCATAAGCAGACTTGAATTAGATATGGTCCGTATGAGTAGGAAACTCAGTTCATTTTTTCTGGGCATGCTCATGTTTCTTGCTCTATTGCAGACACTGGAAAGAAGAGCATGCTATTTCCGTTAAAAGAGACTGTGTTTCATTGATGAGAACACTTTTCTGAATTTCCTTTTAGAATCGGATTTTAACGCCATGCTCTGTGTCTTCCTACAAACAACTGTTCATTTCCGGTAAACCCAGTTATTTTTCGGCTCTAATGATTTTACACAGTTCACGAAACCAATACGATTTTCATTATTACCTTAAGAGCATCAATGTAAGAGATGATGTGGTTTTTATCAGTTTCATAAGCAGTGTGGAACTAGATATGGTCCTTATGAGTAGGAAACACAGTACTTTTTTTCTGGACATTCTCATGTTCCTTGCTGTATTGCAGACACTGGAAAGAAGAGCATGCTATTTCCGTTAAAAGAGACTGTGTTTCATGGATGAGCACACTCTTCTGAATTTCCCTTCAGAAATGGAGTTAAACTCCATGCTCTGTGTCGTCCTACATGCAAGAGTTCATTTCCGTTGAACCCAGTTATTTTTCTGCTAAAATGAATTTACACAGTTCAAGAAACCAACACGATTTACACTATTAACTAAAGAGCATCTATGTAACCGATAATGTGTTTTGTATCAGTTTCATAAGCAGAGTTGACCTAGATATGGTCCGTATGAGTAGGAAACACAGTTCTTTTTTTCTGTGCATGCTCATGTTTCTTGCTGTATTACAGACTCTGAAAAGAAGTGCATGCTTCTTCCGTTAAAATGCAGTGTGTTTCATGGATGAGGACACTGGTCTGAATTTCCCTTCAGAAACTGAGTTTAACCAAAGGCTCTGTGTCTTCCTACAAGCAAGAGTTCATTTCTGGTAAACCCACTTATTTTTCGGATAAAAAGAATTTACACAGTTCACGAAACCAATACGATTTTCACTATTACCTAAAGAGCATCTATGTAAGAGATGATGTGGTTTGTGTCAGTTTCATAAGCAGAGTTGAACTAGATATGGTCCATATGAGTAGAAAACACAGTTCTTTTTTTCTGGGCATGCTCTTGTTCCTTGCTGTACTGCAAAGCTTGAAAGAAGAGCATGCATCTTGCGTTAACACAGAGAGTGTTTCATGGATGAGAACACAGGCCTGAATTTCCCTTCAGAAATGGAGTTAAACCAAATGCTCTGTGTCTTCCGACAAGACAGGGTTCATTTCCGGTAAACCCAGTTATTTTTCGGCTCAATTGAATTTAAACAGTTCACGAAACCAATACGGTTTTCACTATTAAGTAAAGAGGATCTATGAAAGATATGCTGTGGTTTGTATCATTTTTATAAGCAGAGTTGAACGAGATATGGTCTGTATGAGTAGGAAACACAGTTCTCTTTTTCTGGCCATGCTCATGTTTCTTGCTGTATTGCAGACGCTGGAAAGAAGAGCATGCTATTTTCGTTAAAAGGGAGTGTGTTTCATGGATGAGAACACTCTTCTTAATTTCCATTCAGAAATGTAATTAAACTCCATGCTCTGTGTCATCCTACAAGCAAGAGTTCATTTCTGGGAAACCCAGATATTTTTCGGCTCAATGAATTTTAACAGTTCATGAAAGCAACACGATTTACACTATTAACTAAAGAGCATCTATGTAAAAGATAATGTGTTTTGTATCAGTTTCATAAGCAGAGTTGACCTAGATATGGTCCGTATGAGTAGGAAACACAGTTCTTTTTTTCTGTGCATGCTCATGTTCCTTGCTGTATTGCAGACTCTGAAAAGAAGAGCATGCTTCTTCCGTTAAAAGGTAGTGTGTTTCAAGGATGAGAACACTGGTCTGAATTTCCCTTCAGAAACTGAGTTTAACCAAATGCTCTGTGTCTTCCTACAAGCAAGAGTTCATTTCCGGTAAACCCAGTTATTTTTCGGCTAAAATGAATTAAATAGTTCACGAAACCAATAAGATTTTCACTATTACCTAAAGAGCATCTATGTAAGAGAAGATGTCGTTTGTATCAGTTTCATAAGCAGAGTTGAACTAGATATGGTCCGTATGAATAGGAATCGCAGGTCTTTTTTTCTGGACATTCTCATGTTCCTTGCAGTATTGCAGACGCTGGAAAGAAGAGCATGCTATTTGCTTTAAAAGGGAGTGTGTTTCATGGATGAGAACACTCTTCTGAATTTCCCTTCAGAAATGGAGTTAAACTCCATGCTCTGTGTCGTCATACATGCAAGAGTTCCTTTCCGTTGAACCCAGTTATTTTTCTGCTAAAATGAATTTACACAGTTCACGAAACCAACACGATTTACACTATTAACTAAAGAGCATCTATGTAACCGATAATGTGTTTTGTATCAGTTTCATAAGCAGAGTTGACCTAGATATGGTCCGTATGAGTAGGAAACACAGTTCTTTTTTTCTGTGCATGCTCATGTTCCTTGCTGTATTACAGACTCTGAAAAGAAGTGCATGCTTCTTCCGTTAAAATGTAGTGTGTTTCATGGATGAGGACACTGGTCTGAATTTCCCTTCTGAAACTGAGTTTAACCAAAGGCTCTGTGTCTTCCTACAAGCAAGAGTTCATTTCCGGTAAACCCAGTTATTTTTCGGATAAAATGAATTTACACAGTTCACGAAACCAATACGATTTTCACTATTACCTAAAGAGCATCTATGTAAGAGATGACGTGGTTTGTGTCAGTTTCATAAGCAGAGTTGAACTAGATATGGTCCGTATGAGTAGGAAACACAGTTCTTTTTTTCTGGGCATGCTCTTGTTCCTTGCTGTATTGCAAAGCTGGAAAGAAGAGCATGCATCTTGCGTTAACACAGAGAGTGTTTCATGGATGAGAACACAGGCCTGAATTTCCCTTCAGAAATGGAGTTAAACCAAATGCTCTGTGTTTTCGGACAAGACCGAGTTCATTTCCGGTAAACCCAGTTATTTTTCGGATAAAATGATTTTACACAGTTCACGAAACCAATACGATTTTCACTATTAACTTAAGAGCATCTATGTAAGAGATGATGTGGTTTGTATCAGTTTGATAAGCAGTGTTGAACTAGATATGGTCCATATGAGTCGGAAACACAGTTCTTTTTTTCTGGACTTTCTCATGTTCCTTGCTGTATTGCAGACACTGGAAAGAAGAGCATGCTATTTCCGTTAAAACAGACTATGTTTCATGGATGAGAACACTCTTCTGAATTTCCCTTCAGAAACTGAGTTTAACCAAAGGCTCTGTGTCTTCCTACAAGCAAGAGTTCATTTCCGGTAAACCCAGTTATTTTTCTGCTAAAATGAATTTACACAGTTCACGAAACCAATACGATTTTCACTATTACCTAAAGAGCATCTATGTAAGAGATGATGTGTTTTGTATCAGTTTCATAAGCAGACTTGAATTAGATATGGTCCGTATGAGTAGGAAACTCAGTTCATTTTTTCTGGGCATGCTCATGTTTCTTGCTCTATTGCAGACACTGGAAAGAAGAGCATGCTATTTCCGTTAAAAGAGACTGTGTTTCATTGATGAGAACACTTTTCTGAATTTCCTTTTAGAATGGGATTTTAACGCCATGCTCTGTGTCTTCCTACAAACAACTGTTCATTTCCGGTAAACCCAGTTATTTATCGGCTCTAATGATTTTACACAGTTCAAGAAACCAATACGATTTTCATTATTACCTTAAGAGCATCAATGTAAGAGATGATGTGGTTTTTATCAGTTTCATAAGCAGTGTGGAACTAGATATGGTCCTTATGAGTAGGAAACACAGTACTTTTTTTCTGGACATTCTCATGTTCCTTGCTGTATTGCAGACACTGGAAAGAAGAGCATGCTATTTCCGTTAAAAGAGACTGTGTTTCATGGATGAGCACACTCTTCTGAATTTCCCTTCAGAAATGGAGTTAAACTCCATGCTCTGTGTCGTACTACATGCAAGAGTTCATTTCCGTTGAACCCAGTTATTTTTCTGCTAAAATGAATTTACACAGTTCAAGAAACCAACACGATTTACACTATTAACTAAAGAGCATCTATGTAACCGATAATGTGTTTTGTATCAGTTTCATAAGCAGAGTTGACCTAGATATGGTCCGTATGAGTAGGAAACACAGTTCTTTTTTTCTGTGCATGCTCATGTTTCTTGCTGTATTACAGACTCTGAAAAGAAGTGCATGCTTCTTCCGTTAAAATGCAGTGTGTTTCATGGATGAGGACACTGGTCTGAATTTCCCTTCAGAAACTGAGTTTAACCAAAGGCTCTGTGTCTTCCTACAAGCAAGAGTTCATTTCTGGTAAACCCACTTATTTTTCGGATAAAATGAATTTACACAGTTCACGAAACCAATACGATTTTCACTATTACCTAAAGAGCATCTATGTAAGAGATGATGTGGTTTGTGTCAGTTTCATAAGCAGAGTTGAACTAGATATGGTCCATATGAGTAGGAAACACAGTTCTTTTTTTCTGGGCATGCTCTTGTTCCTTGCTGTACTGCAAAGCTTGAAAGAAGAGCATGCATCTTGCGTTAACACAGAGAGTGTTTCATGGATGAGAACACAGGCCTGAATTTCCCTTCAGAAATGGAGTTAAACCAAATGCTCTGTGTCTTCCGACAAGACAGGGTTCATTTCCGGTAAACCCAGTTATTTTTCGGCTCAATTGAATTTCAACAGTTCACGAAACCAATACGGTTTTCACTATTAAGTAAAGAGGATCTATGAAGGATATGCTGTGGTTTGTATCATTTTTATAAGCAGAGTTGAACGAGATATGGTCTGTATGAGTAGGAAACACAGTTCTCTTTTTCTGGCCATGCTCATGTTTCTTGCTGTATTGCAGACGCTGGAAAGAAGAGCATGCTATTTTCGTTAAAAGGGAGTGTGTTTCATGGATGAGAACACTCTTCTTAATTTCCATTCAGAAATGTAATTAAACTCCATGCTCTGTGTCATCCTACAAGCAAGAGTTAATTTCCGGGAAACCCAGATATTTTTCGGCTCAATGAATTTTAACAGTTCATGAAAGCAACACGATTTACACTATTAACTAAAGAGCATCTATGTAAAAGATAATGTGTTTTGTATCAGTTTCATAAGCAGAGTTGACCTAGATATGGTCCGTATGAGTAGGAAACACAGTTCTTTTTTTCTGTGCATGCTCATGTTCCTTGCTGTATTGCAGACTCTGAAAAGAAGAGCATGCTTCTTCCGTTAAAAGGTAGTGTGTTTCAAGGATGAGAACACTGGTCTGAATTTCCCTTCAGAAACTGAGTTTAACCAAAGGCTCTGTGTCTTCCTACAAGCAAGAGTTCATTTCCGGTAAACCCAGTTATTTTTCGGCTAAAATGAATTAAATAGTTCACGAAACCAATAAGATTTTCACTATTACCTAAAGAGCATCTATGTAAGAGATGATGTCTTTTGTATCAGTTTCATAAGCAGAGTTGAACTAGATATGGTCCGTATGAATAGGAATCGCAGGTCTTTTTTTCTGGACATTCTCATGTTCCTTGCAGTATTGCAGACGCTGGAAAGAAGAGCATGCTATTTGCTTTAAAAGGGAGTGTGTTTCATGGATGAGAACACTCTTCTGAATTTCCGTTCAGAAATGGAGTTAAACTCCATGCTCTGTGTCGTCCTAGAAGCAAGAGTTCATTTCCGGTAAACCCAGGTATTATTTGTTCAAATATATTTACACAGTTCTCGAAACCTATACGATTTTCACTATTAACTGAAGAGCATCTAAGTAAGAGATGATGTGGTTTGTATCAGTTTCATAGGCAGAATTGAACTAGATATGGTCCGTATGGGTAGGAGACACAGTTCTTTTGTTCTGGGCATGCTCATGATGCTTGCTGTATTGCAAAGCTGGAAAGAAGAGCATGCATGTTGCGTTAAAACAGAGAGTGTTTCATGGATGAGAACACAGGTCTGAATTTTCCTTCAGAAATCGGGTTAAACCAAATGCTCTGTGTTTTCGGACAAGACCGAGTTCATTTCCGGTAAACCCAGTTAATTTTTCGGCTCAAATGATTTTACACAGTTCACGAAACCAATACGATTTTCACTATTAACTTAAGAGCATCTATGTAAGAGATGATGTGGTTTGTATCAGTTTGATAAGCAGTGTTGAACTAGATATGGTCCATATGAGTAGGAAACACAGTTCTTTTTTTCTGGACTTTCTCATGTTCCTTGCTGTATTGCAGACACTGGAAAGAAGTGCATGCTTCTTCCGTTAAAACAGACTATGCTTCATGGATGAGAACACTCTTCTGAATTTCCCTTCAGAAACTGAGTTTAACCAAAGGCTCTGTGTCTTCCTACAAGCAAGAGTTCATTTCCGGTAAACCCAGTTATTTTTCAGCTAAAATGAATTTACACAGTTCACGAAACCAATACGATTTTCACTATTACCTAAAGAGCATCTATGTAAGTGATGATGTGTTTTGTATCAGTTTCATAAGCAGACTTGAATTAGATATGGTCCGTATGAGTAGGAAACTCAGTTCATTTTTTCTGGCCATGCTCATGTTTCTTGCTCTATTGCAGACACTGGAAAGAAGAGCATGCTATTTCCGTTAAAAGAGACTGTGTTTCATTGATGAGAACACTTTTCTGAATTTCCTTTTAGAATCGGATTTTAACGCCATGTTCTGTGTCTTCCTACAAACAACTGTTCATTTCCGGTAAACCCAGATATTTTTTGGCTCAAATGATTTTACACAGTTCACGAAACCAATACGATTTTCATTATTACCTTAAGAGCATCTATGTAAGAGATGATGTGTTTTGTATCAGTTTCATAAGCAGACTTGAACTAGATATGGTCCGTATGAGTAGGAAACACAGCTCTTTTTTTCTGGGCATGCTCATGTTTCTTGCTGTATTCCAGATGCTGGAAAGAAGAGCATGCTTCTTGCATTAAAACAGACTGTGTTTCATTAATGAGAACACTTTTCTGAATTTCCTTTTAGAATCAGAGTTTAACGCCATGCTCTGTGTCTTCCTACAAGCAAGAGTTCATTTCCGGTAAACCCAGTTATTTTTCAGATAAAATGAATTTACACAGTTCACGAAACCAATACGATTTTCACTATTACCTATAGAGCATCTATGTAAGAGATTATGTGGTTTGTATCTGTTTCATAAGCAGAGTTGAACTAGATATGGTCCGTTTGAGTAGGAAACACAGTTCTTTTTTTCTGGGCATACTCTTGTTCCTTGCTCTATTGCAGACACTGGAAAGAAGAGCATGCTTCTTCCGTTAAAAAGAAGTGTGTTTCATGGATGAGAACACTGGTTTGAATTTCCCTTCAGAAACTGAGTTTAACCAACGGATCTGTGTCTCCCTACAAGCAAGAGTTCATTTCCACTAAACCCAGTTATTTTACGGTCAAATGAATTTACACAGTTCACGAAACCAATACGATTTTCACTATTAACTAAAGAGCATCTATGTAAGAGATTATGTGGTTTGTATCTGTTTCATAAGCAGAGTTGAACTAGATATGGTCCGTTTGAATAGGAAACACAGTTCTTTTTTTCTGGGCATGCTCTTGTTCCTTGCTGTAATGCAGACGCTGGAAAGAAGAGCATGCTTCTTCCGTTCAAATGGAGTTTGGTTCACGGATGAGAACACTGGTCTATATTTCCCTTCAGAAACTGAGTTTAACCAAAGGATCTGTGTCACCCTACATGCAAGAGTTTATTTCCAGTAAACCCAGTTATTTTTCGGTCAAATGAATTTACACAGTTCACAAAACCAATACGATTTTCACTATTAACTAAAGAGCATCTATGTAAGAGATGATGTGGTTTGTATCAGTTTCATAAGCAGAGTGGAACTAGATATGGTCCGTATGAATAGGAATCGCAGTTCTTTTTTTCTGGACATTTCATGTTCCTTGCAGTATTGCAGACGCTGGAAAGAAGAGCATGCTATTTGCTTTAAAAGGGAGTGTGTTTCATGGATGAGAACACTCTTCTGAATTTCCGTTCAGAAATGGAGTTAAACTCCATGCTCTGTGTCGTCCTAGAAGCAAGAGTTCATTTCCGGTAAACCCAGGTATTATTTGTTCAAATATATTTACACAGTTCACGAAACCTATACGATTTTCACTATTAACTAAAGAGAATCTAAGTAAGAGATGATGTGGTTTGTATCAGTTTCATAGGCAGAGTTGAACTAGATATGGTCCTTATGGGTAGGAGACACAGTTCTTTTGTTCTGGGCATGCTCATGATGCTTGCTGTATTGCAAAGCAGGAAAGAAGAGCATGCATGTTGCGTTAAAACAGAGAGTGATTCATGGATGAGAACACAGGTCTGAATTTTCCTTCAGAAATCGGGTTAAACCAAATGCTCTGTGTTTTCGGACAAGACCGAGTTCATTTCTGGTAAACCCAGTTAATTTTTCGGCTCAAATGATTTTACACAGTTCACGAAACCAATACGATTTTCACTATTAACTTAAGAGCATCTATGTAAGAGATGATGTGGTTTGTATCAGTTTGATAAGCAGTGTTGAACTAGATATGGTCCATATGAGTAGGAAACACAGTTCTTTTTTTCTGGACTTTCTCATGTTCCTTGCTGTATTGCAGACACTGGAAAGAAGAGCATGCTATTTCCGTTAAAACAGACTATGTTTCATGGATGAGAACACTCTTCTGAATTTCCCTTCAGAAACTGAGTTTAACCAAAGGCTCTGTGTCTTCCTACAAGCAAGAGTTCATTTCCCGAAAACCCACTTATTTTTCAGCTAAAATGAATTTACACAGTTCACGAAACCAATACGATTTTCACTATTACCTAATGAGCATCTATGTAAGAGATGTTGTGTTTTTTGTCAGTTTCATAAGCAGACTTGAACTAGATATGGTCCGTATGAGTAGGAAACTCAGTTCATTTTTTCTGGCCATGCTCATGTTTCTTGCTCTATTGCAGACACTGGAAAGAAGAGCATGCTATTTCCGTTAAAAGAGACTGTGTTTCATTGATGAGAACACTTTTCTGAATTTCCTTTTAGAATCGGATTTTAACGCCATGCTCTGTGTATTCCTACAAACAACTGTTCATTTCCGGTAAACCCAGTTATTTTTCGGCTCAAATGATTTTACACAGTTCACGAAACCAATACGATTTTCATTATTACCTTAAGAGCATCAATGTAAGAGATGATGTGGTTTTTATCAGTTTCATAAGCAGTGTGGAACTAGATATGGTCCTTATGAGTAGGAAACACAGTTCTTTTTTTCTGGACATTCTCATGTTCCTTGCTGTATTGCAGACACTGGAAAGAAGAGCATGCTATTTCCGTTAAAAGAGACTGTGTTTCATGGATGAGAACACTCTTCTGAATTTCCCTTCAGAAATGGAGTTAAACTCCATGCTCTGTGTCGTCCTACAAGCAAGAGTTCATTTCCGTTGAACCCAGTTATTTTTCTGCTAAAATGAATTTACACAGTTCACGAAACCAACACGATTTACACTATTAACTAAAGAGCATCTATGTAACCGATAATGTGTTTTGTATCAGTTTCATAAGCAGAGTTGACCTAGATATGGTCCGTATGAGTAGGAAACACAGTTCTTTTTTTCTGTGCATGCTCATGTTCCTTGCTGTATTACAGACTCTAAAAAGAAGTGTATGCTTCTTCCGTTAAAATGTAGTGTGTTTCATGGATGAGGACACTGGTCTGAATTTCCCTTCTGAAACTGAGTTTAACCAAAGGCTCTGTGTCTTCCTACAAGCAAGAGTTCATTTCCGGTAAACCCAGTTATTTTTCGGATAAAATGAATTTACACAGTTCACGAAACCAATACGATTTTCACTATTACCTAAAGAGCATCTATGTAAGAGATGACGTGGTTTGTGTCAGTTTCATAAGCAGAGTTGAACTAGATATGGTCCGTATGAGTAGGAAACACAGTTCTTTTTTTCTGGGCATGCTCTTGTTCCTTGCTGTACTGCAAAGCTGGAAAGAAGAGCATGCATCTTGCGTTAACACAGAGAGTGTTTCATGGATGAGAACACAGGCCTGAATTTCCCTTCAGAAATGGAGTTAAACCAAAAGCTCTGTGTCTTCCGACAAGACAGGGTTCATTTCCGGTAAACCCAGTTATTTTTCGGCTCAATTGAATTTAAACAGTTCACGAAACCAATACGGTTTTCACTATTAAGTAAAGAGGATCTATGAAAGATATGCTGTGGTTTGTATCATTTTTATAAGCAGAGTTGAACGAGATATGGTCTGTATGAGTAGGAAACACAGTTCTCTTTTTCTGGCCATGCTCATGTTTCTTGCTGTATTGCAGACGCTGGAAAGAAGAGCATGCTATTTTCGTTAAAAGGGAGTGTGTTTCATGGATGAGAACACTCTTCTTAATTTCCATTCAGAAATGTAATTAAACTCCATGCTCTGTGTCATCCTACAAGCAAGAGTTCATTTCTGGGAAACCCAGATATTTTTCGGCTCAATGAATTTTCACAGTTCATGAAAGCAACACGATTTACACTATTAACTAAAGAGCATCTATGTAAAAGATAATGTGTTTTGTATCAGTTTCATAAGCAGAGTTGACCTAGATATGGTCCGTATGAGTAGGAAACACAGTTCTTTTTTTCTGTGCATGCTCATGTTCCTTGCTGTATTGCAGACTCTGAAAAGAAGAGCATGCTTCTTCCGTTAAAAGGTAGTGTGTTTCAAGGATGAGAACACTGGTCTGAATTTCCCTTCAGAAACTGAGTTTAACCAAAGGCTCTGTGTCTTCCTACAAGCAAGAGTTCATTTCCGGTAAACCCAGTTATTTTTCGGCTAAAATGAATTAAATAGTTCACGAAACCAATAAGATTTTCACTATTACCTAAAGAGCATCTATGTAAGAGATGATGTCTTTTGTATCAGTTTCATAAGCAGAGTTGAACTAGATATGGTCCGTATGAATAGGAATCGCAGTTCTTTTTTTCTGGACATTCTCATGTTCCTTGCAGTATTGCAGACGCTGGAAAGAAGAGCATGCTATTTGCTTTAAAAGGGAGTGTGTTTCATGGATGAGAACACTCTTCTGAATTTCCGTTCAGAAATGGAGTTAAACTCCATGCTCTGTGTCGTCCTAGAAGCAAGAGTTCATTTCCGGTAAACCCAGGTATTATTTGTTCAAATATATTTACACAGTTCTCGAAACCTATACGATTTTCACTATTAACTGAAGAGCATCTAAGTAAGAGATGATGTGGTTTGTATCAGTTTCATAGGCAGAATTGAACTAGATATGGTCCGTATGGGTAGGAGACACAGTTCTTTTGTTCTGGGCATGCTCATGATGCTTGCTGTATTGCAAAGCTGGAAAGAAGAGCATGCATGTTGCGTTAAAACAGAGAGTGTTTCATGGATGAGAACACAGGTCTGAATTTTCCTTCAGAAATCGGGTTAAACCAAATGCTCTGTGTTTTCGGACAAGACCGAGTTCATTTCCGGTAAACCCAGTTAATTTTTCGGCTCAAATGATTTTACACAGTTCACGAAACCAATACGATTTTCACTATTAACTTAAGAGCATCTATGTAAGAGATGATGTGGTTTGTATCAGTTTGATAAGCAGTGTTGAACTAGATATGGTCCATATGAGTAGGAAACACAGTTCTTTTTTTCTGGACTTTCTCATGTTCCTTGCTGTATTGCAGACACTGGAAAGAAGTGCATGCTTCTTCCGTTAAAACAGACTATGTTTCATGGATGAGAACACTCTTCTGAATTTCCCTTCAGAAACTGAGTTTAACCAAAGGCTCTGTGTCTTCCTACAAGCAAGAGTTCATTTCCGGTAAACCCAGTTATTTTTCAGCTAAAATGAATTTACACAGTTCACGAAACCAATACGATTTTCACTATTACCTAAAGAGCATCTATGTAAGTGATGATGTGTTTTGTATCAGTTTCATAAGCAGACTTGAATTAGATATGGTCCGTATGAGTAGGAAACTCAGTTCATTTTTTCTGGCCATGCTCATGTTTCTTGCTCTATTGCAGACACTGGAAAGAAGAGCATGCTATTTCCGTTAAAAGAGACTGTGTTTCATTGATGAGAACACTTTTCTGAATTTCCTTTTAGAATCGGATTTTAACGCCATGTTCTGTGTCTTCCTACAAACAACTGTTCATTTCCGGTAAACCCAGATATTTTTCGGCTCAAATGATTTTACACAGTTCACGAAACCAATACGATTTTCATTATTACCTTAAGAGCATCAATGTAAGAGATGATGTGGTTTTTATCAGTTTCATAAGCAGTGTGGAACTAGATATGGTCCTTATGAGTAGGAAACACAGTTCTTTTTTTCTGGACATTCTCATGTTCCTTGCTGTATTGCAGACACTGGAAAGAAGAGCATGCTATTTCCGTTAAAAGAGACTGTGTTTCATGGATGAGAACACTCTTCTGAATTTCCCTTCAGAAATGGAGTTAAACTCCATGCTCTGTGTCGTCCTACAAGCAAGAGTTCATTTCCGGTAAACCCAGTTATTTTTCGGATAAAATGAATTTACACAGTTCACGAAACCAATAGGATTTTCACTATTACCTAAAGAGCATCTATGTAAGAGATGATGTGGTTTGTGTCAGTTTCATAAGCAGAGTTGAACTAGATATGGTCCGTATGAGTAGGAAACACAGTTCTTTTTTTCTGGGCATGCTCTTGTTCCTTGCTGTATTGCAAAGCTGGAAAGAAGAGCATGCATCTTGCGTTAACACAGAGAGTGTTTCATGGATGAGAACACAGGCCTGAATTTTCCTTCAGAAATGGAGTTAAACCAAATGCTCTGTGTCGTCCGACAAGACAGAGTTCATTTCCGGTAAACCCAGTTATTTTTCGGCTCAATTGAATTTACACAGTTCACGAAACCAATACGGTTTTCACTATTAACTAAAGAGGATCTATGAAAGATATGCTGTGGTTTGTATCATTTTCATAAGCAGAGTTGAACGAGATATGGTCTGTATGAGTAGGAAACACAGTTCTCTTTTTCTGGCCATGCTCATGTTTCTTGCTGTATTGCAGACGCTGGAAAGAAGAGCATGCTATTTTCGTTAAAAGGGAGTGTGTTTCATGGATGAGAACACTCTTCTTAATTTCCATTCAGAAATGTAATTAAACTCCATGATCTGTGTCATCCTACAAGCAAGAGTTAATTTCCGGGAAACCCAGATATTTTTCGGCTCAATGAATTTTAACAGTTCATGAAAGCAACACGATTTACACTATTAACTAAAGAGCATCTATGTAACAGATAATGTGTTTTGTATCAGTTTCATAAGCAGAGTTGACCTAGATATGGTCCGTATGAGTAGGAAACACAGTTCTTTTTTTCTGTGCATGCTCATGTTTCTTGCTGTATTACAGACTCTGAAAAGAAGTGCATGCTTCTTCCGTTAAAATGCAGTGTGTTTCATGGATGAGGACACTGGTCTGAATTTCCCTTCAGAAACTGAGTTTAACCAAAGGCTCTGTGTCTTCCTACAAGCAAGAGTTCATTTCCGGTAAACCCACTTATTTTTCGGATAAAATGAATTTACACAGTTCATGAAACCAATACGATTTTCACTATTACCTAAAGAGCATCTATGTAAGAGATGATGTGGTTTGTGTCAGTTTCATAAGCAGAGTTGAACTAGATATGGTCCATATGAGTAGGAAACACAGTTCTTTTTTTCTGGGCATGCTCTTGTTCCTTGCTGTACTGCAAAGCTGGAAAGAAGAGCATGCATCTTGCGTTAACACAGAGAGTGTTTCATGAATGAGAACACAGGCCTGAATTTCCCTTCAGAAATGGAGTTAAACCAAATGCTCTGTGTCTTCCCACAAGACAGGGTTCATTTCCGGTAAACCCAGTTATTTTTCGGCTCAATTGAATTTAAACAGTTCACGAAACCAATACGGTTTTCACTATTAAGTAAAGAGGATATATGAAAGATATGCTGTGGTTTGTATCATTTTTATAAGCAGAGTTGAACGAGATATGGTCTGTATGAGTAGGAAACACAGTTCTCTTTTTCTGGCCATGCTCATGTTTCTTGCTGTATTGCAGACGCTGGAAAGAAGAGCATGCTATTTTCGTTAAAAGGGAGTGTGTTTCATGGATGAGAACACTCTTCTTAATTTCCATTCAGAAATGTAATTAAACTCCATGATCTGTGTCATCCTACAAGCAAGAGTTAATTTCCGGGAAACCCAGATATTTTTCGGCTCAATGAATTTTAACAGTTCATGAAAGCAACACGATTTACACTATTAACTAAAGAGCATCTATGTAACAGATAATGTGTTTTGTATCAGTTTCATAAGCAGAGTTGACCTAGATATGGTCCGTATGAGTAGGAAACACAGTTCTTTTTTTCTGTGCATGCTCATGTTTCTTGCTGTATTACAGACTCTGAAAAGAAGTGCATGCTTCTTCCGTTAAAATGCAGTGTGTTTCATGGATGAGGACACTGGTCTGAATTTCCCTTCAGAAACTGAGTTTAACCAAAGGCTCTGTGTCTTCCTACAAGCAAGAGTTCATTTCCGGTAAACCCACTTATTTTTCGGATAAAATGAATTTACACAGTTCATGAAACCAATACGATTTTCACTATTACCTAAAGAGCATCTATGTAAGAGATGATGTGGTTTGTGTCAGTTTCATAAGCAGAGTTGAACTAGATATGGTCCATATGAGTAGGAAACACAGTTCTTTTTTTCTGGGCATGCTCTTGTTCCTTGCTGTACTGCAAAGCTGGAAAGAAGAGCATGCATCTTGCGTTAACACAGAGAGTGTTTCATGGATGAGAACACAGGCCTGAATTTCCCTTCAGAAATAGAGTTAAACCAAATGCTCTGTGTCTTCCCACAAGACAGGGTTCATTTCCGGTAAACCCAGTTATTTTTCGGCTCAATTGAATTTAAACAGTTCACGAAACCAATACGGTTTTCACTATTAAGTAAAGAGGATATATGAAAGATATGCTGTGGTTTGTATCATTTTTATAAGCAGAGTTGAACGAGATATGGTCTGTATGAGTAGGAAACACAGTTCTCTTTTTCTGGCCATGCTCATGTTTCTTGCTGTATTGCAGACGCTGGAAAGAAGAGCATGCTATTTTCGTTAAAAGGGAGTGTGTTTCATGGATGAGAACACTCTTCTTAATTTCCATTCAGAAATGTAATTAAACTCCATGCTCTGTGTCATCCTACAAGCAAGAGTTCATTTCTGGGAAACCCAGATATTTTTCGGCTCAATGAATTTTAACAGTTCATGAAAGCAACACGATTTACACTATTAACTAAAGAGCATCTATGTAAAAGATAATGTGTTTTGTATCAGTTTCATAAGCAGAGTTGACCTAGATATGGTCCGTATGAGTAGGAAACACAGTTCTTTTTTTCTGTGCATGCTCATGTTCCTTGCTGTATTGCAGACTCTGAAAAGAAGAGCATGCTTCTTCCGTTAAAAGGTAGTGTGTTTCAAGGATGAGAACACTGGTCTGAATTTCCCTTCAGAAACTGAGTTTAACCAAAGGCTCTGTGTCTTCCTACAAGCAAGAGTTCATTTCCGGTAAACCCAGTTATTTTTCGGCTAAAATGAATTAAATAGTTCACGAAACCAATAAGATTTTCACTATTACCTAAAGAGCATCTATGTAAGAGATGATGTCTTTTGTATCAGTTTCATAAGCAGAGTTGAACTAGATATGGTCCGTATGAATAGGAATCGCAGTTCTTTTTTTCTGGACATTCTCATGTTCCTTGCAGTATTGCAGACGCTGGAAAGAAGAGCATGCTATTTGCTTTAAAAGGGAGTGTGTTTCATGGATGAGAACACTCTTCTGAATTTCCGTTCAGAAATGGAGTTAAACTCCATGCTCTGTGTCGTCCTAGAAGCAAGAGTTCATTTCCGGTAAACCCAGGTATTATTTGTTCAAATATATTTACACAGTTCTCGAAACCTATACGATTTTCACTATTAACTGAAGAGCATCTAAGTAAGAGATGATGTGGTTTGTATCAGTTTCATAGGCAGAATTGAACTAGATATGGTCCGTATGGGTAGGAGACACAGTTCTTTTGTTCTGGGCATGCTCATGATGCTTGCTGTATTGCAAAGCTGGAAAGAAGAGCATGCATGTTGCGTTAAAACAGAGAGTGTTTCATGGATGAGAACACAGGTCTGAATTTTCCTTCAGAAATCGGGTTAAACCAAATGCTCTGTGTTTTCGGACAAGACCGAGTTCATTTCCGGTAAACCCAGTTAATTTTTCGGCTCAAATGATTTTACACAGTTCACGAAACCAATACGATTTTCACTATTAACTTAAGAGCATCTATGTAAGAGATGATGTGGTTTGTATCAGTTTGATAAGCAGTGTTGAACTAGATATGGTCCATATGAGTAGGAAACACAGTTCTTTTTTTCTGGACTTTCTCATGTTCCTTGCTGTATTGCAGACACTGGAAAGAAGTGCATGCTTCTTCCGTTAAAACAGACTATGTTTCATGGATGAGAACACTCTTCTGAATTTCCCTTCAGAAACTGAGTTTAACCAAAGGCTCTGTGTCTTCCTACAAGCAAGAGTTCATTTCCGGTAAACCCAGTTATTTTTCAGCTAAAATGAATTTACACAGTTCACGAAACCAATACGATTTTCACTATTACCTAAAGAGCATCTATGTAAGTGATGATGTGTTTTGTATCAGTTTCATAAGCAGACTTGAATTAGATATGGTCCGTATGAGTAGGAAACTCAGTTCATTTTTTCTGGCCATGCTCATGTTTCTTGCTCTATTGCAGACACTGGAAAGAAGAGCATGCTATTTCCGTTAAAAGAGACTGTGTTTCATTGATGAGAACACTTTTCTGAATTTCCTTTTAGAATCGGATTTTAACGCCATGTTCTGTGTCTTCCTACAAACAACTGTTCATTTCCGGTAAACCCAGATATTTTTCGGCTCAAATGATTTTACACAGTTCACGAAACCAATACGATTTTCATTATTACCTTAAGAGCATCAATGTAAGAGATGATGTGGTTTTTATCAGTTTCATAAGCAGTGTGGAACTAGATATGGTCCTTATGAGTAGGAAACACAGTTCTTTTTTTCTGGACATTCTCATGTTCCTTGCTGTATTGCAGACACTGGAAAGAAGAGCATGCTATTTCCGTTAAAAGAGACTGTGTTTCATGGATGAGAACACTCTTCTGAATTTCCCTTCAGAAATAGAGTTAAACTCCATGTTCTGTGTCGTCCTACAAGCAAGAGTTCATTTCCGGTAAACCCAGTTATTTTTCGGATAAAATGAATTTACACAGTTCACGAAACCAATAGGATTTTCACTATTACCTAAAGAGCATCTATGTAAGAGATGATGTGGTTTGTGTCAGTTTCATAAGCAGAGTTGAACTAGATATGGTCCGTATGAGTAGGAAACACAGTTCTTTTTTTCTGGGCATGCTCTTGTTCCTTGCTGTATTGCAAAGCTGGAAAGAAGAGCATGCATCTTGCGTTAACACAGAGAGTGTTTCATGGATGAGAACACAGGCCTGAATTTTCCTTCAGAAATGGAGTTAAACCAAATGCTCTGTGTCGTCCGACAAGACAGAGTTCATTTCCGGTAAACCCAGTTATTTTTCGGCTCAATTGAATTTACACAGTTCACGAAACCAATACGGTTTTCACTATTAACTAAAGAGGATCTATGAAAGATATGCTGTGGTTTGTATCATTTTCATAAGCAGAGTTGAACGAGATATGGTCTGTATGAGTAGGAAACACAGTTCTCTTTTTCTGGCCATGCTCATGTTTCTTGCTGTATTGCAGACGCTGGAAAGAAGAGCATGCTATTTTCGTTAAAAGGGAGTGTGTTTCATGGATGAGAACACTCTTCTTAATTTCCATTCAGAAATGTAATTAAACTCCATGATCTGTGTCATCCTACAAGCAAGAGTTCATTTCCGGGAAACCCAGATATTTTTCGGCTCAATGAATTTTAACAGTTCATGAAAGCAACACGATTTACACTATTAACTAAAGAGCATCTATGTAACAGATAATGTGTTTTGTATCAGTTTCATAAGCAGAGTTGACCTAGATATGGTCCGTATGAGTAGGAAACACAGTTCTTTTTTTCTGTGCATGCTCATGTTTCTTGCTGTATTACAGACTCTGAAAAGAAGTGCATGCTTCTTCCGTTAAAATGCAGTGTGTTTCATGGATGAGGACACTGGTCTGAATTTCCCTTCAGAAACTGAGTTTAACCAAAGGCTCTGTGTCTTCCTACAAGCAAGAGTTCATTTCCGGTAAACCCACTTATTTTTCGGATAAAATGAATTTACACAGTTCATGAAACCAATACGATTTTCACTATTACCTAAAGAGCATCTATGTAAGAGATGATGTGGTTTGTGTCAGTTTCATAAGCAGAGTTGAACTAGATATGGTCCATATGAGTAGGAAACACAGTTCTTTTTTTCTGGGCATGCTCTTGTTCCTTGCTGTACTGCAAAGCTGGAAAGAAGAGCATGCATCTTGCGTTAACACAGAGAGTGTTTCATGGATGAGAACACAGGCCTGAATTTCCCTTCAGAAATGGAGTTAAACCAAATGCTCTGTGTCTTCCCACAAGACAGGGTTCATTTCCGGTAAACCCAGTTATTTTTCGGCTCAATTGAATTTAAACAGTTCACGAAACCAATACGGTTTTCACTATTAAGTAAAGAGGATATATGAAAGATATGCTGTGGTTTGTATCATTTTTATAAGCAGAGTTGAACGAGATATGGTCTGTATGAGTAGGAAACACAGTTCTCTTTTTCTGGCCATGCTCATGTTTCTTGCTGTATTGCAGACGCTGGAAAGAAGAGCATGCTATTTTCGTTAAAAGGGAGTGTGTTTCATGGATGAGAACACTCTTCTTAATTTCCATTCAGAAATGTAATTAAACTCCATGCTCTGTGTCATCCTACAAGCAAGAGTTCATTTCTGGGAAACCCAGATATTTTTCGGCTCAATGAATTTTCACAGTTCATGAAAGCAACACGATTTACACTATTAACTAAAGAGCATCTATGTAAAAGATAATGTGTTTTGTATCAGTTTCATAAGCAGAGTTGACCTAGATATGGTCCGTATGAGTAGGAAACACAGTTCTTTTTTTCTGTGCATGCTCATGTTCCTTGCTGTATTGCAGACTCTGAAAAGAAGAGCATGCTTCTTCCGTTAAAAGGTAGTGTGTTTCAAGGATGAGAACACTGGTCTGAATTTCCCTTCAGAAACTGAGTTTAACCAAAGGCTCTGTGTCTTCCTACAAGCAAGAGTTCATTTCCGGTAAACCCAGTTATTTTTCGGCTAAAATGAATTAAATAGTTCACGAAACCAATAAGATTTTCACTATTACCTAAAGAGCATCTATGTAAGAGATGATGTCTTTTGTATCAGTTTCATAAGCAGAGTTGAACTAGATATGGTCCGTATGAATAGGAATCGCAGTTCTTTTTTTCTGGACATTCTCATGTTCCTTGCAGTATTGCAGACGCTGGAAAGAAGAGCATGCTATTTGCTTTAAAAGGGAGTGTGTTTCATGGATGAGAACACTCTTCTGAATTTCCGTTCAGAAATGGAGTTAAACTCCATGCTCTGTGTCGTCCTAGAAGCAAGAGTTCATTTCCGGTAAACCCAGGTATTATTTGTTCAAATATATTTACACAGTTCTCGAAACCTATACGATTTTCACTATTAACTGAAGAGCATCTAAGTAAGAGATGATGTGGTTTGTATCAGTTTCATAGGCAGAATTGAACTAGATATGGTCCGTATGGGTAGGAGACACAGTTCTTTTGTTCTGGGCATGCTCATGATGCTTGCTGTATTGCAAAGCTGGAAAGAAGAGCATGCATGTTGCGTTAAAACAGAGAGTGTTTCATGGATGAGAACACAGGTCTGAATTTTCCTTCAGAAATCGGGTTAAACCAAATGCTCTGTGTTTTCGGACAAGACCGAGTTCATTTCCGGTAAACCCAGTTAATTTTTCGGCTCAAATGATTTTACACAGTTCACGAAACCAATACGATTTTCACTATTAACTTAAGAGCATCTATGTAAGAGATGATGTGGTTTGTATCAGTTTGATAAGCAGTGTTGAACTAGATATGGTCCATATGAGTAGGAAACACAGTTCTTTTTTTCTGGACTTTCTCATGTTCCTTGCTGTATTGCAGACACTGGAAAGAAGTGCATGCTTCTTCCGTTAAAACAGACTATGTTTCATGGATGAGAACACTCTTCTGAATTTCCCTTCAGAAACTGAGTTTAACCAAAGGCTCTGTGTCTTCCTACAAGCAAGAGTTCATTTCCGGTAAACCCAGTTATTTTTCAGCTAAAATGAATTTACACAGTTCACGAAACCAATACGATTTTCACTATTACCTAAAGAGCATCTATGTAAGTGATGATGTGTTTTGTATCAGTTTCATAAGCAGACTTGAATTAGATATGGTCCGTATGAGTAGGAAACTCAGTTCATTTTTTCTGGCCATGCTCATGTTTCTTGCTCTATTGCAGACACTGGAAAGAAGAGCATGCTATTTCCGTTAAAAGAGACTGTGTTTCATTGATGAGAACACTTTTCTGAATTTCCTTTTAGAATCGGATTTTAACGCCATGTTCTGTGTCTTCCTACAAACAACTGTTCATTTCCGGTAAACCCAGATATTTTTCGGCTCAAATGATTTTACACAGTTCACGAAACCAATACGATTTTCATTATTACCTTAAGAGCATCAATGTAAGAGATGATGTGGTTTTTATCAGTTTCATAAGCAGTGTGGAACTAGATATGGTCCTTATGAGTAGGAAACACAGTTCTTTTTTTCTGGACATTCTCATGTTCCTTGCTGTATTGCAGACACTGGAAAGAAGAGCATGCTATTTCCGTTAAAAGAGACTGTGTTTCATGGATGAGAACACTCTTCTGAATTTCCCTTCAGAAATAGAGTTAAACTCCATGTTCTGTGTCGTCCTACAAGCAAGAGTTCATTTCCGGTAAACCCAGTTATTTTTCGGATAAAATGAATTTACACAGTTCACGAAACCAATAGGATTTTCACTATTACCTAAAGAGCATCTATGTAAGAGATGATGTGGTTTGTGTCAGTTTCATAAGCAGAGTTGAACTAGATATGGTCCGTATGAGTAGGAAACACAGTTCTTTTTTTCTGGGCATGCTCTTGTTCCTTGCTGTATTGCAAAGCTGGAAAGAAGAGCATGCATCTTGCGTTAACACAGAGAGTGTTTCATGGATGAGAACACAGGCCTGAATTTTCCTTCAGAAATGGAGTTAAACCAAATGCTCTGTGTCGTCCGACAAGACAGAGTTCATTTCCGGTAAACCCAGTTATTTTTCGGCTCAATTGAATTTACACAGTTCACGAAACCAATACGGTTTTCACTATTAACTAAAGAGGATCTATGAAAGATATGCTGTGGTTTGTATCATTTTCATAAGCAGAGTTGAACGAGATATGGTCTGTATGAGTAGGAAACACAGTTCTCTTTTTCTGGCCATGCTCATGTTTCTTGCTGTATTGCAGACGCTGGAAAGAAGAGCATGCTATTTTCGTTAAAAGGGAGTGTGTTTCATGGATGAGAACACTCTTCTTAATTTCCATTCAGAAATGTAATTAAACTCCATGATCTGTGTCATCCTACAAGCAAGAGTTAATTTCCGGGAAACCCAGATATTTTTCGGCTCAATGAATTTTAACAGTTCATGAAAGCAACACGATTTACACTATTAACTAAAGAGCATCTATGTAACAGATAATGTGTTTTGTATCAGTTTCATAAGCAGAGTTGACCTAGATATGGTCCGTATGAGTAGGAAACACAGTTCTTTTTTTCTGTGCATGCTCATGTTTCTTGCTGTATTACAGACTCTGAAAAGAAGTGCATGCTTCTTCCGTTAAAATGCAGTGTGTTTCATGGATGAGGACACTGGTCTGAATTTCCCTTCAGAAACTGAGTTTAACCAAAGGCTCTGTGTCTTCCTACAAGCAAGAGTTCATTTCCGGTAAACCCACTTATTTTTCGGATAAAATGAATTTACACAGTTCACGAAACCAATACGATTTTCACTATTACCTAAAGAGCATCTATGTAAGAGATGATGTGGTTTGTGTCAGTTTCATAAGCAGAGTTGAACTAGATATGGTCCATATGAGTAGGAAACACAGTTCTTTTTTTCTGGGCATGCTCTTGTTCCTTGCTGTACTGCAAAGCTGGAAAGAAGAGCATGCATCTTGCGTTAACACAGAGAGTGTTTCATGGATGAGAACACAGGCCTGAATTTCCCTTCAGAAATGGAGTTAAACCAAATGCTCTGTGTCTTCCCACAAGACAGGGTTCATTTCCGGTAAACCCAGTTATTTTTCGGCTCAATTGAATTTAAACAGTTCACGAAACCAATACGGTTTTCACTATTAAGTAAAGAGGATATATGAAAGATATGCTGTGGTTTGTATCATTTTTATAAGCAGAGTTGAACGAGATATGGTCTGTATGAGTAGGAAACACAGTTCTCTTTTTCTGGCCATGCTCATGTTTCTTGCTGTATTGCAGACGCTGGAAAGAAGAGCATGCTATTTTCGTTAAAAGGGAGTGTGTTTCATGGATGAGAACACTCTTCTTAATTTCCATTCAGAAATGTAATTAAACTCCATGCTCTGTGTCATCCTACAAGCAAGAGTTCATTTCTGGGAAACCCAGATATTTTTCGGCTCAATGAATTTTCACAGTTCATGAAAGCAACACGATTTACACTATTAACTAAAGAGCATCTATGTAAAAGATAATGTGTTTTGTATCAGTTTCATAAGCAGAGTTGACCTAGATATGGTCCGTATGAGTAGGAAACACAGTTCTTTTTTTCTGTGCATGCTCATGTTCCTTGCTGTATTGCAGACTCTGAAAAGAAGAGCATGCTTCTTCCGTTAAAAGGTAGTGTGTTTCAAGGATGAGAACACTGGTCTGAATTTCCCTTCAGAAACTGAGTTTAACCAAAGGCTCTGTGTCTTCCTACAAGCAAGAGTTCATTTCCGGTAAACCCAGTTATTTTTCGGCTAAAATGAATTAAATAGTTCACGAAACCAATAAGATTTTCACTATTACCTAAAGAGCATCTATGTAAGAGATGATGTCTTTTGTATCAGTTTCATAAGCAGAGTTGAACTAGATATGGTCCGTATGAATAGGAATCGCAGTTCTTTTTTTCTGGACATTCTCATGTTCCTTGCAGTATTGCAGACGCTGGAAAGAAGAGCATGCTATTTGCTTTAAAAGGGAGTGTGTTTCATGGATGAGAACACTCTTCTGAATTTCCGTTCAGAAATGGAGTTAAACTCCATGCTCTGTGTCGTCCTAGAAGCAAGAGTTCATTTCCGGTAAACCCAGGTATTATTTGTTCAAATATATTTACACAGTTCTCGAAACCTATACGATTTTCACTATTAACTGAAGAGCATCTAAGTAAGAGATGATGTGGTTTGTATCAGTTTCATAGGCAGAATTGAACTAGATATGGTCCGTATGGGTAGGAGACACAGTTCTTTTGTTCTGGGCATGCTCATGATGCTTGCTGTATTGCAAAGCTGGAAAGAAGAGCATGCATGTTGCGTTAAAACAGAGAGTGTTTCATGGATGAGAACACAGGTCTGAATTTTCCTTCAGAAATCGGGTTAAACCAAATGCTCTGTGTTTTCGGACAAGACCGAGTTCATTTCCGGTAAACCCAGTTAATTTTTCGGCTCAAATGATTTTACACAGTTCACGAAACCAATACGATTTTCACTATTAACTTAAGAGCATCTATGTAAGAGATGATGTGGTTTGTATCAGTTTGATAAGCAGTGTTGAACTAGATATGGTCCATATGAGTAGGAAACACAGTTCTTTTTTTCTGGACTTTCTCATGTTCCTTGCTGTATTGCAGACACTGGAAAGAAGTGCATGCTTCTTCCGTTAAAACAGACTATGTTTCATGGATGAGAACACTCTTCTGAATTTCCCTTCAGAAACTGAGTTTAACCAAAGGCTCTGTGTCTTCCTACAAGCAAGAGTTCATTTCCGGTAAACCCAGTTATTTTTCAGCTAAAATGAATTTACACAGTTCACGAAACCAATACGATTTTCACTATTACCTAAAGAGCATCTATGTAAGTGATGATGTGTTTTGTATCAGTTTCATAAGCAGACTTGAATTAGATATGGTCCGTATGAGTAGGAAACTCAGTTCATTTTTTCTGGCCATGCTCATGTTTCTTGCTCTATTGCAGACACTGGAAAGAAGAGCATGCTATTTCCGTTAAAAGAGACTGTGTTTCATTGATGAGAACACTTTTCTGAATTTCCTTTTAGAATCGGATTTTAACGCCATGTTCTGTGTCTTCCTACAAACAACTGTTCATTTCCGGTAAACCCAGATATTTTTCGGCTCAAATGATTTTACACAGTTCACGAAACCAATACGATTTTCATTATTACCTTAAGAGCATCAATGTAAGAGATGATGTGGTTTTTATCAGTTTCATAAGCAGTGTGGAACTAGATATGGTCCTTATGAGTAGGAAACACAGTTCTTTTTTTCTGGACATTCTCATGTTCCTTGCTGTATTGCAGACACTGGAAAGAAGAGCATGCTATTTCCGTTAAAAGAGACTGTGTTTCATGGATGAGAACACTCTTCTGAATTTCCCTTCAGAAATAGAGTTAAACTCCATGTTCTGTGTCGTCCTACAAGCAAGAGTTCATTTCCGGTAAACCCAGTTATTTTTCGGATAAAATGAATTTACACAGTTCACGAAACCAATAGGATTTTCACTATTACCTAAAGAGCATCTATGTAAGAGATGATGTGGTTTGTGTCAGTTTCATAAGCAGAGTTGAACTAGATATGGTCCGTATGAGTAGGAAACACAGTTCTTTTTTTCTGGGCATGCTCTTGTTCCTTGCTGTATTGCAAAGCTGGAAAGAAGAGCATGCATCTTGCGTTAACACAGAGAGTGTTTCATGGATGAGAACACAGGCCTGAATTTTCCTTCAGAAATGGAGTTAAACCAAATGCTCTGTGTCGTCCGACAAGACAGAGTTCATTTCCGGTAAACCCAGTTATTTTTCGGCTCAATTGAATTTACACAGTTCACGAAACCAATACGGTTTTCACTATTAACTAAAGAGGATCTATGAAAGATATGCTGTGGTTTGTATCATTTTCATAAGCAGAGTTGAACGAGATATGGTCTGTATGAGTAGGAAACACAGTTCTCTTTTTCTGGCCATGCTCATGTTTCTTGCTGTATTGCAGACGCTGGAAAGAAGAGCATGCTATTTTCGTTAAAAGGGAGTGTGTTTCATGGATGAGAACACTCTTCTTAATTTCCATTCAGAAATGTAATTAAACTCCATGATCTGTGTCATCCTACAAGCAAGAGTTAATTTCCGGGAAACCCAGATATTTTTCGGCTCAATGAATTTTAACAGTTCATGAAAGCAACACGATTTACACTATTAACTAAAGAGCATCTATGTAACAGATAATGTGTTTTGTATCAGTTTCATAAGCAGAGTTGACCTAGATATGGTCCGTATGAGTAGGAAACACAGTTCTTTTTTTCTGTGCATGCTCATGTTTCTTGCTGTATTACAGACTCTGAAAAGAAGTGCATGCTTCTTCCGTTAAAATGCAGTGTGTTTCATGGATGAGGACACTGGTCTGAATTTCCCTTCAGAAACTGAGTTTAACCAAAGGCTCTGTGTCTTCCTACAAGCAAGAGTTCATTTCCGGTAAACCCACTTATTTTTCGGATAAAATGAATTTACACAGTTCATGAAACCAATACGATTTTCACTATTACCTAAAGAGCATCTATGTAAGAGATGATGTGGTTTGTGTCAGTTTCATAAGCAGAGTTGAACTAGATATGGTCCATATGAGTAGGAAACACAGTTCTTTTTTTCTGGGCATGCTCTTGTTCCTTGCTGTACTGCAAAGCTGGAAAGAAGAGCATGCATCTTGCGTTAACACAGAGAGTGTTTCATGGATGAGAACACAGGCCTGAATTTCCCTTCAGAAATGGAGTTAAACCAAATGCTCTGTGTCTTCCCACAAGACAGGGTTCATTTCCGGTAAACCCAGTTATTTTTCGGCTCAATTGAATTTAAACAGTTCACGAAACCAATACGGTTTTCACTATTAAGTAAAGAGGATATATGAAAGATATGCTGTGGTTTGTATCATTTTTATAAGCAGAGTTGAACGAGATATGGTCTGTATGAGTAGGAAACACAGTTCTCTTTTTCTGGCCATGCTCATGTTTCTTGCTGTATTGCAGACGCTGGAAAGAAGAGCATGCTATTTTCGTTAAAAGGGAGTGTGTTTCATGGATGAGAACACTCTTCTTAATTTCCATTCAGAAATGTAATTAAACTCCATGCTCTGTGTCATCCTACAAGCAAGAGTTCATTTCTGGGAAACCCAGATATTTTTCGGCTCAATGAATTTTCACAGTTCATGAAAGCAACACGATTTACACTATTAACTAAAGAGCATCTATGTAAAAGATAATGTGTTTTGTATCAGTTTCATAAGCAGAGTTGACCTAGATATGGTCCGTATGAGTAGGAAACACAGTTCTTTTTTTCTGTGCATGCTCATGTTCCTTGCTGTATTGCAGACTCTGAAAAGAAGAGCATGCTTCTTCCGTTAAAAGGTAGTGTGTTTCAAGGATGAGAACACTGGTCTGAATTTCCCTTCAGAAACTGAGTTTAACCAAAGGCTCTGTGTCTTCCTACAAGCAAGAGTTCATTTCCGGTAAACCCAGTTATTTTTCGGCTAAAATGAATTAAATAGTTCACGAAACCAATAAGATTTTCACTATTACCTAAAGAGCATCTATGTAAGAGATGATGTCTTTTGTATCAGTTTCATAAGCAGAGTTGAACTAGATATGGTCCGTATGAATAGGAATCGCAGTTCTTTTTTTCTGGACATTCTCATGTTCCTTGCAGTATTGCAGACGCTGGAAAGAAGAGCATGCTATTTGCTTTAAAAGGGAGTGTGTTTCATGGATGAGAACACTCTTCTGAATTTCCGTTCAGAAATGGAGTTAAACTCCATGCTCTGTGTCGTCCTAGAAGCAAGAGTTCATTTCCGGTAAACCCAGGTATTATTTGTTCAAATATATTTACACAGTTCTCGAAACCTATACGATTTTCACTATTAACTGAAGAGCATCTAAGTAAGAGATGATGTGGTTTGTATCAGTTTCATAGGCAGAATTGAACTAGATATGGTCCGTATGGGTAGGAGACACAGTTCTTTTGTTCTGGGCATGCTCATGATGCTTGCTGTATTGCAAAGCTGGAAAGAAGAGCATGCATGTTGCGTTAAAACAGAGAGTGTTTCATGGATGAGAACACAGGTCTGAATTTTCCTTCAGAAATCGGGTTAAACCAAATGCTCTGTGTTTTCGGACAAGACCGAGTTCATTTCCGGTAAACCCAGTTAATTTTTCGGCTCAAATGATTTTACACAGTTCACGAAACCAATACGATTTTCACTATTAACTTAAGAGCATCTATGTAAGAGATGATGTGGTTTGTATCAGTTTGATAAGCAGTGTTGAACTAGATATGGTCCATATGAGTAGGAAACACAGTTCTTTTTTTCTGGACTTTCTCATGTTCCTTGCTGTATTGCAGACACTGGAAAGAAGTGCATGCTTCTTCCGTTAAAACAGACTATGTTTCATGGATGAGAACACTCTTCTGAATTTCCCTTCAGAAACTGAGTTTAACCAAAGGCTCTGTGTCTTCCTACAAGCAAGAGTTCATTTCCGGTAAACCCAGTTATTTTTCAGCTAAAATGAATTTACACAGTTCACGAAACCAATACGATTTTCACTATTACCTAAAGAGCATCTATGTAAGTGATGATGTGTTTTGTATCAGTTTCATAAGCAGACTTGAATTAGATATGGTCCGTATGAGTAGGAAACTCAGTTCATTTTTTCTGGCCATGCTCATGTTTCTTGCTCTATTGCAGACACTGGAAAGAAGAGCATGCTATTTCCGTTAAAAGAGACTGTGTTTCATTGATGAGAACACTTTTCTGAATTTCCTTTTAGAATCGGATTTTAACGCCATGTTCTGTGTCTTCCTACAAACAACTGTTCATTTCCGGTAAACCCAGATATTTTTCGGCTCAAATGATTTTACACAGTTCACGAAACCAATACGATTTTCATTATTACCTTAAGAGCATCAATGTAAGAGATGATGTGGTTTTTATCAGTTTCATAAGCAGTGTGGAACTAGATATGGTCCTTATGAGTAGGAAACACAGTTCTTTTTTTCTGGACATTCTCATGTTCCTTGCTGTATTGCAGACACTGGAAAGAAGAGCATGCTATTTCCGTTAAAAGAGACTGTGTTTCATGGATGAGAACACTCTTCTGAATTTCCCTTCAGAAATAGAGTTAAACTCCATGTTCTGTGTCGTCCTACAAGCAAGAGTTCATTTCCGGTAAACCCAGTTATTTTTCGGATAAAATGAATTTACACAGTTCACGAAACCAATAGGATTTTCACTATTACCTAAAGAGCATGTATGTAAGAGATGATGTGGTTTGTGTCAGTTTCATAAGCAGAGTTGAACTAGATATGGTCCGTATGAGTAGGAAACACAGTTCTTTTTTTCTGGGCATGCTCTTGTTCCTTGCTGTATTGCAAAGCTGGAAAGAAGAGCATGCATCTTGCGTTAACACAGAGAGTGTTTCATGGATGAGAACACAGGCCTGAATTTTCCTTCAGAAATGGAGTTAAACCAAATGCTCTGTGTCGTCCGACAAGACAGAGTTCATTTCCGGTAAACCCAGTTATTTTTCGGCTCAATTGAATTTACACAGTTCACGAAACCAATACGGTTTTCACTATTAACTAAAGAGGATCTATGAAAGATATGCTGTGGTTTGTATCATTTTCATAAGCAGAGTTGAACGAGATATGGTCTGTATGAGTAGGAAACACAGTTCTCTTTTTCTGGCCATGCTCATGTTTCTTGCTGTATTGCAGACGCTGGAAAGAAGAGCATGCTATTTTCGTTAAAAGGGAGTGTGTTTCATGGATGAGAACACTCTTCTTAATTTCCATTCAGAAATGTAATTAAACTCCATGCTCTGTGTCATCCTACAAGCAAGAGTTAATTTCCGGGAAACCCAGATATTTTTCGGCTCAATGAATTTTAACAGTTCATGAAAGCAACACGATTTACACTATTAACTAAAGAGCATCTATGTAACAGATAATGTGTTTTGTATCAGTTTCATAAGCAGAGTTGACCTAGATATGGTCCGTATGAGTAGGAAACACAGTTCTTTTTTTCTGTGCATGCTCATGTTTCTTGCTGTATTACAGACTCTGAAAAGAAGTGCATGCTTCTTCCGTTAAAATGCAGTGTGTTTCATGGATGAGGACACTGGTCTGAATTTCCCTTCAGAAACTGAGTTTAACCAAAGGCTCTGTGTCTTCCTACAAGCAAGAGTTCATTTCCGGTAAACCCACTTATTTTTCGGATAAAATGAATTTACACAGTTCACGAAACCAATACGATTTTCACTATTACCTAAAGAGCATCTATGTAAGAGATGATGTGGTTTGTGTCAGTTTCATAAGCAGAGTTGAACTAGATATGGTCCATATGAGTAGGAAACACAGTTCTTTTTTTCTGGGCATGCTCTTGTTCCTTGCTGTACTGCAAAGCTGGAAAGAAGAGCATGCATCTTGCGTTAACACAGAGAGTGTTTCATGGATGAGAACACAGGCCTGAATTTCCCTTCAGAAATGGAGTTAAACCAAATGCTCTGTGTCTTCCCACAAGACAGGGTTCATTTCCGGTAAACCCAGTTATTTTTCGGCTCAATTGAATTTAAACAGTTCACGAAACCAATACGGTTTTCACTATTAAGTAAAGAGGATATATGAAAGATATGCTGTGGTTTGTATCATTTTTATAAGCAGAGTTGAACGAGATATGGTCTGTATGAGTAGGAAACACAGTTCTCTTTTTCTGGCCATGCTCATGTTTCTTGCTGTATTGCAGACGCTGGAAAGAAGAGCATGCTATTTTCGTTAAAAGGGAGTGTGTTTCATGGATGAGAACACTCTTCTTAATTTCCATTCAGAAATGTAATTAAACTCCATGCTCTGTGTCATCCTACAAGCAAGAGTTCATTTCTGGGAAACCCAGATATTTTTCGGCTCAATGAATTTTCACAGTTCATGAAAGCAACACGATTTACACTATTAACTAAAGAGCATCTATGTAAAAGATAATGTGTTTTGTATCAGTTTCATAAGCAGAGTTGACCTAGATATGGTCCGTATGAGTAGGAAACACAGTTCTTTTTTTCTGTGCATGCTCATGTTCCTTGCTGTATTGCAGACTCTGAAAAGAAGAGCATGCTTCTTCCGTTAAAAGGTAGTGTGTTTCAAGGATGAGAACACTGGTCTGAATTTCCCTTCAGAAACTGAGTTTAACCAAAGGCTCTGTGTCTTCCTACAAGCAAGAGTTCATTTCCGGTAAACCCAGTTATTTTTCGGCTAAAATGAATTAAATAGTTCACGAAACCAATAAGATTTTCACTATTACCTAAAGAGCATCTATGTAAGAGATGATGTCTTTTGTATCAGTTTCATAACCAGAGTTGAACTAGATATGGTCCGTATGAATAGGAATCGCAGTTCTTTTTTTCTGGACATTCTCATGTTCCTTGCAGTATTGCAGACGCTGGAAAGAAGAGCATGCTATTTGCTTTAAAAGGGAGTGTGTTTCATGGATGAGAACACTCTTCTGAATTTCCGTTCAGAAATGGAGTTAAACTCCATGCTCTGTGTCGTCCTAGAAGCAAGAGTTCATTTCCGGTAAACCCAGGTATTATTTGTTCAAATATATTTACACAGTTCTCGAAACCTATACGATTTTCACTATTAACTGAAGAGCATCTAAGTAAGAGATGATGTGGTTTGTATCAGTTTCATAGGCAGAATTGAACTAGATATGGTCCGTATGGGTAGGAGACACAGTTCTTTTGTTCTGGGCATGCTCATGATGCTTGCTGTATTGCAAAGCTGGAAAGAAGAGCATGCATGTTGCGTTAAAACAGAGAGTGTTTCATGGATGAGAACACAGGTCTGAATTTTCCTTCAGAAATCGGGTTAAACCAAATGCTCTGTGTTTTCGGACAAGACCGAGTTCATTTCCGGTAAACCCAGTTAATTTTTCGGCTCAAATGATTTTACACAGTTCACGAAACCAATACGATTTTCACTATTAACTTAAGAGCATCTATGTAAGAGATGATGTGGTTTGTATCAGTTTGATAAGCAGTGTTGAACTAGATATGGTCCATATGAGTAGGAAACACAGTTCTTTTTTTCTGGACTTTCTCATGTTCCTTGCTGTATTGCAGACACTGGAAAGAAGTGCATGCTTCTTCCGTTAAAACAGACTATGTTTCATGGATGAGAACACTCTTCTGAATTTCCCTTCAGAAACTGAGTTTAACCAAAGGCTCTGTGTCTTCCTACAAGCAAGAGTTCATTTCCGGTAAACCCAGTTATTTTTCAGCTAAAATGAATTTACACAGTTCACGAAACCAATACGATTTTCACTATTACCTAAAGAGCATCTATGTAAGTGATGATGTGTTTTGTATCAGTTTCATAAGCAGACTTGAATTAGATATGGTCCGTATGAGTAGGAAACTCAGTTCATTTTTTCTGGCCATGCTCATGTTTCTTGCTCTATTGCAGACACTGGAAAGAAGAGCATGCTATTTCCGTTAAAAGAGACTGTGTTTCATTGATGAGAACACTTTTCTGAATTTCCTTTTAGAATCGGATTTTAACGCCATGTTCTGTGTCTTCCTACAAACAACTGTTCATTTCCGGTAAACCCAGATATTTTTCGGCTCAAATGATTTTACACAGTTCACGAAACCAATACGATTTTCATTATTACCTTAAGAGCATCAATGTAAGAGATGATGTGGTTTTTATCAGTTTCATAAGCAGTGTGGAACTAGATATGGTCCTTATGAGTAGGAAACACAGTTCTTTTTTTCTGGACATTCTCATGTTCCTTGCTGTATTGCAGACACTGGAAAGAAGAGCATGCTATTTCCGTTAAAAGAGACTGTGTTTCATGGATGAGAACACTCTTCTGAATTTCCCTTCAGAAATGGAGTTAAACTCCATGCTCTGTGTCGTCCTACAAGCAAGAGTTCATTTCCGGTAAACCCAGTTATTTTTCGGATAAAATGAATTTACACAGTTCACGAAACCAATAGGATTTTCACTATTACCTAAAGAGCATCTATGTAAGAGATGATGTGGTTTGTGTCAGTTTCATAAGCAGAGTTGAACTAGATATGGTCCGTATGAGTAGGAAACACAGTTCTTTTTTTCTGGGCATGCTCTTGTTCCTTGCTGTATTGCAAAGCTGGAAAGAAGAGCATGCATCTTGCGTTAACACAGAGAGTGTTTCATGGATGAGAACACAGGCCTGAATTTTCCTTCAGAAATGGAGTTAAACCAAATGCTCTGTGTCGTCCGACAAGACAGAGTTCATTTCCGGTAAACCCAGTTATTTTTCGGCTCAATTGAATTTACACAGTTCACGAAACCAATACGGTTTTCACTATTAACTAAAGAGGATCTATGAAAGATATGCTGTGGTTTGTATCATTTTCATAAGCAGAGTTGAACGAGATATGGTCTGTATGAGTAGGAAACACAGTTCTCTTTTTCTGGCCATGCTCATGTTTCTTGCTGTATTGCAGACGCTGGAAAGAAGAGCATGCTATTTTCGTTAAAAGGGAGTGTGTTTCATGGATGAGAACACTCTTCTTAATTTCCATTCAGAAATGTAATTAAACTCCATGCTCTGTGTCATCCTACAAGCAAGAGTTAATTTCCGGGAAACCCAGATATTTTTCGGCTCAATGAATTTTAACAGTTCATGAAAGCAACACGATTTACACTATTAACTAAAGAGCATCTATGTAACAGATAATGTGTTTTGTATCAGTTTCATAAGCAGAGTTGACCTAGATATGGTCCGTATGAGTAGGAAACACAGTTCTTTTTTTCTGTGCATGCTCATGTTTCTTGCTGTATTACAGACTCTGAAAAGAAGTGCATGCTTCTTCCGTTAAAATGCAGTGTGTTTCATGGATGAGGACACTGGTCTGAATTTCCCTTCAGAAACTGAGTTTAACCAAAGGCTCTGTGTCTTCCTACAAGCAAGAGTTCATTTCCGGTAAACCCACTTATTTTTCGGATAAAATGAATTTACACAGTTCACGAAACCAATACGATTTTCACTATTACCTAAAGAGCATCTATGTAAGAGATGATGTGGTTTGTGTCAGTTTCATAAGCAGAGTTGAACTAGATATGGTCCATATGAGTAGGAAACACAGTTCTTTTTTTCTGGGCATGCTCTTGTTCCTTGCTGTACTGCAAAGCTGGAAAGAAGAGCATGCATCTTGCGTTAACACAGAGAGTGTTTCATGGATGAGAACACAGGCCTGAATTTCCCTTCAGAAATGGAGTTAAACCAAATGCTCTGTGTCTTCCCACAAGACAGGGTTCATTTCCGGTAAACCCAGTTATTTTTCGGCTCAATTGAATTTAAACAGTTCACGAAACCAATACGGTTTTCACTATTAAGTAAAGAGGATATATGAAAGATATGCTGTGGTTTGTATCATTTTTATAAGCAGAGTTGAACGAGATATGGTCTGTATGAGTAGGAAACACAGTTCTCTTTTTCTGGCCATGCTCATGTTTCTTGCTGTATTGCAGACGCTGGAAAGAAGAGCATGCTATTTTCGTTAAAAGGGAGTGTGTTTCATGGATGAGAACACTCTTCTTAATTTCCATTCAGAAATGTAATTAAACTCCATGCTCTGTGTCATCCTACAAGCAAGAGTTCATTTCTGGGAAACCCAGATATTTTTCGGCTCAATGAATTTTAACAGTTCATGAAAGCAACACGATTTACACTATTAACTAAAGAGCATCTATGTAAAAGATAATGTGTTTTGTATCAGTTTCATAAGCAGAGTTGACCTAGATATGGTCCGTATGAGTAGGAAACACAGTTCTTTTTTTCTGTGCATGCTCATGTTCCTTGCTGTATTGCAGACTCTGAAAAGAAGAGCATGCTTCTTCCGTTAAAAGGTAGTGTGTTTCAAGGATGAGAACACTGGTCTGAATTTCCCTTCAGAAACTGAGTTTAACCAAAGGCTCTGTGTCTTCCTACAAGCAAGAGTTCATTTCCGGTAAACCCAGTTATTTTTCGGCTAAAATGAATTAAATAGTTCACGAAACCAATAAGATTTTCACTATTACCTAAAGAGCATCTATGTAAGAGATGATGTCTTTTGTATCAGTTTCATAAGCAGAGTTGAACTAGATATGGTCCGTATGAATAGGAATCGCAGTTCTTTTTTTCTGGACATTCTCATGTTCCTTGCAGTATTGCAGACGCTGGAAAGAAGAGCATGCTATTTGCTTTAAAAGGGAGTGTGTTTCATGGATGAGAACACTCTTCTGAATTTCCGTTCAGAAATGGAGTTAAACTCCATGCTCTGTGTCGTCCTAGAAGCAAGAGTTCATTTCCGGTAAACCCAGGTATTATTTGTTCAAATATATTTACACAGTTCTCGAAACCTATACGATTTTCACTATTAACTGAAGAGCATCTAAGTAAGAGATGATGTGGTTTGTATCAGTTTCATAGGCAGAATTGAACTAGATATGGTCCGTATGGGTAGGAGACACAGTTCTTTTGTTCTGGGCATGCTCATGATGCTTGCTGTATTGCAAAGCTGGAAAGAAGAGCATGCATGTTGCGTTAAAACAGAGAGTGTTTCATGGATGAGAACACAGGTCTGAATTTTCCTTCAGAAATCGGGTTAAACCAAATGCTCTGTGTTTTCGGACAAGACCGAGTTCATTTCCGGTAAACCCAGTTAATTTTTCGGCTCAAATGATTTTACACAGTTCACGAAACCAATACGATTTTCACTATTAACTTAAGAGCATCTATGTAAGAGATGATGTGGTTTGTATCAGTTTGATAAGCAGTGTTGAACTAGATATGGTCCATATGAGTAGGAAACACAGTTCTTTTTTTCTGGACTTTCTCATGTTCCTTGCTGTATTGCAGACACTGGAAAGAAGTGCATGCTTCTTCCGTTAAAACAGACTATGTTTCATGGATGAGAACACTCTTCTGAATTTCCCTTCAGAAACTGAGTTTAACCAAAGGCTCTGTGTCTTCCTACAAGCAAGAGTTCATTTCCGGTAAACCCAGTTATTTTTCAGCTAAAATGAATTTACACAGTTCACGAAACCAATACGATTTTCACTATTACCTAAAGAGCATCTATGTAAGTGATGATGTGTTTTGTATCAGTTTCATAAGCAGACTTGAATTAGATATGGTCCGTATGAGTAGGAAACTCAGTTCATTTTTTCTGGCCATGCTCATGTTTCTTGCTCTATTGCAGACACTGGAAAGAAGAGCATGCTATTTCCGTTAAAAGAGACTGTGTTTCATTGATGAGAACACTTTTCTGAATTTCCTTTTAGAATCGGATTTTAACGCCATGTTCTGTGTCTTCCTACAAACAACTGTTCATTTCCGGTAAACCCAGATATTTTTCGGCTCAAATGATTTTACACAGTTCACGAAACCAATACGATTTTCATTATTACCTTAAGAGCATCAATGTAAGAGATGATGTGGTTTTTATCAGTTTCATAAGCAGTGTGGAACTAGATATGGTCCTTATGAGTAGGAAACACAGTTCTTTTTTTCTGGACATTCTCATGTTCCTTGCTGTATTGCAGACACTGGAAAGAAGAGCATGCTATTTCCGTTAAAAGAGACTGTGTTTCATGGATGAGAACACTCTTCTGAATTTCCCTTCAGAAATAGAGTTAAACTCCATGTTCTGTGTCGTCCTACAAGCAAGAGTTCATTTCCGGTAAACCCAGTTATTTTTCGGATAAAATGAATTTACACAGTTCACGAAACCAATAGGATTTTCACTATTACCTAAAGAGCATCTATGTAAGAGATGATGTGGTTTGTGTCAGTTTCATAAGCAGAGTTGAACTAGATATGGTCCGTATGAGTAGGAAACACAGTTCTTTTTTTCTGGGCATGCTCTTGTTCCTTGCTGTATTGCAAAGCTGGAAAGAAGAGCATGCATCTTGCGTTAACACAGAGAGTGTTTCATGGATGAGAACACAGGCCTGAATTTTCCTTCAGAAATGGAGTTAAACCAAATGCTCTGTGTCGTCCGACAAGACAGAGTTCATTTCCGGTAAACCCAGTTATTTTTCGGCTCAATTGAATTTACACAGTTCACGAAACCAATACGGTTTTCACTACTAACTAAAGAGGATCTATGAAAGATATGCTGTGGTTTATATCATTTTCATAAGCAGAGTTGAACGAGATATGGTCTGTATGAGTAGGAAACACAGTTCTCTTTTTCTGGCCATGCTCATGTTTCTTGCTGTATTGCAGACGCTGGAAAGAAGAGCATGCTATTTTCGTTAAAAGGGAGTGTGTTTCATGGATGAGAACACTCTTCTTAATTTCCATTCAGAAATGTAATTAAACTCCATGCTCTGTGTCATCCTACAAGCAAGAGTTAATTTCCGGGAAACCCAGATATTTTTCGGCTCAATGAATTTTAACAGTTCATGAAAGCAACACGATTTACACTATTAACTAAAGAGCATCTATGTAACAGATAATGTGTTTTGTATCAGTTTCATAAGCAGAGTTGACCTAGATATGGTCCATATGAGTAGGAAACACAGTTCTTTTTTTCTGTGCATGCTCATGTTCCTTGCTGTATTGCAGACTCTGAAAAGAAGAGCATGCTTCTTCCGTTAAAAGGTAGTGTGTTTCATGGATGAGAACACGGGTCTGAATTTCCCTTCAGAATCTGAGTTTATCCAGAGGCTCTGTGTCTTCCTACAAGCAAGAGTTCATTTCCGGTAAACCCAGTTATTTTTCGGCTAAAATGAATTAAATAGTTCACGAAACCAATAAGATTTTCACTATTACCTAAAGAGCATCTATGTAAGAGATGATGTCGTTTGTATCAGTTTCATAAGCAGAGTTGAACTAGATATGGTCCGTATGAATAGGAATCGCAGTACTTTTTTTCTGGACATTCTCATGTTCCTTGCAGTATTGCAGACGCTGTAAAGAAGAGCATGATATTTGCTTTAAAAGGGAGTGTGTTTCATGGATGAGAACACTCTTCTGAATTTCCGTTAAGAAATGGAGTTAAACTCCATGCTCTGTGTCGTGCTAGAAGCAAGAGTTCATTTCCGGTAAACCCAGGTATTATTTGTTCAAATATATTTACACAGTTCTCAAAACCTATACGATTTTCACTATTAACTAAAGAGCATCTAAGTAAGAGATGATGTGGTTTGTATCAGTTTCATAGGCAGAATTGAACTAGATATGGTCCGTATGGGTAGGAGACACAGTTCTTTTGTTCTGGGCATGCTCATGATGCTTGCTGTATTGCAAAGCTAGAAAGAAGAGCATGCATGTTGCGTTAAAACAGAGATTGTTTCATGGATGAGAACACAGGTCTGAATTTTCCTTCAGAAATCGGGTTAAACCAAATGCTCTGTGTTTTCGGACAAGACCGAGTTCATTTCCGGTAAACCCAGTTAATTTTTCGGCTCAAATGATTTTACACAGTTCACGAAACCAATACGATTTTCACTATTAACTTAAGAGCATCTATGTAAGAGATGATGTGGTTTGTATCAGTTTGATAAGCAGTGTTGAACTAGATATGGTCCATATGAGTAGGAAACACAGTTCTTTTTTTCTGGACTTTCTCATGTTCCTTGCTGTATTGCAGACACTGGAAAGAAGAGCATGCTGTTTCCGTTAAAACAGACTATGTTTCATGGATGAGAACACTCTTCTGAATTTCCCTTCAGAAACTGAGTTTAACCAAAGGCTCTGTGTCTTCCTACAAGCAAGAGTTCATTTCTGGTAAACCCAGTTATTTTTCAGCTAAAATGAATTTACACAGTTCACGAAACCAATACGATTTTCACTATTACCTAAAGAGCATCTATGTAAGAGATGATGTGTTTTGTATCAGTTTCCTAAGCAGACTTGAATTAGATATGGTCCGTATGAGTAGGAAACTCAGTTCATTTTTTCTGGCCATGCTCATGTTTCTTGCTCTATTGCCGACACTGGAAAGAAGAGCATGCTATTTCCGTTAAAAGAGACTGTGTTTCATTTATGAGAACACTTTTCTGAATTTCCTTTTAGAATCGGATTTTAACGCCATGTTCTGTGTCTTCCTACAAACAACTGTTCATTTCCGGTAAACCCAGTTATTTTTCGGCTCAAATGATTTTACACAGTTCACGAAACCAATACGATTTTCATTATTACCTTAAGAGCATCAATGTAAGAGATGATGTGGTTTTTATCAGTTTCATAAGCAGTGTGGAACTAGATATGGTCCTTATGAGTAGGAAACACAGTTCTTTTTTTCTGGACATTCTCATGTTCCTTGCTGTATTGCAGACACTGGAAAGAAGAGCATGCTATTTCCGTTAAAAGAGACTGTGTTTCATGGATGAGAACACTCTTCTGAATTTCCCTTCAGAAATGGAGTTAAACTCCATGCTCTGTGTCGTCCTACAAGCAAGAGTTCATTTCCGTTGAACCCAGTTATTTTTCTGCTAAAATGAATTTACACAGTTCACGAAACCAACACGATTTACACTATTAACTAAAGAGCATCTATGTAACCGATAATGTGTTTTGTATCAGTTTCATAAGCAGAGTTGACCTAGATATGGTCCGTATGAGTAGGAATCACAGTTCTTTTTTTCTGTGCATGCTCATGTTCCTTGCTGTAATACAGACTCTGAAAAGAAGTGCATGCTTCCTCCGTTAAAATGTAGTGTGTTTCATGGATGAGGACACTGGTCTGAATTTCCCTTCAGAAACTGAGTTTAACCAAAGGCTCTGTGTCTTCCTACAAGCAAGAGTTCATTTCCGGTAAAACCACTTAGTTTTCGGATAAAATGAATTTACACAGTTCACGAAACCAATACGATTTTCACTACTACCTAAAGAGCATCTATGTAAGAGATGATGTGGTTTGTGTCAGTTTCATAAGCAGAGTTGAACTAGATATGGTCCGTATGAGTAGGAAACACAGTTCTTTTTTTCTGGGCATGCTCTTGTTCCTTGCTGTATTGCAAAGCTGGAAAGAAGAGCATGCATCTTGCGTTAACAAAGAGAGTGTTTCATGGATGAGAACACAGGCCTGAATTTCCCTTCAGAAATGGAGTTAAACCAAATGCTCTGTGTCTTCCGACAAGACAGAGTTCATTTCCGGTAAACCCAGTTATTTTTCGGCTCAATTGAATTTACACAGTTCACGAAACCAATTCGGTTTTCACTATTAACTAAAGAGGATGTATGAAAGATATGCTGTGGTTTGTATCATTTTCATAAGCAGAGTTGAACGAGATATGGTCTGTATGAGTAGGAAACACAGTTCTCTTTTTCTGGCCATGCTCATGTTTCTTGCTGTATTGCAGACGCTGGAAAGAAGAGCATGCTATTTTCGTTAAAAGGGAGTGTGTTTCATGGATGAGAACACTCTTCTTAATTTCCATTCAGAAATGTAATTAAACTCCATGCTCTGTGTCATCCTACAAGCAAGAGTTAATTTCCGGGAAACCCAGATATTTTTCGGCTCAATGAATTTTAACAGTTCATGAAAGCAACACGATTTACACTATTAACTAAAGAGCATCTATGTAACAGATAATGTGTTTTGTATCAGTTTCATAAGCAGAGTTGACCTAGATATGGTCCGTATGAGTAGGAAACACAGTTCTTTTTTTCTGTGCATGCTCATGTTCCTTGCTGTATTGCAGACTCTGAAAAGAAGAGCATGCTTCTTCCGTTAAAAGGTAGTGTGTTTCATGGATGAGAACACGGGTCTGAATTTCCCTTCAGAAACTGAGTTTAACCAAAGGCTCTGTGTCTTCCTACAAGCAAGAGTTCATTTCCGGTAAACCCAGTTATTTTTCGGCTAAAATGAATTAAACAGTTCACGAAACCAATAAGATTTTCACTATTACCTAAAGAGCATCTATGTAAGAGATGATGTCGTTTGTATCAGTTTCATAAGCAGAGTTGAACTAGATATGGTCCGTATGAATAGGAATCGCAGTACTTTTTTTCTGGACATTCTCATGTTCCTTGCAGTATTGCAGACGCTGGAAAGAAGAGCATGATATTTGCTTTAAAAGGGAGTGTGTATCATGGATGAGAACACTCTTCTGAATTTCCGTTAAGAAATGGAGTTAAACTCCATGCTCTGTGTCGTGCTAGAAGCAAGAGTTCATTTCCGGTAAACCCAGGTATTATTTGTTCAAATATATTTACACAGTTCTCAAAACCTATACGATTTTCACTATTAACTAAAGAGCATCTAAGTAAGAGATGATGTGGTTTGTATCAGTTTCATAGGCAGAATTGAACTAGATACGGTCCGTATGGGTAGGAGACACAGTTCTTTTGTTCTGGGCATGCTCATGATGCTTGCTGTATTGCAAAGCTAGAAAGAAGAGCATGCATGTTGCGTTAAAACAGAGATTGTTTCATGGATGAGAACACAGGTCTGAATTTTCCTTCAGAAATCGGGTTAAACCAAATGCTCTGTGTTTTCGGACAAGACCGAGTTCATTTCCGGTAAACCCAGTTAATTTTTCGGCTCAAATGATTTTACACAGTTCACGAAACCAATACGATTTTCACTATTAACTTAAGAGCATCTATGTAAGAGATGATGTGGTTTGTATCAGTTTGATAAGCAGTGTTGAACTAGATATGGTCCATATGAGTAGGAAACACAGTTCTTTTTTTCTGGACTTTCTCATGTTCCTTGCTGTATTGCAGACACTGGAAAGAAGAGCATGCTGTTTCCGTTAAAACAGACTATGTTTCATGGATGAGAACACTCTTCTGAATTTCCCTTCAGAAACTGAGTTTAACCAAAGGCTCTGTGTCTTCCTACAAGCAAGAGTTCATTTCTGGTAAACCCAGTTATTTTTCAGCTAAAATGAATTTACACAGTTCACGAAACCAATACGATTTTCACTATTACCTAAAGAGCATCTATGTAAGAGATGATGTGTTTTGTATCAGTTTCATAAGCAGACTTGAATTAGATATGGTCCGTATGAGTAGGAAACTCAGTTCATTTTTTCTGGCCATGCTCATGTTTCTTGCTCTATTGCAGACACTGGAAAGAAGAGCATGCTATTTCCGTTAAAAGAGACTGTGTTTCATTTATGAGAACACTTTTCTGAATTTCCTTTTAGAATCGGATTTTAACGCCATGTTCTGTGTCTTCCTACAAACAACTGTTCATTTCCGGTAAACCCAGTTATTTTTCGGCTCAAATGATTTTACACAGTTCACGAAACCAATACGATTTTCATTATTACCTTAAGAGCATCAATGTAAGAGATGATGTGGTTTTTATCAGTTTCATAAGCAGTGTGGAACTAGATATGGTCCTTATGAGTAGGAAACACAGTTCTTTTTTTCTGGACATTCTCATGTTCCTTGCTGTATTGCAGACACTGGAAAGAAGAGCATGCTATTTCCGTTAAAAGAGACTGTGTTTCATGGATGAGAACACTCTTCTGAATTTCCCTTCAGAAATGGAGTTAAACTCCATGCTCTGTGTCGTCCTACAAGCAAGAGTTCATTTCCGTTGAACCCAGTTATTTTTCTGCTAAAATGAATTTACACAGTTCACGAAACCAACACGATTTACACTATTAACTAAAGAGCATCTATGTAAAAGATAATGTGTTTTGTATCAGTTTCATAAGCAGAGTTGACCTAGATATGGTCCGTATGAGTAGGAATCACAGTTCTTTTTTTCTGTGCATGCTCATGTTCCTTGCTGTAATACAGACTCTGAAAAGAAGTGCATGCTTCCTCCGTTAAAATGTAGTGTGTTTCATGGATGAGGACACTGGTCTGAATTTCCCTTCAGAAACTGAGTTTAACCAAAGGCTCTGTGTCTTCCTACAAGCAAGAGTTCATTTCCGGTAAAACCACTTAGTTTTCGGATAAAATGAATTTACACAGTTCACGAAACCAATACGATTTTCACTACTACCTAAAGAGCATCTATGTAAGAGATGATGTGGTTTGTGTCAGTTTCATAAGCAGAGTTGAACTAGATATGGTCCGTATGAGTAGGAAACACAGTTCTTTTTTTCTGGGCATGCTCTTGTTCCTTGCTGTATTGCAAAGCTGGAAAGAAGAGCATGCATCTTGCGTTAACAAAGAGAGTGTTTCATGGATGAGAACACAGGCCTGAATTTCCCTTCAGAAATGGAGTTAAACCAAATGCTCTGTGTCTTCCGACAAGACAGAGTTCATTTCCGGTAAACCCAGTTATTTTTCGGCTCAATTGAATTTACACAGTTCACGAAACCAATTCGGTTTTCACTATTAACTAAAGAGGATGTATGAAAGATATGCTGTGGTTTGTATCATTTTCATAAGCAGAGTTGAACGAGATATGGTCTGTATGAGTAGGAAACACAGTTCTCTTTTTCTGGCCATGCTCATGTTTCTTGCTGTATTGCAGACGCTGGAAAGAAGAGCATGCTATTTTCGTTAAAAGGGAGTGTGTTTCATGGATGAGAACACTCTTCTTAATTTCCATTCAGAAATGTAATTAAACTCCATGCTCTGTGTCATCCTACAAGCAAGAGTTAATTTCCAGGAAACCCAGATATTTTTCGGCTCAATGAATTTTAACAGTTCATGAAAGCAACACGATTTACACTATTAACTAAAGAGCATCTATGTAACAGATAATGTGTTTTGTATCAGTTTCATAAGCAGAGTTGACCTAGATATGGTCCGTATGAGTAGGAAACACAGTTCTTTTTTTCTGTGCATGCTCATGTTCCTTGCTGTATTGCAGACTCTGAAAAGAAGAGCATGCTTCTTCCGTTAAAAGGTAGTGTGTTTCATGGATGAGAACACTGGTCTGAATTTCCCTTCAGAAACTGAGTTTAACCAAAGGCTCTGTGTCTTCCTACAAGCAAGAGTTCATTTCCGGTAAACCCAGTTATTTTTCGGCTAAAATGAATTAAACAGTTCACGAATCCAATAAGATTTTCACTATTACCTAAAGAGCATCTATGTAAGAGATTATGTGTTTTGTATCATTTTCATAAGCAGACTTGAACTAGATATTGTCCGTATGAGTAGGAAACACAGTTCTTTTTTTCTGGCCATGCTCATGTTTCTTGCTGTATTCCAGATGCTGAAAAGAAGAGCATGCTTCTTGCATTAAAACAGACTGTGTTTCATTGATGAGAACACTGGTCTGAATTTCCCTTCAGAAACTGAGTTTAACCAAAGGATCTGTGTCTTCCTACAAGCAAGAATTCATTTCCGGTAAACCCAGTTATTTTTCGGCTCAAATGAATTTACACAGTTCACGAAACCAATACGATTTTCACTATTGACTAAAGAGCATCTCTGTAAGAGATGATGTGGTTTGTATCAGTTTCATCAGCAGAGTGGAACTAGATATGGTCCGTATGAATAGGAAACAAGGTTCTTTTCCTCTGGGCATGCTCATGTTCCTTGCTGTATTGCAGACGCTGGAAAGAAGATCATGCTATTTGCGTTAAAAGGGAGTGTGTTTCATGGATGAGAACAGTGGTCTTAATTTCCCTTCAGAAACGGAGTTTAACCAACGGATCTGTTTCTCCCTACAAGCAAGAGTTCATTTCCAGTAAACCCAATTATTTTTCGGTCAAATGAATTTACACAGTTCATGATCCAATACGATTTTCACTATTAACTAAAGAGCATCTATGTAAGAGATGATGTGGATTGTATCAGTTTCATAAGCAGAGTTGAACTAGATATGGTACGTATGAGTAGGAATCACAGTTCTTTTTTTCTAGACATTCTCATGTTCCTTGCTGTATTGCAGACGCTGGAAAGAAGAGCATGCTATTTGCATAAAAGGGAGTGTGTTTCATGGATGAGAACACTCTTCTGAATTTCCTTTCGGAAATGGAATTAAACTCCATGCTCTGTGTCGTCCTACAAGCAAGAGTTTATTTCCGTTGAACCCAGTTATTTTTCTGCTAAAATGAATTTACACAGTTCACGAAACCAACATGATTTACACTATTAACTAAAGAGCATCTATGTAACCGATAATGTATTTTGTATCAGTTTCATAAGCAGAGTTGACCTAGATATGGTCCGTATGAGTAGGAAACACAGTTCTTTTTTTCTGTGCATGCTCATGTTCCTTGCTGTATTACAGACTCTGAAAAGAAGTGCATGCTTCTTCCGTTAAAATGTAGTGTGTTTCATGGATGAGGACACTGGTCTGAATTTCACTTCTGAAACTGAGTTTAACCAAAGGCTCTGTGTCTTCCTACAAGCGAGAGTTCATTTCCGGTAAACCCAGTTATTTTTCGGATAAAATGAATTTACACAGTTCACGAAACCAATACGATTTTCACTATTACCTAAAGAGCATCTATGTAAGAGATGATGTGGTTTGTGTCAGTTTCATAAGCAGAGTTGAACTAGATATGGTCCGTATGAGTAGGAAACACAGTTCTTTTTTTCTGGGCATGCTCTTGTTCCTTGCTGTATTGCAAAGCTGGAAAGAAGAGCATGCATCTTGCGTTAACACAGAGAGTGTTTCATGGATGAGAACACAGGCCTGAATTTCCCTTCAGAAATGGAGTTAAACCAAATGCTCTGTGTCTTCCGACAAGACAGGGTTCATTTCCGGTAAACCCAGTTATTTTTCGGCTCAATTGAATTTACACAGTTCACGAAACCAATACGGTTTTCACTATTAACTAAAGAGGATCTATGAAAGATATGCTGTGGTTTGTATCATTTTCATAAGCAGAGTTGAACGAGATATGGTCTGTATGAGTAGGAAACACAGTTCTCCTTTTCTGGCCATGCTCATGTTTCTTGCTGTATTGCAGACGCTGGAAAGAAGAGCATGCTATTTTCGTTAAAAGGGAGTGTGTTTCATGGATGAGAACACTCTTCTTAATTTCCATTCAGAAATGTAATTAAACTCCATGCTCTGTGTCATCCTACAAGCAAGAGTTAATTTCCGGGAAACCCAGATATTTTTCGGCTCAATGAATTTTAACAGTTCATGAAAGCAACACGATTTACACTATTAACTAAAGAGCATCTATGTAACAGATAATGTGTTTTGTATCAGTTTCATAAGCAGAGTTGACCTAGATATGGTCCGTATGAGTAGGAAACACAGTTCTTTTTTTCTGTGCATGCTCATGTTCCTTGCTGTATTGCAGACTCTGAAAAGAAGAGCATGCTTCTTCCGTTAAAAGGTAGTGTGTTTCATGGATGAGAACACTGGTCTGAATTTCCCTTCAGAAACTGAGTTTAACCAAAGGCTCTGTGTCTTCCTACAAGCAAGAGTTCATTTCCGGTAAACCCAGTTATTTTTCTGCTAAAATGAATTTACACAGTTCACGAAACCAATACGATTTTCACTATTACCTAAAGAGCATCTATGTAAGAGATGATGTGTTTTGTATCAGTTTCATAAGCAGACTTGAATTAGATATGGTCCGTGTGAGTAGGAAACTCAGTTCATTTTTTCTGGCCATGCTCATGTTTCTTGCTCTATTGCAGACACTGGAAAGAAGAGCATGCTATTTCCGTTAAAAGAGACTGTGTTTCATTGATGAGAACACTTTTCTGAATTTCCTTTTAGAATCGGATTTTAACGCCATGCTCTTTGTCTTCCTACAAACAACTGTTCATTTCCGGTAAACCCAGTTATTTTTCGGCTCAAATGATTTTACACAGTTCACGAAACCAATACGATTTTCATTATTACCTTAAGAGCATCAATGTAAGAGATGATGTGGTTTTTATCAGTTTCATAAGCAGTGTGGAACTAGATATGGTCCTTATGAGTAGGAAACACAGTTCTTTTTTTTTGGACATTCTCATGTTCCTTGCTGTATTGCAGACACTGGAAAGAAGAGCATGCTATTTCCGTTAAAAGAGACTGTGTTTCATGGATGAGCACACTCTTCTGAATTTCCCTTCAGAAATGGAGTTAAACTCCATGCTCTGTGTCGTCATACATGCAAGAGTTCCTTTCCGTTGAACCCAGTTATTTTTCTGCTAAAATGAATTTACACAGTTCACGAAACCAACACGATTTACACTATTAACTAAAGAGCATCTATGTAACCGATAATGTGTTTTGTATCAGTTTCATAAGCAGAGTTGACCTAGATATGGTCCGTATGAGTAGGAAACACAGTTCTTTTTTTCTGTGCATGCTCATGTTCCTTGCTGTATTACAGACTCTGAAAAGAAGTGCATGCTTCTTCCGTTAAAATGCAGTGTGTTTCATGGATGAGGACACTGGTCTGAATTTCCCTTCAGAAACTGAGTTTAACCAAAGGCTCTGTGTCTTCCTACAAGCAAGAGTTCATTTCCGGTAAACCCACTTATTTTTCGGATAAAATGAATTTACACAGTTCACGAAACCAATACGATTTTCACTATTACCTAAAGAGCATCTATGTAAGAGATGATGTGGTTTGTGTCAGTTTCATAAGCAGAGTTGAACTAGATATGGTCCGTATGAGTAGGAAACACAGTTCTTTTTTTCTGGACTTTCTCATGTTCCTTGCTGTATTGCAGACGCTGGAAAGAAGAGCATGCTATTTTCGTTAAAAGGGAGTGTGTTTCATGGATGAGAACACTCTTCTTAATTTCCATTCAGAAATGTAATTAAACTCCATGCTCTGTGTCATCCTACAAGCAAGAGTTCATTTCCGGGAAACCCAGATATTTTTCGGCTCAATGAATTTTAACAGTTCATGAAAGCAACACGATTTACACTATTAACTAAAGAGCATCTATGTAACAGATAATGTGTTTTGTATCAGTTTCATAAGCAGAGTTGACCTAGATATGGTCCGTATGAGTAGGAAACACAGTTCTTTTTTTCTGTGCATGCTCATGTTCCTAGCTGTATTGCAGACTCTGAAAAGAAGAGCATGCTTCTTCCGTTAAAAGGTAGTGTGTTTCATGGATGAGAACACTGGTCTGAATTTCCCTTCAGAAACTGAGTTTAACCAAAGGCTCTGTGTCTTCCTACAAGCAAGAGTTCATTTCCGGTAAACCCAGTTATTTTTCGGCTAAAATGAATTAAACAGTTCACGAAACCAATAAGATTTTCACTATTACCTAAAGAGCATCTATGTAAGAGATTATGTGTTTTGTATCATTTTCATAAGCAGACTTGAACTAGATATTGTCCGTATGAGTAGGAAACACAGTTCTTTTTTTCTGGCCGTGCTCATGTTTCTTGCTGTATTCCAGATGCTGAAAAGAAGAGCATGCTTCTTGCATTAAAACAGACTGTGTTTCATTAATGAGAACACTGGTCTGAATTTCCCTTCAGAAACTGAGTTTAACCAAAGGATCTGTGTCTTCCTACAAGCAAGAGTTCATTTCCGGTAAACCCAGTTATTTTTCGGCTCAAATGAATTTACACAGTTCACGAAACCAATACGATTTTCACTATTGACTAAAGAGCATCTCTGTAAGAGATGATGTGGTTTGTATCAGTTTCATCAGCAGAGTGGAACTAGATATGGTCCGTATGAATAGAAAACAAGGTTCTTTTCCTCTGGGCATGCTCATGTTCCTTGCTGTATTGCAGACGCTGGAAAGAAGATCATGCTATTTGCGTTAAAAGGGAGTGTGTTTCATGGATGAGAACACTGGTCTTAATTTCCCTTCAGAAACGGAGTTTAACCAACGGATCTGTTTCTCCCTACAAGCAAGAGTTCATTTCCAGTAAACCCAATTATTTTTTGGTCAAATGAATTTACACAGTTCATGAAACCAATACGATTTTCACTATTAACTAAAGAGCATCTATGTAAGAGATGATGTGGTTTGTATCAGTTTCATAAGCAGAGTTTAACTAGATATGGTAAGTATGAGTAGGAATCACAGTTCTTTTTTTCTGGACATTCTCATGTTCCTTGCTGTATTGCAGACGCTGGAAAGAAGAGCATGCTATTTGCGTTAAAAGGGAGTGTGTTTCATGGATGAGAACACTCTTCTGAATTTCCTTTCGGAAATGGAATTAAACTCCATGCTCTGTGTCGTCCTAAAAGCAAGAGTTCATTTCCTGTAAACCCAGGTAATTTTCGGCTCAAATGAATTTCCACAGTTCATGAAAGCAACACAATTTACACTATTAACTAAAGAGCATCTATGTAACAGATAATGTGTTTTGTACCAGTTTCATAAGGAGATTTGAACTAGATATGGTCCGTATGAGTAGGAAACACAGTTCTTTTTTTCTGTGCATGCTCATATTCCTTGGTGTATTACAGACTCTGAAAAGAAGAGCATGCTTCTTCCGTTAAAACGTAGTGTGTTTCATGGATGAGAACACTGGTCTGAATTTCCCTTCAGAAACTCACTTTAAACAAAGGATCTGTGTCTCCCTACAAGCAAGAGTTCATTTCCAGTAAACGCAGTTATTTTTCGGACAAATGAATTTACACAGTTCACGAAACCAATACTATTTTCACTATTAATTAAAGAGCATCTATGTAAGAGATAATGTGGTTTGTATCAGTTTCATAAGCAGAGTTGAACTAGATATGGTCCGTATGAGTAGGAATCGCAGTTCTTTTTTTCTGGACATTCTCATGTTCCTTGCTGTATTGCAGACGCTGGAAAGAAGAGCATGCTATTTGCGTTAAAAGGGAGTGTGTTTCATGGATGAGAACACTCTTCTGAATTTCCGTTCAGAAATGGAATTAAACTCCATTCTCTGTGTCATCCTACAAGCAAGAGTTCATTTCCGGGAAACCCAGTTATTTTTCGGCTCAAATGAATTTACACAGTTCACGAAACCAATACGATTTTCACTATTGACTAAAGAGCATCTCTGTAAGAGATGATGTGGTTTGTATCAGTTTCATAAGCAGAGTGGAACTACATATGGTCCGTATGAGTAGGAAACACAGTTCTTTTCCTCTAGGCATGCTCATGTTCCTTGCTGTATTGCAGACGCTGGAAAGAAGAGAATGCTATTTGCGCTAAAACAGAGAGTGTTTCATGGATGAGAACACAGGTCTGAATTTCCCTTCAGAAATGGAGTTAAACCAAATGCTCTGTGTCTTCCGACAAGACAGAGTTCATTTCCGGTAAACCCAGTTATTTTTCGGCTCAAATGATTTTACAAAGTTCACGAAACCAATACGATTTTCACTATTAACTAAAGAGCATCTATGTAAGAGATGATGTGGTTGGTATCAGTTACATAAGCAGTGTTGAACTAGATATGGTCCTTATGAGTAGGAAACACTTCTTTTTTTCTGGACATTCTCATGTTCCTTGCTGTATTGCAGACACTGGAAAGAAGAGCATGCTATTTCCGTTAAAAGAGACTGTGTTTCATGGATGAGAACACTCTTCTGAATTTCCCTTCAGAAATGGAGTTAAACTCCATGCTCTGTGTCGTCCTACAAGCAAGAGTTCATTTCCGTTGAACCCTGTTATTTTTCTGCTAAAATGAATTTACACAGTTCACGAAACCAACACGATTTACACTATTAACTAAAGAGCATCTATGTAACCGATAATGTATTTTGTATCAGTTTCATAAGCAGAGTTGACCTAGATATGGTCCGTATGAGTAGGAAACACAGTTCTTTTTTTCTGTGCATGCTCATGTTCCTTGCTGTATTACAGACTCTGAAAAGAAGTGCATGCTTCTTCCGTTAAAATGCAGTGTGTTTCATGGATGAGGACACTGGTCTGAATTTCCCTTCTGAAACTGAGTTTAACCAAAGGCTCTGTGTCTTCCTACAAGCCCGAGTTCATTTCCGGTAAACCCAGTTATTTTTCGGATAAAATGAATTTACACAGTTCACGAAACCAATACGATTTTCACTATTACCTAAAGAGCATCTATGTAAGAGATGATGTGGTTTGTGTCAGTTTCATAAGCAGAGTTGAACTAGATATGGTCCGTATGAGTAGGAAACACAGTTCTTTTTTTCTGGGCATGCTCTTGTTCCTTGCTGTATTGCAAAGCTGGAAAGAAGAGCATGCATCTTGCGTTAACACAGAGAGTGTTTCATGGATGAGAACACAGGCCTGAATTTCCCTTCAGAAATGGAGTTAAACCAAATGCTCTGTGTTTTCGGACAAGACCGAGTTCATTTCCGGTAAACCCAGTTAATTTTTCGGCTCAAATGATTTTACACAGTTCACGAAACCAATACGATTTTCACTATTAACTTAAGAGCATCTATGTAAGAGATGATGTGGTTTGTATCAGTTTGATAAGCAGTGTTGAACTAGATATGGTCCATATGAGTAGGAAACACAGTTCTTTTTTTCTGGACTTTCTCATGTTCCTTGCTGTATTGCAGACACTGGAAAGAAGAGCATGCTATTTCCGTTAAAACAGACTATGTTTCATGGATGAGAACACTCTTCTGTATTTCCCTTCAGAAACTGAGTTTAACCAAAGGCTCTGTGTCTTCCTACAAGCAAGAGTTCATTTCCGGTAAACCCAGTTATTTTTCTGCAAAAATGAATTTACACAGTTCACGAAACCAATACGATTTTCACTATTACCTAAAGAGCATCTATGTAAGAGATGATGTGTTTTGTATCAGTTTCATAAGCAGACTTGAATTAGATATGGTCCGTTAGAGTAGGAAACTCAGTTCATTTTTTCTGGCCATGCTCATGTTTCTTGCTCTATTGCAGACACTGGAAAGAAGAGCATGCTATTTCCGTTAAAAGAGACTGTGTTTCATTGATGAGAACACTTTTCTGAATTTCCTTTTAGAATCGGATTTTAACGCCATGCTCTTTGTCTTCCTACAAACAACTGTTCATTTCCGGTAAACCCAGTTATTTTTCGGCTCAAATGATTTTACACAGTTCACGAAACCAATACGATTTTCATTATTACCTTAAGAGCATCAATGTAAGAGATGATGTGGTTTTTATCAGTTTCATAAGCAGTGTGGAACTAGATATGGTCCTTATGAGTAGGAAACACAGTTCTTTTTTTCTGGACATTCTCATGTTCCTTGCTGTATTGCAGACACTGGAAAGAAGAGCATGCTATTTCCGTTAAAAGAGACTGTGTTTCATGGATGAGCACACTCTTCTGAATTTCCCTTCAGAAATGGAGTTAAACTCCATGCTCTGTGTCGTCCTACAAGCAAGAGTTCATTTCCGTTGAACCCAGTTATTTTTCTGCTAAAATGAATTTACACAGTTCACGAAACCAATACGATTTTCACTATTACCTAAAGAGCATCTATGTAAGAGATGATGTGGTTTGTGTCAGTTTCATAAGCAGAGTTGAACTAGATATGGTCCGTATGAGTAGGAAACACAGTTCTTTTTTTCTGGGCATGCTCTTGTTCCTTGCTGTATTGCAAAGCTGGAAAAAAGAGCATGCATCTTGCGTTAACACAGAGAGTGTTTCATGGATGAGAACACAGGCCTGAATTTCCCTTCAGAAATGGAGTTAAACCAAATGCTCTGTGTCGTCCGACAAGACAGAGTTCATTTCCGGTAAACACAGTTATTTTTCGGCTCAATTGAATTTACACAGTTCACGAAACCAATACGGTTTTCACTATTAACTAAAGAGGATCTGTGAAAGATATGCTGTGGTTTGTATCATTTTCATAAGCAGAGTTGAACGAGATATGGTCTGTATGAGTAGGAAACACAGTTCTCTTTTTCTGGCCATGCTCATGTTTCTTGCTGTATTGCAGACGCTGGAAAGAAGAGCATGCTATTTTCGTTAAAAGGGAGTGTGTTTCATGGATGAGAACACTCTTCTTAATTTCCATTCAGAAATGTAATTAAACTCCATGCTCTGTGTCATCCTACAAGCAAGAGTTCATTTCCGAGAAACCCAGATATTTTTCGGCTCAATGAATTTTAACAGTTCATGAAAGCAACACGATTTACACTATTAACTAAAGAGCATCTATGTAACAGATAATGTGTTTTGTATCAGTTTCTTAAGCAGAGTTGACCTAGATATGGTCCGTATGAGTAGGAAACACAGTTCTTTTTTTCTGTGCATGCTCATGTTCCTTGCTGTATTGCAGACTCTGAAAAGAAGAGCATGCTTCTTCCGTTAAAAGGTAGTGTGTTTCATGGATGAGAACACTGGTCTGAATTTCCCTTCAGAAACTGAGTTTAACCAAAGGCTCTGTGTCTTCCTACAAGCAAGAGTTCATTTCCGGTAAACCCAGTTATTTTTCGGCTAAAATGAATTAAACAGTTCACGAAACCAATAAGATTTTCACTATTACCTAAAGAGCATCTATGTAAGAGATGATGTCGTTTGTATCAGTTTCTTAAGCAGAGTTGAACTAGATATGGTCCGTATGAATAGGAATCGCAGTTCTTTTTTTCTGGACGTTCTCATGTTCCTTGCAGTATTGCAGACGCTGGAAAGAAGAGCATGCTATTTGCTTTAAAAGGGAGTGTGTTTCATGGATGAGAACACTCTTCTGAATTTCCGTTCAGAAATGGAGTTAAACTCCATGCTCTGTGTAGTCCTAGAAGCAAGAGTTCATTTCCGGTAAACCCTGGTATTATTTGTGCAAATATATTTACACAGTTCACGAAACCTATACGATTTTCACTATTAACTAAAGAGCATCTAAGTAAGAGATGATGTGGTTTGTATCAGTTTCATAGGCAGAATTGAACTAGATATGGTCCGTATGGGTAGGAGACACAGTTCTTTTGTTCTGGGCATGCTCATGATGCTTGCTGTATTGCAAAGCTAGAACGAAGAGCATGCATGTTGCGTTAAAACAGAGAGTGTTTCATGGATGAGAACACAGGTCTGAATTTTCCTTCAGAAATCGGGTTAAACCAAATGCTCTGTGTTTTCGGACAAGACCGAGTTCATTTCCAGTAAACCCAGTTAATTTTTCGGCTCAAATGATTTTACACAGTTCACGAAACCAATACGATTTTCACTATTAACTTAAGAGCATCTATGTAAGAGATGATGTGTTTTGTATCAGTTTCATAAGCAGACTTGAATTAGATATGGTCCGTATGAGTAGGAAACTCAGTTCATTTTTTCTGGCCATGCTCATGTTTCTTGCTCTATTTTGACACTGGAAAGAAGAGCATGCTATTTCCGTTAAAAGAGACTGTGTTTCATTGATGAGAACACTTTTCTGAATTTCCTTTTAGAATCGGATTTTAACGCCATGTTCTGTGTCTTCCTACAAACAACTGTTCATTTCCGGTAAACCCAGTTATTTTTCGGCTCAAATGATTTTACACAGTTCACGAAACCAATACGATTTTCATTAATACCTTAAGAGCATCAATGCAAGAGATGATGTGGTTTTTATCAGTTTCATAAGCAGTGTGGAACTAGATATGGTCCTGATGAGTAGGAAACACAGTTCTTTTTTTCTGGACATTCTCATGTTCCTTGCTGTATTGCAGACACTGGAAAGAAGAGCATGCTTCTTCCGTTAAAACGTAGTGTGTTTCATGGATGAGAACACTGGTCTGAATTTCCCTTCAGAAACTGACTTTAAACAAAGGATCTGTGTCTCCCTACAAGCAAGAGTTCATTTCCAGTAAACGCAGTTATTTTTCGGACAAATGAATTTACACAGTTCACGAAACCAATACTATTTTCACTATTAACTAAAGAGCATCTATGTAAGAGATAATGTGGTTTGTATCAGTTTCATAAGCAGAGTTGAACTACATATGGTCCGTATGAGTAGGAATCGCAGTTCTTTTTTTCTGGACATTCTCATGTTCCTTGCTGTATTGCAGACGCTGGAAAGAAGAGCATGCTATTTGCGTTAAAAGGGAGTGTGTTTCATGGATGAGAACACTCTTCTGAATTTCCGTTCAGAAATGGAATTAAACTCCATGCTCTGTTTCATCCTACAAGCAAGAGTTCATTTCCGGGAAACCCAGTTATTTTTCGGCTCAAATGAATTTACACAGTTCACGAAACCAATACGATTTTCACTATTGACTAAAGAGCATCTCTGTAAGAGATGATGTGGTTTGTATCAGTTTCATAAGCAGAGTGGAACTACATATGGTCCGTATGAGTAGGAAACACAGTTCTTTTCCTCTAGGCATGCTCATGTTCCTTGCTGTATTGCAGACGCTGAAAAGAAGAGCATGCTTCTTCCGTTAAAACGGAGTCTGTTTCATGGATGAGAACACTGGTCTGAATTTTCCTTCAGAAAATGAGTTTAACTAAAGTATCCGTGTCTTCCTACAAGCAAGAGTTCATTTCCGGTAAACCCAGTTATTTTTCGGCTCAAATGAATTTACACAGTTCACGAAACCAATACTATTTTCACTATTAACTAAAGAGCATCTATGTAAGAGATGATATGGTTTGTATCAGTTTCATAAGCATTGTTGAACTAGATATGGTACGTATGAGTAGGAAACACAGTCCTTTTTTTCTGGCCATGCTCATTTTTCTTAATGTATTGCAGATGCTGGAAAGAAGAGCATGCTTCTTGCGTTAAAACAGAGAGTGTTTCATGGATGAGAACACAGGTCTGAATTTCCCTTCAGAAATGGAGTTAAACCAACTCCGCTGTGTCTTCCTACAAGCAAGAGTTCATTTCCGGTAAAGCCAGTTATTATTCGGCTCAAATGAATTTACACAGTTCACGAAACCAATACGATTTTCACTGTTAACTAAAGAGCATCTATGTAACAGATGATGTGGTTTGTATCATTTTCATAAGCAGAGTTGAACTGGATATGGTCCGTCTGAGTAGGAAACACAGTTCTTTTTTTTCTTGCCATGCTCATGTTTCTTGTTGTATTGCAGATGCTAGAAAGAAGAGCATTCTATTTGCTTTAAAAAAGACTGTGTTTCATGGATAAGAACACTCTTCTGAATTTCCCTTCAGAAATTGAGTTAAACCAAATGATCTGTGTTTTCCTCCAAGAAAGAGTTCATTTCTGGTAAAGGTCAGTGATTTTTCGGACCAATGAATTTACACAGTTCAAAAACCCATCACATTTTTCACTATTAATAAAGAGCATCTATGTAAGAGATGTTGTGGTTTGTATCAGTTTCATAAGCAGAGTTGAACTTGATATGGTCCGTATGAGTAGGAAACACAGTTCTTTTTTTCTGGGCATGCTAATGTTCCTTGCTCTATTGCAGACACTGAAAGAAGAGCATGCTTATTTCATTAAAACGTAGTGTGTTTCATGGATGAGAACAGTGGTCTGAATTTCCATTCAGAAACTGAGTTTAACCAAAGGATCTCTGTCTTCCTCCAAGCAAGAGTTCATTTCTGGTAAACCCAGTTAATTTTCGGCTAAAATGAATTTACACAGTTCACGAAACCAATACGATTTTGACTATTAACTAAAGAGCATCTATGTAAGAGATGACGTGGTTTGTATCAGTTTCATAAGCAGAGTTGAACTAGATATGGTCTGTATGAGTAGGATACAAGTTCTTTTTTTTGGGGAATGCTCATGTTCCTTGCTGCATTGCAAAGCTGGAAAGAAGAGCATGCTTCTTGAGTTAAAACAGAGTGTGTTTCATGGATGAGAACATCTTCTGAATTTCCCTTCAGAAATGGAGTTAAACTCCATGCTCTGTGTTGTCCTACAAGGAAGAGTTCATTTCAGGTAAACCCAGTTATTATTCGGCTCAAATGAATTTACACAGTTCAGGAAACCAAGACGATTTACAGTAATAACTGAAGAGCATCTATGTAAGAGATGATGTGGTTTGTATCAGTTTCATAAGAAGAGTTGAACTAGATATGGTCCGTATGAGTAGGAAACACAGTTCTTTTTTCTAGGCATGCTCATGTTCCTTGCTATATTGCAGACACTGGAAAGAAGAGCATGGTATTTTCGTTAAAACAGAGTGTGTTTCATGAATGAGAACACTGGTCTGAATTTCCCTTCAGAAATGGAGTTAAACCAAATGCTCTGTGTCTTCCTACAAGCAAGAGTTCATTTTTGGTAAAAGCAGTGAATTTTCGGCTCAAATGAATTTACACAGTTCACGAAACCAACACGATTTACACTATTAACTAAAGAGCATCTATATAAGAGATGATGGGGTTTGTATCAGTTTCATAAGCAGAGTTGAACTAGATATGGTCCGTATGAGTAGGAAACAGAGTTCTTTTTTTCTGGACATGCTCAAGTTCCTTGCTCTATTGCAGACGCTGGAAAGTAGAACATGCTTCTTATGATAAAACGGAGTGGGTTTCATGGATGAGAACACTGGTCTGAATATCCCTTCAGAAACTGAGTTAAACCAAAGGATCTGTGTCTTCCTACAAGCAAGAGATCATTTCCTGTAAACCCAGTTATTTTTCGGCTCAAATGAATTTACACAGTTCATGAAACCAATACGAATTTCACTATTAACTAAAGAGCATCTATGTAAGAGATGATGTGGTTCGTATCAGGTTCATAAACAGTATGGAACTAGATATGGTCCATATGCATAGGAAACACAGTTCTTTTTCTCTGGATATTCTCATGTTCCTTGCTCTATTGCAGACGCTGGAAAGAAGAGCATGCTATTTCCATTAAAAAAGACTGTGTTTCATGGATGAGAACATCTTCTGAATTTCCCTTCAGAAATGGAGTTAAACTACATGCTCTGTGTCGTCCTACATGCAAGAGTTCATTTCCGGTAAACCCAGTTATTTTTGGGCTCAAATTAATTTACACAGTTCACGAAACCAACACGATTTTCACTATTAACTTTAGAGCATCTATGTAAGAGATGATGTGGTTTGTATCAGTTTCATAAGCAGAGTTGAACTAGATATTGTTCGTTTGAGTAGGAGATACAGTTCTTTTTTTCTGGGCAAGCTCATATTCTTTGCTGTATTGCAGACGCTGGAAAGAAGATCATGCTTCTTGCGTTAAAAGAGAGTGTGTTTCATGGATCACAACACTGGTCTGAATTTCCCTTCAGAAACAGAAGTAAACCAAAGGCTCTTTGTCTTCCTACAAGCAAGTGTTCATTCGTGGTAAACAGAGTGAATTTTCGTCTCAAATGAAATTACAAAGTTGACAATCCCAACACGTTTTTCACTACTAACTAAAGAACATCTGTGTAAGAGATGCTGTGGTTTGTATCAGTTTCATAAGCAGAGTTGAACTAGATATGGTAAGAATGAGTAGGAAACAGAGTTCTTTTTTTCATGCCATGCTAATGTTTCTTGCTGTATTGCAGATGTTGGAAAGAAGAGCATGCTTCTAGCGTTAAAACAGACTGTGTTTCATGTCTGAGAACACTCTTCTGAATTTTCCTTCAGAAATTGAGTTAAACCAAATGATCTGTGTTTTCCTACAAGCAAGAGTTCATTTCTGGTAGAGGCAGTGAATTTTCGGCTCAAATGAATTTATGCAGTTCAGAAACACAACACGTTTTTCACTATTAACTAAAGAGCATCTATGTAAGAGTTGATGTGGTTTGGATCAGTTTCATATGCAGAGTTGAACTAGATATGGCAGGTATGAGTAGGAAACACAGTTCTTTTTTTTTGGCCATGCTCATGTTTCTTGCTGTATTTCAGATGCTAGAAAGAAGAGCATGCTTCTTGCGTTAAAACAGACTGTGTTTCATGGATGAGAACACTTATCTGAATTTCCATTTACAATCAGAGTTTAACGCCATGCTCTGTGTATTCCTACAAGCAAGATTTCATTTCCTGTAAACCCAGTTATTTTTCGGCTCAAAGGAATTTACACAGTTCATGAAACCAATACGATTTTCACTATTAAATAAGAGCATCTGTGTAAGAGATGATGTGGTGTGTATCAATTTCATAAGCACAGTTGAACTAGATATGGTCCCTATGAGTAGGAAACACAGTTATTTTTTTCTGGCCATGCTCATGTTTCTTGCTGTATTGCGGATGCTAGAAAGAAGAGCATGCTTCTTGCATTAAAACAGACTGTGTTTCATGGATGAGATCACTCTTCTGAATTTCCATTTAGAATCAGAGTCAAACTCCATGCTCTATGTCGTCCTACAAGCAAGAGTTCATTTCTGGTAAACCCAGTTGTTTTTCGGCTCAAATGAATTTACACAGTTCACGAAACCAATACGATTTTCAGTATTAACTAAAGAGCATCTATGTAAGAGATGATGTGGTTTGTATCAGTTTCATAAGCAGAGTTGAACTATATGGTCCGTATGAGTAGGAAACACAGTTATTTTATTCTGGACATGCTCATGTTCCTTGCTGTATTGCAGAGGCTGAAAAGAAGAGCATGCTATTTGCGTTAAAACAGAGTGTGTTTCATGGATGAGAACACTGGTCTGAATTTCCCTTCACAAATGGAGTTAAACCAAATGCTCTGTGTCTTCCTACAAGCAAGAGTTCATTTTTGGTAAAAGCAGGAAATTTCAGCTCAAATGAATTTGCACAGTTCACAAACCCAACGCGTTTATCAATATTAACAAAAGAGCGTCTTTGTAAGAGATGATGTGGTTTGTATCAGTTTCATAAGCAGAGTTAAACTAGGTAGGGTCCGATTGATTCAGAAACACAGTTCCTTTTTCTAGCCTTGCTCATGTTTCTTGCTGTATTGCAGATGATGGAAAGAAGAGCATGCTTCTTGAGTTAAAACAGACTGGGTTTCATGGATGAGATCACTCTTCTGAATTTCCATTTAGAATCGGAGTTAAACTCCATGCTCTATGTCCTCCTACAAGCAATAGTTCATTTCTGGTAAACGCAGTTATTTTTCGGCTCAAAAGAATTTACACAGTTCAAGAAAACAATACGATTTTCACTATTAACTAAAGAGCATCTATGTAAGAGATGATGTGGTTTGTATCAGTTTCATAAGCAGAGTTGAACTAGATATGGTCCGAATGAGTAGGAAACACAGTTCTTTTTTTCTGTATATTCTCATGTTCCTTGCAGTATAGCAGACACTAGAAAAAAGAGCATGCTTCCTGTGTTAAAACAGTCTGTGTTTCATGGATGAGATCACTCTTCTGAATTTCCCTTCCGAAATTTAGTTAAATCAAATGCTCTTTTTTTTCCTACAAGCAAGAGTTCATTTCCGGTAAACCCACTTATTTTTCGGCTCAAATGAATTTACACAGTTCATGAAACCAACACGATTTATACTATTAACTAAAGGGCATCTATGTAAGAGATGATGGGGTTTGTATCAGTTTCATAAGCAGAGTGGAACTAGATATGGTCCGTATGAGTAGGAAACACAGTTCTTTTTTTCTGGGCATGCTCATGTTCCTTGCTATATTGCAGATGCTGGAAAGAAGAGCATGCTTCTTCCGATGAAACGGATTGTGTTTCATGGATGAGAACTCTGGTCTGAATTTCCCTTCAGAAACTGAGTTAAACCAAACGATCTGTGTCTTCCTAGAAGCAAGAGTTCATTTCCTGTAAACCCAGGAATTTTTAGGCTCAAATGAATTTACACAGTTCAGGAAATCATTATGATTTTCACTATTAAGTAAAGATCATCTATGTAAGAGATGATGTGGTTTGGATCAGTTTCATAACCAGTATTGAACTAGATATGGTCCGTATGAGTAGGAAATACAGTTCTTTTTTTCTGGACATTTTCATGTTTGTAGCTGTATTGCAGATGCTGGAAAGAAGAGCATGCTTCTTGCGTTAAAACAGATTGTGTTTCATGGATGAGATCACTCTTCTGATTTTCCATTTAGAATCGGAGTTAAACTCCAAGCTCTATGTCGTCCTACAAGCAAGAGTTCACTTCTGGTAAACCCAGTTATTTTTCGGCTCAAATGAATTTACACAGTTGACGAAACCATTACGATTTTCACTATTAACTAAGGAGCATCTATGTAAGAGATGATGTGGTTTCTATCAGTTTCATAAGCAGAGTTGAACTAGATATGGTCCGTATGAGTAGGAAACACAGTTCTTTTTTCCTGGACATTCTCATGTTCCTTGCTGTATAGCAGACGCTGGAAAAAAGAGCATGCTTCTTGTGTAAAAACAGACTGTGTTTCATGGATGAGATCACTCTTCTGAATTTCCATTTAGAATCAGAGTTGAACTCCATGCTCTATGTCGTCCTACAAGCAAGAGTTCATTTCTGGTAAACCCAGTTGTTTTTCGGCTCAAATGAATTTACACAGTTCACAAACCCAACGTGTTTATCTCTATTAACTAAAGAGCGTCTATGTAAGAGATGCTGTGGTTTGTATCAGTTGCATAAGCAGAGTTGAACTAGATATGTTCCGTTTGAGTCAGAAACACAGTTCTTTTTTTCTGGCCACTCTCATGTTTCTTGCTGTATTAGAGATGCTGGAAAAAAGAGCATGCAACTTGCGTTAAAACAAACTGTGTTTCATGGATGAGAACACTGGTTTGAATTTCCCTTCACAAATGGAGTTAAACCAAATGCTCTTTTTTTTCCTACAAGCAAGAGTTCATTTCCGGTAAACCCAGTAATTTTTCGGCTCAAATGAATTTACACAGTTCACGAAACCAACACGATTTACACTATTAACTAAAGAGCATCTATGTAAGAGATGATGGGGTTTGTATCAGTTTCATAAGCAGAGTGGAACTAGATATGGTCCGTATGAGTAGGAAACACATTTCTTTTTTTCTGGACATGCTCAAGTTCCTTGCTCTATTGCAGACGCTGGAAAGAAGAACATGCTGCTTCTGATAAAACGGAGTGGGTTTCATGGATGAGAACACTGGTCTGAATTTCCCTTCAGAAACTAAGTTAAACCAAAGGATCTGTGTCTTCCTACAAGCAAGAGTTCATTTCCTGTAAACCCAGTTATTTTTCGGTTCAAATGAATTTACACAGTTCATGAAACCAATATGAATTTCACTATTAACTAAAGAGCATCTATGTAAGAGATGATGTGGTTCGTATCAGGTTCATAAACAGTATTGAACTAGATATGGTCCATATGAGTAGGAAACAGAGTTCTTTTTTTTCTGGACATTCTCATGTTCCTTTTTGTATAGCAGACGCTGGAAAGAAGAGCCTGCTTCTTCCATTAAAACGGAGTGTCTTTCATGGATGAGAACACTCTTCTGAATTTCCCTTCAGAAATGGAGTTAAAATCCATGCTCTGTGACGTCCTACAAGCAAGAGTTCATTTCCGGTAAATCCAGTTATTTTTTGGCTCAAATGAATTTACACAGTTCATGAAACCAACACTATTTACACTATTAACTAAAGAGCAACTATGTAAGAGATGATGGGGATTGTATCAGTTTCATAAGCAGAGTGGAACTAGATATGATCCGTATGAGTAGGAAACACAGTTCTCTTTTTCTGGCCATGCTCATGTTTCCTGGTGTATTGCAGATGCTGGAAAGAACAGCATGCTTCTTGCATTAAAACAGACTGTGTTTCTTTGATGAGAACAGTCTTCTGAAATTCCCTTTTGAATCGGAGTTTAACACCATGCTCTGTGTCTTCCTACAAGCAAGAGTTAATTTCCGGTAAACCCAGTTATTTTTCGCCTCAAATGAATTTATACAGTTCACGAAACCAACATGATTTTCACTATGAACTAAAGAGCATCTATGTAAGAGATGATGTGGTTTGTATCAGTTGCATAAGCAGAGTTGATCTAGATATGGTCCGTTTGAGTCAGAAACACAGTTCTTTTTTTTCTGGCCATGCTCATGTTTCTTGCTGTATTAGAGATGCTGGAAAAAAGAGCATGCATCTTGCGTTAAAACAGAGTGTGTTTCATGGATGAGAACACTCTTCTGAATTTCCCTTCAGAAATTTAGTTAAACCAAATGCTCTTTTTTTTCCTACAAGCAAGAGTTCATTTCTGGTAAACCCACTTATTTTTCGGCTCAAATGAAATTACACAGTTCACGAAACCAACACGATTTACACTATTAACTAAAGAGCATCTATGTAAGAGATGATGTGGTTTGTATCAGATTCATAAGCAGTGTTGAACTAGATATGGTCCGTATTAGTAGGAAACACAGTTCTTTTATTCTGGACATTCTCATGTTCCTTGCTGTATAGCAGACGCTGGAAAAAAGAACATGCTTCTTGCGTTAAAACAGACTGTGTTTCATGGATGAGAACACTTTTCTGAATTTCCCTTCAGAAATGGAGGTAAACGCCATGCTCTGTGACGTCCTACAAGTAAGAGTTCATTTCCGGTAAACCCAGTTATTTTTCGGCTCAAATGAATTTACACAGTTCATGAAACCAATACGATTTTCACTATTAACTAAAGAGCATCTATGTAAGAGATGATGTGGTTCGTATCAGGTTCATAAACAGTATTGAACTAGATATGGTCCATATGCATAGGAAACACAGTTCTTTTTCTCTGGATATTCTCATGTTCCTTGCTCTATTGCAGACGCTGGAAAGAAGAGCATGCTATTTCCATTAAAAAAGACTGTGTTTCATGGATGAGAACATCTTCTGAATTTCCCTTCAGAAATGGAGTTAAACTACATGCTCTGTGTCGTCCTACATGCAAGAGTTCATTTCCGGTAAACCCAGTTATTTTTGGGCTCAAATTAATTTACACAGTTCACGAAACCAACACGATTTTCACTATTAACTTTAGAGCATCTATGTAAGAGATGATGTGGTTTGTATCAGTTTCATAAGCAGAGTTGAACTAGATATTGTTCGTTTGAGTAGGAGATACAGTTCTTTTTTTCTGGGCAAGCTCATATTCTTTGCTGTATTGCAGACGCTGGAAAGAAGATCATGCTTCTTGCGTTAAAAGAGAGTGTGTTTCATGGATCACAACACTGGTCTGAATTTCCCTTCAGAAACAGAAGTAAACCAAAGGCTCTTTGTCTTCCTACAAGCAAGTGTTCATTCGTGGTAAACAGAGTGAATTTTCGTCTCAAATGAAATTACAAAGTTGACAATCCCAACACGTTTTTCACTACTAACTAAAGAACATCTGTGTAAGAGATGCTGTGGTTTGTATCAGTTTCATAAGCAGAGTTGAACTAGATATGGTAAGAATGAGTAGGAAACAGAGTTCTTTTTTTCATGCCATGCTAATGTTTCTTGCTGTATTGCAGATGTTGGAAAGAAGAGCATGCTTCTAGCGTTAAAACAGACTGTGTTTCATGTCTGAGAACACTCTTCTGAATTTTCCTTCAGAAATTGAGTTAAACCAAATGATCTGTGTTTTCCTACAAGCAAGAGTTCATTTCTGGTAGAGGCAGTGAATTTTCGGCTCAAATGAATTTATGCAGTTCAGAAACACAACACGTTTTTCACTATTAACTAAAGAGCATCTATGTAAGAGTTGATGTGGTTTGGATCAGTTTCATATGCAGAGTTGAACTAGATATGGCAGGTATGAGTAGGAAACACAGTTCTTTTTTTTTGGCCATGCTCATGTTTCTTGCTGTATTTCAGATGCTAGAAAGAAGAGCATGCTTCTTGCGTTAAAACAGACTGTGTTTCATGGATGAGAACACTTATCTGAATTTCCATTTACAATCAGAGTTTAACGCCATGCTCTGTGTATTCCTACAAGCAAGATTTCATTTCCTGTAAACCCAGTTATTTTTCGGCTCAAAGGAATTTACACAGTTCATGAAACCAATACGATTTTCACTATTAAATAAGAGCATCTGTGTAAGAGATGATGTGGTGTGTATCAATTTCATAAGCACAGTTGAACTAGATATGGTCCCTATGAGTAGGAAACACAGTTATTTTTTTCTGGCCATGCTCATGTTTCTTGCTGTATTGCGGATGCTAGAAAGAAGAGCATGCTTCTTGCATTAAAACAGACTGTGTTTCATGGATGAGATCACTCTTCTGAATTTCCATTTAGAATCAGAGTCAAACTCCATGCTCTATGTCGTCCTACAAGCAAGAGTTCATTTCTGGTAAACCCAGTTGTTTTTCAGCTCAAATGAATTTACACAGTTCACGAAACCAATACGATTTTCAGTATTAACTAAAGAGCATCTATGTAAGAGATGATGTGGTTTGTATCAGTTTCATAAGCAGAGTTGAACTATATGGTCCGTATGAGTAGGAAACACAGTTATTTTATTCTGGACATGCTCATGTTCCTTGCTGTATTGCAGAGGCTGAAAAGAAGAGCATGCTATTTGCGTTAAAACAGAGTGTGTTTCATGGATGAGAACACTGGTCTGAATTTCCCTTCACAAATGGAGTTAAACCAAATGCTCTGTGTCTTCCTACAAGCAAGAGTTCATTTTTGGTAAAAGCAGGAAATTTCAGCTCAAATGAATTTGCACAGTTCACAAACCCAACGCGTTTATCAATATTAACAAAAGAGCGTCTTTGTAAGAGATGATGTGGTTTGTATCAGTTTCATAAGCAGAGTTAAACTAGGTAGGGTCCGATTGATTCAGAAACACAGTTCCTTTTTCTAGCCTTGCTCATGTTTCTTGCTGTATTGCAGATGATGGAAAGAAGAGCATGCTTCTTGAGTTAAAACAGACTGGGTTTCATGGATGAGATCACTCTTCTGAATTTCCATTTAGAATCGGAGTTAAACTCCATGCTCTATGTCCTCCTACAAGCAATAGTTCATTTCTGGTAAACGCAGTTATTTTTCGGCTCAAAAGAATTTACACAGTTCAAGAAAACAATACGATTTTCACTATTAACTAAAGAGCATCTATGTAAGAGATGATGTGGTTTGTATCAGTTTCATAAGCAGAGTTGAACTAGATATGGTCCGAATGAGTAGGAAACACAGTTCTTTTTTTCTGTATATTCTCATGTTCCTTGCAGTATAGCAGACACTAGAAAAAAGAGCATGCTTCCTGTGTTAAAACAGTCTGTGTTTCATGGATGAGATCACTCTTCTGAATTTCCCTTCCGAAATTTAGTTAAATCAAATGCTCTTTTTTTTCCTACAAGCAAGAGTTCATTTCCGGTAAACCCACTTATTTTTCGGCTCAAATGAATTTACACAGTTCATGAAACCAACACGATTTATACTATTAACTAAAGGGCATCTATGTAAGAGATGATGGGGTTTGTATCAGTTTCATAAGCAGAGTGGAACTAGATATGGTCCGTATGAGTAGGAAACACAGTTCTTTTTTTCTGGGCATGCTCATGTTCCTTGCTATATTGCAGATGCTGGAAAGAAGAGCATGCTTCTTCCGATGAAACGGATTGTGTTTCATGGATGAGAACTCTGGTCTGAATTTCCCTTCAGAAACTGAGTTAAACCAAACGATCTGTGTCTTCCTAGAAGCAAGAGTTCATTTCCTGTAAACCCAGGAATTTTTAGGCTCAAATGAATTTACACAGTTCAGGAAATCATTATGATTTTCACTATTAAGTAAAGATCATCTATGTAAGAGATGATGTGGTTTGGATCAGTTTCATAACCAGTATTGAACTAGATATGGTCCGTATGAGTAGGAAATACAGTTCTTTTTTTCTGGACATTTTCATGTTTGTAGCTGTATTGCAGATGCTGGAAAGAAGAGCATGCTTCTTGCGTTAAAACAGATTGTGTTTCATGGATGAGATCACTCTTCTGATTTTCCATTTAGAATCGGAGTTAAACTCCAAGCTCTATGTCGTCCTACAAGCAAGAGTTCACTTCTGGTAAACCCAGTTATTTTTCGGCTCAAATGAATTTACACAGTTGACGAAACCATTACGATTTTCACTATTAACTAAGGAGCATCTATGTAAGAGATGATGTGGTTTCTATCAGTTTCATAAGCAGAGTTGAACTAGATATGGTCCGTATGAGTAGGAAACACAGTTCTTTTTTCCTGGACATTCTCATGTTCCTTGCTGTATAGCAGACGCTGGAAAAAAGAGCATGCTTCTTGTGTAAAAACAGACTGTGTTTCATGGATGAGATCACTCTTCTGAATTTCCATTTAGAATCAGAGTTGAACTCCATGCTCTATGTCGTCCTACAAGCAAGAGTTCATTTCTGGTAAACCCAGTTGTTTTTCGGCTCAAATGAATTTACACAGTTCACAAACCCAACGTGTTTATCTCTATTAACTAAAGAGCGTCTATGTAAGAGATGCTGTGGTTTGTATCAGTTGCATAAGCAGAGTTGAACTAGATATGTTCCGTTTGAGTCAGAAACACAGTTCTTTTTTTCTGGCCACTCTCATGTTTCTTGCTGTATTAGAGATGCTGGAAAAAAGAGCATGCAACTTGCGTTAAAACAAACTGTGTTTCATGGATGAGAACACTGGTTTGAATTTCCCTTCACAAATGGAGTTAAACCAAATGCTCTTTTTTTTCCTACAAGCAAGAGTTCATTTCCGGTAAACCCAGTAATTTTTCGGCTCAAATGAATTTACACAGTTCACGAAACCAACACGATTTACACTATTAACTAAAGAGCATCTATGTAAGAGATGATGGGGTTTGTATCAGTTTCATAAGCAGAGTGGAACTAGATATGGTCCGTATGAGTAGGAAACACATTTCTTTTTTTCTGGACATGCTCAAGTTCCTTGCTCTATTGCAGACGCTGGAAAGAAGAACATGCTGCTTCTGATAAAACGGAGTGGGTTTCATGGATGAGAACACTGGTCTGAATTTCCCTTCAGAAACTAAGTTAAACCAAAGGATCTGTGTCTTCCTACAAGCAAGAGTTCATTTCCTGTAAACCCAGTTATTTTTCGGTTCAAATGAATTTACACAGTTCATGAAACCAATATGAATTTCACTATTAACTAAAGAGCATCTATGTAAGAGATGATGTGGTTCGTATCAGGTTCATAAACAGTATTGAACTAGATATGGTCCATATGAGTAGGAAACAGAGTTCTTTTTTTTCTGGACATTCTCATGTTCCTTTTTGTATAGCAGACGCTGGAAAGAAGAGCCTGCTTCTTCCATTAAAACGGAGTGTCTTTCATGGATGAGAACACTCTTCTGAATTTCCCTTCAGAAATGGAGTTAAAATCCATGCTCTGTGACGTCCTACAAGCAAGAGTTCATTTCCGGTAAATCCAGTTATTTTTTGGCTCAAATGAATTTACACAGTTCATGAAACCAACACTATTTACACTATTAACTAAAGAGCAACTATGTAAGAGATGATGGGGATTGTATCAGTTTCATAAGCAGAGTGGAACTAGATATGATCCGTATGAGTAGGAAACACAGTTCTCTTTTTCTGGCCATGCTCATGTTTCCTGGTGTATTGCAGATGCTGGAAAGAACAGCATGCTTCTTGCATTAAAACAGACTGTGTTTCTTTGATGAGAACAGTCTTCTGAAATTCCCTTTTGAATCGGAGTTTAACACCATGCTCTGTGTCTTCCTACAAGCAAGAGTTAATTTCCGGTAAACCCAGTTATTTTTCGCCTCAAATGAATTTATACAGTTCACGAAACCAACATGATTTTCACTATGAACTAAAGAGCATCTATGTAAGAGATGATGTGGTTTGTATCAGTTGCATAAGCAGAGTTGATCTAGATATGGTCCGTTTGAGTCAGAAACACAGTTCTTTTTTTTCTGGCCATGCTCATGTTTCTTGCTGTATTAGAGATGCTGGAAAAAAGAGCATGCATCTTGCGTTAAAACAGAGTGTGTTTCATGGATGAGAACACTCTTCTGAATTTCCCTTCAGAAATTTAGTTAAACCAAATGCTCTTTTTTTTCCTACAAGCAAGAGTTCATTTCTGGTAAACCCACTTATTTTTCGGCTCAAATGAAATTACACAGTTCACGAAACCAACACGATTTACACTATTAACTAAAGAGCATCTATGTAAGAGATGATGTGGTTTGTATCAGATTCATAAGCAGTGTTGAACTAGATATGGTCCGTATTAGTAGGAAACACAGTTCTTTTATTCTGGACATTCTCATGTTCCTTGCTGTATAGCAGACGCTGGAAAAAAGAACATGCTTCTTGCGTTAAAACAGACTGTGTTTCATGGATGAGAACACTTTTCTGAATTTCCCTTCAGAAATGGAGGTAAACTCCATGCTCTGTGACGTCCTACAAGTAAGAGTTCATTTCCGGTAAACCCAGTTATTTTTCGGCTCAAATGAATTTACACAGTTCATGAAACCAATACGATTTTCACTATTAACTAAAGAGCATCTATGTAAGAGATGATGTGGTTCGTATCAGGTTCATAAACAGTATTGAACTAGATATGGTCCATATGAGTAGGAAACACAGTTCTTTTTTTCTGGACATTCTCATGTTCCTTACTATATAGCAGACGCTGGAAAGAAGAGCATGCTTCTTCCGTTAAATCGGAGTGTGTTTCATGGATGAGAACACTGGTCTGAATTTCCCTTCAGAAACTGAGTATAACCAAAGGATCTGTGTCTTCCAACAAGCAAGATTTCATTTCCAGTAAATCCAGTTATTATTTGGCTCAAATGAATTTACACAGTTCACGAAACCAATACGATTTTCACTATTTACTAAAGAGCATCTATGTAAGTGATGCTGTGGTTTGTGTCAGTTTCATATGGAGAATTGAACTAGATATGATCCTTATGAGTAGGAAGCACAGTTCTTTTTTTTCTGGACATTCTCATATTCCTTGCTTTATAGCAGACGCTGGAAAAAAGAGCATGCTTCTTGTGTTAAAACAGACTGTGTTTCATGGATGAGATCACTCTTATGAATTTCCATTTAGAATCAGAGTTAAACTCCATGCTCTATGTCGTCCTACAAGCAAGAGTTCATTTCTGGTAAACCCAGTTGTTTTTCGGCTCAAAAGAATTTACACAGTTCACGAAACCAATGCGATTTTCACTATTAACTAAAGATTATCTATGTAAGAGATGAGGTGGTTTGTATCAGTTTAATAAGCAGAGTTGAACTAGATATGGTCCGTATGAGTAGGAAACACAGTTATTTTATTCTGGACATGGTCAGGTTCCTTGCTGTATTGCAGACGCTGGAAAGAAGAGCATGCTATTTTCCTTAAAACAGAGTGTGTTTCATGGATGAGAACACTGGTCTGAATTTCCCTTCAGTAACTGAGTTAAACCAAAGGATCTTTGTCTTCCTACAAGCAAGAGATCATTTCCTGTAAACCCAGTTATTTTTCGGCTCAAATGAATTTACACAGTTCATGAAACCAATACGAATTTCACTATTAACTAAAGAGCATCTATATAAGAGATCCTGTGATTTGTATCAGATTCATAAGCAGAATTGAACTAGATATGGTCGGTTTTAGTCAGAAAAACAGTTCTTTTTTTTTTGGCCATGCTCATGTTTCTTGCTGTATTGCAGACGGTGAAAAGTAGAGCATGCTTCATCCCTTAAATCGGAGTGTGTTTCACGGATGAGAACACTGGTCTGAATTTCCCTTCAGAAACTGAGTTTAACCAAATGATCTGTGTCTTCCTACAAGCAAGAGTTAATTTCCGGTAAACCCAGTTATTTTTTGGCTCAAATGAATTTACACAGTTCATGAAACCAATACGATTTTCACTATTAACTAAAGAGTATCAATGTAAGAAATGATGTGGTTTGTATCAGGTTCATAAACAGTATTGAACTAGATATGGACCATATGAGTAGGAAAAACTGTTCTTTTATTCTGGACATTCTCATGTTCCTTGCTGTATAGAAGACGCTGGAAAGAAGAGCCTGCTTCTTCCGTTAAAACGGAGTTTCTTTCACGGATGAAAACACTCTTCTGAATTTCCCTTCAGAAATGGAGTTAAAATCCATGCTCTGTGACGTCCTACAAGCAAGAGTTCATTTCCGGTAAACCCAGTTATTATTCGGCTCAAATGAATTTACACAGTTCATGAAACCAACACTATTTACACTATTAACTAAAGAGCAACTATGTAAGAGATGATGGGGTTTGTATCAGTTTCATAAGCAGAGTGGAACTAGATATGATCCGTATGAGTAGGAAACACAGTTCTCTTTTTCTGGCCATGCTCATGTTTCTTGCTGTATTGCAGAAGCTGGAAAGAAGAGCATGCTTCTTGCATTAAAACAGACTGTGTTTCTTTGATGAGAACAGTATTCTGAAATTCCCTTTAGAATCGGAGTTTAACACCATGCTCTGTGTCTTCCTACAAGCAAGAGTTAATTTCCGGTAAACCCAGTTATTTTTCGCCTCAAATGAATTTATACAGTTCACGAAACCAACACGATTTTCACTATTAACTAAAGAGCATCTATGTAAGAGATGATGTGGTTTGTAGCAGTTTCATAAGAAGAGTTGTACTAGATATGGTCCATATGAGTAGGAGAGACAGTTCTTTTTTTCTGGGCATGCTCATGTTAATTGCTCTATTGCAAAGCTGGAAAGAAGAGCATGCATCTTGCGTTAAAACAGAGTGTGTTTCATGGATGAGATCACTCTTATGAATTTCCATTTAGAATCAGAGTTAAACTCCATGCTCTATGTCGTCCTACAAGCAAGAGTTCATTTCTGGTAAACCCAGTTGTTTCTCGGCTCAAATGAATTTACACAGTTCACGAAACCAATACGATTTTCACTATTAACTAAAGAGCATCTATGTAAGAGATGATGTGGTTTGTATCAGTTTAATAAGCAGTGTTGAACTTGATATGGTCCGTATGAGTAGGAAACACAGTTATTTTATTCTGGACATGCTCATGTTCCTTGCTGTATTGCAGACGCTGGAAAGAAGAGCATGCTATTTTCGTTAAAACAGAGTGTGTTTCATGGATGAGAACACTGGTCTGAATTTCTCTTCACAAATGGAGTTAAAACAAATGCTCTGTGTCTTCCTACAAGCAAGAGTTCATATTTGGTAAAAGCTGTGAATTTTCGGCTCAAATGAATTTACACAGTTCACAAACCCAACGTGTTTATCTCTATTAACTAAAGAGCGTCTATGTAAGAGATGCTGTGGTTTGTATCAGTTGCATAAGCAGAGTTGAACTAGATATGTTCCGTTTGAGTCAGAAACACAGTTCTTTTTTTCTGGCCACTCTCATGTTTCTTGCTGTATTAGAGATGCTGGAAAAAAGAGCATGCAACTTGCGTTAAAACAAACTGTGTTTCATGGATGAGAACACTGGTTTGAATTTCCCTTCACAAATGGAGTTAAACCAAATGCTCTTTTTTTTCCTACAAGCAAGAGTTCATTTCCGGTAAACCCAGTAATTTTTCGGCTCAAATGAGTTTACACAGTTCACGAAAACAACACGATTTACACTATTAACTAAAGAGCATCTATGTAAGAGATGATGGGGTTTGTATCAGTTTCATAAGCAGAGTGGAACTAGATATGGTCCGTATGAGTAGGAAACACATTTCTTTTTTTCTGGACATGCTCAAGTTCCTTGCTCTATTGCAGACGCTGGAAAGAAGAACATGCTGCTTCTGATAAAACGGAGTGGGTTTCATGGATGAGAACACTGGTCTGAATTTCCCTTCAGAAACTAAGTTAAACCAAAGGATCTGTGTCTTCCTACAAGCAAGAGTTCATTTCCTGTAAACCCAGTTATTTTTCGGTTCAAATGAATTTACACAGTTCATGAAACCAATATGAATTTCACTATTAACTAAAGAGCATCTATGTAAGAGATGATGTGGTTCGTATCAGGTTCATAAACAGTATTGAACTAGATATGGTCCATATGAGTAGGAAACACAGTTCTTTTTTTCTGGACATTCTCATGTTCCTTTTTGTATAGCAGACGCTGGAAAGAAGAGCCTGCTTCTTCCATTAAAACGGAGTGTCTTTCATGGATGAGAACACTCTTCTGAATTTCCCTTCAGAAATGGAGTTAAAATCCATGCTCTGTGACGTCCTACAAGCAAGAGTTCATTTCCGGTAAATCCAGTTATTTTTTGGCTCAAATGAATTTACACAGTTCATGAAACCAACACTATTTACACTATTAACTAAAGAGCATCTATGTAAGAGATGATGTGGTTCGTATCAGGTTCATAAACAGTATTGAACTAGATATGGTCCATATGAGTAGGAAACACAGTTCTTTTTTTCTGGACATTCTCATGTTCCTTACTATATAGCAGACGCTGGAAAGAAGAGCTTGCTTCTTCCGTTAAATCGGAGTGTGTTTCATGGATGAGAACACTGGTCTGAATTTCCCTTCAGAAACTGAGTATAACCAAAGGATCTGTGTCTTCCAACAAGCAAGATTTCATTTCCAGTAAATCCAGTTATTATTTGGCTCAAATGAATTTACACAGTTCACGAAACCAATACGATTTTCACTATTTACTAAAGAGCATCTATGTAAGTGATGCTGTGGTTTGTATCAGTTTCATATGGAGAATTGAACTAGATATGATCCTTATGAGTAGGAAGCACAGTTCTTTTTTTCTGGACATTCTCATGTTTCTTGCTGTATTATAGATGCTGGAAAGAAGAGCATGCTTCTTGCGTTAAAACAGACTGTGTTTCATGGATGAGATCACTCTTCTGAATTTCCATTTAGAATTAGAGTTAAACTCCACGCTCTATGTCGTCCTACAAGCAAGAGTTTACTTCTGGTAAATCCAGTTATTTTTCGGCTCAAATGAATTTACACAGTTGACGAAACCAATACGATTTTCACTATTAACTAAGGAGAATCTATGTAAGAGATGATGTGGTTTGTAGCAGTTTCATAAGCAGAGTTGAACTAGATATGGTCCATATGAGTAAGAGAGACAGTTCTTTTTTCCTGGGCATGCTCATGTTAATTGCTGTATTGCAAAGCTGGAAAGAAGAGCATGCATCTTGCGTTAAAACAGTGTGTGTTTCATGGATGAGATCACTCTTATGAATTTCCATTTAGAATCAGAGTTAAACTCCATGCTCTATGTCGTCCTACAAGCAAGAGTTCATTTCTGGTAAACCCAATTGTTTTTTGGCTCAAATGAATTTACACAGTTCACGAAACCAATACGATTTTCACTATTAACTAAAGAGCAACTATGTAAGAGATGATGTGGTTTGTATCAGTTTAATAAGCAGTGTTGAACTTGATATGGTCTGTATGAGTAGGAAACACAGTTATTTTATTCTGGACATGCTCATGTTCCTTGCTGTATTGCAGATGCTGGAAAGAAGAGCATGCTATTTTCTTTAAAACAGAGTGTGTTTCATGGATGAGAACACTGGTCTGAATATCCCTTCACAAATGGAGTTAAACCAAATGCTCTGTGTCTTCCTACAAGCAAGAGTTCATTTTTGGTAAAAGCTGTGAATTTTTGGCTCAAATGAATTTACACAGTTCACAAACCCAACGTGTTTATCTCTATTAACTAAAGAGCGTCTATGTAAGAGATGCTATGGTTTGTATCAGTTGCATAAGCAGAGTTGAACTAGATATGGTCCGTTTGAGTCAGAAACACAGTTCTTTTGTTCTGGCCACGCTCATGTTCCTTGCTGTATTGCAGACGGTGAAAAGTAGAGCATGCTTCATCCGTTAAATTGGAGTGTGTTTCACGGATTAGAACACTGTTCTGAATTTCCCTTCAGAAACTGAGTTTAACCAAATGATCTGTGTCTTCCTACAAGCAAGAGTTCATTTCCAGTAAATCCAGTTATTTTTCGGCTTAAATGAATTTACTCAGTTCATGAAACCAATACGATTTTCACTATTAACTAAAGATCATCTGTGTAAGAGAGGATGTGGTGTGTATCAATTTCATAAGCACAGTTGAACTAGATAAGGTCCGTATGAGTAGGAAACACAGTTATTTTTTTCTGGCCATGCTCAGGTTTCTTGCTGTATTGCAGATTCTGGAAAGAAGAGCATGCTTCTTGCATTAAAACAGACTGTGTTTCTTTGATGAGAACAGTCTTCTGAATTTCCCTTTAGAATCGGAGTTTAACGCCATGCTCTGTGTCTTCCTACAAGCAAGAGTTCATTTCCTGTAAACCCAGTTATTTTTCAGCTCAAATGAATTTACACATTTCACGAAACCAACACGATTTTCACTATTAACTAAAGAGCATCTATGTAAGAGATAATGTGGTTTGTAGCAGTTTCATAAGCAGAGTTGAACTAGATATGGTCCATATGAGTAGGAGAGACAGTTCTTTTTTTCTGGGCATGCTCATGTTAATTGCTGTATTGCAAAGATGGAAAGAAGAGCATGCATCTTGCGTTAAAACAGAGTGTGTTTCATGGATGAGAACACAGGTCTGAATTTTCCTTCAGAAATTGAGTTAAACCAAAGGCTCTGTGTCTTCCTCCAAGCAAGAATCATTTGCTGTAAACCCAGTTATTTTTTGGCTCAAATGAATTTACACAGTTCACAAAACCAATACGATTTTCACTATTAACTAAAGAGCATCTATGTAAGAGATGTTGTGGTTTGTATCAGATTCATAAGCAGTGTTGAACTAGATATCGTCCGTATGAGTAGGAAACACAGTTCTTTTTTTCTGGACATTCTCATGTTCCTTGCTGTATAGCAGACTCTGGAAAAAAGAGCATGCATCTTGCGTTAAAACAGACTGTGTTTCATGGATGAGAACACTCTTCTGAATTTCCCTTCAGAAATGGAGTTAAACTCCATGCTCTGTGACGTTCTACAAGCAAGAGTTCATTTCCGGTAAACCCAGTTATTTTTCGGCTCAAATGAATTTACACAGTTCATGAAACCAACACTATTTACACTATTAACTAAAGAGCAATTATGTAATAGATGATGGGGTTTGTATCAGTTTCATAAGCAGAGGGGAACTAGATATGATCCGTATGAATAGGAAACACAGTTCTCTTTTTCTGGCCATGCTCATGTTTCTTGCTGTATTGCAGATGCTGGAAAGAAGAACATGCTGCTTCTGATAAAACGGAGTGGGTTTCATGGATGAGAACACTGGTCTGAATTTCCCTTCAGAAACTGAGTTAAACCTAAGGATCTGTGTCTTCTTACAAGCAAGAGTTCATTTCCTGTAAACCCAGTTATTTTTCGGCTCAAATGAATTTACACAGTTCACGAAACCATTACGATTTTCACTATTAACTAAAGAGCATCTATGTAAGAGATGTTGTGGTTTGTATCAGATTCATAAGCAGTGTTGAACTAGATATGGTCCGTATGAGTAGGAAACACAGTTCTTTTTTTCTGGACATTCTCCTGTTCCTTTTTGTATAGCAGACGCTGGAAAGAAGAGCCTGCTTCTTCCGTTAAAACGGAGTGTCTTTCATGGATGAGAACACTCTTCTGAATTTCCCTTCAGAAATGGAGTTAAAATCCATGCTCTGTGACGTCCTACAAGCAAGAGTTCATTTCCAGTAAACCCAGTTATTTTTCGGCTCAAATGAATTTACACAGTTCATGAAACCAACACTATTTACACTATTAACTAAAGAGCAACTATGTAAGAGATGATGGGGTTTGTATCAGTTTCATAAGCAGAGTGGAACTAGATATGATCCCTATGAGTAGGAAACACAGTTCTCTTTTTCTGGCCATGCTCATGTTTCCTGGTGTATTGCAGATGCTGGAAAGAAGAGCATGCTTCTTGCATTAAAACAGACTGTGTTTCTTTGATGAGAACAGTCTTCTGAAATTCCCTTTAGAATCGGAGTTTAACACCATGCTCTGTGTCTTCCTACAAGCAAGAGTTAATTTCCGGTAAACCCAGTTATTTTTCGCCTCAAATGAATTTATACAGTTCACGAAACCAACACGATTTTCACTATGAACTAAAGAGCATCTATGTAAGATATGATGTGGTTTGTATCAGTTACATAAGCAGAGTTGATCTAGATATGGTCCGTTTGAGTCAGAAACACAGTTCTTTTTTTTCTGGCCATGCTCATGTTTCTTGCTGTATTAGAGATGCTGGAAAAAAGAGCATGCTACTTGCGTTAAAACAAACGGTGTTTCATGGATGAGAACACTCTTCTGAATTTCCCTTCAGAATTTTAGTTAAACCATATGCTCTTTTTTTTCCTACAAGCAAGAGTTCATTTCCGGTAAACCCAGTTATTTTTCGCCTCAAATGAATTTATACAGTTCACGAAACCAACACGATTTTCACTATTAACTAAAGAGCATCTATGTAAGAGATGATGTGGTTTGTAGCAGTTTCATAAGAAGAGTTGTACTAGATATGGTCCATATGAGTAGGAGAGACAGTTCTTTTTTTCTGGGCATGCTCATGTTAATTGCTGTATTGGAAAGCTGGAAAGAAGAGCATTCATCTTGCGTTAAAACAGAGTGTGTTTCATGGATGAGATCACTCTTATGAATTTCCATTTAGAATCAGAGTTAAACTCCATGCTCTATGTCGTCCTACAAGCAAGAGTTCATTTCTGGTAAACCCAATTGTTTTTTGGCTCAAATGAATTTACACAGTTCACGAAACCAATACGATTTTCACTATTAACTAAAGAGCATCTATGTAAGAGATGATGTGGTTTGTATCAGTTTAATAAGCAGTGTTGAACTTGATATGGTCCGTATGAGTAGCAAACACAGTTATTTTATTCTGGACATGCTCATGTTCCTTGCTGTATTGCAGATGCTGGAAAGAAGAGCATGCTATTTTCTTTAAAACAGAGTGTGTTTCATGGATGAGAACACTGGTCTGAATTTCCCTTCACAAATGGAGTTAAACCAAATGCTCTGTGTCTTCCTACAAGCAAGAGTTCATTTTTGGTAAAAGCTGTGAATTTTCGGCTCAAATGAATTTACACAGTTAACAAACCCAACGTGTTTATCTCTATTAACTAAAGAGCGTCTATGTAAGAGATGCTATGGTTTGTATCTGTTGCATAAGCAGAGTTGAACTAGATATGGTCCGTTTGAGTCAGAAACACAGTTCTTTTGTTCTGGCCACGCTCATGTTTCTTGCTGTATTAGAGATGCTGGAAAAAAGAGCATGCTACTTGCGTTAAAACAAACTGTGTTTCATGGATGAGAACACTGGTCTGAATTTCCCTTCACAAATGGAGTTAAACCAAATGCTCTTTTTTTTCCTACAAGCAAGAGTTCATTTCTGGTAAACCCAGTTATTTTTCGCCTCAAATGAATTTACACAGTTCAAGAGACCAACACGATTTACTCTATTAACTAAAGAGCATCTATGTAACAGATGATGTGGTTTGTATCAGTTTCATAAGCAGAGTTGAACTAGATATGGTCCGTATGAGTAGGAAACACAGTTCTTTTTTTCTGGACATGCTCATGTTCCTTGCTGTATTGCAGATGGTGAAAAGTAGAGCATGCTTCATCCGTTAAATTGGAGTGTGTTTCACGGATTAGAACACTGGTCTGAATTTCCCTTCAGAAACTGAGTTTAACCAAATGATCTGTGTCTTCCTACAAGCAAGAGTTCATTTCCAGTAAATCCAGTTATTTTTCGGCTTAAATGAATTTACTCAGTTCATGAAACCAATACGATTTTCACTATTAACTAAAGATCATCTGTGTAAGAGAGGATGTGGTGTGTATCAATTTCATAAGCACAGTTGAACTAGATATGGTCCGTATGAGTAGGAAACACAGTTATTTTTTTCTGGCCATGCTCATGTTTCTTGCTGTATTGCAGATGCTGGAAAGAAGAGCATGCTTCTTGCATTAAAACAGACTGTGTTTCTTTGATGAGAAAAGTCTTCTGAATTTCCCTTTAGAATCGGAGTTTAACGCCATGCTCTGTGTCTTCCTACAAGCAAGAGTTCATTTCCTGTAAACCCAGTTATTTTTCAGCTCAAATGAATTTACACAGTTCACGAAACCAACACGATTTTCACTATTAACTAAAGAGCATCTATGTAAGAGATGATGTGGTTTGTAGCAGTTTCATAAGCAGAGTTGAACTAGATATGGTCCATATGAGTAGGAGAGACAGTTCTTTTTTTCTGGGCATGCTCATGTTAATTGCTGTATAGCAGACTCTGGAAAAAAGAGCATGCTTCTTGCGTTAAAACAGACTGTGTTTCATGGATGAGAACACTCTTCTGAATTTCCCTTCAGAAATGGAGTTAAACTCCATGCTCTGTGACGTTCTACAAGCAAGAGTTCATTTCCGGTAAACCCAGTTATTTTTCGGCTCAAATGAATTTACACAGTTCATGAAACCAACACTATTTACACTATTAACTAAAGAGCAATTATGTAATAGATGATGGGGTTTGTATCAGTTTCATAAGCAGAGGGGAACTAGATATGATCCGTATGAATAGGAAACACAGTTCTCTTTTTCTGGCCATGCTCATGGTTCTTGCTGTATTGCAGATGCTGGAAAGAAGAGCATGCTTCTTGCATTAAAACAGACTCTGTTTCTTTGATGTGAACAGTCTTCTGAATTTCCCCTTAGAATCGGAGTTTAACGCCATGCTCTGTGTCTTCCTACAAGCAAGAGTTCATTTCCGGTAAACCCAGTTATTTTTCGCCTCAAATGAATTTACACAGTTCAAGAGACCAACACGATTTACACTATTAACTAAAGAGCATCTATGTAACAGATGATGTGGTTTGTATCAGTTTCATAAGCAGAGTTGAACTAGATATGGTCCGTATGAGTAGGAAACACAGTTCTTTTTTTCTGGGCATGCTCATGTTCCTTGCTGTATGGCAGACAGTGAAAAGTAGAGCATGCTTCATCTGTTAACTCGGAGTGTGTTTCACGGATGAGAACACTGGTCTGAATTTCCCTTCAGAAACTGAGTTTAATCAAATGATCTGTGTCTTCCTACAAGCAGGAGTTCATTTCCAGTAAATCCAGTTATTTTTTGGCTCAAATGAATTTACACAGTTCACGAAACCAATACGATTTTCACTATTAACTAAAGAGCATCTGTGTAAGAGATGAGGTGGTGTGTATCAATTTCATAAGCAGAGTTGAACTAGATATGGTCCGTATGAGTAGGAAACACAGTTCTTTTTTTCTCGACATGCTCAAGTTCCTTGCTCTTTTGCATATGCTGGAAAGAAGAGCATGCTTCTTCGAATAAAACGGAGTGTGTTTCATGGATGAGAACACTGGTCTGAATTTCCCTTCAGAAACTGAGTTAAACCAAAGGATCTGTGTCTTCCTACAAGCAAGAGTTCATTACCTGTAAACCCAGTTATTTTTCGGCTCAAATGAATTTACACAGTTCATGAAACCAATACGATTTTCACTATTAAGTAAAGATCATCTGTGTAAGAGAGGATGTGGTGTGTATCAATTTCATAAGCAGAGTTGAACTAGATATGGTCCGTATGAGTAGGAAACACAGTTCTTTTTTTCTGGGCATGCTCATGTTCCTTGCTGTATTGCAGACGGTGAAAAGTAGAGCATGCTTCATCCGTTAAATCGGAGTGTGTTTCACAGATGAGAACACTGGTCTGAATTTCCCTTCAGAAACTGAGTTTAATCAAATGATCTGTGTCTTCCTACAAGCAGGAGTTCATTTCCAGTAAATCCAGTTATTTTTTGGCTCAAATGAATTTACACAGTTCACGAAACCAATACGATTTTCACTATTAACTAAAGAGCATCTGTGTAAGAGATGAGGTGGTGTGTATCAATTTCATAAGCAGAGTTGAACTAGATATGGTCCGTATGAGTAGGAAACACAGTTCTTTTTTTCTGGACATGTTCAAGTTCCTTGCTCTTTTGCATACGCTGAAAAGAAGAGCATGCTTCTTCGAATAAAACGGAGTGTCTTTCATGGATGAGAACACTCTTCTGAATTTCCCTTCAGAAATGGAGTTAAACTCCATGCTCTGTGACGTCCTACAAGCAAGAGTTCATTTCCGGTAAACCCAGTTATTTTTCGGCTCAAATGAATTTACACAGTTCATGAAACCAACACTATTTACAATATTAACTAAAGAGCAATTATGTAATAGATGATGGGGTTTGTATCAGTTTCATAAGCAGAGTGGAACCTGAAATGATCCGTATGTGTAGGAAACACAGTTCTCTTTTTCTGGCCATGCTCATGTTTCTTGCTGTATTGCATATGCTGGAAAGAAGAGCATGCTTCTTGCATTAAAACAGACTGTGTTTCTTTGATGAGAACAGCCTACTGAATTTCCCTTTAGAATCGGAGTTTAACGCCATGCTCCGTGTCTTCCTACAAGCAAGAGTTCATTTCCGGTAAACCCAGTTATTTTTCGCCTCAAATGAATTTATACAGTTCACGAAACCAACACGATTTTCACTATTAACTAAAGAGCATCTATGTAAGAGATGATGTGGTTCGTATCAGGTTCATAAACAGTATTGAACAAGATATGGTCCATATGAGTAGGAAACACAGTTTTTTTTTTTTCTGGACATTCTCATGTTCCTTTTTGTATAGCAGACGCTGGAAAGAAGAGCACGCTTCTTCCGTTAAAACGGAGTGTCTTTCATGGATGAGAACACTCTTCTGAATTTCCCTTCAGAAATGGAGTTAAACTCCATGCTCTGTGACGTCCTACAAGCAAGAGTTCATTTCCGGTAAACCCAGTTATTTTTCGGCTCAAATGAATTTACACAGTTCATGAAACCAACACTATTTACCCTATTAACTAAAGAGCAATTATGTAATAGATGATGGGGTTTGTATCAGTTTCATAAGCAGAGGGGAACTAGATATGATCCGTATGAATAGGAAACACAGTTCTCTTTTTCTGGCCATGCTCATGGTTCTTGCTGTATTGCAGATGCTGGAAAGAAGAGCATGCTTCTTGCATTAAAACAGACTCTGTTTCTTTGATGTGAACAGTCTTCTGAATTTCCCCTTAGATTCGGAGTTTAACGCCATGCTCTGTGTCTTCCTACAAGCAAGAGTTCATTTCCGGTAAACCCAGTTATTTTTCGCCTCAAATGAATTTACACAGTAAAAGAGACCAACACGATTTACACTATTAACTAAAGAGCATCTATGTAACAGATGATGTGGTTTGTATCAGTTTCATAAGCAGAGTTGAACTAGATATGGTCCGTATGAGTAGGAAACACAGTTCTTTTTTTCTGGGCATGCTCATGTTCCTTGCTGTATTGCAGATGGTGAAAAGTAGAGCATGCCTCATCCGTTAAATCGGAGTGTGTTTCACGGATGAGAACACTGGTCTGAATTTCCCTTCAGAAACTGAGTTTAATCAAATGATCTGTGTCTTCCTACAAGCAGTAGTTCATTTCCAGTAAATCCAGTTATTTTTTGGCTCAAATGAATTTACACAGTTCACGAAACCAATACGATTTTCACTATTAACTAAAGAGCATCTGTGTAAGAGATGAGGTGGTGTGTATCAATTTCATAAGCAGAGTGGAAATAGATATGGTCCGTATGAGTAGGAAACACAGTTCTTTTTTTCTGGACATGCTCAAGTTCCTTGCTCTTTTGCATACGCTGGAAAGAAGAGCATGCTTCTTTGAATAAAACGGAGTGTGTTTCATGGATGAGAACACTGGTCTGAATTTCCCTTCAGAAACTGAGTTAAACCAAAGGATCTGTGTCTTCCTACAAGCAAGAGTTCATTTCCTGTAAACCCAGTTATTTTTCGGCTCAAATGAATTTACACAGTTCACGAAACCAATACGATTTTCACTATTAACTAAAGAGCATCTATGTAAGAGATGTTGTGGTTTGTATCAGATTCATAAGCAGTGTTGAACTAGATATGGTCCGTATGGGTAGGAAATACAGTTCTTTTTTTCTGGACATTCTCATGTTCCTTGCTGTATAGCCGAAGCTGGAAAGAAGAGCCTGCTTCTTCCGTTAAAACGGAGTGTCTTTCATGGATGAGAACACTCTTCTGAATTTCCCTTCAGAAATGGAGTTAAACTCCATGCTCTGTGAAGTCCTACAAGCAAGAGTTCATTTCCGGTAAACCCAGTTATTTTTCGGCTCAAATGAATTTATACAGTTCATGAAACCAACACTATTTACAATATTAACTAAAGAGCAATTATGTAATAGATGATGGGGTTTGTATCAGTTTCATAAGCAGAGTGGAACCTGATATGATCCGTATGAGTAGGAAACACAGTTCTCTTTTTCTGGCCATGCTCATGTTTCTTGCTGTATTGCATATGCTGGAAAGAAGAGCATGCTTCTTGCATTAAAACAGACTGTGTTTCTTTGATGAGAACAGCCTACTGAATTTCCCTTTAGAATCAGAGTTTAACGCCATGCTCCATGTCTTCCTACAAGCAAGAGTTCATTTCCGGTAAACCCAGTTATTTTTCGCCTCAAATGAATTTATACAGTTCACGAACCCAACACGATTTTCACTATTAACTAAAGAGCATCTATGTAAGAGATGATGTGGTTTGTATCAGTTTCATAAGCAGAGTTGAACTAGATATGGTCCATATAAGTAGGAGAGACAGTTCTTTTTTTCTGGGCATGCTCATGTTAATTGCTGTATTGCAAAGCTGGAAAGAAGAGCATGCATCTTGCGTTAAAACAGACTGTGTTTCATGGATGAGATCACTCTTATGAATTTCCATTTAGAATCAGAGTTAAACTCCATGCTCTATGTCTTCCTACAAGCAAGAGTTCATTTCTGGTAAACCCAGTTGTTTTTCGGCTCAAATGAATTTACACAGTTCACGAAACCAACACGATTTTCACTATTAACTAAAGAGCATCTATTTAAGAGATGATGGGGTTTTTATCAGTTTCATAAGCAGAGTGGAACTAGATATGTTCCGTATGAGTAGGAAACACAGTTCTTTTTTTCTGGGCATGCTCATATTCCTTGCTATATTGCAGACGCTGGAAAGAAGAGCATGTTTCTTCCAATAAAATGGAGTGTGTTTCATGGATGAGAACACTGGTCTGAATTTCCCTTCAGAAACTGAGTAAACCAAAGGATCTGTGTCTTCCTACAAGCAAGATCTCATTTCGTGTAAACCCTGGTATTTTTTGGCTCAAATGAATTTACAGAGTTCAGGAAACCAATACGATTTTCACTATTAACTAAAGAGCATCTATGAAAGAGATGATGTGGTTTGTATCAGTTTCATAACCAGTATTGAACTAGATATGGTCCGTATGAGTAGGAAAACAAAGTTCTTTTTTTTTTGGACATTCTCATGTTCCTTACTGTATAGCAGACGCTGGAAAGAAGAGCATGCTTCTTCCGTTAAATCGGAGTGTGTTTCATGGATGAGAACAATGGTCTGAATTTCCCTTCAGAAACTGAGTTTAACCAAAGGATCTGTGTCTTCCTACAAGCAAGAGTTCATTTCCAGTAAATCCAGTTATTTTTTGGCTCCAATGAATTTACACAGTTCACGAAACCAATACGTTTTTCACTATTAACTAAAGAGCATCTGTGTAAGAGATAATGTGGTTTGTATCAATTTCATAAGCACAGTTGAACTAGATATGGTCCGTATGAGTAGGAAACACAGTTCTTTTTTTCTGGCAATGCTCATGTTTCTTGCTGGATTGCAGATGCTGGAAAGAAGAGCATGCTTCTTGCGTAAAAACAGACTGTGTTTCATGGATGAGAACACTCTTCTGAATTTCCATTTAGAATCAAAATTAAACTCCATGCTCTTGTCGTCCTACAAGCAAGAGTTCATTTCTGGTAAACCCAATTATTTTTCGGCTCAAATGAATTTACACAGTTCACTAAACCAATACGATTTTCACTATTAACTAAAGAGCATCAATGTAAGAGATGACGTGGTTTGTATCAGTTTAATAAGCAGAGTTGAACTAGGTATGGTGCATATGAGTAGGAAACACAGTTATTTTATTCTGCACATGCTCATGTTCCCTGCTGTATTGCAGACGCTGGAAAGAAGAGCATGCTATTTGCGTTAAACAGAGTGTGTTTCATGGATGAGAACACTGGTCTGAACTTCCCTTCAGAAACTGAGTTAAACAAAAGGATCTGTGTCTTCCTACAAGCAAGAGTTCATTTCCTGTAAACCCAGTTATTTTTCGGCTCAAATGAATTTACACAGTTCATGAAACCAATACGATTTTCACTATTAAGTAAAGATCATCTGTGTAAGAGAGGATGTGGTGTGTATCAATTTCATAAGCACAGTTGAACTAGATATGGTCCGTATTAGTAGGAAACACAGTTATTTTTTCTGGCCATGCACATGTTTCTTGCTTTATTGCAGATGCTGGAAAGAAGAGCATGCTTCTTGCATTAAAACAGACTGTGTTTCTTTGATGAGAACAGTCTTCTCAATTTCCCTTTAGAATCAGAGTTTAACGCCATGCTCTGTGTCTTCTACAAGCAAGAGTTCATTTCCTGTAAACCCAGTTATTTTTCAGCTCAAATGAATTTACACAGTTCACGAAACCAACACGATTTTCACTATTAACTAAAGAGCATCTATGTAAGAGATGATGTGGTTTGTAGCAGTTTCATAAGCAGAGTTGAACTAGATATGGTCCATATCAGTAGGAGAGACAGTTCTTTTTTTCTGGGCATGCTCATTTTAATTGCTGTATTGCAAAGATGGAAAGAAGAGCATGCATCTTGCGTTAAAACAGACTGTGTTTCATGGATGAGAACACAGGTCTGAATTTTCCTTCAGAAAGTGAGTTAAACCAAAGGCTCTGTGTCTTCCTACAAGCAAGAGTTCATTTCCTGTAAACCGTGTTATTTTTCGGCTCAAATGAATTTAAACAGTTCACGAAACCAATACGAATTTCACTATTAACTAAAGAGCAACTATGTAAGAGATGATGTGGTTCGTATCAGGTTCATAAACAGTATTGAACAAGATATGGTCCATATGAGTAGGAAACACAGTTTTTTTTTTCTGGACATTCTCATGTTCCTTTTTGTATAGCAGACGCTGGAAAGAAGAACATGCTTCTTCCGTTAAAACGGAGTGTCTTTCATGGATGAGAACACTCTTCTGAATTTCCCTTCAGAAATGGAGTTAAACACCATGCTCTGTGACGTCCTACAAGCAAGAGTTCATTTCCAGTAAACCCAGTTATTTTTCGGCTCAAATGAATTTACACAGTTCATGAAACCAACACTGTTTACACTATTAACTAAAGAGCAACTATGTAAGAGATGATGTGGTTTGTATCAGGTTCATAAGCAGAGTGGAACTAGATATGATCCGTATGAGTAGGAAACACAGTTCTCTATTTCTGGCCATGCTCATGTTTCTTGCTGTATTGCAGATGCTGGAAAGAAGAGCATGCTTCTTGCATTAAAACAGACTGTGTTTGTTTGATGAGAACAGTCTTCTGAAATTCCCTTTTGAATCGGAGTTTAACACCATGCTCTGTGTCTTCCTACAAGCAAGAGTTAATTTCTGGTAAACCCAGTTATTTTTCGCCTAAATGAATTTATACCGTTCACGAAACCAACACGATTTTCACTATTAACTAAAGAGCATCTATGTAAGAGATGATGTGGTTTGTAGCAGTTTCATAAGAAGAGTTGTACTAGATATGGTCCATATGAGTAGGAGAGACAGTTCTTTTTTTATGGGCATGCTCATGTTAATTGCTGTATTGCAAAGCTGGAAAGAAGAGCATGCATCTTGCATTAAAACAGACTGTGTATCATGGATGAGATCACTCTTATGTATTTCCATTTAGAATCAGAGTTAAACTCCATGCTCTATGTCGTCCTACAAGCAAGAGTTCATTTCTGGTAAACCCAGTTGTTTTTCGGCTCAAATGAATTTACACAGTTCACGAAACCAATACGATTTTCACTATTAACTAAAGAGCATCTATGTAAGAGATGATGTGGTTTGTATCAGATTCATAAGCAGTGTTGAACTAGATATGGTCCGTATGAGTAGGAAACACAGTTATTTTTTCTGGCCATGCTCATGTTTCTTGCTTTATTGCAGATGCTGTACAGAAGAGCATGCTTCTTGCATTAAAACAGACTGTGTTTCTTTGATGAGAACAGTCTTCTCAATTTCCCTTTCGAATCAGAGTTTAACGCCATGCTCTGTGTCTTCCTACAAGCAAGAGTTCATTTCCTGTAAACCCAGTTATTTTTCAGCTCAAATGAATTTACACAGTTCACGAAACCAACACGATTTTCACTATTAACTAAAGAGCATCAATGTAAGAGATGCTGTGGTTTGTATCAGTTTCATAAGCAGAGTGAACTAGGTATGGTACCTATGAATAGGAAACACAGATCTTTTTTTCTGGACATCCTCATGTATCTTGCTGTATTGAAGATGCTGGAAAGAAGAGCATGATTGTTGCATTAAAACAGACTGTGTTTCATGGATGAGAACACTGTTCTGAATTTCCCTATAGAATCTGAGTTAAACTCCATGGTCTGTGTCCTCCTACATGCAAGAGTTCATTTCCGGTAACCCAGTTATTTTTCGGCTCAAATGAGTTTACACAGTTCATGAAACCAATATGATTTTCACTATGAAGTAAAGAGCATCTGTGTAAGAGATGATGTGTCTTGTATAAGTGTCATAAATAGAGTTGAACTAGATATGGTCCGTTTGATTCAGAAAAGCAGTTCTTTTTTTCTGGCCATGCTCATGTTTCTTGCTGTATTGCAGATGCTGGAAAAAAGAGCATGCTTCTTGCTTTAAAACAGACTGTGTTTCATGGATGAGAACACAGGTGTGAATTTACATTCAGAAATGGAGTTAAACCAAATGCTCTGTGTCTTCCTACAAGCAAGACTTCATTTCTGGTAAAGGCAGGTAATTTTCAGCTCATATGAATTTACACAGTTCCCAAACCCAACACGTTTTTCACTGTTAACTAAAGAGCATCTATGTAAGGGATGCTGTGTTTTCTATCAGATTCAGAAGCAGAGTTGAACGAAATATGGTCCCTATGAGTTTGAAACACAGTTCTTTTTTTGTGGCCATGCTCATGTTTCTTGCTGTATTGCGGATGCTGGAAAGAAGAGCACGCTTCTTGCATTAAAACAGACTGTGTTTCATTGATGAGAACACTTTTCTGAATTTCCCTTTAGTATTGGAGTTAAACGCCATGCTCTCTGTCTTCCTACAAGCAAGAGTTCATCGCCGGTAAACCCAATTATTTTTGGGCTCAAATGAATTTACACAGTTCACGAAACCAACACGATTTTCACTATTAACTAAAGAGCATCTATGTAAGAGATGATGTCGTTTGTATCAGTTTCATAAGCAGAGTTGAACTAGATATGGTCCATATAAGTAGGAGAGACAGTTCTTTTTTTCTGGGCATGCTCATGTTCCTTGCTGTATTGCAGAAGCTGGAAAGAAGAGCATGCTTCTTGCGTTAAAACAGAGTGTTTCATGGATGAAAACACAGGTCTGAATTTCCCCTCAGAAATGGAGTTAAACCAAATGCTCTGTGTCTTCCAACAAGCAAGAATACATTTCTTGTAAACACAGTGAATTTTTCGGCTCAAATGAATTTACACAGTTCACAAACCCAACAGGTGTTTCACTATTAACTAAAGAGCATCAATGTAAGAGATGCAGTGGTTTGTATCAGTTTCATTAGCAGAGTTGAACTAGATATGGTCCGTATGATTAGGAGACACAGTTCTTTTTTTCTCGGCATGCTCATGTTCCTTGCTGTATTGCAGAAGCTGGAAAGAAGAGCATGCTTCCTGCGTTAAAACAGAGTGTGTTTCATGGATGAGAACACGGGTCTGAATTTCCCTTCAGAAAGGGAGTTAAACCAAATTCTCTGTGTCTTCCAACAAGCAAGAGTTCATTTCTGGTAAAGGCAGGAATTTTCGGCTCTAATGAATTTACACATTTCACAAACCCAACAAGTTTATCACTATTAACTAAAGAGCATCAATGTAAGAGATGCTGTGGTTTGTATCAGTTTCATAAGCAGAGTGAACTAGATATGGTACCTATGAGTAGGAAACACAGTTCTTTTTTCCTAGCCATCCTCATGTTTCTTGCTGTATTGCAGATGCTGGAAAGAAGAGCATGATTCTTGCATTAAAACAGACTGTGTTTCATGGATGAGAACACTTTTCTGAATTTCCCTATAGAATCTGAGTTAAACTCCATGGTCTGTGTCCTCCTACATGCAAGAGTTCATTTCCGGTAAACCCAGTTATTTTTCGGCTGAAATGAGTTTACACAGTTCATGAAACCAATATGATTTTCACTATGAAGTAAAGAGCATCTGTGTAAGAGATGATGTGTCTTGTATAAGTGTCATATATAGAGTTGAACTAGATATGGTTCGTTTGAGACAGAAAAGCAGTTCTTTTTAAATGGCCATGCTCATGTTTCTTGCTGTATTGCAGATGGTGGACAAAAGAGCATGCTTCTTGCATTAAAACAGACTGTGTTTCATGGAAGAGAACACAGGTCTGAATTTACATTCAGAAATGGAGTTAAACAAAATGCTCTGTGTCTTCCTACAAGCAAGAGCTCATTTCTGGTAATTCAGGTAATTTTTGGCTCATATGAATTTACACAGTTCCAAAACCCAACACGTTTTTCACTATTATCTAAAGAGCATCTATGTAAGAGACGCTGTGTTTTCTATCAGATTCAGAAACAGAGTTGAATGAAATATGGTCCCTATGAGTTTGAAACACAGTTCTTTTTTTGTGGCCATGCTCATGTTTCTTGCTGTATTGCGGATGCTGGAAAGAAGAGCATGCTTCTCGCATTAAAACAGACTGTGTTTCATTGATGAGAACACTTTTCTGAATTTCCCTTTAGAATCGGAGTTAAACGCCATGCTCTCTGTCTTCCTACAAGCAAGAGTTCATTGCAGGTAAACCCAATTATATTTTGGATCAAATGAATTTACACAGTTCACGAAACCAACACGATTTCCACTATTAACTAAAGAGCATCTATGTAAGAGATGATCTGGTTTGTATCAGATTCATAAGCAGAGTTGAACTAGATATTGTTCGTATGAGTAGGAGATACAGTTCTTTTATTCTGGGCATGCTCATGTTCCTTGCTGTATTGCAGAAGCTGGAAAGAAGAGCATGCTTCTTGCGTTAAAACAGAGTGTGTTACATGGATGAAAACACAGGTCTGAATTTCCCCTCAGACATGGAGTTAAACCAAATGCTCTGTGTCTTCCTACAAGCAAGAGTTCATTTCTGGTAAAGGCAGGGAATTTTCGGCTCAAATGAATTTATACAGTTCACAAACCCAACAAGTTTATCACTATTAACTTAAGAGCATCTATGTAAGACATGCTGTGGTTTGTATCAGTTTCATAAGCAGAGTTGACCTAGATATGGTCTGTTTGAGTCAGAAACACAGTTCTTTTTTTCTGGCCATGCTCATTTTTCTTGCTGTATTGCAGATGCTGGAAAGAAGAGAATGCTTCTTGAGTTAAAACAGACTGTGTTTCATGGATGAGAACACTTTTCTGAATTTCCCTATAGAATCTGAGTTAAACTCCATGGTCTGTGTCTTCCTACATGCAAGAGTTCATTTCCGGTAAACCCAGTCATTTTTGGGCTCAAATGAATTTACACAGTTCACGAAACCAACACAATTGTCACTATGAACTAAAGAGCATCTATGTAATTGATCCTGTGGTTTGTATCAGTTTCATTAGCAGAGTTGAACTAGATATGGTCCGTATGATTAGGAGACACAGTTCTTTTTTTCTCGGCATGCTCATGTTCCTTGCAGTATTGCAGAAGGTTTAAAGAAGAGCATGCTTCTTGCGTTAAAACAGAGTGTGTTTCATGGATGAGAACACTGGTCTGAATTTCCCTTCAGAAAAGGAGTTAAACCAAATGCTCTGTGTCTTCCAACAAGCAAGAATTCATTTCTTGTAAACACAGGGAATTTTCGGCTCAAATGAATTTACACAGTTCACAAACCCAACAGGTTTTTCACTATTAACTAAAGAGCATCAATGTAAGAGATGCTGTGGTTTATATCAGTTTCATAAGCAGAGTGAACTAGATATGGTACCTATGAGTAGGAAACACAGTTCTTTTTTTCTGGCCATCTTCATGTTTCTTGCTGGATTGCAGATGTTGGAAAGAAGAGCATAATTCTTGCATTAAAACAGACTGTGTTTCATGGATGAGAACACTTTTCTGAATTTACCTATAGAATCTGAGTTAAACTCCATGGTCTTTGTCCTCCTACATGCAAGAGTTCATTTCCGGTAAACCCAGTTATTTTTTGGCTCAAATGAGTTTACACAGTTCATGAAACAAATATGATTTTCACTATGAAGTAAAGAGCATCTGTGTAAGAGATGATGTGTCTTGTATAAGGGTCATAAATAGAGTTGAACTAGAAATGGTCCATTTGAGTCAGAAAAGAAGTTCTTTTTTTCTGGCTATGCTCATGTTTCTTGCTGTATTGCAGATGCTGGAAAAAAGAGCATGCTTCTTGCGTTAAAACAGACTGTGTTTCATGGATGAGTACACAGGTCTGAATTTACATTCAGAAATGGAGTTAAACCAAATGCTCTGTGTCTTCCTACAAGCAAGAGTTAATTTCTGGTAAAGGAAGGGAATTTTCGGCTCATATGAATTTACACAGTTCCCAAACCCAACACGTTTTTCACTATTAACTAAAGAGCATCTATGTAAGAGATGCTGTGTTTTGTATCAGATTCAGAAGCAGAGTTGAATGAAATATGGTATCTATGAGTTTGAAACACAGTTCTTTTTTTCTGGCCATGCTCATGTTTCTTGCTGTATTGCGGATGCTGGAAAGAACAGCATGCTTCTTGCATTAAAACAGACTTTGTTTCATTGATGAGAACACTTTTCTGAATTTCCCTTTAGAATCGGAGTTAAACGCCATGCTCTCTGTCTTCCTACAAGCAAGAGTTCATTGCCGGTAAACCCAGTTATTTTTGGGCTCAAATGAATTTACACAGTTCACGAAACCAACACAATTTTCACTATGAACTAAAGAGCATCTATGTAATTGATCCTGTGGTTTGTATCAGTTTCGTTAGCAGAGTTGAACTAGATATGGTCCGAATGTTTAGGAGACACAGTTCTTTTTTTCTGGGCATGCTCATGTTCCTTGCTGTATTGCAGAAGCTGGAAAGAAGAGCATGCTTCTTGCGTTAAAACAGAGTGTGTTTCATGGATGAGAACACTGGTCTGAATTTCCCTTCAGAAATGGAGTTAAACCAAATGCTCTGTGTCTTCCAACAAGCAAGAATTCATTTCTTGTAAACATAGTATATTTTCGGCTCAAATGAATTTACACAGTTCACAAACCCAACAGGTTTTTACTATTAACTAAAGAGCATCAATGTAAGAGATGCTGTGGTTTGTATCAGTTTCATAAGCAGAGTGAACTAGATAAGGTTCCTATGAGTAGGAAACACAGTTCTTTTTTTCTGGCCATGCTCATGTTTCTTTCTGTATTGCAGATGCTGGAAAGAAGAGCATGCTTCCTGCGTTAAAACAGACTGTGTTTCATGGATGAGAACACTTTTCTGAATTTCCCTATAGAATCTGAGTTAAACTCCATGGTCTGTGTCCTCCTACATGCAAGAGTTCATTTCCGGTAAACCCAGTTATTTTTCGGCTCAAATGAATTTACACAGTTCTCAAACCCCAACAAGCTTTTCACTATGAACTAAAGAGCATCTATGTAATTGATCCTGTGGTTTGTATCAGTTTTATTAGCAGAGTTGAACTAGATATGGTCCGTATGATTAGGAGACACAGTTCTTTTTTTCTGGGCATGCTCATGTTCCTTGCTGTTTTGCAGAAGATGGAACGAAGAGCATGCTTCTTGCGTTAATACAGAGTGTGTTTCATGGATGAGAACACTGGCCTGAATTTCCCTTCAGAAATGGAGTTAAACCAAATGCTCTGTGTCTTCCTACAAGCAAGATTTCATTTCTGGTAAACGCAGTGAATTTTCAGCTCATATGAATTTACACAGTTCACAAACACAACAGGTTTATCACTATTAACTAAAGAGCGTCTATGTAAGAGATGCTGTGGTTTGCATCAGTTTTATAAGCAGAGTTGAACTAGATATGGTTGGTTTGAGTCAGAACCACAGTTCTTTTTTTCTGGCCATGCTCATGTTTCTTGCTGTATTGCAGATGCTGAAACAAAGAGCATGCTTCTTGCGTTAATACAGAGTGTGTTTCATGGATGAGAACACTGGTCTGAATTTCCCTTCAGAAATGGAGTTAAACGCCATGCTCTGTGTCTTCCTATAAGCAAGAGTTCATTTCTGGTAAAGGCAGGGATTTTTCGGCTCAAATGAATTTACAGAGTTCACAAACCCAACAAGTTTGTTACTATTAACTAAAGAGCATCTATGTAAGGGATGCTGTGGTTTGTATCAGTTTCATAAGCAGAGTAGAACTATGTATGTTTCATATGAGTAGGAAACAAAGTCCTTGTTTTCTGGCCATGCTCATGTTTCTTGCTGTATTGCAGATGCTGGAAAGTAGAGCATGCTTCTTGCATTAAAACAGACTGTGTTTCATTCATGAGAACACTTTTCTGAATTTCCCTTTAGAATCAGAGTTAAACGCCATGCTCTGTGTCTTCCTACAAGAATGAGTTCATTTCCGGAAAACCCAGTTATTTTTCGGCTAAAATGAATTTACACAGTTCACGAACCCTCTAGTATTTAGACTGTTAACTAAAGAGCAACAATGTAAGAGATGATGTAGTTTGTATCAATTTCATAAGCAGAGTTGAACTAGATATATTCCCTATGAGTAGGAAACACAGTTCTTTTTTTCTGGGCATGCTCATGTTCCTTCCTGTATTGCAGACTCTGGAAAGAAGAGCATGCTTCTTCCGTTAAAACGGAGTTTATTTCATGGATGAGAACACTGGTCTGAATTTCCCTTGAGAAACTGAGTTTATAGAAAGGGTCTGTGTCTTCCTACAAGCAAGAGTTCATTTTTGGTAAAAGCAGCGAATTTTCGGCTCAAATGAATTTACACAGTTCAGAAACCGAACAAGTTTATCACTATTAACTAAAGAGCGTCTATGTAAGAGAGGCTGAGGTCTGTATCAGTTTCATAAGCAGAGTTGAACTAGATATGGTCCATTTGAGTCAGAAACACTGTTCTTTTTTTCTGGCCATGCTCATGATTCTTGCGGTATTGCAGATGCCGGAAAAAAGAGTATGCTTCTTGCATTAAAACAGAGTGTGTTTTATTGGTGGAATTATTAAGGCCACTCCACGTAGTTAAAAGGGAAGTTTATTTTGTGGGGTAACTTACAAATGAAGGGGTAGGTCGCAGAGTCTGGCAAGGTAGAGGGTAGTCCGGCGGCGTTCTCTGGAGAACTCTGCTCGGTCCACCTCTCGCGTCCGGCGTCCCGGAACCAAGAGAGTGAGTTCTTCCGGATCCTTCGTCTTCTGCTTCCTCCTCTGCCCCGCCTTGTGGGTGTGACCATTACCGAAGCCTCAGTGGGGGTTGGAACTTCCAGGCCAATGCTGGGATGCCTATCCACTACATCTCCCCCTTTTGTCTAAATAAGAAAGTTCTAACCTAATACAAGACTATATACAAAGAGATGGTTATCAAATATTGTCCAGGAGTAATGAGGGATAATGACCTAGATAAGTTGGAATTACAATAAGTACAAACAATATCAAGCAAAAAACACATAGTAAAATCCAGGGAAGTCTAGGGCATGGATAGGTGGCGTGTTACAAAGATCATTCCAAAAGGTGTCCTATCCTAAAGAACCTGAGTCTAATACCTAATATATCCTATCTAAGATATTATATATGTATATATACTAATTTGTAACTATAACTGCTAATCTCCAACCTCATCAAAGACCTGAAAAGGAATATAATAATATCTGAGAAATGAGAGAAGGACGCAAGCAACTTTCGGGAGTCTTGCAAGAGTAGACAGAGACAGCTAGCAGCCTGGACAGTCACCTAATGATTCTCAGTATCGTTGGTGCATTCAAATTGGCTACAGGCCTAGAGTATCTGACAGACCATTTTCAGAAGCAGGAATTCTGAAAGACCATCTTACCCTGTCTTGGCAAAGTATAGTGGTCGCTTTCCTTGTGTCCCACTTGTCCAGAAAGGACAGCATTTGTACTGTCAGCAGCTGAGGCGAGGGCAGTTCTTTGCCCATTAGGCCATTTTGTGCCAAGAAGACAAACTTCCAAATGGAAATGTCTTAGAAGCCCAACATTCTCTCGGGATCAAATTGGTGCTGCCAGGAGCAGTTATGTCTCATGTCAACAGAATTCTAAGTTATTTAAATGCCATGTTCTCTAGGTCCATGAAGTGTTTGAAGATCACCTGTCCATCTGACCTATGTATTTATAAATCTGGATAACCTAACTAACATAATTATAGAGATGACAAGCATAGGTGACAATAACTATGTAAGTCTTATGTACCTAAACAACCTAAGGACTAAGCTTCCTATAAATAAGGCAAACAGTCTGTGAGCAAATGTACAGTAAAAGGACAATGACTTTAAATTGTGACAATACACAAAATAACTTTAACAGAGGTAGGAATGTATAGTGCAATATGCAATATGATAATAATCCTAAATATATATCAGTATACAGAATATCTTAAACAGAAGTAGAACATACATACAGTATGACAGATATAAATTCACATTTGTATCAATATACAAATATTTCACATGAGAGTAAAAATATGTGTACAATATAACAAACATAGTTCTGTATTTGTATCAATATACAAATTATCTTAAATAGGAATGTAAAAAGTTTATAATTTTATCAACATATAAGAATTCATAACAGTGCAAAGGCTGCTATATTACTAAATTTGTTTACTAATGTATATGACAGTCTACCATAATATCTTATACCTATTCATTCCATTTCTTCTTTTCCCATTTTTTTTTGAGACATATTTTCTTTCCTTAAGGAGAGTACTGAGTTTAACAGTTTCTTCCACCCCCAACCCTAGAACCATAACCCTGAGAAATATGAACCTTAGGGAGAAGGGGCATCGTTTTCTTAGAATTGCTTCCTGCTGTTAATGGAGTTTGGTTATAGAAGGAACAAGTAGGACATTTTTTCACAATATCCTTAGCTTGTTGCCAAGTAATGGAGAAATCCTTCTTCAAACCTTTGCTATTTACATGGTGTTTCTTATGAAATTCTGAGGCTTCTAGCACATTACCTATTAGTAACTGATCAATCTCATCATTACCTTGTGCTAGAGGTCCTGGCAGACCGGTATGGGATCAGATATGTGTTATATATATAGGATGTTCCCTTTTTCTGATGATTTCCTGCAATTGTATGAATAATGAAGTTAATTCTGTGTTATCAGGAATAAATTCAGCAGTTTCAATGTGTAAAACAACTCTCTCTGCATATTGAGAGTCAGTGACTATATTGAGGGGTTCTGTGAAGTCCATCAGTACCATAAGAATGGCATACAGTACTGCCTTTTGTACAGAGCTGTATGGACTTTGTACCACTTTACTTAAGTCTCCTGATTTGTATCCTGCTTTCCCTGATTTATTTGCATCTGTATAGAATGTGAGGACTCCAGAAATTGGCTTGTGTCGTACAATGTGAGGAAGGACCCATTCAGTCTTCTTTATGAATTCTATTCTCTTGCTTTTGGGATAATGGCCCCACGTTGGGCGCCAGATATTGGTGGAATTATTAAGGCCACTCCACGTAGTTAAAAGGGAAGTTTATTTTGTGGGGTAACTTACAAATGAAGGGGTAGGTCGCAGAGTCTGGCAAGGTAGAGGGTAGTCCGGCAGCGTTCTCTGGAGAACTCTGCTCGGTCCACCTCTCGCGTCCGGCGTCCCGGAACCAAGAGAGTGAGTTCTTCCCGATCCTTCATCTTCTGCTTCCTCCTCTGCCCCGCCTTGTGGGTGTGACCATTACCGAAGCCTCAGTGGGGGTTGGAACTTCCAGGCCAATGCTGGGATGCCTATCCACTACAGTGTTTCATGGATGAGAACACTGGTCTGAATTTCCCTTCAGAAATGGTGTTAAACCAAATGCTCTGTGTCTTCCTACAAGCAAGAGTTCATTTCCGATAAACCCAGAGATTTTTCGGCTCACATGAATTTACACAGTTCACAAAACCAACACGATTTTCACTATTAACTAAAGAGCATCTATGTAAGAGATGCTGTGGTTTCTATCAGTATCAGAAGCAGAGTGGAACTAGATATGGTCCCTATGAGTAGGAAACACAGTTCTTTTTTTCTGGCCATGCTCATGTTTCCTGTTGTATTGCAGATGCTGGAAAAAAGAGAATGCTGCTTGTGTTAAAACAGACTTTGTTTCATTGATGAGAACACTTTTCTGAATTTCCCTTTAGAATCGGAGTTAAACGCCATGCTCTCTGTCTTCCTACAAGCAAGAGTTCATTGCCGGTAAACCCAGTTATTTTTGGGCTCAAATGAATTTACAGAGTTCACAAAACCAACACGATTTTCACTATTAACTAAAGAGCATCTATGTAAGAGATGATCTGGTTTGTATCAGTTTCATAAGCAGAGTTGAACTAGATATTGTTCGTATGAGTAGGAGATACAGTTCTTTTATTCTGGGCATGCTCACGTTCCTTGCTGTATTGCAGAAGCTGGAAAGAAGAGCATGCTTCTTGCGTTAAAACAGAGTGTGTTTCATGGATGAAAACACAGGTCTGAATTTCCCCTCAGAAATGGAGTTAAACCAAATGCTCTGTGTCTTCCTATAAGCAAGAGTTCATTTCTGGTAAAGGCAGGGAATTTTCGGCTCAAATGAATTTACACAGTTCACAAACCCAACAAGTTTGTCACTATTAACTAAAGAGCATCTATGTAAGAGATGCTGTGGTTTGCATCAGTTTCATAAGCAGAGTTGACCTAGATATGGTCCGTTTGAGTCAGAAACGCAGTTCTTTTTTTCTGGCCATGCTCATGTTTCTTGCAGTATTGCAGATGCTGGAAAGAAGAGCATGCTTCTTGAGTTAAAACAGACTGTGTTTCATGGATGAGAACAATTTTCTGAATTTCCCTATAGAAATTGAGTTAAACTCCATGGTCTGTGTCTTCCTACATGCAAGAGTTCATTTCCGGTTAACCCAGTTATTTTTGGGCTCAAATGAATTTACACAGTTCACGAAACCAACACAATTTTCACTATGAACTAAAGAGCATCTATGTAATTGATCCTGTGGTTTGTATCAGTTTCGTTAGCAGAGTTGAACTAGATATGGTCCGTATGATTAGGAGACACAGTTCTTTTTTTCTGGGCATGCTCATGTTCCTTGCTGTATTGCAGAAGCTGGAAAGAAGAGCATGCTTCTTGCGTTAAAACAGAGTGTGTTTCATGGATGAGAACACTGGTCTGAATTTCCCTTCAGAAATGGCGTTAAACCAAATGCTCTGTGTCTTCCAACAAGCAAGAATTCATTTCTTGTAAACACAGTGAATTTTCGGCTCAAATGAATTTACACAGTTCACAAACCCAACAGGTTTTTCACTATTAACTAAAGAGCATCAATGTAAGAGATGCTGTGGTTTGTATCAGTTTCATAAGCAGAGTGAACTAGATAAGGTACCTAAGAGTAGGAAACACGGTTCTTTTTTTCTGGCCATGCTCATGTTTCTTTCTGTATTGCAGATGCTGGAAAGAAGAGCATGCTTCCTGCATTAAAACAGACTGTGTTTCATGGATGAGAACACTTTTCTGAATTTCCCTATAGAATCTGAGTTAAACTCCATGGTCTGTGTCCTCCTACATGCAAGAGTTCATTTCCGGTAAACCCAGTTATTTTTCGGCTCAAATGAATTTACACAGTTCACAAACCCCAACAAGTTTTTCACTATGAACTAAAGAGCATCTATGTAATTGATCCTGTGGTTTATATCAGTTTTATTAGCAGAGTTGAACTAGATAGGGTCCGTATGATTAGGAGACACAGTTCTTTTTTTCTGGGCATGCTAATGTTCCTTGCTGTATTGAAGAAGCTGGAAAGAAGAGCATGCTTCTTGCGTTATAACAGAGTTTGTTTCATGGATGAGAACACTGGTCTGTATTTCCCTTCAGAAATGGAGTTAAACCAAATGCACTGTGTCTTCCTACAAGTAAGAGTTCATTTCTGGTAAAGGCAGGAATTTTCGGCTCAAATGAATTTACACATTTCACAAACCCAACAAGTTTATCACTATTAACTAAAGAGCATCTAAGTAAGAGATGATGTGGTTTGTATCAGTTTCATAAGCAGAGTAGAACTATGTATGTTTCATATGAGTAGGAAACAAAGTCCTTGTATTCTGGCCATGCTCATGTTTCTTGCTGTATTGCAGATGCTGGAAAGTAGAGCATGCTTCTTGCATTAAAACAGACTGTGTTTGATGGATGAGAACACTTTTCTGAATTTCCCTTTTGAATCAGAGTTAAACGCCATGCTCTGTGTCTTCCTACAAGAAAGAGTTCATTTCCGGAAAACCCAGTTATTTTTCGTCTAAAATGAATTTACACAGTTCACGAACCCTCTAGTATTTAGACTGTTAACTAAAGAGCAACAATGTAAGAGATGATGTAGTTTGTATCAATTTCATAAGCAGAGTTGAACTAGATATATTCCCTATGAGTAGGAAACACAGTTCTTTTTTTCTGGGCATGCTCATGTTCCTTCCTGTATTGCAGACTCTGGAAAGAAGAGCATGCTTCTTCCGTTAAAACGGAGTTCATTTCATGGATGAGAACACTGGTCTGAATTTCCCTTGAGAAACTGAGTTTATAGAAAGGGTCTGTGTCTTCCTACAAGCAAGAGTTCATTTTTGGTAAAAGCAGCGAATTTTCGGCTCAAATGAATTTACACAGTTCAGAAACCGAACAAGTTTATCACTATTAACTAAAGAGCATCTATGTAAGAGAGGCTGAGGTCTGTATCAGTTTCATAAGCAGAGTTGAACTAGATATGGTCCATTTGAGTCAGAAACCCTGTTCTTTTTTTCTGGCCATGCTCATGATTCTTGCGGTATTGCAGATGCCGGAAAAAAGAGTATGCTTCTTGCATTAAAACAGAGTGTGTTTCATTGATGAGAACACTGGTCTGAATTTCCCTTCAGAAATGGTGTTAAACCAAATGCTCTGTGTCTTCCTACAAGCAACAGTTCATTTCCGATAAACCCAGTGATTTTTCGGCTCACATGAATTTACACAGTTCACAAAACCAACACGATTTTCACTATTAACTAAAGAGCATCTATGTAAGAGATGCTGTGGTTTCTATCAGTATCAGAAGCAGAGTGGAACTAGATATGGTCCCTATGAGTAGGAAACACAGTTCTTTTTTTCTGGCCATGCTCATGTTTCTTGTTGTATTGCAGATGCTGGAAAAAAGAGAATGCTGCTTGTGTTAAAACAGACTTTGTTTCATTGATGAGAACACTTTTCTGAATTTCCCTTTAGAATCGCAGTTAAACTCCATTGTCTATGTCTTCCTACATGCAAGAGTTCATTACTGGTAAACCCAGTTATTTTTGGGCTCAAATGAATTTACAGAGTTCACGAAACCAACACGATTTTCACTATTAACTAAAGAGCATCTATGTAAGAGATGATCTGGTTTGAATCAGTTTCATAAGCAGAGTTGAATTAGATATTGTTCGTATGAGTAGGAGATACAGTTCTTTTATTCTGGGCATGCTCACGTTCCTTGCTGTATTGCAGAAGCTGGAAAGAAGAGCATGCTTCTTGCGGTAAAACAGAGTGTGTTTCATGGATGAAAACACAGGTCTGAATTTCCCCTCAGAAATGGAGTTAAACCAACTGCTCTGTGTCTTCCTATAAGCAAGAGTTCATTTCTGGTAAAGGCAGGGAATTTTCGGCTCAAATGAATTTACACAGTTCACAAACCCAACAAGTTTGTCACTATTAACTAAAGAGCGTCTATGTAAGAGATGCTGTGGTTTGTATCAGTTTCATAAGCAGAGTTGACCTAGATATGGTCCGTTTGAGTCAGAAACGCAGTTCTTTTTTTCTGGCTATGCTCATGTTTCTTGCTGTATTGCAGATGCTGGAAAAAAGAGCATGCTTCTTGCGTTAAAACAGAGTGTGTTTCATGGATGAGAACACAGGTCTGATTTTACATTCAGAAATGGAGTTAAACCAAATGCTCTCTGTCTTCCTACAAGCAAGAGTTCATTTCTGGAAAAGGCAGTTAATTTTCGGCTCATATGAATTTACACAGTTCCCAAACCCAACACGTTTTTCACTATTAACTAAAGAGCATCTATGTAAGAGATGCTGTGTTTTGTGTCAGATTCAGAAGCAGAGTTGAATGAAATGTGGTCCCTATGAGTTTGAAACACAGTTCTTTTTTTCTGTCCATGCTCATGTTTTTTGCTGTATTGCGGATTCTGGAAAGAAAGCACGCTTCTTGCATTAAAACAGACTGTGTTTCATTGATGAGAACACTTTTCTGAATTTCCCTTTAGAATCAGAGTTAAACGCCCTGCTCTCTGTCTTCCTACAAGCAAGAGTTCATTGCCGGTAAACCCAGTTAATTTTGGGCTCAAATGAATTTACACAGTTCACGAAACCTACACGATTTTCACTATTAACTAAAGAGCATCTATGTAACAGATGATCTGGTTTGTATCAGTTTCATAAGCAGAGTTGAACTAGATATTGATCGTATGAGTAGGAGATACAGTTCTTTTATTCTGGGCATGCTCACGTTCCTTGCTGTATTGCAGAAGCTGGAAAGAAGAGCATGCTTCTTGCGGTAAAACAGAGTGTGTTTCATGGATGAAAACACAGGTCTGAATTTCCCCTCAGAAATGGAGTTAAACCAAATGCTCTGTGTCTTCCTATAAGCAAGAGTTCATTTCTGGTAAAGGCAGGGAATTTTCGGCTCAAATGAATTTACACAGTTCACAAACCCAACAAGTTTGTCACTATTAACTAAAGAGCGTCTATGTAAGAGATGCTGTGGTTTGTATCAGTTTAATAAGCAGAGTTGACCTAGATATGGTCCGTTTGAGTCAGAAACGCAGTTCTTTTTTTCTGGCTATGCTCATGTTTCTTGCTGTATTGCAGATGCTGGAAAAAAGAGCATGCTTCTTGCGTTAAAACAGAGTGTGTTTCATGGATGAGAACACAGGTCTGATTTTACATTCAGAAATGGAGTTAAACCAAATGCTCTCTGTCTTCCTACAAGCAAGAGTTCATTTCTGGAAAAGGCAGTTAATTTTCGGCTCATATGAATTTACACAGTTCCCAAACCCAACACGTTTTTCACTATTAACTAAAGAGCATCTATGTAAGAGATGCTGTGTTTTGTGTCAGATTCAGAAGCAGAGTTGAATGAAATGTGGTCCCTATGAGTTTGAAACACAGTTCTTTTTTTCTGTCCATGCTCATGTTTTTTGCTGTATTGCGGATTCTGGAAAGAAAGCACGCTTCTTGCATTAAAACAGACTGTGTTTCATTGATGAGAACACTTTTCTGAATTTCCCTTTAGAATCAGAGTTAAACGCCCTGCTCTCTGTCTTCCTACAAGCAAGAGTTCATTGCCGGTAAACCCAGTTAATTTTGGGCTCAAATGAATTTACACAGTTCACGAAACCTACACGATTTTCACTATTAACTAAAGAGCATCTATGTAACAGATGATCTGGTTTGTATCAGTTTCATAAGCAGAGTTGAACTAGATATTGTTCGTATGAGTAGGAGATACAGTTCTTTTATTCTGGGCATGCTCACGTTCCTTGCTGTATTGCAGAAGCTGGAAAGAAGAGCATGCTTCTTGCGTTAAAACAGAGTGTGTTTCATGGATGAAAACACAGGTCTGAATTTCCCCTCAGAAATGGAGTTAAACCAAATGCTCTGTGTCTTCCTATAAGCAAGAGTTCATTTCTGGTAAAGGCAGGGAATTTTCGGCTCAAATGAATTTACACAGTTCACAAACCCAACAAGTTTATCACTATTAACTAAAGAGCGTCTATGTAAGAGATGCTGTGGTTTGTATCAGTTTCATTAGCAGAGTTGACCTAGATATGGTCCGTTTGAGTCAGAAACGCAGTTCTTTTTTTCTGGCCATGCTCATGTTTCTTGCAGTATTGCAGATGCTGGAAAGAAGATCATGCTTCTTGAGTTAAAACAGACTGTGTTTCATGGATGAGAACACTTTTCTGAATTTTCCTAAAGAATCTGAGTTAAACTCCATGGTCTGTGTCTTCCTACATGCAAGAGTTCATTTCCGGTTAACCCAGTTATTTTTGGGCTCAAATGAATTTACACAGTTCACGAAACCAACACAATTTTCCCTATGAACTAAAGAGCATCTATGTAATTGATCCTGTGGTTTGTATCAGTTTCATTAGCAGAGTTGAACTAGATATGGTCCGTATGATTAGGAGACACAGTTCTTTTTTTCTGGGCATGCTCATGTTCCTTGCTGTATTGCAGAAGCTGGAAAGAAGAGCATGCTTCTTGCGTTAAAACAGAGTGTGTTTCATGGATGAGAACACTGGTCTGAATTTCCCTTCAGAAATGGCGTTAAACCAAATGCTCTGTGTCTTCCAACAAGCAAGAATTCATTTCTTGTAAACACAGTGAATTTTCGGCTCAAATGAATTTACACAGTTCACAAACCCAACAGGTTTTTCACTATTAACTAAAGAGCATCAATGTAAGAGATGCTGTGGTTTGTATCAGTTTCATAAGCAGAGTGAACTAGATAAGGTACCTAAGAGTAGGAAACACAGTTCTTTTTTTCTGGCCATGCTCATGTTTCTTTCTGTATTGCAGATGCTGGAAAGAAGAGCATGCTTCTTGCGTTAAAACAGACTGTGTTTCATGGATGAGAACACTGTTCTGAATTTCCCTTCAGAAATGGAGTTAAACCAAATGCTCTTTGTCTTCCTCCAAGCAAGAGTTCATTTCTGGTAAAGGCAGGAATTTTCAGCTCAAATGAATTTACACATTTCACAAACCCAACAAGTTTATCACTATTAACTAAAGAGCATCTATGTAAGAGATGATGTGGTTTGTATCAGTTTCATAAGCAGAGTTGAACTAGATATTTTTCATATGAGTAGGAGATACAGTTCTTCTTTGGGGGAATGCTCATGTTCCTTGCTGTATTTCAGAAGCTGGAAAGAAGAGCATGCTTCTTCCATTAAAACGGAGTGTGTTTCAATGATGAGAACACTGGTCTGAATTTCCCTTCAGAAATGGAGTAAACCAAATGCTCTATGTCTTCCAACAAGCAAGAGTTCATTTCTTGTAAAGGCAGTGAATTTTCGGCTCAAATGAATTTACCCAGTTCAATAACCCAACACGTTTTTCACTATTAACTAAAGAGCATCAATTTAAGAGATGCTGTGGTTTGTATCAGTTTCATAAGCAGAGTTGAACTAGATATGGTCCGTATGACTAGTAAACACAGTTCTTTTTTTCTGGGCATGCTCATATTTCTTGCTGTATTGCGGATGCTGGAAAGAAGAGCATGCTTCTTGCATTAAAACAGACTGTGTTTCATTTATTAGAACACTTTTCTGAATTTCCCTTTAGAATCAGAGTTAAACGCCATGCTCTGTGTCTTTCTACATGAAGGAGTTCATTTCCGGTAAACCCAGTTATTTTTCAGCTAAAATGTATTTACACAGTTCACGAACCCCAACAACTTTTTCACTATGAACTAAAGATCATCTATGTAATTGATCCTGTGGTTTGTAGTAGTTTCATTAGCAGAGTTGAACTAGATAGGGTCCGTATGATTAGGAGACACAGTTCTTTTTTTCTGGACATGCTAATGTTCCTTGCTGTATTGCAGATGCTGGAAAGAAGAGCATGCTTCTTGCGTTAAAACAGAGTGTGTTTCATGGATGAGAACACAGGTTTGAATTTCCCTTCAGAAATGGAGTTAAACCAAATGCTCTGTGTCTTCCTACAAGCAAGAGTTCATTTCTGGTAAACACAGTGAATTTTCGGCTCAAATGAATTTACACAGTTCACAAACCCAACAGGTTTATCACTATTAACTAAAGAGGATCTATGTAAGAGATGCTGTGGTTTGTATCAGTTTCATAAGCAGAGTTGAACTAGATTTGGTCCGTTTGAGTCAGAACCACAGTTCTTTTTTTCTGGCCATGCTCATGTTTCTTGCTGTATTGCAGATGCTCGAAAGAAGAGCATGCTTCTTGCGTTAAAATAGACTGTGTTCATGGATGAGAACACTTTTCTGAATTTCCCTTTAGAATTGGAGTTTAACGCCATGCTCTCTGTCTTCCTACAAGCAAGAGTTCATTGCCAGTAAATCCAGTTATTTTTGCGCTCAAATGAATTTACACAGTTCACGAAACCAACACGATTTTCACTATTAACTAAAGAGCATCTATGTAAGAGATGATCTGGTTTGTATCAGTTTCATAAGCAGAGTTGAACTAGATATTGTTCGTATGAGTAGAAGATACAGTTCTTTTTTTCTGGGCATGCTCATGTTCCTTGCTGTATTGCAGAAGCTGGAAAGAAGAGCATGCTTCTGGCGTTAATACAGAGTGTGTTTCATGGATGAGAACACTGCTCTGAAATTCCCTTCAGAACTGGAGTTAAACGCCATGCTCTGTGTCTTCCTATAAGCAAGAGTTCATTTCTGGTAAAGGCAGGTATTTTACGGCTCAAATGAATTTACACAGTTCACAAAACCAACACGTTTTTCACTATTAACTAAAGAGCATCTGTGTAAGAGATGCTGTGGTTTGTATCAGTTTCATAAGCATAGTAGAACTAGATATGGTCCGTATGAGTAGGAAACAAAGTCCTTTTTTTCTGGCCATGCTCATGTTTCTTGCTGTATTGCAGATGCTGGAAAGAAGAGCATTCTTCTTGCATTAAAACAGACTGTGTTTCATTTATGGGAACACTTTTCGGAATTTCCCTTTAATATCAGAGTTAAACGCCATGCTCTGTTTCTTCCTACAAGAAAGAGTTCATTTCCGGTAAACCCAGTTATTTTTCGGATAAAATGAATTTACAAAGTTCATGAACACTATAGTATTTAGACTATTAACTAAACAGCATCTATGTAAGAAATGATGTGGTTTGTATCAGTTTCATAAGCAGAGTTGAACTAGATATGGTCCTTAGGAGTAGGAAACACAGTTCTTTTTTTCTGGGCATGCTCATGTTCCTTGCTGTATTGCAGACACTGGAAAGAAGAGCATGCTTCTTCCGTTAAAAAGGAGTGTGTTTCATGGATGAGAACACTGGTCTGAATTTCCCTTCAGAAACTGAGTTTAAGCAAAGGCTCTATGTCTTCCTACAAGCAAGAGTTCTTTATTGGTAAAAGCAGTGAATTTTCGGCTCCAATGAATTTACACAGTTCACAAACCCAACAAGTTTATCACTATAAACTAAAGAGCGTCTATGTAATAGATGCTGTGGTTTGTATCAGTTTCATAAGCAGAGTGGAACTAGATATGGTCCGTTTGAGTCAGAAACACCGTTCTTTTTTTCTGGCCATGCTCATGTTTCTTGCTGAATTGCAGATGCTGGAACGAAGGGCATGCTTCTGGCGTTAAAACAGCCTGTGTTTCATGGATGAGAACACTCTTCTGAATTTCCCTTCATAAATGGAGTTAAACCAAATGCTCTGTGTCTTCCTACAAGCAAGAGTTCATTTCTGGTAAACCAGGGAATTTTTGGCTCAAATGAATTTACACAGTTTACAAACCCAACACGTTTTCAATAATAATTAAAGAGCATCTATGTAAGTGATGCTGTGTTTTGTATCAGTGTCATAAGCAGAGTGGAACTAGATATGGTCCGTATGAGTAGGAAACACAGTTCTTTTTTTTTGGATATGCTCATTATCCTTGCTGTATTGCAGACGCTGGAAAGAAGAGCATGCTTCTTGAGTTAAAACAGACTGTGTTTCATGGATGAGAACACTTTTCTGAATTTCCCTATAGAATCTGAGTTAAACTCTATGGTCTGTGTCTTTCTACATGTAAGAGTTCATTTCCGGTAAACCCAGAGATTTTTCGGCTCACATGAATTTACACAGTTCAGGAAACCAACACGATTTTCACTATTATCTAAAGAGCGTCTATATAAGAGATGATCAGGGTTAAATCAGTTTCATAAGCAGAGTTGAACTAGATATTGTTTGTATGAGTAGGAGATACAGTTCTTTTTTTCTGGGCATGCTCATGTTCCTTGCTGTATTGCAGAAGCTGGAAAGAAGAGCATGCTTCTTCCGTTAAAAAGAAGTGTGTTTCATGGATGAGAACACGGGTCTGAATTTCCCCTCAGAAACGGAGTTAAACCAAATGCTGTGTGTCTTCCTACAAGCAAGAGTTCATTTCTGGTAAAGGCAGGGAATTTTCGGCTCAAATGAATTTACCCAGTTCACAAACCCAACAAGTTTATCAATATTAACTAAAGAGAGTCTATGTAAGAGATGCTGTGGTTTTTATCAGTATCAGAAGCAGAGTGGAACTAGATATGGTCCCTATGAGTAGGAAACCCAGTTCTTTTTTTCTGGCCATGCTCATGTTTCTTGCAGTATTGCAGATGCTGGAAAGAAGAGCATGCTTCTTGTGTTAAAACAGACTGTGTTTCATGGATGAGAACACTTTTCTGAATTTCCCTATAGAATCTGAGTTAAACTCCATGGTCTGTGTCTTCCTACATGCAAGAGTTCATTTCCGGTAAACCCAGTTATTTTTGGGCTCAAATGAATTTACACAGTTCACGAAACCAACACAATTTTCACTATTAACTAAAGAGCATCTATGTAATTGATCCTGTGGTTTGTATCAGTTTCGCTAGCAGAGTGAACTAGATAAGGTACCTATGAGTAGGAAACACAGTTCTTCTTTTCTGGCCATGGTCATGTTTCTTTCTGTATTGCAGATGCTGGAAAGAAGAGCATGCTTCCTGCATTAAAACAGACTGTGTTTCATGGATGAGAACACTTTTCTGAATTTCCCTATAGAATCTGAGTTAAACTCCATGGTCTGTGTCCTCCTACATGCAAGAGTTCATTTCCGGTAAACCCAGTTACTTTTCGGCTCAAATGAGTTTACACAGTTCATGAAACAAATATGATTTTCACTATGAAGTAAAGAGCATCTGTGTAAGAGATGATGTGTCTTGTATAAGTGTCATAAATAGAGTTGAACTAGATATGGTCCGTTTGAGTCAGAGAAGCAGTTCTTTTTTTCTGGCTATGCTCATGTTCCTTGCTGTATTGCAGAAGCTGGAAAGAAGAGCATGCTTCTTCCGTTAAAAAGAAGTGTGTTTCATGGATGAGAACACGGGTCTGAATTTCCCCTCAGAAATGGAGTTAAACCAAATGCTGTGTGTCTTCCTACAAGCAAGAGTTCATTTCTGGTAAAGGCAGGAATTTTCGGCTCAAATGAATTTACACATTTCACAAACCCAACAAGTTTATCACTATTAACTAAAGAGCATCTATGTAAGAGATGATGTGGTTTGTATCAGTTTCATAAGCAGAGTTGAACTAGATATTTTTCATATGAGTAGGAGATACAGTTCTTTTTTGGGGGAATGCTCATGTTCCTTGCTGTATTTCAGAAGCTGGAAAGAAGAGCATGCTTCTTCCATTAAAACGGAGTGTGTTTCAATGATGAGAACACTGGTCTGAATTTCCCTTCAGAAATGGAGTAAACCAAATGCTCTATGTCTTCCAACAAGCAAGAGTTCATTTCTTGTAAAGGCAGTGAATTTTCAGCTCAAATGAATTTACCCAGTTCAATAACCCAACACGTTTTTCACTATTAACTAAAGAGCATCAATTTAAGAGATGCTGTGGTTTGTATCAGTTTCATAAGCAGAGTTGAACTAGATATGGTCCGAATGACTAGTAAACACAGTTCTTTTTTTCTGGGCATGCTCATATTTCTTGCTGTATTGCGGATGCTGGAAAGAAGAGCATGCTTCTTGCATTAAAACAGACTGTGTTTCATTTATTAGAACACTTTTCTGAATTTCCCTTTAGAATCAGAGTTAAACGCCATGCTCTGTGTCTTTCTACATGAAGGAGTTCATTTCCGGTAAACCCAGTTATTTTGGGGCTCAAATAAATTTACACAGTTCACGAACCCCAACAAGTTTTTCACTATGAACTAAAGATCATCTATGTAATTGATCCTGTGGTTTGTAGTAGTTTCATTAGCAGAGTTGAACTAGATAGGGCCTGTATGATTAGGAGACACAGTTCTTTTTTTCTGGACATGCTAATGTTCCTTGTTGTATTGCAGATGCTGGAAAGAAGAGCATGCTTCTTGCGTTAAAACAGAGTGTGTTTCATGGATGAGAACACAGGTCTGAATTTCCCTTCAGAAATGGAGTTAAACCAAATGCTCTGTGTCTTCCTACAAGCAAGAGTTCATTTCTGGTAAACACAGTGAATTTTCGGCTCAAATGAATTTACACAGTTCACAAACCCAACAGGTTTATCACTATTAACTAAAGAGCATCTATGTAAGAGATGCTGTGGTTTGTATCAGTTTCATAAGCAGAGTTGAACTAGATATGGTCCGTTTGAGTCAGAACCACAGTTCTTTTTTTCTGGGCATGCTCATGTTCCTTGCTGTATTGCAGAAGCTGGAAAGAAGAGCATGCTTCTGGCGTTAATACAGAGTGTGTTTCATGGATGAGAACACTGCTCTGAAATTCCCTTCAGAAATGGAGTTAAACGCCATGCTCTGTGTCTTCCTATAAGCAAGAGTTCATTTCTGGTAAAGGCAGGTATTTTACGGCTCAAATGAATTTACACAGTTCACAAAACCAACACGTTTTTCACTATTAACTAAAGAGCATCTCTGTAAGGGATGCTGTGGTTTGTATCAGTTTCATAAGCATAGTAGAACTAGATATGGTCCGTATGAGTAGGAAACAAAGTCCTTTTTTTCTGGCCATGCTCATGTTTCTTGCTGTATTGCAGATGCTGGAAAGAAGAGCATTCTTCTTGCATTAAAACAGACTGTGTTTCATTTATGAGAACACTTTTCGGAATTTCCCTTTAATATCAGAGTTAAACGCCATGCTCTGTTTCTTCCTACAAGAAAGAGTTCATTTCCGGTAAACCCAGTTATTTTTCGGATAAAATGAATTTACAAAGTTCATGAACACTATAGTATTTAGACTATTAACTAAACAGCATCTATGTAAGAAATGATGTGGTTTGTATCAGTTTCATAAGCAGAGTTGAACTAGATATGGTCCTTAGGAGTAGGAAACACAGTTCTTTTTTTCTGGGCATGCTCATGTTCCTTGCTGTATTGCAGACACTGGAAAGAAGAGCATGCTTCTTCCGTTAAAAAGGAGTGTGTTTCATGGATGAGAACACTGGTCTGAATTTCCCTTCAGAAACTGAGTTTAAGCAAAGGCTCTGTGTCTTCCTACAAGCAAGAGTTCTTTATTGGTAAAAGCAGTGAATTTTCGGCTCCAATGAATTTACACAGTTCACAAACCCAACAAGTTTATCACTATAAACTAAAGAGCGTCTATGTAATAGATGCTGTGGTTTGTATCAGTTTCATAAGCAGAGTGGAACTAGATATGGTCCGTTTGAGTCAGAAACACCGTTCTTTTTTTCTGGCCATGCTCATGTTTCTTGCTGAATTGCAGATGCTGGAACGAAGGGCATGCTTCTTGCGTTAAAACAGCCTGTGTTTCATGGATGAGAACACTCTTCTGAATTTCCCTTCATAAATGGAGTTAAACCAAATGCTCTGTGTCTTCCTACAAGCAAGAGTTCATTTCTGGTAAACCAGGGAATTTTTGGCTCAAATGAATTTACACAGTTTACAAACCCAACACGTTTTCAATAATAATTAAAGAGCATCTATGTAAGTGATGCTGTGTTTTGTATCAGTGTCATAAGCAGAGTGGAACTAGATATGGTCCGTATGAGTAGGAAACACAGTTCTTTTTTTTTGGATATGCTCATTATCCTTGCTGTATTGCAGACGCTGGAAAGAAGAGCATGCTTCTTGAGTTAAAACAGACTGTGTTTCATGGATGAGAACACTTTTCTGAATTTCCCTATAGAATCTGAGTTAAACTCCATGGTCTGTGTCTTTCTACATGTAAGAGTTCATTTCCGGTAAACCCAGAGATTTTTCGGCTCACATGAATTTACACAGTTCAGGAAACCAACACGATTTTCACTATTAACTAAAGAGCGTCTATATAAGAGATGATCAGGGTTAAATCAGTTTCATAAGCAGAGTTGAACTAGATATTGTTTGTATGAGTAGGAGATACAGTTCTTTTTTTCTGGGCATGCTCATGTTCCTTGCTGTATTGCAGATGATGGAACGAAGAGCATGCTTCTTGCGTTAATACAGAGTGTGTTTCATGGATGAGACACTGGTCTGAATTTCCCTTGAGAAACTGAGTTTATCGAAAGAGTCTGTGTCTTCCTACCCTATAAGCAAGAGTTCATTTCTGGTAAACGCAGTGAATTTTCGGCTCAAATGAATTTACACAGTTCACAATCCCAACAGGTTTATCACTATTAACTTAAGAGCATCTATGTAAGAGATGCTGTGGTTCTAATCAGTATCAGAAGCAGAGTGGAACTAGATATGGTCCCTATGAGTAGGAAACACAGTTCTTTTTTTCTGGCCATGCTCATGTTTCTTGCTGTATTGCAGATGCTAGAAAAAAGAGAATGCTTCTTGTGTTAAAACAGTCTTTGTTTCATTGATGAGAACAATTTTCTGAATTTCCCTTTAGAATCGGAGTTAAACGCCATGCTCTCTGTCTTCCTACAAGCAAGAGTTCATTGCCGGTAAACCCAGTTATTTTTGGGCTCAAATGAATTTACAGAGTTCACGAAACCAACACGATTTTCACTATTAACTAAAGAGCATCTATGTAAGAGATGATCTCGTTTGTATCAGTTTCATAAGCAGAGTTGAACTAGATATTGTTCGTATGAGTAGGAGATACAGTTCTTTTATTCTGGGCATGCTCATGTTCCTTGCTGTATTGCAGAAGCTGGAAAGAAGAGCATGCTTCTTCCGTTAAAAAGAAGTGTGTTTCATGGATGAGAACACGGGTCTGAATTTCCCCTCAGAAACGGAGTTAAACCAAATGCTGTGTGTCTTCCTACAAGCAAGAGTTCATTTCTGGTAAAGGCAGGGAATTTTCGGCTCAAATGAATTTACCCAGTTCACAAACCCAACAAGTTTATCAATATTAACTAAAGAGAGTCTATGTAAGAGATGCTGTGGTTTTTATCAGTATCAGAAGCAGAGTGGAACTAGATATGGTCCCTATGAGTAGGAAACCCAGTTCTTTTTTTCTGGCCATGCTCATGTTTCTTGCAGTATTGCAGATGCTGGAAAGAAGAGCATGCTTCTTGTGTTAAAACAGACTGTGTTTCATGGATGAGAACACTTTTCTGAATTTCCCTATAGAATCTGAGTTAAACTCCATGGTCTGTGTCTTCCTACATGCAAGAGTTCATTTCCGGTAAACCCAGTTATTTTTGGGCTCAAATGAATTTACACAGTTCACGAAACCAACACAATTTTCACTATTAACTAAAGAGCATCTATGTAATTGATCCTGTGGTTTGTATCAGTTTCGCTAGCAGAGTGAACTAGATAAGGTACCTATGAGTAGGAAACACAGTTCTTCTTTTCTGGCCATGGTCATGTTTCTTTCTGTATTGCAGATGCTGGAAAGAAGAGCATGCTTCCTGCATTAAAACAGACTGTGTTTCATGGATGAGAACACTTTTCTGAATTTCCCTATAGAATCTGAGTTAAACTCCATGGTCTGTGTCCTCCTACATGCAAGAGTTCATTTCCGGTTAACCCAGTTACTTTTCGGCTCAAATGAGTTTACACAGTTCATGAAACAAATATGATTTTCACTATGAAGTAAAGAGCATCTGTGTAAGAGATGATGTGTCTTGTATAAGTGTCATAAATAGAGTTGAACTAGATATGGTCCGTTTGAGTCAGAAAAGCAGTTCTTTTTTTCTGGCTATGCTCATGTTCCTTGCTGTATTGCAGAAGCTGGAAAGAAGAGCATGCTTCTTCCGTTAAAAAGAAGTGTGTTTCATGGATGAGAACACGGGTCTGAATTTCCCCTCAGAAATGGAGTTAAACCAAATGCTGTGTGTCTTCCTACAAGCAAGAGTTCATTTCTGGTAAAGGCAGGAATTTTCGGCTCAAATGAATTTACACATTTCACAAACCCAACAAGTTTATCACTATTAACTAAAGAGCATCTATGTAAGAGATGATGTGGTTTGTATCAGTTTCATAAGCAGAGTTGAACTAGATATTTTTCATATGAGTAGGAGATACAGTTCTTTTTTGGGGGAATGCTCATGTTCCTTGCTGTATTTCAGAAGCTGGAAAGAAGAGCATGCTTCTTCCATTAAAACGGAGTGTGTTTCAATGATGAGAACACTGGTCTGAATTTCCCTTCAGAAATGGAGTAAACCAAATGCTCTATGTCTTCCAACAAGCAAGAGTTCATTTCTTGTAAAGGCAGTGAATTTTCGGCTCAAATGAATTTACCCAGTTCAATAACCCAACACGTTTTTCACTATTAACTAAAGAGCATCAATTTAAGAGATGCTGTGGTTTGTATCAGTTTCATAAGCAGAGTTGAACTAGATATGGTCCGAATGACTAGTAAACACAGTTCTTTTTTTCTGGGCATGCTCATATTTCTTGCTGTATTGCGGATGCTGGAAAGAAGAGCATGCTTCTTGCATTAAAACAGACTGTGTTTCATTTATTAGAACACTTTTCTGAATTTCCCTTTAGAATCAGAGTTAAACGCCATGCTCTGTGTCTTTCTACATGAAGGAGTTCATTTCCGGTAAACCCAGTTATTTTTCAGCTAAAATGTATTTACACAGTTCACGAACCCCAACAAGTTTTTCACTATGAACTAAAGATCATCTATGTAATTGATCCTGTGGTTTGTAGTAGTTTCATTAGCAGAGTTGAACTAGATAGGGTCTGTATGATTAGGAGACACAGTTCTTTTTTTCTGGACATGCTAATGTTCCTTGCTGTATTGCAGATGCTGGAAAGAAGAGCATGCTTCTTGCGTTAAAACAGAGTGTGTTTCATGGATGAGAACACAGGTCTGAATTTCCCTTCAGAAATGGAGTTAAACCAAATGCTCTGTGTCTTCCTACAAGCAAGAGTTCATTTCTGGTAAACACAGTGAATTTTCGGCTCAAATGAATTTACACAGTTCACAAACCCAACAGGTTTATCACTATTAACTAAAGAGCATCTATGTAAGAGATGCTGTGGTTTGTATCAGTTTCATAAGCAGAGTTGAACTAGATATGGTCCGTTTGAGTCAGAACCACAGTTCTTTTTTTCTGGGCATGCTCATGTTACTTGCTGTATTGCAGAAGCTGGAAAGAAGAGCATGCTTCTGGCGTTAATACAGAGTGTGTTTCATGGATGAGAACACTGCTCTGAAATTCCCTTCAGAAATGGAGTTAAACGCCATGCTCTGTGTCTTCCTATAAGCAAGAGTTCATTTCTGGTAAAGGCAGGTATTTTACGGCTCAAATGAATTTACACAGTTCACAAAACCAACACGTTTTTCACTATTAACTAAAGAGCATCTCTGTAAGGGATGCTGTGGTTTGTATCAGTTTCATAAGCATAGTAGAACTAGATATGGTCCGTATGAGTAGGAAACAAAGTCCTTTTTTTCTGGCCATGCTCATGTTTCTTGCTGTATTGCAGATGCTGGAAAGAAGAGCATTCTTCTTGCATTAAAACAGACTGTGTTTCATTTATGAGAACACTTTTCGGAATTTCCCTTTAATATCAGAGTTAAACGCCATGCTCTGTTTCTTCCTACAAGAAAGAGTTCATTTCCGGTAAACCCAGTTATTTTTCGGATAAAATGAATTTACAAAGTTCATGAACACTATAGTATTTAGACTATTAACTAAACAGCATCTATGTAAGAAATGATGTGGTTTGTATCAGTTTCATAAGCAGAGTTGAACTAGATATGGTCCTTAGGAGTAGGAAACACAGTTCTTTTTTTCTGGGCATGCTCATGTTCCTTGCTGTATTGCAGACACTGGAAAGAAGAGCATGCTTCTTCCGTTAAAAAGGAGTGTGTTTCATGGATGAGAACACTGGTCTGAATTTCCCTTCAGAAACTGAGTTTAAGCAAAGGCTCTGTGTCTTCCTACAAGCAAGAGTTCTTTATTGGTAAAAGCTGTGAATTTTCGGCTCCAATGAATTTACACAGTTCACAAACCCAACAAGTTTATCACTATAAACTAAAGAGCGTCTATGTAATAGATGCTGTGGTTTGTATCAGTTTCATAAGCAGAGTGGAACTAGATATGGTCCGTTTGAGTCAGAAACACCGTTCTTTTTTTCTGGCCATGCTCATGTTTCTTGCTGAATTGCAGATGCTGGAACGAAGGGCATGCTTCTTGCGTTAAAACAGCCTGTGTTTCATGGATGAGAACACTCTTCTGAATTTCCCTTCATAAATGGAGTTAAACCAAATGCTCTGTGTCTTCCTACAAGCAAGAGTTCATTTCTGGTAAACCAGGGAATTTTTGGCTCAAATGAATTTACACAGTTTACAAACCCAACACGTTTTCAATAATAATTAAAGAGCATCTATGTAAGTGATGCTGTGTTTTGTATCAGTGTCATAAGCAGAGTGGAACTAGATATGGTCCGTATGAGTAGGAAACACAGTTCTTTTTTTTTGGATATGCTCATTATCCTTGCTGTATTGCAGACGCTGGAAAGAAGAGCATGCTTCTTGAGTTAAAACAGACTGTGTTTCATGGATGAGAACACTTTTCTGAATTTCCCTATAGAATCTGAGTTAAACTCCATGGTCTGTGTCTTTCTACATGTAAGAGTTCATTTCCGGTAAACCCAGAGATTTTTCGGCTCACATGAATTTACACAGTTCAGGAAACCAACACGATTTTCACTATTAACTAAAGAGCGTCTATATAAGAGATGATCAGGGTTAAATCAGTTTCATAAGCAGAGTTGAACTAGATATTGTTTGTATGAGTAGGAGATACAGTTCTTTTTTTCTGGGCATGCTCATGTTCCTTGCTGTATTGCAGATGATGGAACGAAGAGCATGCTTCTTGCGTTAATACAGAGTGTGTTTCATGGATGAGACACTGGTCTGAATTTCCCTTGAGAAACTGAGTTTATCGAAAGAGTCTGTGTCTTCCTACCCTATAAGCAAGAGTTCATTTCTGGTAAACGCAGTGAATTTTCGGCTCAAATGAATTTACACAGTTCACAATCCCAACAGGTTTATCACTATTAACTTAAGAGCATCTATGTAAGAGATGCTGTGGTTCTAATCAGTATCAGAAGCAGAGTGGAACTAGATATGGTCCCTATGAGTAGGAAACACAGTTCTTTTTTTCTGGCCATGCTCATGTTTCTTGCTGTATTGCAGATGCTGGAAAAAAGAGAATGCTTCTTGTGTTAAAACAGTCTTTGTTTCATTGATGAGAACAATTTTCTGAATTTCCCTTTAGAATCGGAGTTAAACGCCATGCTCTCTGTCTTCCTACAAGCAAGAGTTCATTGCCGGTAAACCCAGTTATTTTTGGGCTCAAATGAATTTACAGAGTTCACGAAACCAACATGATTTTCACTATTAACTAAAGAGCATCTATGTAAGAGATGATCTCGTTTGTATCAGTTTCATAAGCAGAGTTGAACTAGATATTGTTCGTATGAGTAGGAGATACAGTTCTTTTATTCTGGGCATGCTCATGTTCCTTGCTGTATTGCAGAAGCTGGAAAGAAGAGCATGCTTCTTCCGTTAAAAAGAAGTGTGTTTCATGGATGAGAACACGGGTCTGAATTTCCCCTCAGAAATGGAGTTAAACCAAATGCTGTGTGTCTTCCTACAAGCAAGAGTTCATTTCTGGTAAAGGCAGGGAATTTTCGGCTCAAATGAATTTACCCAGTTCACAAACCCAACAAGTTTATCACTATTAACTAAAGAGAGTCTATGTAAGAGATGCTGTGGTTTTTATCAGTATCAGAAGCAGAGTGGAACTAGATATGGTCCCTATGAGTAGGAAACCCAGTTCTTTTTTTCTGGCCATGCTCATGTTTCTTGCAGTATTGCAGATGCTGGAAAGAAGAGCATGCTTCTTGTGTTAAAACAGACTGTGTTTCATGGATGAGAACACTTTTCTGAATTTCCCTATAGAATCTGAGTTAAACTCCATGGTCTGTGTCTTCCTACATGCAAGAGTTCATTTCCGGTAAACCCAGTTATTTTTGGGCTCAAATGAATTTACACAGTTCACGAAACCAACACAATTTTCACTATTAACTAAAGAGCATCTATGTAATTGATCCTGTGGTTTGTATCAGTTTCGCTAGCAGAGTGAACTAGGTAAGGTACCTATGAGTAGGAAACACAGTTCTTCTTTTCTGGCCATGGTCATGATTCTTTCTGTATTGCAGATGCTGGAAAGAAGAGCATGCTTCCTGCATTAAAACAGACTGTGTTTCATGGATGAGAACACTTTTCTGAATTTCCCTATAGAATCTGAGTTAAACTCCATGGTCTGTGTCCTCCTACATGCAAGAGTTCATTTCCGGTAAACCCAGTTACTTTTCGGCTCAAATGAGTTTACACAGTTCATGAAACAAATATGATTTTCACTATGAAGTAAAGAGCATCTGTGTAAGAGATGATGTGTCTTGTATAAGTGTCATAAATAGAGTTGAACTAGATATGGTCCGTTTGAGTCAGAAAAGCAGTTCTTTTTTTCTGGCTATGCTCATGTTTCTTCCTGTATTGGAAATGCTGGAAAAAAGAGCATGCTTCTTGCGTAAAAACAGACTGTGTTTCATGGATGAGAACACAGGTCTGAATTTACATTCAGAAATGGAGTTAATCCAAATGCTCTGTGTCTTCCTACAAGCAAGAGTTCATTTCTGGTAAAGGCAGGGAATTTTTGGCTCAAATGAATTTACACAGTTCACAAACCCAACAAGTTTATCACTATTAACTAAAGAGCGTCTATGTAAGAGATGCTGTGGTTTGTATCAGTTTCATAAGCAGAGTTGACCAAGATATGGTCCGTATGATTAGGAGACACAGTTCTTTTTTTCTGGGCATGCTAATGTTCCTTGCTCTATTGCAGAAGCTGGAAAGAAGAGCATGCTTCTTGCGTTATAACAGAGTTTGTTTCATGGATGAGAACACTGGTCTGAATTTCCCTTCAGAAAGGGAGTTAAACCAAATGCTCTGTGTCTTCCTACAAGCAAGAGTTCATTTCTGGTAAAGGCAGGAATTTTCGGCTCAAATGAATTTACACATTTCACAAACCCAACAAGTTTATCACTATTAACTAAAGAGCATCTATGTAAGAGATGATGTGGTTTGTATCAGTTTCATAAGCAGGGTTGAACTAGATAATTTTCATATGAGTAGGAGATACAGTTCTTTTTTTGGGGAATGCTCATGTTCCTTGCTGTATTGCAGAAGGTGGAAAGAAGAGCATGCTTCTTCCATTAAAAAGGAGTGTGTTTCATGGATGAGAATACTGGTCTGAATTTCCCTTCAGAAATGGAGTTAAACCAAATGCTCTATGTCTTCCAACAAGCAAGAGTTCATTTCTTGTAAAGGCAGTGAATTTTCGGCTCAAATGAATTTACCCAGTTCAATAACCCAACACGTTTTTCACTATTAACTAAAGAGCATCAATTTAAGAGATGCTGTGGTTTGTATCAGTTTCATAAGCAGAGTGTACTAGATATGGTACCTATGAGTAGGAAACACAGTTCTTTTTTTCTAGCCATCCTCATGTTTCTTGCTGTATTGCAGAGGCTGGAAAGAAGAGCATGATTCTTGCATTAAAACAGACTGTGTTTCATGGATGAGAACACTTTTCTGAATTTCCCTATAGAATCTGAGTTAAACTCCATGGTCTTTGTCCTCCTACATGCAAGAGTTCATTTCCGGTAAACCCAGTTATTTTTCGGCTCAAATGATTTTACACAGTTCATGAAACCAATATGATTTTCACTATGAAGTGAAGAGTATCTGTGTAAGAGATGATGTGTCTTGTATAAGTGTCATAAATACAGTTGAACTAGATATGGTCCGTTTGAGTCAGAAAAGCAGTTCATTTTTTTTTGGCTACGTTCATGTTTCTTGCTGTATTGCAGATGCTGGAAAAAAGAGCATGCTTCTTGCTTAAAAACAGACTGTGTTTCATGGATGAGAACACAGGTCTGCATTTACATTCAGAAATGGAGTTAAACCAAATGCTCTGTGTCTTCCTACAAGCAAGAGTTCATTTCTGGTAAAGGCAGGTAATTTTCGGCTCATATGAATTTACAGTTCCCAAACCCAGCACGTTTTTCACTATTAACTAAAGAGCATCTATGTAAGAGATGCTGTGTTTTGTATCAGATTCAGAAGAGAGCTGAACGAAATATGGTCCCTATGAGTTTGAAACACAGTTCTTTTTTTGTGGCCATGCTCATGTTATTTGCTGTATTGCGGATGCTGGAAAAAAGAGCATGCTTCTTGCGTTAAAACAGACTGTGTTTCATGGATGAGAACACAGGACTGAATTTACATTCAGAAATGGAGTTAAACCAAATGCTCTGTGTCTTCCTACAAGCAAGAGTTCATTTCTGGTAAAGGCAGGTAATTTTCGGCTTATATGAATTTACACAGTTCCCAAACCCAACACGTTTTTCACTATTAACTAAAGAGCATCTATGTAAGAGACGCTGTGTTTTCTATCAGATTCAGAAGCAGAGTTGAACGAAATATGGTCCCTATGAGTTTGAAACACAGTTCTTTTTTTGTGGCCATGCTCATGTTTCTTGCTGTATTGCGGATGCTGGAAAGAAGAGCACTCTTCTTCCATTAAAACAGACAGTGTTTCATTGATGAGAACACTTTTCTGAATTTCCCTTTAGTATTGGAGTTAAACGCCATGCTCTCTGTCTTCCTACATGCAAGACTTCATTGCCGGTAAACCCAATTATTATTGGGCTCAAATGAATTTACACAGTTCCCAAACCCAACACGTTTTTCACTATTAACTAAAGAGCATCTATGTAAGAGACGCTGTGTTTTGTATCAGATTCAGAAGCAGAGTTGAACGAAATATGGTCCCTATGAGTTTGAAACAAAGTTCTTTTTTTCTGGCCATGCCCATGTTTCTTGCAGTATTGCAGATGCTGGAAAGAAGAGCATGCTTCTTGAGTTAAAACAGACTGTGTTTCATGGATGAGAACACTTTTCTGAATTTCCCTATAGAATCTGAGTTAAACTCCATGGTCTGTGTCTTCCTACATGCAAGAGTTCATTTCCGGTAAACCCAGTTATTTTGGGGCTCAAATAAATTTACACAGTTCACGAAACCAACACAATTTTCACTATGAACTAAAGATCATCTATGTAATTGATCCTGTGGTTTGTATCAGTTTCATTAGCAGAGTTGAACTAGATATTGTTGGTATGAGTAGGAGACACAGTTCTTTTTTCTGGGCATGCTCTTGTTCCTTGCTGTATTGCAGATGCTGGAAAGAAGAGCATGCTTCTTGCGTTAAAACAGAGTGTGTTTCATGGATGAGAACACAGGTCTGAATTTCCCTTCAGAAATGGAGTTAAACCAAATGCTCTGTGTCTTCCTACAAGCAAGAGTTCATTTCTGGTAAACACAGTGAATTTTCGGCTCAAATGAATTTACACAGTTCACAAACCCAACAGGTTTATCACTATTAACTAAAGAGCATCTATGTAAGAGATGCTGTGGTTTGTATCAGTTTCATAAGCAGAGTTGAACTAGATATGGTCCGTTTGAGTCAGAACCACAGTTCTTTTTTTCTGGGCATGCTCATGTTCCTTGCTGTATTGCAGAAGCTGGAAAGAAGAGCATGCTTCTGGCGTTAATACAGAGTGTGTTTCATGGATGAGAACACTGCTCTGAAATTCCCTTCAGAAATGGAGTTAAACGCCATGCTCTGTGTCTTCCTATAAGCAAGAGTTCATTTCTGGTAAAGGCAGGTATTTTACGGCTCAAATGAATTTACACAGTTCACAAAACCAACACGTTTTTCACTATTAACTAAAGAGCATCTCTGTAAGGGATGCTGTGGTTTGTATCAGTTTCATAAGCATAGTAGAACTAGATATGGTCCGTATGAGTAGGAAACAAAGTCCTTTTTTTCTGGCCATGCTCATGTTTCTTGCTGTATTGCAGATGCTGGAAAGAAGAGCATTCTTCTTGCATTAAAACAGACTGTGTTTCATTTATGAGAACACTTTTCGGAATTTCCCTTTAATATCAGAGTTAAACGCCATGCTCTGTTTCTTCCTACAAGAAAGAGTTCATTTCCGGTAAACCCAGTTATTTTTCGGATAAAATGAATTTACAAAGTTCATGAACACTATAGTATTTAGACTATTAACTAAACAGCATCTATGTAAGAAATGATGTGGTTTGTATCAGTTTCATAAGCAGAGTTGAACTAGATATGGTCCTTAGGAGTAGGAAACACAGTTCTTTTTTTCTGGGCATGCTCATGTTCCTTGCTGTATTGCAGACACTGGAAAGAAGAGCATGCTTCTTCCGTTAAAAAGGAGTGTGTTTCATGGATGAGAACACTGGTCTGAATTTCCCTTCAGAAACTGAGTTTAAGCAAAGGCTCTGTGTCTTCCTACAAGCAAGAGTTCTTTATTGGTAAAAGCAGTGAATTTTCGGCTCCAATGAATTTACACAGTTCACAAACCCAACAAGTTTATCACTATAAACTAAAGAGCGTCTATGTAATAGATGCTGTGGTTTGTATCAGTTTCATAAGCAGAGTGGAACTAGATATGGTCCGTTTGAGTCAGAAACACCGTTCTTTTTTTCTGGCCATGCTCATGTTTCTTGCTGAATTGCAGATGCTGGAACGAAGGGCATGCTTCTTGCGTTAAAACAGCCTGTGTTTTATGGATGAGAACACTCTTCTGAATTTCCCTTCATAAATGGAGTTAAACCAAATGCTCTGTGTCTTCCTACAAGCAAGAGTTCATTTCTGGTAAACCAGGGAATTTTTGGCTCAAATGAATTTACACAGTTTACAAACCCAACACGTTTTCAATAATAATTAAAGAGCATCTATGTAAGTGATGCTGTGTTTTGTATCAGTGTCATAAGCAGAGTGGAACTAGATATGGTCCGTATGAGTAGGAAACACAGTTCTTTTTTTTTGGATATGCTCATTATCCTTGCTGTATTGCAGACGCTGGAAAGAAGAGCATGCTTCTTGAGTTAAAACAGACTGTGTTTCATGGATGAGAACACTTTTCTGAATTTCCCTATAGAATCTGAGTTAAACTCCATGGTCTGTGTCTTTCTACATGTAAGAGTTCATTTCCGGTAAACCCAGAGATTTTTCGGCTCACATGAATTTACACAGTTCAGGAAACCAACACGATTTTCACTATTAACTAAAGAGCGTCTATATAAGAGATGATCAGGGTTAAATCAGTTTCATAAGCAGAGTTGAACTAGATATTGTTTGTATGAGTAGGAGATACAGTTCTTTTTTTCTGGGCATGCTCATGTTCCTTGCTGTATTGCAGATGATGGAACGAAGAGCATGCTTCTTGCGTTAATACAGAGTGTGTTTCATGGATGAGACACTGGTCTGAATTTCCCTTGAGAAACTGAGTTTATCGAAAGAGTCTGTGTCTTCCTACCCTATAAGCAAGAGTTCATTTCTGGTAAACGCAGTGAATTTTCGGCTCAAATGAATTTACACAGTTCACAATCCCAACAGGTTTATCACTATTAACTAAAGAGCATCTATGTAAGAGATGCTGTGGTTCTAATCAGTATCAGAAGCAGAGTGGAACTAGATATGGTCCCTATGAGTAGGAAACACAGTTCTTTTTTTCTGGCCATGCTCATGTTTCTTGCTGTATTGCAGATGCTGGAAAAAAGAGAATGCTTCTTGTGTTAAAACAGTCTTTGTTTCATTGATGAGAACAATTTTCTGAATTTCCCTTTAGAATCGGAGTTAAACGCCATGCTCTCTGTCTTCCTACAAGCAAGAGTTCATTGCCGGTAAACCCAGTTATTTTTGGGCTCAAATGAATTTACAGAGTTCATGAAACCAACACGATTTTCACTATTAACTAAAGAGCATCTATGTAAGAGATGATCTCGTTTGTATCAGTTTCATAAGCAGAGTTGAACTAGATATTGTTCGTATGAGTAGGAGATACAGTTCTTTTATTCTGGGCATGCTCATGTTCCTTGCTGTATTGCAGAAGCTGGAAAGAAGAGGATGCTTCTTCCGTGAAAAAGAAGTGTGTTTCATGGATGAGAACATGGGTCTGAATTTCCCCTCAGAAATGGAGTTAAACCAAATGCTGTGTGTCTTCCTACAAGCAAGAGTTCATTTCTGGTAAAGGCAGGGAATTTTCGGCTCAAATGAATTTACCCAGTTCACAAACCCAACAAGTTTATCACTATTAACTAAAGAGAGTCTATGTAAGAGATGCTGTGGTTTTTATCAGTATCAGAAGCAGAGTGGAACTAGATATGGTCCCTATGAGTAGGAAACCCAGTTCTTTTTTTCTGGCCATGCTCATGTTTCTTGCAGTATTGCAGATGCTGGAAAGAAGAGCATGCTTCTTGTGTTAAAACAGACTGTGTTTCATGGATGAGAACACTTTTCTGAATTTCCCTATAGAATCTGAGTTAAACTCCATGGTCTGTGTCTTCCTACATGCAAGAGTTCATTTCCGGTAAACCCAGTTATTTTTGGGCTCAAATGAATTTACACAGTTCACGAAACCAACACAATTTTCACTATTAACTAAAGAGCATCTATGTAATTGATCCTGTGGTTTGTATCAGTTTCGCTAGCAGAGTGAACTAGGTAAGGTACCTATGAGTAGGAAACACAGTTCTTCTTTTCTGGCCATGGTCATGATTCTTTCTGTATTGCAGATGCTGGAAAGAAGAGCATGCTTCCTGCATTAAAACAGACTGTGTTTCATGGATGAGAACACTTTTCTGAATTTCCCTATAGAATCTGAGTTAAACTCCATGGTCTGTGTCCTCCTACATGCAAGAGTTCATTTCCGGTAAACCCAGTTACTTTTCGGCTCAAATGAGTTTACACAGTTCATGAAACAAATATGATTTTCACTATGAAGTAAAGAGCATCTGTGTAAGAGATGATGTGTCTTGTATAAGTGTCATAAATAGAGTTGAACTAGATATGGTCCGTTTGAGTCAGAAAAGCAGTTCTTTTTTTCTGGCTATGCTCATGTTTCTTCCTGTATTGGAAATGCTGGAAAAAAGAGCATGCTTCTTGCGTAAAAACAGACTGTGTTTCATGGATGAGAACACAGGTCTGAATTTACATTCAGAAATGGAGTTAATCCAAATGCTCTGTGTCTTCCTACAAGCAAGAGTTCATTTCTGGTAAAGGCAGGGAATTTTTGGCTCAAATGAATTTACACAGTTCACAAACCCAACAAGTTTATCACTATTAACTAAAGAGCGTCTATGTAAGAGATGCTGTGGTTTGTATCAGTTTCATAAGCAGAGTTGACCAAGATATGGTCCGTATGATTAGGAGACACAGTTCTTTTTTTCTGGGCATGCTAATGTTCCTTGCTCTATTGCAGAAGCTGGAAAGAAGAGCATGCTTCTTGCGTTATAACAGAGTTTGTTTCATGGATGAGAACACTGGTCTGAATTTCCCTTCAGAAAGGGAGTTAAACCAAATGCTCTGTGTCTTCCTACAAGCAAGAGTTCATTTCTGGTAAAGGCAGGAATTTTCGGCTCAAATGAATTTACACATTTCACAAACCCAACAAGTTTATCACTATTAACTAAAGAGCATCTATGTAAGAGATGATGTGGTTTGTATCAGTTTCATAAGCAGGGTTGAACTAGATAATTTTCATATGAGTAGGAGATACAGTTCTTTTTTTGGGGAATGCTCATGTTCCTTGCTGTATTGCAGAAGGTGGAAAGAAGAGCATGCTTCTTCCATTAAAAAGGAGTGTGTTTCATGGATGAGAATACTGGTCTGAATTTCCCTTCAGAAATGGAGTTAAACCAAATGCTCTATGTCTTCCAACAAGCAAGAGTTCATTTCTTGTAAAGGCAGTGAATTTTCGGCTCAAATGAATTTACCCAGTTCAATAACCCAACACGTTTTTCACTATTAACTAAAGAGCATCAATTTAAGAGATGCTGTGGTTTGTATCAGTTTCATAAGCAGAGTGTACTAGATATGGTACCTATGAGTAGGAAACACAGTTCTTTTTTTCTAGCCATCCTCATGTTTCTTGCTGTATAGCAGAGGCTGGAAAGAAGAGCATGATTCTTGCATTAAAACAGACTGTGTTTCATGGATGAGAACACTTTTCTGAATTTCCCTATAGAATCTGAGTTAAACTCCATGGTCTTTGTCCTCCTACATGCAAGAGTTCATTTCCGGTAAACCCAGTTATTTTTCGGCTCAAATGATTTTACACAGTTCATGAAACCAATATGATTTTCACTATGAAGTAAAGAGCATCTGTGTAAGAGATGATGTGTGTTGTATAAGTGTCATAAATAGAGTTGAACTAGATATGGTCCGTTTGAGTCAGAAAAGCAGTTCTTTTTTTCTGGCCATACTCATGTTTCTTGCTGTATTGCAGATGCTGGAAAAAAGAGCATACTTCTTGCAATAAAACAGACTGTGTTTCATGGATGAGAACACAGGTCTGAATTTACATTCAGAAATGGAGTTAAACCAAATGCTCTGTGTCTTCCTACAAGCAAGAGTTCATTTCTGGTAAAGGCTGGTAATTTTCGGCTCAAATGAATTTACACAGTTCCCAAACCCAACACGTTTTTCACTATTAACTAAAGAGCATCTATGTAAGAGACGCTGTGTTTTGTATCAGATTCAGAAGCAGAGTTGAACGAAATATGGTCCCTATGAGTTTGAAACAAAGTTCTTTTTTTCTGGCCATGCCCATGTTTCTTGCAGTATTGCAGATGCTGGAAAGAAGAGCATGCTTCTTGAGTTAAAACAGACTGTGTTTCATGGATGAGAACACTTTTCTGAATTTCCCTATAGAATCTGAGTTAAACTCCATGGTCTGTGTCTTCCTACATGCAAGAGTTCATTTCCGGTAAACCCAGTTATTTTGGGGCTCAAATAAATTTACACAGTTCACGAAACCAACACAATTTCCACTATGAACTAAAGATCATCTATGTAATTGATCCTGTGGTTTGTATCAGTTTCATTAGCAGAGTTGAACTAGATATTGTTGGTATGAGTAGGAGACACAGTTCTTTTTTCTGGGCATGCTCTTGTTCCTTGCAATATTGCAGAAGCTTGAAACAAGAGCATGCTTCTCCCGTTAAAACGGAGTGTGTTTCATGGATGAGAACACTGGTCTTAATTTCCCTTCAGAAATGGAGTTAAACCAAACGCTCTGTGTCTTCCAACAAGCAAGAATTCATTTCTTGTAAACACAGTGAATTTTCGGCTCCAATGAATTTACACAGTTCACAAACCCAACAAGTTTTTACTATTAACTAAAGAGCATCAATGTAAGAGATGCTGTGGTTTGTATCAGTTTCATAAGCAGAGTGAACTAGATAATTTACCTATGAATAGGAAACACAGTTCTTTTTTCTGGCCATGCTCATGTTTCTTTTGTATTGCAGATGCTGGAAAGAAGAGCATGCTTCTTGCATTAAAACAGACTGTGTTTCATGGATGAGAACACTTTTCTGAATTTCCCTATAGAATCTGAGTTAAACTCCATTTTCTGTGTCTTCCTACATGCAAGAGTTCATTTCTGGTAAACCCAGTTATTTTTGGGCTCCAATGAATTTACACAGTTAACGAAACCTACACAATTTTCACTATTAACTTAAGAGCATCTATGTAAGAGATGATCTGGTTTGTATCAGTTTCATAAGCAGATTTGAACTAGATATTGTTCAAATGAGTAGGAGATTCAGTTCTTTTTATCTGGGCATGCTCTTGTTCCTTGCTGTATTGCAGATGCTGGAAAGAAGAGCATGCTTCCTGCGTTAAAACAGACTGTGTTTCATGGATGAGAACACTTTTCTGAATTTCCCTATAGAATCTGAGTTAAACTCCATGGTCTGTGTCCTCCTACATGCAAGAGTTCATTTCCGGTAAACCCAGTTATTTTGGGGCTCAAATGAATTTACACAGTTCACAAACCCCAACAAGTTTTTCACTATGAACTAAAGAGCATGTATGTAATTGATCCTGTGGTTTGTATCAGTTTCATTAGCAGAGTTGAACTAGATATGGTCCGTATGATTAGGAGACACAGTTCTTTTTTTCTGGGCATGCTCTTGTTCCTTGCTGTATTGCAGAAGCTGGAAAGAAGAGCATGCTTCTCCCGTTAAAACTGAGTGTGTTTCATGGATGAGAACACAGGTCTGAATTTCCCCTCAGACATGGAGTTAAACCAAATGCTCTGTGTCTTCCTAAAAGAAAGAGTTCATTTCTGGTAAAGGCAGGGAATTTTCGGCTCAAATGAATTTACACAGTTCACAAACCCAACAAGTTTATCACTATTAACTAAAGAGCGTCTATGTAAGAGATGCTGTGGTTTGTATCAGTTTCCTAAGCAGAGTTGACCTAGATATGGTCCGTTTGAGTCAGAAACACCGTTCTTTTTTTCTGGCCATGCTCATGTTTCTTGCTGTATTGCAGATGCTGGAAAGAAGAGCATGCTTCTTGCGTTAAAACAGAGTGTGTTTCATGGATGAGAACACTGGTCTGAATTTCCCTTCAGAAATGGAGTTAAACCAAATGCTCTGTGTCTTCCAACAATCAAGAATTCATTTCTTGTAAACACAATGAATTTTCGGCTCAAATGAATTTACACAGTTCACAAACCCAACAGGTTTTTCACTATTAACTAAAGAGCATCAATGTAAGAGATGCTGTGGTTTGTATCAGTTTCATAAGCAGAGTGAACTAGATAAGGTACCTATGAGTAGGAAACACAGTTCTTTTTTTCTGGCCATGCTCATGTTTCTTTCTGTATTGCAGATGCTGGAAAGAAGAGCATGCTTCCTGCGTTAAAACAGACTGTGTTTCATGGATGAGAACACTTTTCTGAATTTCCCTATAGAATCTGAGTTAAACTCCATGGTCTGTGTCCTCCTACATGCAAGAGTTCATTTCCGGTAAACCCAGTTATTTTGGGGCTCAAATGAATTTACACAGTTCACAAACCCCAACAAGTTTTTCACTATGAACTAAAGAGTATGTATGTAATTGATCCTGTGGTTTGTATCAGTTTCATTAGCAGAGTTGATCTAGATATGGTCCGTATGATTAGGAGACACAGTTCTTTTTTTCTGGGCATGCTAATGTTCCTTGCTGTATTGCAGAAGCAGGAAAGAAGAGCATGCTTCTTCCATTAAAACGGAGTGTGTTTCATGGATGAGAAAACTGGTCTGAATTTCCGTTCAGAAATGGAGTTAAACCAAATGCTCTATGTCTTCCAACAAGCAAGACTTCATTTCTTGTAAAGGCAGTGAATTTTCGGCTCCAATGAATTTACCCAGTTCAATAACCCAACTCGTTTTTCACTATTAACTAAAGAGCATCAATGTAAGAGATGCTGTGGTTTGTATGAGTTTCATGAGCAGAGTGAACTAGATATGGTACCTATGAGTAGGAAACACAGTTCTTTTTTTCTGGCCATGCCCATTTTTCTTGCTGTATTGCAGATGCTGGAAAGAAGAGTATGCTTCTTGCGTTAAAACAGACTGTGTTTCATGGATGAGAACACTTTACTGAATTTCCCTATAGAATCTGAGTTAAACTCCATGGTCTGTGTCCTCCTACATGCAAGAGTTCATTTCCGGTAAACCCAGTTATTTTTCGGCTCAAATGAGTTTACACAGTTCATGAAACCAATATGATTTTCACTATGAAGTAAAGAGCATCTGTGTAAGAGATGATGTGTCTTGTATAAGTGTCATAAATAGAGTTGAACTAGATATGGTCCGTTTGAGTCAGAAAAGCAGTTCTTTTTTTTGGCTACGTTCATGTTTCTTGCTGTATTGCAGATGCTGGATAAAAGAGCAAGCTTCTTGCGTTAAAACAGACTGTGTTTCATGGATGAGAACACAGGACTGAATTTACATTCAGAAATGGAGTTAAACCAAATGCTCTGTGTCTTCCTACAAGCAAGAGTTCATTTCTGGTAAAGGCAGGAAATTTTCGGCTCATATGAATTTACACAGTTCCCAATCCCAACACGTTTTTCACTATTAACTAAAGAGCATCTATGTAAGAGATGCTGTGTTTTGTATCAGATTCCGAAGCAGAGGTGAACGAAATATGGTCCCTATGAGTTTGAAACAAAGTTCTTTTTTTCTGGCCATGCTCATGTTTCTTGCAGTATTGCAGATGCTGGAAAGAAGAGCATGCTTCTTGAGTTAAAACAGACTGTGTTTCATGGATGAGAACACAGGTCTGAATTTACATTCAGAAATGGAGTTAAACCAAATGCTCTGTGTCTTCCTACAAGCAAGAGTTCATTTCTGGTAAAGGCAGGTAATTTTCGGCTCAAATGAATTTACACAGTTCACAAACCCAACAGGTTTTTCACTATTAACTAAAGAGCATCAATGTAAGAGATGCTGTGGTTTGTATCAGTTTCATAAGCAGAGTGAACTAGATAAGGTACCTATGAGTAGGAAACACAGTTCTTTTTTTCTGGCCATGGTCATGGTTCTTTCTGTATTGCAGATGCTGGAAAGAAGAGCATGTTTCCTGTGTTAAAACAGACTGTGTTTCATGGATGAGAACACTTTTCTGAATTTCCCTATAGAATCTGAGTTAAACTCCATGGTCTGTGTCCTCCTACATGCAAGAGTTCATTTCCGGTAAACCCAGTTATTTTTCGGCTCAAATGAATTTACACAGTTCACAAAACCCAACAAGTTTTTCACTATGAACTAAAGAGCATCTACGTAATTGATCCTGTGGTTTGTATCAGTTTCATTAGCAGAGTTGAACTAGATATGGTCCATATGATTAGGAGACACAGTTATTTTTTTCTGGGCATGCTCATGTTCCTTGCTGTATTTCAGAAGCTGGAAAGAAGAGCATGCTTCCTGCGATAAAACAGAGTGTGTTTCATGGATGAGAACACTGTTCCGCATTTCCCTTCAGAAATGGAGTTAAACCAAATGCTCTGTGTCTTCTAACAAGAAAGAATTCATTTCTTGTAAACACAGAGAATTTTCAGCTCAAATGAATTTACACAGTTCACAAACCCAACAAGTTTATCACTATTAACTAAAGAGCATCAATGTAAGAGATGCTCTGGTTTGTATGAGTTTCATAAGCAGAGTGAACTAGATAAGGTACCTATGAGTAGGAAACACAGTTCTTTTTTTCTAGCCATCCTCATATTTCTTGCTGTATTGCAGATGCTGGAAAGAAGAGCATGATTCTTGCATTAAAACAGACTGTGTTCCATGCATGAAACACTTTTCTGAATTTCCCTATAGAATCTGAGTTAAACTCCATGGTCTGTGTCCTCCTACATGCAAGAGTTCATTTCCGGTAAACCCAGTTATTTTTCGGCTGAAATGAGTTTACACAGTTCATGAAAACAATATGATTTTCACTATGAAGTAAAGAGCATCTGTGTAAGAGATGATGTGTCTTGTATAACTGTCATAAATTGAGTTGAACTAGATATGTTCCGTTTGAGTCAGAAAAGGAGTTCTTTTTTTCTGGCCATGCTCATGTTTCTTGCTGTATTGCAGATGCTGGAAAAAAGTGCATGCTTCTTGCGTTAAAACAGACTGTGTTTCATGGATGAGAACACAGGTCTGAATTTACATTCAGAAATGGAGTTAAACCACATGCTCTGTGTCTTCCTACAAGCAAGAGTTCATTTATGGTAAAGGCAGGTCATTTTCGGCTCATATGAATTTACACAGTTCCCAAACCCAACACGTTTTTCACTATTAACTAAATAGCATCTATGTAAGAGACGCTGTGTTTTGTATCAGATTCAGAAGCAGAGTTGAATGAAATATGGTCCCTATGAGTTTGAAACACAGTTCTTTTTTTGTGGCCATGCTAATGTTTCTTGCTGTATTGCGGATGCTGGAAAGAAGAGCACGCTTCTTGCATTAAAACAGACTGTGTTTCATTGATGAGAACACTTTTCTGAATTTCCCTATAGAATCTGAGTTAAACTCCATGGTCTGTGTCCTCCTACATGCAAGAGTTCATTTCCGGTAAACCCAGTTATTTTTCGGCTCAAATGAGTTTACACAGTTCATGAAACCAATATGATTTTCACTATGAAGTAAAGAGCATCTGTGTAAGAGATGATGTGTCTTGTATAAGTGTCATAAATAGAGTTGATCTAGATATGGTCCGTTTGAGTCAGAAGAGCAGTTATTTTTTTCTGGCTATGCTCATGTTTCTTGCTCTATTGCAGATGCTGGAAAAAAGAGCATGCTTCTTGAGTTAAAACAGATTGTGTTTAATGGATGAGAACACTTTTCTGAATTTCCCTATAGAATCTGAGTTAAACTCCATGGTCTGTGTCTTCCTACATGCAAGAGTTCATTTCCGGTAAACCCAGTTATTTTTGGGCTCAAATGAATTTACACAGTTCATGAAACCAACACAATTTTCACTATGAACTAAAGAGCATCTATGTAATTGATCCTGTGCTTTGTATCAGTTTCATTAGCAGAGTTGAACTAGATATGGTCCGTATGATTAGGAGACACAGTTATTTTTTTTTGGGCATGCACATGTTCCTTGCTGTATTGCAGAAGCTGGAAAGAAGAGCATGCTTCCTGCGTTAAAACAGAGTGTGTTTCATGGATGAGAACACTGTTCTGAATTTCCCTTCAGAAATGGAGTTAAACCAAATGCTCTGTGTCTTCTAACAAGAAAGAATTCATTTCTTGTAAACACAGAGAATTTTCAGCTCAAATGAATTTACACAGTTCACAAACCCAACAGGTTTTTCACTATTAACTAAAGAGCATCAATGTAAGAGATGCAGTGGTTTGTATCAGTTTCATAAGAAGAGTGAACTAGATAAGGTACCTATGAGTAGGAAACACAGTTCTTTTTTTCTGGCCATGCTCATGTTTCTTTCTGTATTGCAGATGCTGGAAAGAAGAGCATGCTTCCTGCGTTAAAACAGACTGTGTTTCATGGATGAGAACACTTTTCTGAATTTCCCTATAGAATCTGAGTTAAACTCCATGGTCTGTGTCCTCCTACATGCAAGAGTTCATTTCCGGTAAACCCAGTTATTTTGGGGCTCAAATGAATTTACACAGTTCACAAACCCCAACAAGTTTTTCACTATGAACTAAAGAGTATGTATGTAATTGATCCTGTGGTTTGTATCAGTTTCATTAGCAGAGTTGATCTAGATATGGTCCGTATGATTAGGAGACACAGTTCTTTTTTTCTGGGCATGCTAATGTTCCTTGCTGTATTGCAGAAGCAGGAAAGAAGAGCATGCTTCTTCCATTAAAACGGAGTGTGTTTCATGGATGAGAAAACTGGTCTGAATTTCCGTTCAGAAATGGAGTTAAACCAAATGCTCTATGTCTTCCAACAAGCAAGACTTCATTTCTTGTAAAGGCAGTGAATTTTCGGCTCCAATGAATTTACCCAGTTCAATAACCCAACTCGTTTTTCACTATTAACTAAAGAGCATCAATGTAAGAGATGCTGTGGTTTGTATGAGTTTCATGAGCAGAGTGAACTAGATATGGTACCTATGAGTAGGAAACACAGTTCTTTTTTTCTACCCATCCTCATGTTTCTTGCTGTATTGCAGATGCTGGAAAGAAGAGCATGATTCTTGCATTAAAACAGACTGTGTTCCATGCATGAGAACACTTTTCTGAATTTCCCTATAGAATCTGAGTTAAACTCCATGGTCGGTGTCCTCCTACATGCAAGAGTTCATTTCCGGTAAACCCAGTTATTTTTCAGCTCAAATGAGTTTACACAGTTCATGAAACCAATATGATTTTCACTATGAAGTAAAGAGCATCTGTGTAAGAGATGATGTGTCTTGTATAAGTGTCATAAATAGAGTTGAACTAGATATGGTCCGTTTGAGTCAGAAAAGCAGTTCTTTTTTTTTTTGCTACGTTCATGTTTCTTGCTGTATTGCAGATGCTGGATAAAAGAGCAAGCTTCTTGCGTTAAAACAGACTGTGTTTCATGGATGAGAACACAGGTCTGAATTTACATTCAGAAATGGAGTTAAACCAAATGCTCTGTGTCTTCCTACAAGCAAGAGTTCATTTCTGGTAAAGGCAGGTAATTTTCGGCTCATATGAATTTACACAGTTCCCAATCCCAACACGTTTTTCAATATTAACTAAAGAGCATCTATGTAAGAGATGCTGTGTTTTGTATCAGATTCAGAAGCAGAGTTGAACGAAATATGGTCCCTATGAGTTTGAAACAAAGTTCTTTTTTTCTGGCCATGCTCATGTTTCTTGCAGTATTGCAGATGCTGGAAAGAAGAGCATGCTTCTTGAGTTAAAACAGACTGTGTTTCATGGATGAGAACACAGGTCTGAATTTACATTCAGAAATGGAGTTAAACCAAATGCTCTGTGTCTTCCTACAAGCAAGAGTTCATTTCTGGTAAAGGCAGGTAATTTTCGGCTCAAATGAATTTACACAGTTCACAAACCCAACAGGTTTTTCACTATTAACTAAAGAGCATCAATGTAAGAGATGCTGTGGTTTGTATCAGTTTCATAAGCAGAGTGAACTAGATAAGGTACCTATGAGTAGGAAACACAGTTCTTTTTTTCTGGCCATGGTCATGGTTCTTTCTGTATTGCAGATGCTGGAAAGAAGAGCATGTTTCCTGTGTTAAAACAGACTGTGTTTCATGGATGAGAACACTTTTCTGAATTTCCCTATAGAATCTGAGTTAAACTCCATGGTCTGTGTCCTCCTACATGCAAGAGTTCATTTCCGGTAAACCCAGTTATTTTTCGGCTCAAATGAATTTACACAGTTCACAAAACCCAACAAGTTTTTCACTATGAACTAAAGAGCATCTACGTAATTGATCCTGTGGTTTGTATCAGTTTCATTAGCAGAGTTGAACTAGATATGGTCCATATGATTAGGAGACACAGTTATTTTTTTCTGGGCATGCTCATGTTCCTTGCTGTATTTCAGAAGCTGGAAAGAAGAGCATGCTTCCTGCGATAAAACAGAGTGTGTTTCATGGATGAGAACACTGTTCCGCATTTCCCTTCAGAAATGGAGTTAAACCAAATGCTCTGTGTCTTCTAACAAGAAAGAATTCATTTCTTGTAAACACAGAGAATTTTCAGCTCAAATGAATTTACACAGTTCACAAACCCAACAAGTTTATCACTATTAACTAAAGAGCATCAATGTAAGAGATGCTGTGGTTTGTATGAGTTTCATAAGCAGAGTGAACTAGATAAGGTACCTATGAGTAGGAAACACAGTTCTTTTTTTCTAGCCATCCTCATATTTCTTGCTGTATTGCAGATGCTGGAAAGAAGAGCATGATTCTTGCATTAAAACAGACTGTGTTCCATGCATGAAACACTTTTCTGAATTTCCCTATAGAATCTGAGTTAAACTCCATGGTCTGTGTCCTCCTACATGCAAGAGTTCATTTCCGGTAAACCCAGTTATTTTTCGGCTGAAATGAGTTTACACAGTTCATGAAAACAATATGATTTTCACTATGAAGTAAAGAGCATCTGTGTAAGAGATGATGTGTCTTGTATAACTGTCATAAATTGAGTTGAACTAGATATGTTCCGTTTGAGTCAGAAAAGGAGTTCTTTTTTTCTGGCCATGCTCATGTTTCTTGCTGTATTGCAGATGCTGGAAAAAAGTGCATGCTTCTTGCGTTAAAACAGACTGTGTTTCATGGATGAGAACACAGGTCTGAATTTACATTCAGAAATGGAGTTAAACCACATGCTCTGTGTCTTCCTACAAGCAAGAGTTCATTTATGGTAAAGGCAGGTCATTTTCGGCTCATATGAATTTACACAGTTCCCAAACCCAACACGTTTTTCACTATTAACTAAATAGCATCTATGTAAGAGACGCTGTGTTTTGTATCAGATTCAGAAGCAGAGTTGAATGAAATATGGTCCCTATGAGTTTGAAACACAGTTCTTTTTTTGTGGCCATGCTAATGTTTCTTGCTGTATTGCGGATGCTGGAAAGAAGAGCACGCTTCTTGCATTAAAACAGACTGTGTTTCATTGATGAGAACACTTTTCTGAATTTCCCTATAGAATCTGAGTTAAACTCCATGGTCTGTGTCCTCCTACATGCAAGAGTTCATTTCCGGTAAACCCAGTTATTTTTCGGCTCAAATGAGTTTACACAGTTCATGAAACCAATATGATTTTCACTATGAAGTAAAGAGCATCTGTGTAAGAGATGATGTGTCTTGTATAAGTGTCATTAATAGAGTTGATCTAGATATGGTCCGTTTGAGTCAGAAGAGCAGTTATTTTTTTCTGGCTATGCTCATGTTTCTTGCTCTATTGCAGATGCTGGAAAAAAGAGCATGCTTCTTGAGTTAAAACAGATTGTGTTTAATGGATGAGAACACTTTTCTGAATTTCCCTATAGAATCTGAGTTAAACTCCATGGTCTGTGTCTTCCTACATGCAAGAGTTCATTTCCGGTAAACCCAGTTATTTTTGGGCTCAAATGAATTTACACAGTTCATGAAACCAACACAATTTTCACTATGAACTAAAGAGCATCTATGTAATTGATCCTGTGCTTTGTATCAGTTTCATTAGCAGAGTTGAACTAGATATGGTCCGTATGATTAGGAGACACAGTTATTTTTTTTTGGGCATGCACATGTTCCTTGCTGTATTGCAGAAGCTGGAAAGAAGAGCATGCTTCCTGCGTTAAAACAGAGTGTGTTTCATGGATGAGAACACTGTTCTGAATTTCCCTTCAGAAATGGAGTTAAACCAAATGCTCTGTGTCTTCTAACAAGAAAGAATTCATTTCTTGTAAACACAGAGAATTTTCAGCTCAAATGAATTTACACAGTTCACAAACCCAACAGGTTTTTCACTATTAACTAAAGAGCATCAATGTAAGAGATGCAGTGGTTTGTATCAGTTTCATAAGAAGAGTGAACTAGATAAGGTACCTATGAGTAGGAAACACAGTTCTTTTTTTCTGGCCATGCTCATGTTTCTTTCTGTATTGCAGATGCTGGAAAGAAGAGCATGCTTCCTGCGTTAAAACAGACTGTGTTTCATGGATGAGAACACTTTTCTGAATTTCCCTATAGAATCTGAGTTAAACTCCATGGTCTGTGTCCTCCTACATGCAAGAGTTCATTTCCGGTAAACCCAGTTATTTTGGGGCTCAAATGAATTTACACAGTTCACAAACCCCAACAAGTTTTTCACTATGAACTAAAGAGTATGTATGTAATTGATCCTGTGGTTTGTATCAGTTTCATTAGCAGAGTTGATCTAGATATGGTCCGTATGATTAGGAGACACAGTTCTTTTTTTCTGGGCATGCTAATGTTCCTTGCTGTATTGCAGAAGCAGGAAAGAAGAGCATGCTTCTTCCATTAAAACGGAGTGTGTTTCATGGATGAGAAAACTGGTCTGAATTTCCGTTCAGAAATGGAGTTAAACCAAATGCTCTATGTCTTCCAACAAGCAAGACTTCATTTCTTGTAAAGGCAGTGAATTTTCGGCTCCAATGAATTTACCCAGTTCAATAACCCAACTCGTTTTTCACTATTAACTAAAGAGCATCAATGTAAGAGATGCTGTGGTTTGTATGAGTTTCATGAGCAGAGTGAACTAGATATGGTACCTATGAGTAGGAAACACAGTTCTTTTTTTCTACCCATCCTCATGTTTCTTGCTGTATTGCAGATGCTTGAAAGAAGAGCATGATTCTTGCATTAAAACAGACTGTGTTCCATGCATGAGAACACTTTTCTGAATTTCCCTATAGAATCTGAGTTAAACTCCATGGTCGGTGTCCTCCTACATGCAAGAGTTCATTTCCGGTAAACCCAGTTATTTTTCAGCTCAAATGAGTTTACACAGTTCATGAAACCAATATGATTTTCACTATGAAGTAAAGAGCATCTGTGTAAGAGATGATGTGTCTTGTATAAGTGTCATAAATAGAGTTGAACTAGATATGGTCCGTTTGAGTCAGAAAAGCAGTTCTTTTTTTTTTTGCTACGTTCATGTTTCTTGCTGTATTGCAGATGCAGGATAAAAGAGCATGCTTCTTGCGTTAAAACAGACTGTGTTTCATGGATGAGAACACAGGTCTGAATTTACATTCAGAAATGGAGTTAAACCAAATGCTCTGTGTCTTCCTACAAGCAAGAGTTCATTTCTGGTAAAGGCAGGTATTTTTCGGCTCATATGAATTTACACAGTTCCCAAACCCAACACGTTTTTCACTATTAACTAAAGAGCATCTATGTTAGAGACGCTGTGTTTTCTATCAGATTCAGAAGCAGAGTTGAATGAAATATGGTCCCTATGAGTTTGAAACACAGTTCTTTTTTTGTGGCCATGCTAATGTTTCTTGCTGTATTGCAGATGCTGGAAAGAAGAGCATGATTCTTGCATTAAAACAGACTGTGTTTCATTGATGAGAACACTTTTCTGAATTTCCCTATAGAATCTGAGTTAAACTCCATGGTCTGTGTCCTCCTACATGCAAGAGATCATTTCCGGTAAACCCAGTTATTTTTCGGCTCAAATGAGTTTACACAGTTCATGAAACCAATATGATTTTCACTATGAAGTAAAGAGCATCTGTGTAAGAGATGATGTGTCTTGTATAAGTGTCATAAATAGAGTTGAACTAGATATGGTGCGTTTGAGTCAGAAAAGCAGTTCTTTTTTTCTGGCTATGCTAATGTTTCTTGCTGTATTGCAGATGCTGGAAAAAAGAGCATGCTTCTTGAGTTAAAACAGATTGTGTTTAATGGATGAGAACACTTTTCTGAATTTCCCTATAGAATCTGAGTTAAACTCCATGGTCTGTGTCTTCCTACATGCAAGAGTTCATTTCCGGTAAACCCAGTTATTTTTGGGCTCAAATGAATTTACACAGTTCATGAAACCAACACAATTTTCACTATGAACTTAAGAGCATCTATGTAATTGATCCTGTGCTTTGTATCAGTTTCATTAGCAGAGTTGAACTAGATATGGTCCGTATGATTAGGAGACACAGTTATTTTTTTCTGGGCATGCACATGTTCCTTGCTGTATTGCAGAAGCTGGAAAGAAGAGCATGCTTCCTGCGTTAAAACAGAGTGTGTTTCATCGATAAGAACACTGTTCTGAATTTCCCTTCAGAAATGGAGTTAAACCAAATGCTCTGTGTCTTCTAACAAGAAAGAATTCATTTCTTGTAAACACAGAGAATTTTCAGCTCAAATGAATTTACACAGTTCACAAACCCAACAGGTTTTTCACTATTAACTAAAGAGCATCAATGTAAGAGATGCAGTGGTTTGTATCAGTTTCATAAGCAGAGTGAACTAGATAAGGTACCTATGAGTAGGAAACACAGTTCTTTTTTTATGGCCATGGTCATGTTTCTTTCTGTATTGCAGATGCTGGAAAGAAGAGCATGCTTCCTGCCTTAAAACAGACTGTGTTTCATGGATGAGAACACTTTTCTGAATTTCCCTATAGAATCTGAGTTAAACTCCATGGTCTGTGTCTTCCTACATGCAAGAGTTCATTTCCGGTAAACCCAGTTATTTTTCGGCTCAAATGAGTTTACACAGTTCATGAAACCAATATGATTTTCACTATGAAGTAAAGAGCATCTGTGTAAGAGATGATGTGTCTTGTATAAGTGTCATAAATAGAGTTGAACTAGATATGGTCCGTTTGAGTCAGAAAAGCAGTTCTTTTTTTCTGGCTATGCTCATGTTTCTTGCTGTATTGCAGATGCTGGATAAAAGAGCATGCTTCTTGCGTTAAAACAGACTGTGTTTCATGGATGAGAACACAGGTCTGAATTTACATTCAGAAATGGAGTTAAACCAAATGCTCTGTGTCTTCCTACAAACAAGAGTTCATTTCTGGTAAAGGCAGGTAATTTTCGGCTCATATGAATTTACACAGTTCCCAAACCCAACACGTTTTTCACTATTAACTAAAGAGCATCTATGTAAGAGATGCTGTGTTTTGTATCAGATTCAGAAGCAGAGTTGAACGAAATATGGTCCCTATGAGTTTGAAACAAAGTTCTTTTTTTCTGGCCATGCTCATGTTTCTTGCAGTATTGCCGATGCTGGAAAGAAGAGCATGCTTCTTGAGTTAAAACAGACTGTGTTTCATGGATGAGAACACTTTTCTGAATTTGCCTATAGAATCTGAGTTAAAATCCATGGTCTGTGTCTTCCTACATGCAAGAGTTCATTTCCGGTAAACCCAGTTATTTTTGGGCTCAAATGAATTTACACAGTTCACGAAACCAACACAATTTTCACTATGAACTAAAGAGCATCTATGTAAGAGATGATCTGGTTTGTGTCAGTTTCATAAGCAGAGTTGAACTAGATATTGTTCGTATGGGTAGGAGATACAGTTCTTTTATTCTGGGCATGCTCATGTTCCTTGATGTATTGCAGAAGCTGGAAAGAAGAGCATGCTTCTTGTGTTAAAACAGAGTGTGTTTCATGGATGAGAACACTGTTCTGAATTTCCCTTCAGAAATGGAGTTAAACCGAATGCTCTGTGTCTTCTAACAAGAAAGAATTCATTTCTTGTAAACACAGAGAATTTTCAGCTCAAATGAATTTACACAGTTCACAAACCCAACAGGTTTTTCACTATTAACTAAAGAGCATCAATGTAAGAGATGCAGTGGTTTGTATCAGTTTCATAAGAAGAGTGAACTAGATAAGGTACCTATGAGTAGGAAACACAGTTCTTTTTTTCTGGCCATGCTCATGTTTCTTTCTGTATTGCAGATGCTGGAAAGAAGAGCATGCTTCCTGCGTTAAAACAGACTGTGTTTCATGGATGAGAACACTTTTCTGAATTTCCCTATAGAATCTGAGTTAAACTCCATGGTCTGTGTCCTCCTACATGCAAGAGTTCATTTCCGGTAAACCCAGTTATTTTGGGGCTCAAATGAATTTACACAGTTCACAAACCCCAACAAGTTTTTCACTATGAACTAAAGAGTATGTATGTAATTGATCCTGTGGTTTGTATCAGTTTCATTAGCAGAGTTGAACTAGATATGGTCCGTATGATTAGGAGACACAGTTCTTTTTTTCTGGGCATGCTAATGTTCCTTGCTGTATTGCAGAAGCAGGAAAGAAGAGCATGCTTCTTCCATTAAAACGGAGTGTGTTTCATGGATGAGAAAACTGGTCTGAATTTCCGTTCAGAAATGGAGTTAAACCAAATGCTCTATGTCTTCCAACAAGCAAGACTTCATTTCTTGTAAAGGCAGTGAATTTTCGGCTCCAATGAATTTACCCAGTTCAATAACCCAACTCGTTTTTCACTATTAACTAAAGAGCATCAATGTAAGAGATGCTGTGGTTTGTATGAGTTTCATGAGCAGAGTGAACTAGATATGGTACCTATGAGTAGGAAACACAGTTCTTTTTTTCTACCCATCCTCATGTTTCTTGCTGTATTGCAGATGCTGGAAAGAAGAGCATGATTCTTGCATTAAAACAGACTGTGTTCCATGCATGAGAACACTTTTCTGAATTTACCTATAGAATCTGAGTTAAACTCCATGGTCGGTGTCCTCCTACATGCAAGAGTTCATTTCCGGTAAACCCAGTTATTTTTCAGCTCAAATGAGTTTACACAGTTCATGAAACCAATATGATTTTCACTATGAAGTAAAGAGCATCTGTGTAAGAGATGATGTGTGTTGTATAAGTGTCATAAATAGAGTTGAACTAGATATGATCCGTTTGAGTCAGAAAAGCAGATCTTTTTTTTGGCTACGTTCAAGTTTCTTGCTGTATTGCAGATGCTGGATAAAAGAGCAAGCTTCTTGCGTTAAAACAGACTGTGTTTCATGGATGAGAACACAGGTCTCAATTTACATTCAGAAATGGAGTTAAACCAAATGCTCTGTGTCTTCCTACAAGCAAGAGTTCATTTCTGGTAAAGGCAGGTAATTTTCGGCTCATATGAATTTACACAGTTCCCAATCCCAACACGTTTTTCAATATTAACTAAAGAGCATCTATGTAAGAGATGCTGTGTTTTGTATCAGATTCAGAAGCAGAGTTGAACGAAATATGGTCCCTATGAGTTTGAAACAAAGTTCTTTTTTTCTGGCCATGCTCATGTTTCTTGCAGTATTGCAGATGCTGGAAAGAAGAGCATGCTTCTTGAGTTAAAACAGACTGTGTTTCATGGATGAGAACACAGGTCTGAATTTACATTCAGAAATGGAGTTAAACCAAATGCTCTGTGCCTTCCTACAAGCAAGAGTTCATTTCTGGTAAAGGCAGGTAATTTTCGGCTCAAATGAATTTACACAGTTCACAAACCCAACAGGTTTTTCACTATTAACTAAAGAGCATCAATGTAAGAGATGCAGTGGTTTGTATCAGTTTCATAAGAAGAGTGAACTAGATAAGGTACCTATGAGTAGGAAACACAGTTCTTTTTTTCTGGCCATGCTCATGTTTCTTTCTGTATTGCAGATGCTGGAAAGAAGAGCATGCTTCCTGCGTTAAAACAGACTGTGTTTCATGGATGAGAACACTTTTCTGAATTTCCCTATAGAATCTGAGTTAAACTCCATGGTCTGTGTCCTCCTACATGCAAGAGTTCATTTCCGGTAAACCCAGTTATTTTGGGGCTCAAATGAATTTACACAGTTCACAAACCCCAACAAGTTTTTCACTATGAACTAAAGAGTATGTATGTAATTGATCCTGTGGTTTGTATCAGTTTCATTAGCAGAGTTGAACTAGATATGGTCCGTATGATTAGGAGACACAGTTCTTTTTTTCTGGGCATGCTAATGTTCCTTGCTGTATTGCAGAAGCAGGAAAGAAGAGCATGCTTCTTCCATTAAAACGGAGTGTGTTTCATGGATGAGAAAACTGGTCTGAATTTCCGTTCAGAAATGGAGTTAAACCAAATGCTCTATGTCTTCCAACAAGCAAGACTTCATTTCTTGTAAAGGCAGTGAATTTTCGGCTCCAATGAATTTACCCAGTTCAATAACCCAACTCGTTTTTCACTATTAACTAAAGAGCATCAATGTAAGAGATGCTGTGGTTTGTATGAGTTTCATGAGCAGAGTGAACTAGATATGGTACCTATGAGTAGGAAACACAGTTCTTTTTTTCTACCCATCCTCATGTTTCTTGCTGTATTGCAGATGCTGGAAAGAAGAGCATGATTCTTGCATTAAAACAGACTGTGTTCCATGCATGAGAACACTTTTCTGAATTTACCTATAGAATCTGAGTTAAACTCCATGGTCGGTGTCCTCCTACATGCAAGAGTTCATTTCCGGTAAACCCAGTTATTTTTCAGCTCAAATGAGTTTACACAGTTCATGAAACCAATATGATTTTCACTATGAAGTAAAGAGCATCTGTGTAAGAGATGATGTGTCTTGTATAAGTGTCATAAATAGAGTTGAACTAGATATGATCCGTTTGAGTCAGAAAAGCAGATCTTTTTTTTGGCTACGTTCAAGTTTCTTGCTGTATTGCAGATGCTGGATAAAAGAGCAAGCTTCTTGCGTTAAAACAGACTGTGTTTCATGGATGAGAACACAGGTCTGAATTTACATTCAGAAATGGAGTTAAACCAAATGCTCTGTGTCTTCCTACAAGCAAGAGTTCATTTCTGGTAAAGGCAGGTAATTTTCGGCTCAAATGAATTTACACAGTTCACAAACCCAACAGGTTTTTCACTATTAACTAAAGAGCATCAATGTAAGAGATGCTGTGGTTTGTATCAGTTTCATAAGCAGAGTGAACTAGATAAGGTACCTATGAGTAGGAAACACAGTTCTTTTTTTCTGGCCGTGGTCATGTTTCTTTCTGTATTGCAGATGCTGGAAAGAAGAGCATGCTTCCTGTGTTAAAACAGACTGTGTTTCATGGATGAGAACACTTTTCTGAATTTCCCTATAGAATCTGAGTTAAACTCCATGGTCTGTGTCCTCCTACATGCAAGAGTTCATTTCCGGTAAACCCAGTTATTTTTCGGCTCAAATGAATTTACACAGTTCACAAAACCCAACAAGTTTTTCACTATGAACTAAAGAGCATCTATGTAATTGATCCTGTGGTTTGTATCAGTTTCATTAGCAGAGTTGAACTAGATATGGTTCATATGATTAGGAGACACAGTCTTTTTTCTGGGCATGCTCATGTTCCTTGCTGTATTGCAGAAGCTGGAAAGAAGAGCATGCTTCCTGCGATAAAACAGAGTTTGTTTCATGGATGAGAACACTGGTCTGAATTTCCCTATAGAATCTGAGTTAAACACCATGGTCTGTGTCTTCCTACAAGCAAGAGTTCATTTCTGGTAAAGGCAATAATTTTCGGCTCAAATGAATTTACACAGTTCATGAAACCAATATGATTTTCACTATGAAGTAAAGAGCATCTATGTAAGAGATGATGTGGTTTGTATCAGTTTCATAAGCAGAGTTGAACTAGATATGGTCTGTTTGAGTCAGAAAAGCAGTTCTTTTTTTCTGGCTATGCTCATGTTTCTTGCTGTATTGCAGATGCAGGATAAAAGAGCATGCTTCTTGCGTTAAAACAGACTGTGTTTCATGGATGAGAACACAGGTCTGAATTTACATTCAGAAATGGAGTTAAACCAAATGCTCTGTGTCTTCCTACAAGTAAGAGTTCATTTCGGGTAAAGGCAGGTAATTTTCGGCTCATATGAATTTACACAGTTCCCAAACCCAACATGTTTTTCACTATTAACTAAAGAGCATCTATGTTAGAGACGCTGTGTTTTCTATCAGATTCAGAAGCAGAGTTGAATGAAATATGGTCCCTATGAGTTTGAAACACAGTTATTTTTTTGTGGCCATGCTAATGTTTCTTGCTTTATTGCAGATGCTGGAAAGAAGAGCATGATTCTTGCATTAAAACAGACTGTGTTTCATTGATGAGAACACTTTTCTGAATTTCCCTATAGAATCTGAGTTAAACTCCATGGTCTGTGTCCTCCTACATGCAAGAGATCATTTCCGGTAAACCCAGTTATTTTTCGGCTCAAATGAGTTTACACAGTTCATGAAACCAATATGATTTTCACTATGAAGTAAAGAGCATCTGTGTAAGAGATGATGTGTCTTGTATAAGTGTCATAAATAGAGTTGAACTAGATATGGTGCGTTTGAGTCAGAAAAGCAGTTCTTTTTTTCTGGCTATGCTCATGTTTCTTGCTGTATTGCAGATGCTGGAAAAAAGAGCATGCTTCTTGAGTTAAAACAGATTGTGTTTAATGGATGAGAACACTTTTCTGAATTTCCTTATAGAATCTGAGTTAAACTCCATGGTCTGTGTCTTCCTACATGCAAGAGTTCATTTCCGGTAAACCCAGTTATTTTTGGGCTCAAATGAATTTACACAGTTCATGAAACCAACACAATTTTCACTATGAACTTAAGAGCATCTATGTTATTGATCCTGTGCTTTGTATCAGTTTCATTAGCAGAGTTGAACTAGATATGGTCCGTATGATTAGGAGACACAGTTATTTTTTTCTGGGCATGCACATGTTCCTTGCTGTATTGCAGAAGCTGGAAAGAAGAGCATGCTTCCTGCGTTAAAACAGAGTGTGTTTCATGGATAAGAACACTGTTCTGAATTTCCCTTCAGAAATGGAGTTAAACCAAATGCTCTGTGTCTTCTAACAAGAAAGAATTCATTTCTTGTAAACACAGAGAATTTTCAGCTCAAATGAATTTACACAGTTCACAAACCCAACAGGTTTTTCACTATTAACTAAAGAGCATCAATGTAAGAGATGCAGTGGTTTGTATCAGTTTCATAAGCAGAGTGAACTAGATAAGGTACCTATGAGTAGGAAACACAGTTCTTTTTTTATGGCCATGGTCATGTTTCTTTCTGTATTGCAGATGCTGGAAAGAAGAGCATGCTTCCTGCGTTAAAACAGACTGTGTTTCATGGATGAGAACACTTTTCTGAATTTCCCTATAGAATCTGAGTTAAACTCCATGGTCTGTGTCTTCCTACATGCAAGAGTTCATTTCCGGTAAACCCAGTTATTTTTCGGCTCAAATGAGTTTACACAGTTCATGAAACCAATATGATTTTCACTATGAAGTAAAGAGCATCTGTGTAAGAGATGATGTGTCTTGTATAAGTGTCATAAATAGAGTTGAACTAGATATGGTCCGTTTGAGTCAGAAAAGCAGTTCTTTTTTTCTGGCTATGCTCATGTTTCTTGCTGTATTGCAGATGCTGGATAAAAGAGCATGCTTCTTGCGTTAAAACAGACTGTGTTTCATGGATGAGAACACAGGTCTGAATTTACATTCAGAAATGGAGTTAAACCAAATGCTCTGTGTCTTCCTACAAGCAAGAGTTCATTTCTGGTAAAATCAGGTAATTTTCGGCTCATATGAATTTACACAGTTCCCAAACCCAACACGTTTTTCACTATTAACTAAAGAGCATCTATGTAAGAGATGCTGTGTTTTGTATCAGATTCAGAAGCAGAGTTGAACGAAATATGGTCCCTATGAGTTTGAAACAAAGTTCTTTTTTTCTGGCCATGCTCATGTTTCTTGCAGTATTGCTGATGCTGGAAAGAAGAGCATGCTTCTTGAGTTAAAACAGACTGTGTTTCATGGATGAGAACACTTTTCTGAATTTGCCTATAGAATCTGAGTTAAACTCCATGGTCTGTGTCTTCCTACATGCAAGAGTTCATTTCCGGTAAACCCAGTTATTTTTGGGCTCAAATGAATTTACACAGTTCACGAAACCAACACAATTTTCACTATGAACTAAAGAGCATCTATGTAAGAGATGATCTGGTTTGTGTCAGTTTCATAAGCAGAGTTGAACTAGATATTGTTCGTATGAGTAGGAGATACAGTTCTTTTATTCTGGGCATGCTCATGTTCCTTGATGTATTGCAGAAGCTGGAAAGAAGAGCATGCTTCTTGTGTTAAAACAGAGTGTGTTTCATGGATGAAAACACAGGTCTGAATTTCGCCTCAGACATGGAGTTAAACCAAATGCTCTGTGTCTTCCTACAAGCAAGAGTTCATTTCTGGTAAAGGCAGGGAATTTTCGGCTCAAATGAATTTACACAGTTCACAAACCCAACAAGTTTATCACTAATAACTAAAGAGCGTCTATGTAAGAGATGCTGTGGTTTGTATCAGTTTCATAAGCAGAGTTGACCTAGATATGGTCCGTTTGAGTCAGAAAGACAGTTCTTTTTTTCTGGCCATGCTCATGTTTCTTGCTGTATTGCAGATGCTGGAAAGAAGAGCATGCTTCTTGAGTTAAAACAGACTGTGTTTCATGGATGAGAACAAAGGTCTGAATTTCCCAATAGAATCTGAGTTAAACTCCATGGTCTGTGTCTTCCTACATGCAAGAGTTCATTTCCGGTAAACCCAGTTATTTTTGGGCTCAAATGAATTTACACAGTTCACGAAACCAACACAATTTTCACTATGAACTAAAGAGCATCTATGTAATTGATCCTGTGGTTTGTATCAGTTTCATTAGCAGAGTTGAACTAGATATGGTCCGTATGATTAGGAGACACAGTTCTTTTTTTCTTGGCATGCTCATGTACCTTGCTGTATTGCAGAAGCTGGAAAGAAGAGCATGCTTCTTGCGTTAAAACGGAGTGTGTTTCATGGATGAGAACACTGGTCTGAATTTCTCTTCAGCAATGGAGTTAAACCAAATGCTCTGTGTCTTCCAACAAGCAAGAATTCATTTCTTGTAAACACAGTGAATTTTCGGCTCAAATGAATTAACACAGTTCACAAACCCAACAGGTTTTTCACTATTAACTAAAGAGCATCTATGTAGGAGATGCTGTGTTTTGAATCAGTTTCATAAGCAGAGTGAACTAGATAAGGTACCTATGAGTAGGAAACACAGTTCTTTTTTTCTGGCCATGGTCATGTTTCTTTCTGTATTGCTATGCTGGAAAGAAGAGCATGCTTCCTGCGTTAAAACAGACTGTGTTTCATGGATGAGAACACTTTTCTGAATTTCCCTATAGAATCTGAGTTAAACTCCATGGTCTGTGTCTTCCTACATGCAAGAGTTCATTTCCGGTAAACCCAGTTATTTTTCGGCTCAAATGAGTTTACACAGTTCATGAAACCAATATGATTTTCACTATGAAGTAAAGAGCATCTGTGTAAGAGATGATGTGTCTTGTATAAGTGTCATAAATAGAGTTGAACTAGATATGGTCCGTTTGAGTCAGAAAAGCAGTTCTTTTTTTCTGGCTATGCTCATGTTTCTTGCTGTATTGCAGATGCTGGATAAAAGAGCATGCTTCTTGCGTTAAAACAGACTGTGTTTCATGGATGAGAACACAGGTCTGAATTTACATTCAGAAATGGAGTTAAACCAAATGCTCTGTGTCTTCCTACAAGCAAGAGTTCATTTCTGGTAAAGGCAGGTAATTTTCGGCTCATATGAATTTACACAGTTCCCAAACCCAACACGTTTTTCACTATTAACTAAAGAGCATCTATGTAAGAGATGCTGTGTTTTGTATCAGATTCAGAAGCAGAGTTGAACGAAATATGGTCCCTATGAGTTTGAAACAAAGTTCTTTTTTTCTGGCCATGCTCATGTTTCTTGCAGTATTGCTGATGCTGGAAAGAAGAGCATGCTTCTTGAGTTAAAACAGACTGTGTTTCATGGATGAGAACACTTTTCTGAATTTGCCTATAGAATCTGAGTTAAACTCCATGGTCTGTGTCTTCCTACATGCAAGAGTTCATTTCCGGTAAACCCAGTTATTTTTGGGCTCAAATGAATTTACACAGTTCACGAAACCAACACAATTTTCACTATGAACTAAAGAGCATCTATGTAAGAGATGATCTGGTTTGTGTCAGTTTCATAAGCAGAGTTGAACTAGATATTGTTCGTATGAGTAGGAGATACAGTTCTTTTATTCTGGGCATGCTCATGTTCCTTGATGTATTGCAGAAGCTGGAAAGAAGAGCATGCTTCTTGTGTTAAAACAGAGTGTGTTTCATGGATGAAAACACAGGTCTGAATTTCGCCTCAGACATGGAGTTAAACCAAATGCTCTGTGTCTTCCAACAAGCAAGAATTCATTTCTTGTAAACACAGTGAATTTTCGGCACAAAAGAATTTACACAGTTCACAAACCCAACAGGTTTTTCACTATTAACTAAAGAGCATCAATGTAAGACATGCTGTGGTTTGTATCAGTTTCATAAGCAGAGTGTACTAGATATGGTAGCTATGAGTAGGAAACACAGTTCTTTTTTCTGGCCATGCCCATTTTTCTTGCTGTATTGCAGATGCTGGAAAGAATAGTATGCTTCTTGCGTTAAAACAGACTGTGTTTCATGGATGAGAACACTTTTCTGAATTTCCCTATAGAATCTGAGTTAAACTCCATGGTCTGTGTCCTCCTACATGCAAGAGTTCATTTCCGGTAAACCCAGTTATTTTTCGGCTCAAATGAGTTTACACAGTTCATGAAACCAATATGATTTTCACTATGAAGTAAAGAGCATCTGTGTAAGAGATGATGTGTCTTGTATAAGTGTCATAAATAGAGTTGAACTAGATATGGTAAGTTTGAGTCAGAAAAGCAGTTCTTTTTTTCTGGGCATGCTCATGTTTCTTGCAGTATTGCAGATGCTGGAAAGAAGAGCATGCTTCTTGAGTTAAAACAGACTGTGTTTCATGGATGAGAACACTTTTCTGAATTTCCCTATAGAATCTGAGTTAAACTCCATGGTCTGTGTCTTCCTACATGCAAGAGATCATTTCCGGTAAACCCAGTTATTTTTGGGCTCAAATGAATTTACACAGTTCACGAAACCAACACAATTTTCACTATGAACTAAAGAGCATCTATGTTAGAGATGATCTGGTTTGTATCAGTTTCATAAGCAGAGTTGAACTAAATATTGTTCATATGAGTAGGAGATACAGTTCTTTTTTTCTGGGCATGCTCATGTTCCTTGATATATTGCAGAAGCTGGAAAGAAGAGCATGCTTCTTGCGTTAAAACAGAGTGTGTTTCATGGATGAAAACACAGGTCTGAATTTCGCCTCAGACATGGAGTTAAACCAAATGCTCTGTGTCTTCCTACAAGCAAGAGTTCATTTCTGGTAAAGGCAGGGAATTTTCGGCTCAAATGAATTTACACAGTTCACAAACCCAACAAGTTTATCACTATTAACTAAAGAGCGTCTATGTAAGAGATGCTGTGGTTTGTATCAGTTTCATAAGCAGAGTTGACCTAGATATGGTCCGTTTGAGTCAGAAACACAGTTCTTTTTTTCTGGCCATGCTCATGTTTCTTGCTGTATTGCAGATGCTGGTAAGAAGAGCATGCTTCTTGAGTTAAAACAGACTGTGTTTCATGGATGAGAACACAGGTCTGAATTTCCCTATAGTATCTGAGTTAAACTCCATGGTCTGTGTCCTCCTACATGCAAGAGTTCATTTCCGGTAAACCCAGTTATTTTTCGGCTCAAATGAATTTACACAGTTCACAAACCCCAACAAGTTTTTCACTATGAACTAAAGAGCATCTATGTAATTGATCCTGTGGTTTGTATCAGTTTCATTAGCAGAGTTGAAATAGATATGGTCCGTATGATTAGGAGACACAGTACTTTTTTTCTGGGCATGCTCATGTTCCTTGCTGTATTGCAGAAGCTGGAAAGAAGAGCATGCTTCTTGCGTTAAAACAGACTATGTTTCATGGATGAGAACACAGGTCTGAATTTACATTCAGAAATGGAGTTAAACCAAATACTCTGTGTCTTCCTACAAGCAAGAGTTCATTTCTGGTAAAGGCAGGTAATTTTCGGCTCATATGAATTTACACAGTTCCCAAACCCTACACGTTTTTCACTATTAACTAAAGAGCATCTATGTAAGAGATGCTGTGTTTTGTATCACATTCAGAAGCAGAGTTGAATGAAATATGGTCCCTATGAATTTGAAACAAAGTTCTTTTATTCTGGCCATGCTCATGTTTCTTGCAGTATTACAGATGCTGGAAAGAAGAGCATGCTTCTTGAGTTAAAAAAGACTGTGTTTCATGGATGAGAACACTTTTCTGAATTTCCCTATAGAATCTGAGTTAAACTCCATGGTCTGTGTCTTCCTACATGCAAGAGTTCATTTCCGGTAAACCCAGTTATTCTTGGGCTCAAATGAATTTACACAGTTCACGAAACCAACACAATTTTCACTATGAACTAAAGAGCATCTATGTAATTGATCCTGTGGTTTGTATCAGTTTCATTAGCAGAGTTGAAATAGATATGGTCCGTATGATTAGGAGACACAGTTCTTTTTTTCTGGGCAAGCTCATGTTCCTTGCTGTATTGCAGAAGCTGGAAAGAAGAGCATGCTTCCTGTGATAAAACAGAGTGTGTTTCATGGATGAGAACACTGTTCTGCATTTCCCTTCAGAAATGGAGTTAAACAAAATGCTCTGTGTCTTCTAACAAGAAAGAATTCATTTCTTGTAAACACAGAGAATTTTCAGCTCAAATGAATTTACACAGTTCACAAACCCAACAAGTTTATCACTATTAACTAAAGAGCATCAATGTAAGAGATGCTGTGGTTTGTATCAGTTTCATAAGCAGAGTGAACTAGATATGGTGCCTATGAGTATGAAACACAGTTCTTTTTTTCTAGCCATCCTCATATTTCTTGCTGTATTGCAGATGCTGGAAAGAAGAGCATGATTCTTGCGTTAAAACAGACTGTGTTTCATGGATGAGAACACTTTTCTGAATTTCCCTATAGAATCTGAGTTAAACTCCATGGTCTGTGTCCTCCTACATGCAAGAGTTCATTTCCGGTAAACCCAGTTATTTTTCGGTTCAAATGAGTTTACACAGTTCATGAAACCAATATGATTTTCACTATGAAGTAAAGAACATCTGTGTAAGAGATGATGTGTCTTGTATAAGTGTCATAAATAGAGTTGAACTAGATATGGTCCGTTTGAGTCAGAAAAGCAGTTCTTTTTTTCTGGGCATGCTCATGTTTCTTGCAGTATTGCAGATGCTGGAAAGAAGAGCATGCTTCTTGAGTTAAAACAGACTGTGTTTCATGGATGAGAACACTTTTCTGAATTTCCCTATAGAATCTGAGTTAAACTCCATGGTCTGTGTCTTCCTACATGCAAGAGATCATTTCCGGTAAACCCAGTTATTTTTGGGCTCAAATGAATTTACACAGTTCACGAAACCAACACAATTTTCACTATGAACTAAAGAGCATCTATGTTAGAGATGATCTGGTTTGTATCAGTTTCATAAGCAGAGTTGAACTAGATATTGTTCGTATGAGTAGGAGATACAGTTCTTTTTTTCTGGGCATGCTCATGTTCCTTGATGTATTGCAGAAGCTGGAAAGAAGAGCATGCTTCTTGCGTTAAAACAGAGTGTGTTTCATGGATGAAAACACAGGTCTGAATTTCGCCTCAGACATGGAGTTAAACCAAATGCTCTGTGTCTTCCTACAAGCAAGAGTTCATTTCTGGTAAAGGCAGGGAATTTTCGGCTCAAATGAATTTACACAGTTCACAAACCCAACAAGTTTATCACTATTAACTAAAGAGCGTCTATGTAAGAGATGCTGTGGTTTGTATCAGTTTCATAAGCAGAGTTGACCTAGATATGGTCCGTTTGAGTCAGAAACACAGTTCTTTTTTTCTGGCCATGCTCATGTTTCTGGCTGTATTGCAGATTCTGGAAAGAAGAGCATGCTTCTTGAGTTAAAACCGACTGTGTTTCATGGATGAGAACACAGGTCTGAATTTCCCTATAGAATCTGAGTTAAACTCCATGGTCTGTGTCTTCCTACATGCAAGAGTTCATTTCCGGTAATCCCAGTTATTTTGGGGCTCAAATGAATTTACACAGTTCACGAAACCAACAAAATTTTCATTATGAATTAAAGAGCATCTATGTAATTGATCCTGTGGTTTGTATCAGTTTCATTAGCAGAGTTGAACTAGATATGGTCCGTATGATTAGGAGACACAGTTCTTTTTTTCTGGGCATGCTCATGTTCCTTGCTGTATTGCAGAAGCTGGAAAGAAGAGCATGCTTCTTGCGTTAAAACGGAGTGTGTTTCATGGATGAGAACACTGGTCTGAATTTCCGATCAGAAATGGAGTTAAACCAAATGCTCTATGTCTTCCAACAAGCAAGAATTCATTTTTGTAAAGGCAGTGAATTTTCGGCTCCAATGAATTTACCCAGTTCAATAACCAAACCCGTTTTTCACTATTAACTAAAGAGCATCAATGTAAGAGATGCTGTGGTTTGTATCAGTTTCATGAGCAGAGTGAACTAGATATGGTACCTATGAGTAGGAAACAGTTCTTTTTTTCTAGCCATGCTCATGTTTCTTGCTGTATTGCAGATGCTGGAAAGAAGAGCATGCTTCCTGCGTTAAAACAGACTGTGTTTCATGGATGAGAACACTTTTCTGAATTTCCCTATAGAATCTGAGTTAAACTCCATGGTCTGTGTCCTCCTACATGCAAGAGTTCATGTCCGGTATACCCAGTTATTTTTCGGGTCAAATGAATTTACACATTTCACAAACCCAACAAGTTTATCACTATTACCTAAAGAGCATCAATGTAAGAGATGCTGTGGTTTGTATCAGTTTCATAAGCAGAGTGAACTAGATATGGTACCTATGAGTAGGAAACACAGTTCTTTTTTTCTAGCCATCCTCATGTTTCTTGCTGTATTGCAGATGCAGGAAAGAAGAGCATGATTCTTGCGTTAAAACAGACTGTGTTTCATGGATGAGAACACTTTTCTGAATTTCCCTATAGAATCTGAGTTAAACTCCATGGTCTGTGTCCTCCTACATGCAAGAGTTCATTTCCGGTAAACCCAGTTATTTTTCGGCTCAAATGAGTTTACACAGTTCATGAAACCAATATGATTTTCACTATGAAGTAAAGAGCATCTGTGTAAGAGTTGATGTGTCTTGTATAAGTGTCATAAATTGAGTTGGACTAGATATGGTCCGTTTGAGTCAGGAAAGCAGTTCTTTTTTCTGGCCATGCTCATGTTTCTTGCTGTATTGCAGATGCTGGAAAAAAGAGCATGCTTCTTGCGTTAAAACAGACTGTGTTTCATGGATGAGAACACAGGTCTGAATTTCCCCTCAGACATGGAGTTAAACCAAATGCTCTGTGTCTTCCTACAAGCAAGAGTTCATTTCTGGTAAAGGCAGGGAATTTTCGGCTCAAATGAATTTACACAGTTCACAAACCCAACAAGTTTATCACTATTAACTAAAGAGTGTCTATGTAAGAGATGCTGTGGTTTGTATCAGTTTCATAAGCAGAGTTGACCTAGATATGGTCCGTTTGAATCAGAAACACAGTTCTTTTTTTCTGGCCATGCACATGTTTCTTGCTGTAGTGCAGATGCTGGAAAGAGAGCATGCTTCTTGAGTTAAAACAGACTGTGTTTCATGGCTGAGAACACTTTTCTGAATTTCCCTATAGAATCTGAGTTAAACTCCATGGTCTGTGTCTTCCTACATGCAAGAGTTCATTTCCGGTAAACCCAGTTATTTTTGGGCTCAAATGAATTTACACAGTTCACGAAACCAACACAATTTTCACTATGAACTAAAGAGCATCTATGTAAGAGATGATCTGGTTTGTATCAGTTTCATAAGCAGAGTTGAACTAGATATTGTTCGTATGAGTAGGAGATACAGTTCTTTTATTCTGGGCATGCTCATGTTCCTTGATGTATTGCAGAAGCTGGAAAAAAGAGCATGCTTCTTGCGTTAATACAGAGTGTGTTTCATGGATGAAAACACAGGTCTGAATTTCGCCTCAGACATGGAGTTAAACCAAATGCTCTGTGTCTTCCTACAAGCAAGAGTTCATTTCTGGTAAAGGCAGGGAATTTTCGGCTCAAATGAATTTACACAGTTCACAAACCCAACAAGTTTATCACTATTAACTAAAGAGCGTCTATGTAAGAGATGCTGTGGTTTGTATCAGTTTCATAAGCAGAGTTGACCTAGAGATGGTCCGTTTGAGTCAGAAACAGAGTTCTTTTTTCTGGCCATGCTCATGTTTCTTGCTGTATTGCAGATGCTAGAAAGAAGAGCATGCTTCTTGAGTTAAAACAGACTGTGTTTCATGGATGAGAACACTTTTCTGAATTTCCCTATAGAATCTGAGTTAAACACCATGGTCTGTGTCCTCCTACATGCAAGAGTTCATTTCCGGTAAACCCAGTTATTTTTCGGCTCAAATGAGTTTACACAGTTCATGAAACCAATATGATTTTCACTATGAAGTAAAGAGCATCTGTGTAAGAGATGATGTGTCTTGTATAAGTGTCATAAATAGAGTTGAACTAGATATGGTCTGTTTGAGTCAGAAAAGCAGTTCTTTTTTTCTGGCTATGCTCATGTTTCTTGCTGTATTGCAGATGCAGGATAAAAGAGCATGCTTCTTGCGTTAAAACAGACTGTGTTTCATGGATGAGAACACAGGTCTGAATTTACATTCAGAAATGGAGTTAAACCAAATGCTCTGTGTCTTCCTACAAGCAAGAGTTCATTTCTGGTAAAGGCAGGTCATTTTCGGCTCATATGAATTTACACAGTTCCCAAACCCAACACGTTTTTCACTATTAACTAAAGAGCATCTATGTAAGAGATGCTGTGTTTTGTATCAGATTCAGAAGCAGAGTTGAACGAAATATGGTCCCTATGAGTTTGAAACAAAGTTCTTTTTTTCTAGCCATGCTCATGTTTCTTGCTGTATTGCAGATGCTGGAAAGAAGAGCATGCTTCCTGCGTTAAAACAGACTGTGTTTCATGGATGAGAACACTTTTCTGAATTTCCCTATAGAATCTGAGTTAAACTCCATGGTCTGTGTCCTCCTACATGCAAGAGTTCATGTCCGGTATACCCAGTTATTTTTCGGGTCAAATGAATTTACACATTTCACAAACCCAACAAGTTTATCACTATTACCTAAAGAGCATCAATGTAAGAGATGCTGTGGTTTGTATCAGTTTCATAAGCAGAGTGAACTAGATATGGTACCTATGAGTAGGAAACACAGTTCTTTTTTTCTAGCCATCCTCATGTTTCTTGCTGTATTGCAGATGCAGGAAAGAAGAGCATGATTCTTGCGTTAAAACAGACTGTGTTTCATGGATGAGAACACTTTTCTGAATTTCCCTATAGAATCTGAGTTAAACTCCATGGTCTGTGTCCTCCTACATGCAAGAGTTCATTTCCGGTAAACCCAGTTATTTTTCGGCTCAAATGAGTTTACACAGTTCATGAAACCAATATGATTTTCACTATGAAGTAAAGAGCATCTGTGTAAGAGTTGATGTGTCTTGTATAAGTGTCATAAATTGAGTTGAACTAGATATGGTCCGTTTGAGTCAGGAAAGCAGTTCTTTTTTCTGGCCATGCTCATGTTTCTTGCTGTATTGCAGATGCTGGAAAAAAGAGCATGCTTCTTGCGTTAAAACAGACTGTGTTTCATGGATGAGAACACAGGTCTGAATTTCCCCTCAGACATGGAGTTAAACCAAATGCTCTGTGTCTTCCTACAAGCAAGAGTTCATTTCTGGTAAAGGCAGGGAATTTTCGGCTCAAATGAATTTACACAGTTCACAAACCCAACAAGTTTATCACTATTAACTAAAGAGTGTCTATGTAAGAGATGCTGTGGTTTGTATCAGTTTCATAAGCAGAGTTGACCTAGATATGGTCCGTTTGAATCAGAAACACAGTTCTTTTTTTCTGGCCATGCACATGTTTCTTGCTGTAGTGCAGATGCTGGAAAGAGAGCATGCTTCTTGAGTTAAAACAGACTGTGTTTCATGGCTGAGAACACTTTTCTGAATTTCCCTATAGAATCTGAGTTAAACTCCATGGTCTGTGTCTTCCTACATGCAAGAGTTCATTTCCGGTAAACCCAGTTATTTTTGGGCTCAAATGAATTTACACAGTTCACGAAACCAACACAATTTTCACTATGAACTAAAGAGCATCTATGTAAGAGATGATCTGGTTTGTATCAGTTTCATAAGCAGAGTTGAACTAGATATTGTTCGTATGAGTAGGAGATACAGTTCTTTTATTCTGGGCATGCTCATGTTCCTTGATGTATTGCAGAAGCTGCAAAAAAGAGCATGCTTCTTGCGTTAATACAGAGTGTGTTTCATGGATGAAAACACAGGTCTGAATTTCGCCTCAGACATGGAGTTAAACCAAATGCTCTGTGTCTTCCTACAAGCAAGAGTTCATTTCTGGTAAAGGCAGGGAATTTTCGGCTCAAATGAATTTACACAGTTCACAAACCCAACAAGTTTATCACTATTAACTAAAGAGCGTCTATGTAAGAGATGCTGTGGTTTGTATCAGTTTCATAAGCAGAGTTGACCTAGAGATGGTCCGTTTGAGTCAGAAACAGAGTTCTTTTTTCTGGCCATGCTCATGTTTCTTGCTGTATTGCAGATGCTAGAAAGAAGAGCATGCTTCTTGAGTTAAAACAGACTGTGTTTCATGGATGAGAACACTTTTCTGAATTTCCCTATAGAATCTGAGTTAAACACCATGGTCTGTGTCCTCCTACATGCAAGAGTTCATTTCCGGTAAACCCAGTTATTTTTCGGCTCAAATGAGTTTACACAGTTCATGAAACCAATATGATTTTCACTATGAAGTAAAGAGCATCTGTGTAAGAGATGATGTGTCTTGTATAAGTGTCATAAATAGAGTTGAACTAGATATGGTCTGTTTGAGTCAGAAAAGCAGTTCTTTTTTTCTGGCTATGCTCATGTTTCTTGCTGTATTGCAGATGCAGGATAAAAGAGCATGCTTCTTGCGTTAAAACAGACTGTGTTTCATGGATGAGAACACAGGTCTGAATTTACATTCAGAAATGGAGTTAAACCAAATGCTCTGTGTCTTCCTACAAGCAAGAGTTCATTTCTGGTAAAGGCAGGTCATTTTCGGCTCATATGAATTTACACAGTTCCCAAACCCAACACGTTTTTCACTATTAACTAAAGAGCATCTATGTAAGAGATGCTGTGTTTTGTATCAGATTCAGAAGCAGAGTTGAACGAAATATGGTCCCTATGAGTTTGAAACAAAGTTCTTTTTTTCTAGCCATGCTCATGTTTCTTGCTGTATTGCAGATGCTGGAAAGAAGAGCATGCTTCTTGAGTTAAAACAGACTGTGTTTCATGGATGAGAACACTTTTCTGAATTTCCCTATAGAATCTGAGTTAAACTCCATTGTCTGTGTCTTCCTACATGCAAGAGTTCATTTCCAGTAAACCCAGTTATTTTTGGGCTCAAATGAATTTACACAGTTCACGAAACCAACACAATTTTCACTATGAACTAAAGAGCATCTATGTAATTGATCCTGTGGTTTGTATCAGTTTCATTAGCAGAGTTGAAATAGATATGGTCCGTATGATTAGGAGACACAGTTCTTTTTTTCTGGGCATGCTCATGTTCCTTGCTGTATTGCAGAAGCTGGAAAGAAGAGCATGTTTCCTGCGAAAAAACAGAGTGTGTTTCATGGATGAGAACACTGTTCTGCATTTCCCTTCAGAAATGGAGTTAAACAAAATGCTCTGTGTCTTCTAACAAGGAAGAATTCATTTCTTGTAAACACAGAGAATTTTCAGCTCAAATGAATTTACACAGTTCACAAACCCAACAAGTTTATCACTATTAACTAAAGAGCATGAATGTAAGAGATGCTGTGGTTTGTATCAGTTTCATAAGCAGAGTGAACTAGATATGGTACCTATGAGTATGAAACACAATTCTTTTTCTCTAGCCTTCCTCATGTTTCTTGCTGTATTGCAGATGCTGGAAAGAAGAGCATGATTCTTGCATTAAAACAGACTGTGTTTCATGGATGAGAACACTTTTCTGAATTTCCCTATAGAATCTGAGTTAAACTCCATGGTCTGTGTCCTCCTACATGCAAGAGTTCATTTCCGGTAAACCCAGTTATTTTTCGGCTCAAATGAGTTTACACAGTTCATGAAACCAATATGATTTTCACTATGAAGTAAAGAAGATCTGTGTAAGAGATGATGTGTCTTGTATAAGTGTCATAAATAGAGTTGAACTAGATATGGTCCATTTGAGTCAGAAAAGCAGTTCTTTTTTTCTGGCCATGCTCATGTTTCTTGCTGTATTGCAGATGCTGGAAAAAAGAGCATGCTTCTTGCGTTAAAACAGACTGTGTTTCATGGATGAGAACACAGGTCTGAATTTACATTCAGAAATGGAGTTAAACAAAATGCTCTGTGTCTTCCTATGTGCAAGAGTTCATCCCTGGTAAAGGCAGGTAATTTTCGGCTCATATGAATTTACACAGTTCCCAAACCCAACACGTTTTTCACTATTAACTAAAGAGCATCTATGTAAGAGATGCAGTGTTTTCTATCAGATTCAGAAGCAGAGTTGAATGAAATATGGTCCCTATGAGTTTGAAACACAGTTCTATTTTTGTGGCCATGCTCATGTTTCTTGCTGTATTGCGGATGCTGGAAAGAAGAGCACGCTTCTTGCATTAAAACAGACTGTGTTTCATTGATGAGAACACTTTTCTGAATTTCCCTATAGAATCTGAGTTAAACTCCATGGTCTGTGTCCTCCTACATGCAAGAGATCATTTCCGGTAAACCCAGTTATTTTTCGGCTCAAATGAGTTTACACAGTTCATGAAACCAATATGATTTTCACTGTGAAGTAAAGAGCATCTGTGTAAGAGATGATGTGACTTGTATAAGTGTCATAAATAGAGTTGAACTAGATATGGTCCGTTTGAGACAGAAAAGCAGTTCTTTTTTTCTGGCTATGCTCATGTTTCTTGCTGTATTGCAGATGCTGGAAAAAAGAGCATGCTTCTTGAGTTAAAACAGATTGTGTTTCATGGATGAGAACACTTTTCTGAATTTCCCTATAGAATCTGAGTTAAACTCCATGGTCTGTGTCCTCCTACATGCAAGAGTTCATTTCCGGGATACCCAGTTATTTTTCGGCTCAAATGAATTTACACAGTTCACAAACCCAACAAGTTTTTCACTATGAACTAAAGAGCTTCTATGTAATTGATCCTGTGGTTTGTATCAGTTTCATAAGCAGAGTTGAACTAGATATTGTTGGTATGATTAGGAGACACAGTTCTTTTTTTCTGGGCATGCTCTTGTTCCTTGCAATATTGCAGAAGCTTGAAACAAGAGCATGCTTCTCCCGTTAAAACGGAGTGTTTTTCATGGATGAGAACACTGGTCTGAATTTCCCTTCAGAAATGGAGGTAAACCAAACGCTCTGTGTCTTCCAACAAGCAAGAATTCATTTCTTGTAAACACAGTGAATTTTCGGCTCAAATGAATTTACACAGTTCACAAACCCAACAGGTTTTTAATATTAACTAAAGAGCATCAATGTAAGAGATGCTGTGGTTTGTATCAGTTTCATAAGCAGAGTGAACTAGATAAGGTACATATGAGAAGGAAACACAGTTCTTTTTTTCTAGCCATGCTCATGTTTCTTGCTGTATTGCAGAAGGTGGAAAGAAGAGCATGCTTCTTCCATTAAAACGGAGTGTGTTTCATGGATGAGAACACTGGTCTGAATTTCCGATCAGAAATGGAGTTAAACGAAATGCTCTATGTCTTCCAACAAGCAAGAATTCATTTCTTGTAAAGGCAGTGAATTTTCGGCTCCAATGAATTTACCCAGTTCAATAACCCAACACGTTTTTCACTATTAACTAAAGAGCATCAATGTAAGAGATGCTGTGGTTTGTATCAGTTTCATGAGCAGAGTGAACTAGATATGGTACCTATGAGTAGGAAACAGTTCTTTTTTTCTAGCCATGCTCATGTTTCTTGCTGTATTGCAGATGCTGGAAAGAAGAGCATGTTTCCTGCGTTAAAACAGACTGTGTTTCATGGATGAGAACACTTTTCTGAATTTCCCTATAGAATCTGAGTTAAACTCCATGGTCTGTGTCCTCCTACATGCAAGAGTTCATGTCCGGTATACCCAGTTATTTTTCGGGTCAAATGAATTTACACATTTCACAAACCCAACAAGTTTATCACTATTAACTAAAGAGCATCAATGTAAGAGATGCTGTGGTTTGTATCAGTTTCATAAGCAGAGTGAACTAGATATGGTACCAATGAGTAGGAAACACAGTTCTTTTTTTCTAGCCATCCTCATGTTTCTTGCTGTATTGCAGATGCAGGAAAGAAGAGCATGATTCTTGCGTTAAAACAGACTGTGTTTCATGGATGAGAACACTTTTCTGAATTTCCCTATAGAATCTGAGTTAAACTCCATGGTCTGTGTCCTCCTACATGCAAGAGTTCATTTCCGGTAAACCCAGTTATTTTTCGGCTCAAATGAGTTTACACAGTTCATGAAACCAATATGATTTTCACTATGAAGTAAAGAGCATCTGTGTAAGAGTTGATGTGTCTTGTATAAGTGTCATAAATTGAGTTGAACTAGATATGGTCCGTTTGAGTCAGAAAAGCAGTTCTTTTTTCTGGCCATGCTCATGTTTCTTGCTGTATTGCAGATGCTGGAAAAAAGAGCATGCTTCTTGCGTTAAAACAGACTGTGTTTCATGGATGAGAACACAGGTCTGAATTTCCCCTCAGACATGGAGTTAAACCAAATGCTCTGTGTCTTCCTACAAGCAAGAGTTCATTTCTGGTAAAGGCAGGGAATTTTCGGCTCAAATGAATTTACACAGTTCACAAACCCAACAAGTTTATCACTATTAACTAAAGAGTGTCTATGTAAGAGATGCTGTGGTTTGTATCAGTTTCATAAGCAGAGTTGACCTAGATATGGTCCGTTTGAATCAGAAAAACAGTTCTTTTTTTCTGGCCATGCACATGTTTCTTGCTGTAGTGCAGATGCTGGAAAGAAGAGCATGCGTCTTGAGTTAAAACAGACTGTGTTTCATGGCTGAGAACACTTTTCTGAATTTCCCTATAGAATCTGAGTTAAACTCCATGGTCTGTGTCTTCCTACAAGCAAGAGTTCATTTCTGGTAAAGGCAGGAATTTTCGGCTCAAATGAATTTACACATTTCACAAACCCAACAAGTTTATCACTATTAACTAAAGAGCATCTATGTAAGAGATGATGTGGTTTGTATCAGTTTCGTAAGCAGAGTTGAACTAGATATTTTTCGTATGAGTAGGAGATACAGTTCTTTTTTTTGGGGAATGCTCATGTTCCTTGCTGTATTGCAGAAGGTGGAAAGAAGAGCATGCTTCTTCCGTTAAAACGGAGTGTGTTTCATGGATGAGAACACTGGTCTGAATTTCCGATCAGAAATGGAGTTAAACCAAATGCTCTATGTCTTCCAACAAGCAAGAATTCATTTCTTGTAAAGGCAGTGAATTTTCGGCTCCAATGAATTTACCCAGTTCAATAACCAAACCCGTTTTTCACTATTAACTAAAGAGCATCAATGTAAGAGATGCTGTGGTTTGTATCAGTTTCATGAGCAGAGTGAACTAGATATGGTACCTATGAGTAGGAAACACAGTTCTTTTTTTCTAGCGATGCTCATGTTTCTTGCTGTATTGCAGATGCTGGAAAGAAGAGCATGCTTCCTGCGTTAAAACAGACTGTGTTTCATGGATGAGAACACTTTTCTGAATTTCCCTATAGAATCTTAGTTAAACTCCATGGTCTGTGTCCTCCTACATGCAAGAGTTCATTTCCGGTATACCCAGTTATTTTTCGGCTCAAATGAATTTACACAGTTCACAAACCCAACAAGATTTTCACTATGAACTAAAGAGCATCTATGTAATTGATCCTGTGGTTTGTATCAGTTTCATAAGCAGAGTTGAACTAGATATTGTTGGTATGAGTAGGAGACACAGTTCTTTTTTTCTGGGCATGCTCTTGTTCCTTGCAATATTGCAGAAGCTTGAAACAAGAGCATGCTTCTCCCGTTAAAACGGAGTGTGTTTCATGGATGAGAACACTGGTCTGAATTTCCCTTCAGAAATGGAGTTAAACCAAACGCTCTGTGTCTTCCAACAAGCAAGAATTCATTTCTTGTAAACACAGTGAATTTTCGGCTCAAATGAATTTACACAGTTCAAAAACACAACAGGTTTTTACTATTAACTAAAGAGCATCAATGTAAGAGATGCTGTGGTTTGTATCAGTTTCATAATTAGAGTGAACTAGATAAGGTACCTATGAGTAGGAAACACAGTTCTTTTTTTCTGGCCATGCTCATGTTTCTTTCTGTATTGCAGATGCTGGAAAGAAGAGCATGATTCTTGCATTAAAACAGACTGGGTTTCATGGATGAGAACACTTTTCTGAATTTCCCTATAGAATCTGAGTTAAACTCCATTGTCTATGTCCTCCTACATGCAAGAGTGCATTACTGGTAAACCCAGTTATTTTTGGGCTTCAATGAATTTACACTGTTAACGAAACCTACACAATTTTCACTATTAACTAAAGAGCATCTATGTAAGGGATGCTGTGGTTTGTATCAGTTTCATAAGCATAGTAGAACTAGATATGGTCTGTACGAGTAGGCAACACAGTTTTTTTTTTCTGGCCATGCTCATGTTTCTTGCTGTATTGCAGAAGCTGGGACGAAGAGCATGCTTCTTGCGTTAAAACCGAGTGTGTTTCATGGATGAGAACACAGGTCTGAATTTCCCTTCAGAAATGGAGTTAAACCAAATGCTCTGTGTCTTCCTACAAGCAAGAGTACATTTCTGCTAAACGCAGTGAATTTTCGGCTCAAATGAATTTACACAGTTCACAAACCAAACAGGTTTATCACTATTAACTAAAGAGCATCTATGTAAGTGATGCTGTCTTTTGTATCAGTTTCATAAGCAGAGTGGAACTAAATATAGTCCCTATGAGTAGGAAACACAGTTTTTTTTTTCTGGCCATGCTCATATTCCTTGCTGTATTGCAGAAGCTGGAAAGAAGAGCATGCTTCTTTCGTTAATACAGAGTGTGTTTCATGGATGAGAACACTGCTCTGAATTTCCCTTCGGAAATGGAGTTAAACGCCATGCTCTGTGTCTTCCTATAAGCAAGAGTTCATTTCTGGTAAAGGCAGGGATTTTTCGGCTCAAATGAATTTACACAGTTCACAAACCCAACACGATTTTCACTATTAACTAAAGAGCATCTATGTAAGGGATGCTGTGGTTTGTATCAGTTTCATAAGCATAGTAGAACTAGATATGGTCCGTATGAGTAGGAAACAAAGTCCTTTTTTTCTGGCCATGCTCATGTTTCTTGCTGTATTGCAGATGCTAGAAAGAAGAGCATGCTTCTTGCATTAAAACAGACTGTGTTTCATTTATGAGAACACTTTTCTGAATTTCCCTTTAGAATCAGAGTTAAACGCCATGCTCTGGGTCTTCCTACAAGAAAGAGTTCATTTCTGGTAAACCCAGTTATTTTTCGGCTAAAATGAATTTACACAGTTCACGAACCCTATAGTATTTAGACTATTAACTAAAGAGCATCTATGTAAGAAATGATGTGGTTTGTATCAGTTTCGTAAGCAGAGTTGAACTTGATATGGTCCGTATGAGTAGGAAACACAGTTCTTTTTTTCTGGGCATGCTCATGTTCCTTGCTGTATTGCAGACGCTGGAAAGAAGAGCATGCTTCTTCCGTAAAAAAAGGAGTGTGTTTCATTGATGGGAACACTGGTCTGAATTTCCCTTCAGAAACTGAGTTTAAATAAAGGCTCTGTGTCTTCCTACAAGCAAGAGTTCTTTATTGGTAAAAGCAGTGAATTTTCGTCTCCAATGAATTTACACAGTTCACAAACCCAACAAGTATATCACTATAAACTAAAGAGCGTCTATGTAATAGATGCTGTGGTTTTTATCAGTTTAATAAGCAGAGTTGAACTAGATATGGCCCGTTTGAGTCAGCAACACCGTTCTTTCTTTCTGGCCATGCTCATGTTTCTTGCTGTTTTGCAGATGCTGGAAAGAAGGGCATGCTTCCTGTTTTAAAACAGCCTGTGTTTCATGGATGAGAACACTCTTCTGAATTTCTCTTCAGAAATGGAGTTAAATCAAATGCTCTGTGTCTTCCTACAAGCAAGAGTTCATTTCTGGTAAACCAGGGAGTTTTCGGCTCACATTAATTTACACAGTTCATGAAACCAACACGATTTTCACTATTAACTAAAGAGCATCTATGTAAGAGATGATGTGGTTTGTATCAGTTTCATAAGCAGAGTTGAACTAGATATTGTTCGTATGAGTAGGAGATACAGTTCTTTTTTTCTGGGCATGCTCATGTTCCTTGCTGTATTGCAGAAGCTGGAACAAAGGGCATGCTTCTTGCGTTAAAACAGAGTGTGTTTCATGGATGAGAACACAGGTCTGTATTTCCCTTCAGAAATGGAGTTAAACCAAATGCTCTGTGTCTTCCTACAAGCAAGAGTTAATTTCTGGTAAACGCAGTGAATTTTCGGCTCAAATGAATTTACACAGTTCACAAACCCAACAGGTTTATCACTATTAACTAAAGAGCATCTATGTAAGAGATGCTGTGGTTTGTATCAGTTTCATAAGCAGAGTTGAACTACATATGGTCCGTTTGAGTCAGAAACACAGTTCTTTTTTTCTGGCCATGCTCATGTTTCTTGCTGTATTGCAGATGATCAAAAGAAGAGCATGCTTCTTGCATTAAAACAGACTGTGTTTCATTTACGAGAACACTTTTCTGAATTTCCCTTTAGAATCAGAGTTAAACGCCATGCTCTCTGTCTTCCTACATGCAAGAGTTCATTTCCGGTAAACCCAGTTATTTTTCGGCTCAAATAAATTTGCACAGTTCAGAAACCGAACAGGTTTATCATTATTAACTAAAGAGCGTCTATGTAAGAGTGGCTGAGGTTTGTATCAGTTTCATAAGCAGAGTTGAACTAGATATGGTCCGTTTGAGTCAGAAACACTGTTCTTTTTTTCTGGCCATGATCATGTTTCTTGCTGTATTGCAGATGCTGGAAAGAAGAGCATGCTTCTTGCGTTAAAACAGAGTGTGTTTCATGGATGAGAACACAGGTTGAATTTCCCTTCAGAAATGGAGTTAAACCAAATGCTCTGTGTCTTCCTACAAGCAAGAGTTCATTTCTGGTAAACGCAGTGAATTTTCGGCTCAATTGAATTTACACAGTTCACAAACCCAACAGGTTTATCACTATTTAGTAAAGAGCATCTATGTAAGAGATGCTGTGGTTTGTATCAGTTTCATAAGCAGAGTTGAACTAGATATGGTCCGTTTGAGTCAGAACCACAGTTCTTCTTTTCTAGCCATGCTCATGTTTCTTGCTGTATTGCAGATGGTCGAAAGAAGAGCATGCTTCTTGCGTTAAAATAGACTGTGTTTCATGGATGAGAACACTTTACTGAATTTCCCTTTAGAATCGGAGTTTAACGCTATGCTCTCTGTCTTCCTACAAGCAAGAGTTCATTGCCAGTTATCTCAGTTATTTTTGGGCTCTAATGAATTTACACAGTTCACGAAACCAACACGATTTTCACTATTAACTAAAGAGCATCTATGTAAGAGATGATCTGGTTTGTATCAGTTTCATAAGCAGAGTTGAACTAGATATTGTTCGTATGAGTAGGAGATACAGTTCTTTTTTTCTGGGCATGCTCATGTTCCTAGCTGTATTGCAGAAGCTGGAAAGAAGAGCATGCTTCTTCCGTTAAAAAGGAGTGTGTTTCATGGATGGGAACACTGGTCTGAATTTCCCTTCAGAAACTGAGTTTACGCAAAGGCTCTGTGTCTTCCTACAAGCAAGAGTTCTTTATTTGTAAAAGCAGTGAATTTTCGTCTCCAATGAATTTAAACAGTTCACAAACCCAACAAGTTTACCACTATAAACTAAAGAGCGTCTATGTAATAGATGCTGTGGTTTGTATCAGTTTCATAAGCAGAGTTGAACTAGATATGGTCCGTTTTAGTCAGAAACACCGTTCTTTTTTTCTGGCCATGCTCATGTTTCTTGCTGTATTGCAGATGCTGGAAAGAAGAACATGCTTCTTGCGTTAAAAAAGAGTGTGTTTCATGGATGAGAACACAGGTCTGAATTTCCCTTCAGAAATGGAGTTAATCCAAATGCTCTGTGTCTTCCTACAAGCAAGAGTTCATTTCTGGTAAACCCAGTGAATTTTCGGCTCAAATGAATTTACACAGTTCACGAACCCAACAGGTTTATCACTATTAACTAAAGAGCATCTATGTAAGAGATGCTGTGGTTTGTATCAGTTTCATAAGCAGAGTTGAACGAGATATGGTCCGTTTGAGTCAGAAACACAGTTCTTTTTTTCTGGCCATGCTCATGTTTCTTGCTGTATTGCAGATGCTCGAAAGAAGAGCATGCTTCTTGCGGAAAAATAGACGGTGTTTCATGGATGAGAACACTTTTCTGAATTTCCCTTTAGAATCGGAGTTTAACGCCATGCTCTCTGTCTTCCTACAAGCAAGAGTTCATTGCCAGTAAACCCAGTTATTTTTGGGCTCTAATGAATTTACACAGTTCACGAAACCAAACACGATTTTCACTATTAACTAAAGAGCATCTATGTAAGAGATGATCTGGTTTGTATCAGTTTCATAAGCAGAGTTGAACTAGATATTGTTCGTATGAGTAGGAGATACAGTTCTTTTTTTCTGGGCATGCTCATGTTCCTAGCTGTATTGCAGAAGCTGGAAAGAAGAGCATGCTTCTGGCGTTAATACAGAGTGTGTTTCATGGATAAGAACACTGCTCTGAATTTCCCATCAGAAATGGAATTAAACGCCATGCTCTGTGTCTTCCTATAAGCAAGAGTTCATTTCAGGTAGAGGCAGGGATTTTTTGGCTCAAATGAATTTAAACAGTTCACAAACCCAACACGTTTTTCACTATTAACTAAAGAGCATCTATGTAAGGGATGCTGTGGTTTGTATCAGTTTCATAAGTATAGTAGAACTAGATATGGTCCGTATGAGTAGGAAACAAAGTCCTTTTTCTCTGGGCATGCTCATGTTCCTTGCTGTATTGCAGACGCTGAAAAGAAGAGCATGCTTCTTCCGTTAAAAAGGAGTGTGTTTCATGGATGGGAACACTGGTCTGAATTTCCCTTCAGAAACTGAGTTTACGCAAAGGCTCTGTGTCTTCCTACAAGCAAGAGTTCTTTATTTGTAAAAGCAGTGAATTTCCGTCTCCAATGAATATAAACAGTTCACAAACCCAACAAGTTTACCACTATAAACTAAAGAGCGTCTATGTTATAGATGCTGTGGTTTGTATCAGTTTCATAAGCAGAGTTGAACTAGATATGGTCCGTTTTAGTCAGAAACACCGTTCTTTTTTTCTGGCCATGCTCATGTTTCTTGCTGTATTGCAGATGCTGGAAAGAAGAACATGCTTCTTGCGTTAAAAAAGAGTGTGTTTCATGGATGAGAACACAGGTCTGAATTTCCCTTCAGAAATGGAGTTAATCCAAATGCTCTGTGTCTTCCTACAAGCAAGAGTTCATTTCTGGTAAACCCAGTGAATTTTCGGCTCAAATGAATTTACACAGTTCACAAACCCAACAGGTTTATCACTATTAACTAAAGAGCATCTATGTAAGAGATGCTGTGGTTTGTATCAGTTTCATAAGCAGAGTTGAACGAGATATGGTCCGTTTGAGTCAGAAACACAGTTCTTTTTTTCTGGCCATGCTCATGTTTCTTGCTGTATTGCAGATGCTCGAAAGAAGAGCATGCTTCTTGCGGTAAAATAGACGGTGTTTCATGGATGAGAACACTTTTCTGAATTTCCCTTTAGAATCGGAGTTTAACGCCATGCTCTCTGTCTTCCTACAAGCAAGAGTTCATTGCCAGTAAACCCAGTTATTTTTGGGCTCTAATGAATTTACACAGTTCACGAAACCAACACGATTTTCACTATTAACTAAAGAGCATCTATGTAAGAGATGATCTGGTTTGTATCAGTTTCATAAGCAGAGTTGAACTAGATATTGTTCGTATGAGTAGAAGATACAGTTCTTTTTTTCTGGGCATGCTCATGTTCCTAGCTGTATTGCAGAAGCTGGAAAGAAGAGCATGCTTCTGGCGTTAATACAGAGTGTGTTTCATGGATAAGAACACTGCTCTGAATTTCCCCTCAGAAATGGAATTAAACGCCATGCTCTGTGTCTTCCTATAAGCAAGAGTTCATTTCAGGTAAAGGCAGGGATTTTTCGGCTCAAATGAATTTACACAGTTCACAAACCCAACACGTTTTTCACTATTAACTAAAGAAAATCTATGTAAGCGATGCTGTGGTTTGTATCAGTTTCATAAGTATAGTAGAACTAGATATGGTCCGTATGAGTAGGAAACAAAGTCCTTTTTTTCTGGCCATGCTCATGTTTCTTGCTGTATTGCAGATGCTGGAAAGAAGAGCATTCTTCTTGCATTAAAACAGACTGTGTTTCATTTATGAGAACACTTTTCTGGATTGCCCTTTAATATCAGAGTTAAACGCCATGCTCTGTTTCTTCCTACAAGAAAGAGTTCATTTCCGGTAAACCCAGTTATTTTTCGGCTAAAATGAATTTACAAAGTTCACGAACCCTATAGTATTTAGACTATTAACTAAAGAGCATCTATGTAAGAAATGATGTGGTTTGTATCAGTTTCATAAGCAGAGTTGAACTAGATATGGTCTGTTTGAGTAGGAAACACAGTTCTTTTTTTCTGGGCATGCTCATGTTCCTTGCTGTATTGCAGACGCTGGAAAGAAGAGCATGCTTCTTCCGTTAAAAAGGAGTGTGTTTCATGGATGAGAATACTGGTGTGAATTTCCCTTCAGAAACTGAGTTTAAGCAAAGGCTCTGTGTCTTTCTACATGCAAGAGTACTTTATTGGTAAAAGCAGTGAATTTTCGGCTCCAATGAAATTACACAGTTCACAAACCCAACAAGTTTATCACTATAAACTAAAGAGCGTCTATGTAATAGATGCTGTGGTTTGTATCAGTTTCATAAGCAGAGTTGAACTAGATATGGTCCGTTTTAGTCAGAAACACCGTTCTTTTTTTCTGGCAATGCTCATTTTTCTTGCTGTATTGCAGATGCTGGAAAGAAGGGCATGCTTCTTGCGTTAAAACAGCCAGTGTTTCATGGATGAGAACACTCTTCTGGATTTCCCTTCAGAAACGGAGTTAAACCAAATGCTCTGTGTCTTCCTACAAGCAAGAGTTCATTTCTGGTAAACCAGGGAATTTTTGGCTCAAATGAATTTACAGAGTTCACAAACCGAACACGTTTTTCACTATTAACTAAAGAGCATCTATGTAAGGGATGCTGTGGTTTGTATCAGTTTCATAAGCATAGTAGAACTAGATATGGTCCGTATGAGTAGGAAACAAAGTCCTTTTTTCTGGCCATGCTCATGTTTCTTGCTGTATTGCAGATGCTGGAAAGAAGAGCATGCTTCTTGCATTAAAACAGACTGTGTTTCATTTACGAGAACACTTTTCTGAATTTCCCTTTAGAATCAGAGTTAAACGCCATGCTCTGTGTCTTCCTACAAGAAAGAGTTCATTTCCGGTAAACCCAGTTATTTTTCGGCTAAAATGAATTTACAAAGTTCACGAACCCTATAGTATTTAGACTATTAACTAAAGAGCATCTATGTAAGAAATGATGTGGTTTGTATCAGTTTCATAAGCAGAGTTGAACTAGATATGGTCCGTATGAGTAGGAAACACAGTCCTTTTTCTCTGGGCATGCTCATATTCCTTGCTGTATTGCAGACGCTGGAAAGAAGAGCATGCTTCTTCCGTTAAAAAGGAGTGTGTTTCATGGATGGGAACACTGGTCTGAATTTCCCTTCAGAAACTCAGTTTATGCAAAGGCTCTGTGTCTTCCTACAAGCAAGAGTTCTTTATTTGTAAAAGCAGTGAATTTTCGTCTCCAATGAATTTAAACAGTTCACAAACCCAACAAGTTTACCACTATAAACTAAAGAGCGTCTATGTAATAGATGCTGTGGTTTGTATCAGTTTCATAAGCAGAGTTGAACTAGATATGGTCCGTTTTAGTCAGAAACACCGTTCTTTTTTTCTGGCCATGCTCATGTTTCTTGCTGTATTGCAGATGCTGGAAAGAAGAGCATGCTTCTTGCGTTAAAACAGAGTGTGTTTCATGGATGAGAACACAGGTCTGAATTTCCCTTCAGAAATGGTGTTAAACCAAATGCTCTGTGTCTTCCTGCAATCAAGAGTTCATTTCCGATAAACCCAGAGATTTTTTGGCTCAGATGAATTTACACAGTTCACGAATACAACACGATTTTCACCATTAACTAAAGAGCATCTATGTAAGAGATGATCTGGTTTGTATCAGTTTCATAAGCAGAGTTGAACTAGATATTGTTCATATGAGTAGGACATATAGTTCTTTTTTTCTGGGCATGCTCATGTTCCTTGCTGTATTGCAGAACCTGGAACGAACAGCATGCTTCTTGTGTTAAAACAGAGTGTGTTTCATGGATGAGAACACTTTTCTGAATTTCCCTATAGAATCTGAGTTAAACTCCATGGTCTGTGTCTTCCAAGATGCAAGAGTTCATTTCCGGTAAACCCAGGTATTTTTGGGGTCAAATGAATCAGTTTCATAAGCAGAGTTGAACTAGATATTGTTCGTATGAGTAGGAGATACAGTTCTTTTTTTTTCTTGGAATGCTCATATTCCTTGCTGTATTGCAGATGCTGGAAATTAGAGCATGCTTCTTGCGTTAAAACAGACTGTGTTTCGTGGATGAGAACACTCTTCTGTATTTCCTTTCAGAAATGTAGTTAAACCAAATGCTCTGTGTCTTCCTACAAGCAAGAGTTCATTTCTGGAAAATGCAGGGAATTTTCGGCTCATATGAATTTGCACAGTTCACAAACCGAACACGTTTTCCACTATTAATTAAAGAGCATCTATGTAAGAGATGATGTGGCTTGTATCAGTTTCATAAGCAGAGTTCAACTAGATATGGTCCCTATGAGTAGGAAACACAGTTCTTTTTTTTTGGACATGCTCATGTTTCTTCCTGTATTAGGGACTCTCAAAAGAAGAGCTTGCTTCTTGCATTAAAACAGAGTGTGTTTCATGGATGAGAATACTGCTCTGAATTTCCCTTCAGAAACAGAGTTAAAGCCCAGGATCTGTGTCTTCCTACAAGCAAGAGTTCATTTCTGGTAAACCAAGTGAAATTTTGGCTCAAATGATTTTACACAGTTCAGGAATCCAAGGAGAATCTCACTATTAAGTATAGAGTATTTATGTAAGTGGAGCTGTGGTTTGTATCAGTTTCATAAGCAGAGTTGAACTACGTGTGGTCCCTATGAGTAGGAACCACAGTTTCTTTTTCTGGCCATTCTCATGGTTCTTGCTGTATTAGAGAGGCTCAAAAGAAGAGCTTGGTTCTTGCGTTAAAACAGAGTGTGTTTCATGGATGAGAACACAGCTGTGAATGTCCATTCAGCAATGGAGTTAAAACACAGGATCTGTGTCTTCCTACAAGCAAGAGTTCATTTCTGGTAAACCAAGTGAATTTTGAGCTCAAATGATTTTACACAGTTCCTGAACCCAACGGAATTCTCACTATTAACTAAAGAGCACTTATGTAAGTGGAGCTGTGGTTAGTATAAGTTTCAAAAGTAGAGTTGAACTACATATGGTCCGTATGAGTAGGAAACACAGTTCTTTTTTTCTGGGCATGCTCATTGTTCTTGCTGTATTAGAGATGCTCGAAAGAAGAGCATGCTTCTAGCATTAAAACAGAGTGTGTTTCATGGATGAGAACTCTGCTCTGAATTTCCCTTCAGAAACGGAGTTGAAGCCCAAGATCTGTATCTTCCTACAAGCAAGAGTTCATTTCTGGTAAACCAAGGGAATTTGGAGCTCAAATGATTTTACACAGTTCACGAACCCAACGCGATTCTCACAATTAACTAAAGAGCATTTATGTAAGTGGAGCTGTGGTTAGTATCAGTTTCATAAGCAGATTTGAACTACATATGGTCCCTATGAGTAGGAAACACAGTACTTTTTTTCTGGGCATGTTCATGGTTCTTGCTGTATTAGAGATGCTTGAAAGAAGAACATGCTTCTTCGTTACAACAGAGTGTGTTCCATAGATGAGAACACTGGTCTTATTTTCCATTCAGAAACGGAGTTAAAACAAAGAATCTGTGTCTTCCTACAAGCAAGAGTTCATTTCTGGTAAACCAAGTGAATTTTGGGCTCAAATATTTTACATAGTTCACGAACCCAACGCCAATCTCACCAGTAAATAAACAGCATATATGTAATTGGAGCTGTGTTTTGTATCAATTTCATAAGCAGACTTGAACTACATATGGTCTGTATGAGCAGGAAACACAGTTCTTTTACTCTGGACATACTCATGGTTAATGCTGTATTGGAGATCCTGGAAAGAAGAGCTTGCTTCTTGAGTTAAAACAGAGTGTTTTCCATGGAAGAGAACACTGCTCTGAATTTCCCTTCAGAAACGGAGTTATTCCACAGGATCTGTGTCTTGCTACAAGCAAGAGTTCATTTCTGGAAAACCATGTGAATTTTGGGCTCAAATGATTTTACACAGTTCAAGAATCCAACGCGATTTTCACAATTAACTAAAGAGAATTTTTGCAAGTGGAGTTGTGGTTTGTATCAGTTTCATAAATAGAGTTGAACTACATGTGGTCCGTATGAGTAGGAAATACAGTTCTTTTTTTCTGGGCATGCTCATGGTTCCTTCTGTATTAGAGATGCCGGAAAGAAGAGCTTGCTTCTTGCGTTAAAACAGAGTGTGTTCCAGGGATGAGAACACTGGTCTTATTTTCCCTTGAGAAACGGAGTTAAACCACAGGATCTGTGTCTTCCTACAAGCAAGAGTTCATTTCTGGTAAACCAAGTGATTTTTGGGCTCAAATGATTTTACACAGTTCCCGAACTCAACGCGATTCTTACTATTAACTAAAGAGCACTTATGTAAGTGGAGCTGTGGTTAGTATACGTTTCGTAAGTAGAGTTGAACTACATATGGTCCGTATGAGTAGGAAACACAGCTCTTTTTTTCTGGGCATGCTCATGGTTCTTGCTGTATTAGAGTCGCTCGAAAGAAGAGCATGCTTCTAGCATTAAAACAGAGTGTGTTTCATGGATGAGAACTCTGCTCTGAATTTCCCTTCAGATACGGAGTTGAAGCCCAAGATCTGTGTCTTCCTACAAGCCATAGTTCATTTCTGGTAAACCAAATGAATTTTGGACTCTAATGATTTTGCACAGTTCCCGAACCCAAGGCAAATCTCACTATTAACTAAAGAGCATTTATGTAAGTGGAGCTGTGGTTAGTATCAGTTCCATAATTAGAATTGAACTACATATGGTCCAAATGAGTAGGAAACACAGGTCTTTTTTTCTGGGCATGCTCATGGTTCTTGCTGTATTAGAGACACTCGAAAGAAGAGCATGCTTCTAGCATTAAAACAGAGTGTGTTTCATGGATGAGAACACTGCTCTGAATTTCCCTTCAGAAACGGAGTTGAAGCCCAAGATCTGTGTCTTCCTACAGCAAGAGTTCATTTCTCATAAACCAAGTGAATTTTGGGTTCAAATGATTTTACACAGTTCCCGAATCCAACGCGATTCTCACTATTAACTAAAGAGCATTTTTGTAAGTGGAGCTGTGGTTTGTACCAGTTTCATAAGTAAAGTTGAACTACATATGGTCCATATGAGTAGGAAATACAGTTCTTTTTTTCTGGGCATTCACATGGTTCTTGCTCTATTAGAGACCCTCGAAAGAAGAGCTTGCTTCTTGCGTTAAAACAGAGTGTGTTTCAAGGATGAGAACACTGCTCTGAATATCCATTCAGAAACGGAGTTAATCCACAGGATCTGTGTCTTCCTACAAGCAAGAGTTCATTTCTGGAAAACTATGTGAATTTGGGTATCAAAAGATTTTACACAGTTCACGAATCCGACGCAAATCTCACTATTAACTAAAGAGCATTTATGTAAGTGGAGCTGTGGTTTGTATCAGTTTCATAAGCACAGTTGAACTACGTGTGGTCCGTATGAGTAGGAAATACAGTTCTTTTTTTCTCGGCATGCTCATGGTTCTTGCTGTATTAGAAACGCTTGAAAGAAGAGCTTGCTTCTTGCGTTAAAACAGAGTGTATTTCAAGGATGGGAACACTGGTCTGAATTTCCCTTCAGAAACGGAGTTAATCCACAGGATATGTGTCTTCCTACAAGCAAGAGTTCATTTCTGGTAAACCAAGTGAATTTTGGGCTCAAATGATTTTAAACAGTTCAGGAACCCAACGCAATTCTCACAATTAACTAAAGAGCATTTATGTAAGTAGAGCTGTGTTTTTTATCACTTTCATAAGTAAAGTTGAACTACATATGGTCCGTATGAGTAGGAAATACAGTTCTTTTTTTCTGGGCATTCACATGGTTCTTGCTCTATTAGAGACCCTCGAAAGAAGAGCTTGCTTCTTGCGTTAAAACAGAGTGTGTTCCATGGATGAGAACACTGCTTTGAATTTCGCTTCAGAAACGGAGTTAATCCACAGGATCTGTGTCTTCCTACAAGCAAGAGTTCATTTCTGGTAAACCAAGTGAATTTTGGGCTCAAATGATTTTACACAGTTTCCGAACCCAACGTGATTCTCACTATTAACTCAAGAGCATTCATGTAAGTGGAGCTGTGGTTTGTATCAGTTTCATGAGCAGAGTTAAACTACATGTGGTCCGTATGAGTAGGAAACACAGTTCTTTTTTTCTGGGCATGCTCATGTTTCTTGCTGTAATAGAGATGCTCGAAAGAAGAGCATGCTTCTTGCACTAAAACAGAGTGTGTTTAATGAATGAGAATACTGCTCTGAATTTCCCTTCAGAAAATGAGTTAAAGCCCAGGATCTGTGTCTTCCTACAAGCAAGAGTTCATTTCTGGTAAACCAAGTGAATTTTGGGCTCAAATGATTTTACACAGTTCACGAATCCTACGCGATTCTCACTATTAACTAAAGAGCATTTTTGTAAGTGGAGATGTGGTTTGTATCAGTTTCATAAGCAGAGTTAAACTACGTGTGGTCCGTATGAGTAGGAAACACAGTTCTTTTTTTCTGGGCATGCTCATGGTTCTTGCTGTATTAGAGATGCTTGAAAGAAGAGCATGCTTCTTGCGTTACAACAGAGTGTGTTCCATGGATGAGAACACTGGTCTGAATTTCCTTTCAGAAACGGAGTTAAACTCCAGGATTAGTGTCTTCCTACAAGCCATAGTTCATTTCTGGTTAACCAAATGAATTTTGGACTCTAATGATTTTGTACAGTTCCCGAACCCAAGGCAAATCTCACTATTAACTAAAGAGCATTTATGTAAGTGGAGCTGTGGTTTGTATCCTTTTCATAAGCAGAGTTAAACTACATGTGGTCCTTATGAGTAAGAAACACAGTTCTTTTTTTCTGGGCATGCTCATGTTTCTTGCTGTATTAGAGATGCTCGAAAGAAGAGCTTGCTTCTTGCACTAAAACAGAGTGTGTTTAATGAATGAGAATACTGCTCTGAATTTCCCTTCAGAAACGGAGTTAAAGCCCAGGATCTGTGTCTTCCTACAAGCAAGAGTTCATTTCTGGTAAACCAAGTGAATTTTGGGCTCAAATTATTTTACACAGTTCAGGAACGCATAGCGATTCTTACAATTAACTAAAGAGCATTTATGTAAGTAGAGCTTTGGTTTGTATCAGTTTCATAAGTAAAGTTGAACTACATATGGTCCGTATGAGTAGGAAATACAGTTCTTTTTTTCTGGGCATGCATATGGTTCTTGCTGTATTAGAGACGCTCGAAAGAAGAGGTTGCTTCTTGCGTTAAAACAGAGTGTGTTTCAAGGATGAGAACACTGCCCTGAATATCCATTCAGAAACGGAGTAAATCCACAGGATCTGTGTCTTCCTACAAGCAAGAGTTCATTCTTGGAAAACTATGTGAATTTGGGTATCAAAAGATTTTACACAGTTCACGAATCCGACGCGAATCTCACTATTAACTAAAGAGCATTTATGTAAGTGGAGCTGTGGTTTGTATCAGTTTCATAAGCAGAGTTGAACTACATGTGGTCCATATGAGTAGGAAATACAGTTCTTTTTTTCTCGGCATGCTCATGGTTCTTGCTGTATTAGCGATGCTGGAAAGAACAGCTTGCTTCTTGAGTTAAAACAGAGTGTATTTCATGGATGAGAACACTGCTCTGAATGTCCATTCAGAAACGGAGTTATTCCACAGGATCTGTGTCTTGCTACAAGCAAGAGTTCATTTCTGGAAAACTATGTGAATTTTGGGCTCAAATGATTTTACACAGGTCAGGAACCCAAAGCGATTCTCACAATTAACTAAAGAGCATTTACGTAAGTGGAGCTGTGGTTTGTACCAGTTTCATAAGTAGAGTTGAACTCCATATGGTTCATATGAGTAGTTAATACAGTTCTTATTTTCTCGGCATGCTCATGGTTCTTGCTGTATTAGAGACGCTCGAAAGAAGAGCTTGCTTCTTGCATTAAAACAGAGTGTATTTCAAGGATGGGAACACTGGTCTGAATTTCCCTTCAGAAACGGAGTTAATCCACAGGATATGTGTCTTCCTACAAGCAAGAGTTCATTTCTGGTAAACCAAGTGAATTTTGGGCTCAAATGATTTTAAACAGTTCAGGAACCCAACGCAATTCTCACAATTAACTAAAGAGCATTTATGTAAGTAGAGCTGTGTTTTGTATCACTTTCATAAGTAAAGTTGAACTAAATATGGTCCGTATGAGTAGGAAATACTGTTCTTTTTTTCTGGGCATTCACATGGTTCTTGCTCTATTAGAGTCCCTCGAAAGAAGAGCTTGCTTCTTGCGTTAAAACAGAGTGCGTTCCATGGATGAGAACACTGGTCTTATTTTCCCTTGAGAAACGGAGTTAAACCACAGGATCTGTGTTTTCCTACAAGCAAGAGTTCATTTCTGGTAAACCAAGTGAATTTTGGGCTCAAAAGATTTTAAACAGTTCCCGAACTCAACGTTATTCTTACTATTAACTAAAGAGCATTTATGTAAATGGAGCTGTGGTTTGTATCAGTTTCATAAGCAGAGTTGAACTACGTGTGGTCCGTATGAGTAGGAAACACACTTTTTTTTTCTGGGCATTATCGTGGTTCTTGGTGTATTAGAGACGCTCAAAAGAAGAGCTTGCTTCTTGCGTTAAAACAGAGTGTTTTTCATGGATGAGAACACTGCTCTGAATTTCTCTTCAGAAACGGAGTTAATCCACAGGATATGTGTCTTCCTCCAAGCAAGAGTTCATTTCTGGTAAACCAAGTGAATTTTGGGCTCAAATGATTTTACACAGTTTCCGAACCCAACGTGATTCTCACTATTAACTAAAGAGCACTTATGTAAGTGGAGCTATGGTTAGTATAAGTTTCGTAAGTAGAGTTGAACTACATATGGTCCGTATGAGTAGGAAACACAGTTCTTTTTTTCTGGGCATGCTCATGGTTCTTGCTGTATTAGAGATGCTTGAAAGAAGAGCATGCTTCTTGCGTTACAACAGAGTGTGTTCCATGGATGAGAACACTGGTCTGAATTTCCTTTCAGAAACGGAGTTAAACCCCAGGATTAGTGTCTTCCTACAATCCATAGTTCATTTCTGGTTAACCAAATGAATTTTGGACTCTAATGATTTTGTACAGTTCCCGAACCCAAGGCAAATCTCACTATTAACTAAAGAGCATTTATGTAAGTGGAGCTGTGGTTAGTATCAGTTCCATAATTAGAATTGAACTACATATGGTCCATATGAGTAGGAAACACAGGTCTTTTTTTCTGGGCATGCTCATGGTTCTTGCTCTATTAGAGATGCTCGAAAGAAGAGCATGCTTCTAGCATTAAAACAGAGTGTGTTTCATGGATGAGAACACTGCTCTGAATTTCCCTTCAGAAATGGAGTTGAAGCCCAAGATCTGTGTCTTCCTACAGCAAGAGTTCATTTCTCGTAAACCAAGTGAATTTTGGGCTCAAATGATTTTACACAGTTCACTAATCCAACGCGATTCTCACTATTAACCAAAGAGCATTTTTGTAAGTGGAGCTGTGGTTAGTATCAGTTTCATAAGTAGATTTGAACTACATATGGTCCCTATGAGTAGGAAACACAGTTATTTTTTTCGGGGCAAGTTTATGGTTCTTGCTGTATTAGAGATGCTTGAAAGAAGAGCATGCTTCTTGCGTTACAACAGAGTGTGTTCCATGGATGAGAACACTGGTCTCAATTTCCTTTCAGAAACGGAGTTAAACCACAGGGTTTGTGTCTTCCTACAAGCCATAGTTCATTTCTGGTAAACCAAATGAATTTTGGACTCTAATGATTTTGCACAGTTCCCGAACCCAAGGCAAATCTCACTATTAACTAAAGAGCATTTATGTAAGTAGAGCTGTGGTTAGTATCAGTTCCATAATTAGAATTGATCTACTTATGGTCCATATGAGTAGGAAACACAGGTCTTTTTTTCTGGGCATGCTCATGGTTCTTGCTGTATTAGAGACTCTCGAAAGAAGAGCATGCTTCTAGCATTAAAACAGAGTGTGTTTCATGGATGAGAACACTGCTCTGAATTTCCCTTCAGAAATGGAGTTGAAGCCCAAGATCTGTGTCTTCCTACAGCAAGAGTTCATTTCTCGTAAACCAAGTGAATTTTGGGCTCAAATGATTTTACACAGTTCACGAATCCAACGCGATTCTCACTATTAACCAGAGAGCATTTTTGTAAGTGGAGCTGTGGTTTGTATCAGTTTCATAAGCAGAGTTAAACTACGTGTGGTCCTTATGAGTAAGAAACACAGTTCTTTTTTTCTGGGCATGCTCATGTTTCTTGCTGTATTAGAGATGCTCGAAAGAAGAGATTGCTTCTTGCACTAAAACAGAGTGTGTTTAATGAATGAGAATACTGCTCTGAATTTCCCTTCAGAAACGGAGTTAAAGCCCAGGATCTGTGTCTTCCTACAAGCAAGAGTTCATTTGTGGTAAACCAAGTGAATTTTGGGCTCAAATTATTTTACACAGTTCAGGAACGCATAGCGATTCTTACAATTAACTAAAGAGCATTTATGTAAGTAGAGCTTTGGTTTGTATCAGTTTCATAAGTAAAGTTGAACTACATATGGTCCGTATGAGTAGGAAATACAGTTCTTTTTTTTCTGGGCATGCATATGGTTCTTGCTGTATTAGAGACGCTCGAAAGAAGAGGTGGCTTCTTGCGTTAAAACAGAGTGTGTTTCAAGGATGAGAACACTGCCCTGAATATCCATTCAGAAAAGGAGTTAATCAACAGGATCTGTGTCTTCCTACAAGCAAGAGTTCATTCTTGGAAAACTATGTGAATTTGGGTATCAAAAGATTTTACACAGTTCACGAATCCGACGCGAATCTCACTATTAACTAAAGAGCATTTATGTAAGTGGAGCTGTGGTTTGTATCAGTTTCATAAGCAGAGTTGAACTACATGTGGTCCGTATGAGTAGGAAATACAGTTCTTTTTTTCTCGGCATGCTCATGGTTCTTGCTGTATTAGCGATGCTGAAAAGAAGAGCTTGCTTCTTGAGTTAAAACAGAGTGTATTTCATGGATGAGAACACTGCTCTGAATGTCCATTCAGAAACGGAGTTATTCCACAGGATCTGTGTCTTGCTACAAGCAAGAGTTCATTTCTGGAAAACTATGTGAATTTTGGGCTCAAATGATTTTACACAGGTCAGGAACCCAAAGCGATTCTCACAATTAACTAAAGAGCATTTACGTAAGTGGAGCTGTGGTTTGTACCAGTTTCATAAGTAGAGTTGAACTACATATGGTTCATATGAGTAGTTAATACAGTTCTTATTTTCTCGGCATGCTCATGGTTCTTGCTGTATTAGAGACGCTCGAAAGAAGAGCTTGCTTCTTGCGTTAAAACAGAGTGTATTTCAAGGATGGGAACACTGGTCTGAATTTCCCTTCAGAAACGGAGTTAATCCACAGGATATGTGTCTTCCTACAAGCAAGAGTTCATTTCTGGTAAACCAAGTGAATTTTGGGCTCAAATGATTTTAAACAGTTCAGGAACCCAACGCAATTCTCACAATTAACTAAAGAGCATTTATGTAAGTAGAGCTGTGTTTTGTATCACTTTCATAAGTAAAGTTGAACTAAATATGGTCCGTATGAGTAGGAAATACAGTTCCTTTTTTCTGGGCATTCACATGGTTCTTGCTCTATTAGAGTCCCTCGAAAGAAGAGCTTGCTTCTTGCGTTAAAACAGAGTGTGTTCCATGGATGAGAACACTGGTCTTATTTTCCCCTGAGAAACGGAGTTAACCCACAGGATCTGTGTCTTCCTACAAGCAAGAGTTCATTTCTGGTAAACCAAGTGAATTTTGGGCTCAAAAGATTTTAAACAGTTCCCGAACTCAACGTTATTCTTACTATTAACTAAAGAGCATTTATGTAAATGGAGCTGTGGTTTGTATCAGTTTCATAAGCAGAGTTGAACTACGTGTGGTCCGTATGAGTAGGAAACACACTTCTTTTTTTCTGGGCATTATCATGGTTCTTGGTGTATTAGAGACGCTCAAAAGAAGAGCTTGCTTCTTGCGTTAAAACAGAGTGTTTTTCATGGATGAGAACACTGCTCTGAATTTCTCTTAAGAAACGGAGTTAATCCACAGGATATGTGTCATCCTCCAAGCAAGAGTTCATTTCTGGTAAACCAAGTGAATTTTGGGCTCAAATGATTTTACACAGTTTCCGAACCCAACGTGATTCTCACTATTAACTAAAGAGCACTTATGTAAGTGGAGCTATGGTTAGTATAAGTTTCGTAAGTAGAGTTGAACTACATATGGTCCGTATGAGTAGGAAACACAGTTCTTTTTTTCTGGGCATGCTCATGGTTCTTGCTGTATTAGAGATGCTTGAAAGAAGAGCATGCTTCTTGCGTTACAACAGAGTGTGTTCCATGGATGAGAACACTGGTCTGAATTTCCTTTCAGAAACGGAGTTAAACCCCAGGATTAGTGTCTTCCTACAAGCCATAGTTCATTTCTGGTTAACCAAATGAATTTTGGACTCTAATGATTTTGTACAGTTCCCGAACCCAAGGCAAATCTCACTATTAACTAAAGAGCATTTATGTAAGTGGAGCTGTGGTTAGTATCAGTTCCATAATTAGAATTGAACTACATATGGTCCATATGAGTAGGAAACACAGGTCTTTTTTTCTGGGCATGCTCATGGTTCTTGCTGTATTAGAGACGCTCGAAAGAAGAGCATGCTTCTAGCATTAAAACAGAGTGTGTTTCATGGATGAGAACTCTGCTCTGAATTTCCCTTCAGAAAGGGAGTTGAATCCCAAGATCTGTGTCTTCCTACAGCAAGAGTTCATTTCTCGTAAACCAAGTGAATTTTGGGCTCAAATGATTTTACACAGTTCACTAATCCAACGCGATTCTCACTATTAACCAAAGAGCATTTTTGTAAGTGGAGCTGTGGTTAGTATCAGTTTCATAAGTAGATTTGAACTACATATGGTCCCTATGAGTAGGAAACACAGTTATTTTTTTCGGGGCAAGTTTATGGTTCTTGCTGTATTAGAGATGCTTGAAAGAAGAGCATGCTTCTTGCGTTACAACAGAGTGTGTTCCATGGATGAGAACACTGGTCTCAATTTCCTTTCAGAAACGGAGTTAAACCACAGGGTTTGTGTCTTCCTACAAGCCATAGTTCATTTCTGGTAAACCAAATGAATTTTGGACTCTAATGATTTTGCACAGTTCCCGAACCCAAGGCAAATCTCACTATTAACTAAAGAGCATTTATGTAAGTGGAGCTGTGGTTAGTATCAGTTCCATAATTAGAATTGATCTACATATGGTCCATATGAGTAGGAAACACAGGTCTTTTTTTCTGGGCATGCTCATGGTTCTTGCTGTATTAGAGACTCTCAAAAGATGAGCATGCTTCTAGCATTAAAACAGAGTGTGTTTCATGGATGAGAACACTGCTCTGAATTTCCCTTCAGAAATGGAGTTGAAGCCCAAGATCTGTGTCTTCCTACAGCAAGAGTTCATTTCTCATAAACCAAGTGAATTTTGGGCTCAAATGATTTTACACAGTTCACGAATCCAACGCGATTCTCACTATTAACCAGAGAGCATTTTTGTAAGTGGAGCTGTGGTTTGTATCAGTTTCATAAGCAGAGTTAAACTACGTGTGGTCCTTATGAGTAAGAAACACAGTTCTTTTTTTCTGGGCATGCTCATGTTTCTTGCTGTATTAGAGATGCTCGAAAGAAGAGCTTGCTTCTTGCACTAAAACAGAATGTGTTTAATGAATGAGAATACTGCTCTGAATTTCCCTTCAGAAACGGAGTTAAAGCCCAGGATCTGTGTCTTCCTACAAGCAAGAGTTCATTTCTGGTAAACCAAGTGAATTTTGGGCTCAAATTATTTTACACAGTTCAGGAACGCAAAGCGATTCTTACAATTAACTAAAGAGCATTTATGTAAGTAGAGCTTTGGTTTGTATCAGTTTCATAAGTAAAGTTTTACTACATATGGTCCGTATGAGTAGGAAATACAGTTCTTTTTTTCTGGGCATGCATATGGTTCTTGCTGTATTAGAGACGCTCGAAAGAAGAGGTTGCTTCTTGCGTTAAAACAGAGTGTGTTTCAAGGATGAGAACACTGCCCTGAATATCCATTCAGAAACGGAGTTAATCCACAGGATCTGTGTCTTCCTACAAGCAAGAGTTCATTCTTGGAAAACTATGTGAATTTGGGTATCAAAAGATTTTACACAGTTCACGAATCCGACGCGAATCTCACTATTAACTAAAGAGCATTTATGTAAGTGGAGCTGTGGTTTGTATCAGTTTCATAAGCAGAGTTGAACTACATGTGGTCCGTATGAGTAGGAAATACAGTTCTTTTTTTCTCGGCATGCTCATGGTTCTTGCTGTATTAGCGATGCTGGAAAGAAGAGCTTGCTTCTTGAGTTAAAACAGAGTGTATTTCATGGATGAGAACACTGCTCTGAATGTCCATTCAGAAGCGGAGTTATTCCTCAGGATCTGTGTCTTGCTACAAGCAAGAGTTCATTTCTGGAAAACTATGTGAATTTTGGGCTCAAATGATTTTACACAGGTCAGGAACCCAAAGCGATTCTCACAATTAACTAAAGAGCATTTACGTAAGTGGAGCTGTGGTTTGTACCAGTTTCATAAGTAGAGTTGAACTACATATGGTTCATATGAGTAGTTAATACAGTTCTTATTTTCTCGGCATGCTCATGGTTCTTGCTGTATTAGAGACGCTCGAAAGAAGAGCTTGCTTCTTGCGTTAAAACAGAGTGTATTTCAAGGATGGGAACACTGGTCTGAATTTCCCTTGAGAAACGGAGTTAATCCACAGGATATGTGTCTTCCTACAAGCAAGAGTTCATTTCTGGTAAACCAAGTGAATTTTGGGCTCAAAAGATTTTAAACAGTTCCCGAACTCAACGTTATTCTTACTATTAACTAAAGAGCATTTATGTAAATGGAGCTGTGGTTTGTATCAGTTTCATAAGCAGAGTTGAACTACGTGTGGTCCGTATGAGTAGGAAACACACTTCTTTTTTTCTGGGCATTATCATGGTTCTTGGTGTATTAGAGACGCTCAAAAGAAGAGCTTGCTTCTTGCGTTAAAACAGAGTGTTTTTCATGGATGAGAACACTGCTCTGAATTTCTCTTCAGAAACGGAGTTAATCCACAGGATATGTGTCTTCCTCCAAGCAAGAGTTCATTTCTGGTAAACCAAGTGAATTTTGGGCTCAAATGATTTTACACAGTTTCTGAACCCAACGTGATTCTCACTATTAACTAAAGAGCACTTATGTAAGTGGAGCTATGGTTAGTATAATTTTCGTAAGTAGAGTTGAACTACATATGGTCCGTATGAGTAGGAAACACAGTTCTTTTTTTCTGGACATGCTCATGGTTCTTGCTGTATTAGAGATGCTTGAAAGAAGAGCATGCTTCTTGCGTTACAACAGAGTGTGTTCCATGGATGAGAACACTGCTCTGAATTTCCCTTCAGAAACGGAGTTGAATCTCAAGATCTGTGTCTTCCTACAGCAAGAGTTCATTTCTCGTAAACCAAGTGAATTTTGGGCTCAAATGATTTTACACAGTTCATGAATCCAACGCGATTCTCACTATTAACCAGAGAGCATTTTTGTAAGTGGAGCTGTGGTTTGTATCAGTTTCATAAGCAGAGTTAAACTACGTGTGGTCCTTATGAGTAAGAAACACAGTTCTTTTTTTCTGGGCATGCTCATGTTTCTTGCTGTATTAGAGATGCTCGAAAGAAGAGCTTGCTTCTTGCGCTAAAACAGAGTGTGTTTAATGAATGAGAATACTGCTCTGAATTTCCCTTCAGAAACGGAGTTAAAGCCCAGGATCTGTGTCTTCCTACAAGCAAGAGTTCATTTCTGGTAAACCAAGTGAATTTTGGGCTCAAATTATTTTACACAGTTCAGGAACGCAAAGCGATTCTTACAATTAACTAAAGAGCATTTATGTAAGTAGAGCTTTGGTTTGTATCAGTTTCATAAGTAAAGTTGTACTACATATGGTCCGTATGAGTAGGAAATACAGTTCTTTTTTTCTGGGCATGCATATGGTTCTTGCTGTATTAGAGACGCTCGAAAGAAGAGGTTGCTTCTTGCGTTAAAACAGAGTGTGTTTCAAGGATGAGAACACTGCCTTGAATATCCATTCAGAAACGGAGTTAATCCACAGGATCTGTGTCTTCCTACAAGCAAGAGTTCATTCTTGGAAAACTATGTGAATTTGGGTATCAAAAGATTTTACACAGTTCACGAATCCGACGCGAATCTCACTATTAACTAAAGAGCATTTATGTAAGTGGAGCTGTGGTTTGTATCAGTTTCATAAGCAGAGTTGAACTACATGTGGTCCGTATGAGTAGGAAATACAGTTCTTTTTTTCTCGGCATGCTCATGGTTCTTGCTGTATTAGCGATGCTGGAAAGAAGAGCTTGCTTCTTGAGTTAAAACAGAGTGTATTTCATGGATGAGAACACTGCTCTGAATGTCCATTCAGAAACGGAGTTATTCCACAGGATCTGTGTCTTGCTACAAGCAAGAGTTCATTTCTGGAAAACTATGTGAATTTTGGGCTCAAATGATTTTACACAGGTCAGGAACCCAAAGCGATTCTCACAATTAACTAAAGAGCATTTACGTAAGTGGAGCTGTGGTTTGTACCAGTTTCATGAGTAGAGTTGAACTACATATGGTTCATATGAGTAGTTAATACAGTTCTTATTTTCTCGGCATGCTCATGGTTCTTGCTGTATTAGAGACGCTCGAAAGAAGAGCTTGCTTCTTGCGTTAAAACAGAGTGTATTTCAAGGATGGGAACACTGGTCTGAATTTCCCTTCAGAAACGGAGTTAATCCACAGGATATGTGTCTTCCTACAAGCAAGAGTTCATTTCTGGTAAACCAAGTGAATTTTGGGCTCAAATGATTTTAAACAGTTCAGGAACCCAACGCAATTCTCACAATTAACTAAAGAGCATTTATGTAAGTAGAGCTGTGTTTTGTATCACTTTCATAAGTAAAGTTGAACTAAATATGGTCCGTATGAGTAGGAAACACACTTCTTTTTTTCTGGGCATTATCATGGTTCTTGGTGTATTAGAGACGCTCAAAAGAAGAGCTTGCATCTTGCGTTAAAACAGAGTGTTTTTCATGGATGAGAACACTGCTCTGAATTTCTCTTCAGAAATGGAGTTAATCCACAGGATATGTGTCTTCCTCCAAGCAAGAGTTCATTTCTGGTAAACCAAGTGAATTTTGGGCTCAAATGATTTTACACAGTTTCTGAACCCAACGTGATTCTCACTATTAACTAAAGAGCACTTATGTAAGTGGAGCTATGGTTAGTATAAGTTTCGTAAGTAGAGTTGAACTACATATGGTCCGTATGAGTAGGAAACACAGTTCTTTTTTTCTGGGCATGCTCATGTTCTTGCTGTATTAGAGTCGCTCGAAAGAAGAGCATGCTTCTAGCATTAAAACAGAGTGTGTTTCATGGATGAGAACTCTGCTCTGAATTTCCCTTCAGAAACGGAGTTGAAGCCCAATATCTGTGTCTTCCTACAGCAAGAGTTCATTTCTCGTAAACCAAGTGAATTTTGGGCTCAAATGATTTTACACAGTTCACGAATCCAACGCGATTCTCACTATTAACCAGAGAGCATTTTTGTAAGTGGAGCTGTGGTTTGTATCAGTTTCATAAGCAGAGTTAAACTACGTGTGGTCCTTATGAGTAAGAAACACAGTTCTTTTTTTCTGGGCATGCTCATGTTTCTTGCTGTATTAGAGATGCTCGAAAGAAGAGCTTGCTTCTTGCACTAAAACAGAGTGTGTTTAATGAATGAGAATACTGCTCTGAATTTCCCTTCAGAAACGGAGTTAAAGCCCAGGATCTGTGTCTTCCTACAAGCAAGAGTTCATTCTTGGAAAACTATGTGAATTTGGGTATCAAAAGATTTTACACAGTTCACGAATCCGACGCGAATCTCACTATTAACTAAAGAGCATTTATGTAAGTGGAGCTGTGGTTTGTATCAGTTTCATAAGCAGAGTTGAACTACATGTGGTCCGTATGAGTAGGAAATACAGTTCTTTTTTTCTCGGCATGCTCATGGTTCTTGCTGTATTAGCGATGCTGGAAAGAAGAGCTTGCTTCTTGAGTTAAAACAGAGTGTATTTCATGGATGAGAACACTGCTCTGAATGTCCATTCAGAAACGGAGTTATTCCACAGGATCTGTGTCTTGCTACAAGCAAGAGTTCATTTCTGGAAAACTATGTGAATTTTGGGCTCAAATGATTTTACACAGGTCAGGAACCCAAAGCGATTCTCACAATTAACTAAAGAGCATTTACGTAAGTGGAGCTGTGGTTTGTACCAGTTTCATGAGTAGAGTTGAACTACATATGGTTCATATGAGTAGTTAATACAGTTCTTATTTTCTCGGCATGCTCATGGTTCTTGCTGTATTAGAGACGCTCGAAAGAAGAGCTTGCTTCTTGCGTTAAAACAGAGTGTATTTCAAGGATGGGAACACTGGTCTGAATTTCCCTTCAGAAACGGAGTTAATCCACAGGATATGTGTCTTCCTACAAGCAAGAGTTCATTTCTGGTAAACCAAGTGAATTTTGGGCTCAAATGATTTTAAACAGTTCAGGAACCCAACGCAATTCTCACAATTAACTAAAGAGCATTTATGTAAGTAGAGCTGTGTTTTGTATCACTTTCATAAGTAAAGTTGAACTAAATATGGTCCTTATGAGTAGGAAACACACTTCTTTTTTTCTGGGCATTCTTATGGTTCTTGGTGTATTAGAGACGCTCAAAAGAAGAGCTTGCATCTTGCGTTAAAACAGAGTGTTTTTCATGGATGAGAACACTGCTCTGAATTTCTCTTCAGAAATGGAGTTAATCCACAGGATATGTGTCTTCCTCCAAGCAAGAGTTCATTTCTGGTAAACCAAGTGAATTTTGGGCTCAAATGATTTTACACAGTTTCTGAACCCAACGTGATTCTCACTATTAACTAAAGAGCACTTATGTAAGTGGAGCTATGGTTAGTATAAGTTTCGTAAGTAGAGTTGAACTACATATGGTCCGTATGAGTAGGAAACACAGTTCTTTTTTTCTGGGCATGCTCATGGTTCTTGCTGTATTAGAGTCGCTCGAAAGAAGAGCATGCTTCTAGCATTAAAACAGAGTGTGTTTCATGGATGAGAACTCTGCTCTGAATTTCCCTTCAGAAACGGAGTTGAAGCCCAATATCTGTGTCTTCCTACAGCAAGAGTTCATTTCTCGTAAACCAAGTGAATTTTGGGCTCAAATGATTTTACACAGTTCACGAATCCAACGCGATTCTCACTATTAACCAGAGAGCATTTTTGTAAGTGGAGCTGTGGTTTGTATCAGTTTCATAAGCAGAGTTAAACTACGTGTGGTCCTTATGAGTAAGAAACACAGTTCTTTTTTTCTGGGCATGCTCATGTTTCTTGCTGTATTAGAGATGCTCGAAAGAAGAGCTTGCTTCTTGCACTAAAACAGAGTGTGTTTAATGAATGAGAATACTGCTCTGAATTTCCCTTCAGAAACGGAGTTAAAGCCCAGGATCTGTGTCTTCCTACAAGCAAGAGTTCATTTCTGGTAAACCAAGTGAATTTTGGGCTCAAATTATTTTACACAGTTCAGGAACGCAAAGCGATTCTTACAATTAACTAAAGAGCATTTATGTAAGTAGAGCTTTGGTTTGTATCAGTTTCATAAGTAAAGTTGTACTACATATGGTCCGTATGAGTAGGAAATACAGTTCTTTTTTTCTGGGCATGCATATGGTTCTTGCTGTATTAGAGACGCTCGAAAGAAGAGGTTGCTTCTTGCGTTAAAACAGAGTGTGTTTCAAGGATGAGAACACTGCCTTGAATATCCATTCAGAAACGGAGTTAATCCACAGGATCTGTGTCTTCCTACAAGCAAGAGTTCATTCTTGGAAAACTATGTGAATTTGGGTATCAAAAGATTTTACACAGTTCACGAATCCGACGCGAATCTCACTATTAACTAAAGAGCATTTATGTAAGTGGAGCTGTGGTTTGTATCAGTTTCATAAGCAGAGTTGAACTACATGTGGTCCGTATGAGTAGGAAATACAGTTCTTTTTTTCTCGGCATGCTCATGGTTCTTGCTGTATTAGCGATGCTGGAAAGAAGAGCTTGCTTCTTGAGTTAAAACAGAGTGTATTTCATGGATGAGAACACTGCTCTGAATGTCCATTCAGAAACGGAGTTATTCCACAGGATCTGTGTCTTGCTACAAGCAAGAGTTCATTTCTGGAAAACTATGTGAATTTTGGGCTCAAATGATTTTACACAGGTCAGGAACCCAAAGCGATTCTCACAATTAACTAAAGAGCATTTACGTAAGTGGAGCTGTGGTTTGTACCAGTTTCATGAGTAGAGTTGAACTACATATGGTTCATATGAGTAGTTAATACAGTTCTTATTTTCTCGGCATGCTCATGGTTCTTGCTGTATTAGAGACGCTCGAAAGAAGAGCTTGCTTCTTGCGTTAAAACAGAGTGTATTTCAAGGATGGGAACACTGGTCTGAATTTCCCTTCAGAAACGGAGTTAATCCACAGGATATGTGTCTTCCTACAAGCAAGAGTTCATTTCTGGTAAACCAAGTGAATTTTGGGCTCAAATGATTTTAAACAGTTCAGGAACCCAACGCAATTCTCACAATTAACTAAAGAGCATTTATGTAAGTAGAGCTGTGTTTTGTATCACTTTCATAAGTAAAGTTGAACTAAATATGGTCCGTATGAGTAGGAAACACACTTCTTTTTTTCTGGGCATTCTTATGGTTCTTGGTGTATTAGAGACGCTCAAAAGAAGAGCTTGCATCTTGCGTTAAAACAGAGTGTTTTTCATGGATGAGAACACTGCTCTGAATTTCTCTTCAGAAATGGAGTTAATCCACAGGATATGTGTCTTCCTCCAAGCAAGAGTTCATTTCTGGTAAACCAAGTGAATTTTGGGCTCAAATGATTTTACACAGTTTCTGAACCCAACGTGATTCTCACTATTAACTAAAGAGCACTTATGTAAGTGGAGCTATGGTTAGTATAAGTTTCGTAAGTAGAGTTGAACTACATATGGTCCGTATGAGTAGGAAACACAGTTCTTTTTTTCTGGGCATGCTCATGGTTCTTGCTGTATTAGAGTCGCTCGAAAGAAGAGCATGCTTCTAGCATTAAAACAGAGTGTGTTTCATGGATGAGAACTCTGCTCTGAATTTCCCTTCAGAAACGGAGTTGAAGCCCAATATCTGTGTCTTCCTACAGCAAGAGTTCATTTCTCGTAAACCAAGTGAATTTTGGGCTCAAATGATTTTACACAGTTCACGAATCCAACGCGATTCTCACTATTAACCAGAGAGCATTTTTGTAAGTGGAGCTGTGGTTTGTATCAGTTTCATAAGCAGAGTTAAACTACGTGTGGTCCTTATGAGTAAGAAACACAGTTCTTTTTTTCTGGGCATGCTCATGTTTCTTGCTGTATTAGAGATGCTCGAAAGAAGAGCTTGCTTCTTGCACTAAAACAGAGTGTGTTTAATGAATGAGAATACTGCTCTGAATTTCCCTTCAGAAACGGAGTTAAAGCCCAGGATCTGTGTCTTCCTACAAGCAAGAGTTCATTTCTGGTAAACCAAGTGAATTTTGGGCTCAAATTATTTTACACAGTTCAGGAACGCAAAGCGATTCTTACAATTAACTAAAGAGCATTTATGTAAGTAGAGCTTTGGTTTGTATCAGTTTCATAAGTAAAGTTGTACTACATATGGTCCGTATGAGTAGGAAATACAGTTCTTTTTTTCTGGGCATGCATATGGTTCTTGCTGTATTAGAGACGCTCGAAAGAAGAGGTTGCTTCTTGCGTTAAAACAGAGTGTGTTTCAAGGATGAGAACACTGCCCTGAATATCCATTCAGAAACGGAGCTAATCCACAGGATCTGTGTCTTCCTACAAGTAAGAGTTCATTCTTGGAAAACTATGTGAATTTGGGTATCAAAAGATTTTACACAGTTCACGAATCCGACGCGAATCTCACTATTAACTAAAGAGCATTTATGTAAGTGGAGCTGTGGTTTGTATCAGTTTCATAAGCAGAGTTGAACTACATGTGGTCCGTATGAGTAGGAAATACAGTTCTTTTTTTCTCGGCATGCTCATGGTTCTTGCTGTATTAGCGATGCTGGAAAGAAGAGCTTGCTTCTTGAGTTAAAACAGAGTGTATTTCATGGATGAGAACACTGCTCTGAATGTCCATTCAGAAACGGAGTTATTCCACAGGATCTGTGTCTTGCTACAAGCAAGAGTTCATTTCTGGAAAACTATGTGAATTTTGGGCTCAAATGATTTTACACAGGTCAGGAACCCAAAGCGATTCTCACAATTAACTAAAGAGCATTTACGTAAGTGGAGCTGTGGTTTGTACCAGTTTCATGAGTAGAGTTGAACTACATATGGTTCATATGAGTAGTTAATACAGTTCTTATTTTCTCGGCATGCTCATGGTTCTTGCTGTATTAGAGACGCTCGAAAGAAGAGCTTGCTTCTTGCGTTAAAACAGAGTGTATTTCAAGGATGGGAACACTGGTCTGAATTTCCCTTCAGAAACGGAGTTAATCCACAGGATATGTGTCTTCCTACAAGCAAGAGTTCATTTCTGGTAAACCAAGTGAATTTTGGGCTCAAATGATTTTAAACAGTTCAGGAACCCAACGCAATTCTCACAATTAACTAAAGAGCATTTATGTAAGTAGAGCTGTGTTTTGTATCACTTTCATAAGTAAAGTTGAACTAAATATGGTCCTTATGAGTAGGAAACACACTTCTTTTTTTCTGGGCATTCTTATGGTTCTTGGTGTATTAGAGACGCTCAAAAGAAGAGCTTGCATCTTGCGTTAAAACAGAGTGTTTTTCATGGATGAGAACACTGCTCTGAATTTCTCTTCAGAAATGGAGTTAATCCACAGGATATGTGTCTTCCTCCAAGCAAGAGTTCATTTCTGGTAAACCAAGTGAATTTTGGGCTCAAATGATTTTACACAGTTTCTGAACCCAACGTGATTCTCACTATTAACTAAAGAGCACTTATGTAAGTGGAGCTATGGTTAGTATAAGTTTCGTAAGTAGAGTTGAACTACATATGGTCCGTATGAGTAGGAAACACAGTTCTTTTTTTCTGGGCATGCTCATGGTTCTTGCTGTATTAGAGTCGCTCGAAAGAAGAGCATGCTTCTAGCATTAAAACAGAGTGTGTTTCATGGATGAGAACTCTGCTCTGAATTTCCCTTCAGAAACGGAGTTGAAGCCCAATATCTGTGTCTTCCTACAGCAAGAGTTCATTTCTCGTAAACCAAGTGAATTTTGGGCTCAAATGATTTTACACAGTTCACGAATCCAACGCGATTCTCACTATTAACCAGAGAGCATTTTTGTAAGTGGAGCTGTGGTTTGTATCAGTTTCATAAGCAGAGTTAAACTACGTGTGGTCCTTATGAGTAAGAAACACAGTTCTTTTTTTCTGGGCATGCTCATGTTTCTTGCTGTATTAGAGATGCTCGAAAGAAGAGCTTGCTTCTTGCACTAAAACAGAGTGTGTTTAATGAATGAGAATACTGCTCTGAATTTCCCTTCAGAAACGGAGTTAAAGCCCAGGATCTGTGTCTTCCTACAAGCAAGAGTTCATTTCTGGTAAACCAAGTGAATTTTGGGCTCAAATTATTTTACACAGTTCAGGAACGCAAAGCGATTCTTACAATTAACTAAAGAGCATTTATGTAAGTAGAGCTTTGGTTTGTATCAGTTTCATAAGTAAAGTTGTACTACATATGGTCCGTATGAGTAGGAAATACAGTTCTTTTTTTCTGGGCATGCATATGGTTCTTGCTGTATTAGAGACGCTCGAAAGAAGAGGTTGCTTCTTGCGTTAAAACAGAGTGTGTTTCAAGGATGAGAACACTGCCCTGAATATCCATTCAGAAACGGAGCTAATCCACAGGATCTGTGTCTTCCTACAAGTAAGAGTTCATTCTTGGAAAACTATGTGAATTTGGGTATCAAAAGATTTTACACAGTTCACGAATCCGACGCGAATCTCACTATTAACTAAAGAGCATTTATGTAAGTGGAGCTGTGGTTTGTATCAGTTTCATAAGCAGAGTTGAACTACATGTGGTCCGTATGAGTAGGAAATACAGTTCTTTTTTTCTCGGCATGCTCATGGTTCTTGCTGTATTAGCGATGCTGGAAAGAAGAGCTTGCTTCTTGAGTTAAAACAGAGTGTATTTCATGGATGAGAACACTGCTCTGAATGTCCATTCAGAAACGGAGTTATTCCACAGGATCTGTGTCTTGCTACAAGCAAGAGTTCATTTCTGGAAAACTATGTGAATTTTGGGCTCAAATGATTTTACACAGGTCAGGAACCCAAAGCGATTCTCACAATTAACTAAAGAGCATTTACGTAAGTGGAGCTGTGGTTTGTACCAGTTTCATGAGTAGAGTTGAACTACATATGGTTCATATGAGTAGTTAATACAGTTCTTATTTTCTCGGCATGCTCATGGTTCTTGCTGTATTAGAGACGCTCGAAAGAAGAGCTTGCTTCTTGCGTTAAAACAGAGTGTATTTCAAGGATGGGAACACTGGTCTGAATTTCCCTTCAGAAACGGAGTTAATCCACAGGATATGTGTCTTCCTACAAGCAAGAGTTCATTTCTGGTAAACCAAGTGAATTTTGGGCTCAAATGATTTTAAACAGTTCAGGAACCCAACGCAATTCTCACAATTAACTAAAGAGCATTTATGTAAGTAGAGCTGTGTTTTGTATCACTTTCATAAGTAAAGTTGAACTAAATATGGTCCGTATGAGTAGGAAATACAGTTCTTTTTTTCTGGGCATTCACATGGTTCTTGCTATATTAGAGACCCTCGAAAGAAGAGCTTGCTTCTTGCGTTAAAACAGAGTGTGTTCCATGGATGAGAACACTGGTCTTATTTTCCCTTGAGAAACGGAGTTAAACCACAGGATCTGTGTCTTCCTACAAGCAAGAGTTCATTTCTGGTAAACCAAGTGAATTTTGGGCTCAAAAGATTTTAAACAGTTCCCGAACTCAACGCTATTCTTACTATTAACTAAAGAGCATTTATGTAAATGGAGCTGTGGTTTGTATCAGTTTCATAAGCAGAGTTGAACTACGTGTGGTCCGTATGAGTAGGAAACACACTTCTTTTTTTCTGGGCATTCTTATGGTTCTTGGTGTATTAGAGACGCTCAAAAGAAGAGCTTGCTTCTTGCGTTAAAACAGAGTGTTTTTCATGGATGAGAACACTGCTCTGAATTTCTCTTCAGAAACGGAGTTAATCCACAGGATATGTGTCTTCCTCCAAGCAAGAGTTCATTTCTGGTAAACCAAGTGAATTTTGGGCTCAAATGATTTTACACAGTTTCCGAACCCAACGTGATTCTCACTATTAACTAAGGAGCACTTATGTAAGTGGAGCTATGGTTAGTATAAGTTTCGTAAGTAGAGTTGAACTACATATGGTCCGTATGAGTAGGAAACACAGTTCTTTTTTTCTGGGCATGCTCATGGTTCTTGCTGTATTAGAGTCGCTTGAAAGAAGAGCATGCTTCTAGCATTAAAAAAGAGTGTGTTTCATGGATGAGAACTCTGCTCTGAATTTCCCTTCAGAAACGGAGTTGAAGCCCAAGATCTGTGTCTTCCTATAAGCAAGAGTTCATTTCTGGTAAACCAAGTGAATTTTGGTCTCAAATGATTTTACACAGTTCACGACCCCAACGCGATTCTCACATTTAACTAAAGAGCATTTATGTAAGTGGAGCTGTGGTTAGTATCAGTTTCATAAGTAGATTTGGACTACATATGGTCCCTATGAGTAGGAAACGCAGTTATTTTTTTCTGGGCATGTTCATGGTTCTTGCTGTATTAGAGATGCTTGAAAGAAGAGCATGCTGCTTGCGTTACAACAGAGTGTGTTCCATGGATGAGAACACTGGTCTGAATTTCCTTTCAGAAACGGAGTTAAACCCCAGGATTTGTGTCTTCCTACAAGTCATAGTTCATTTCTGTTAAACCAAATGAATTTTGGACTCTAATGATTTTGCACAGTTCCCGAACCCAAGGCAAATCTCACTATTAACTAAAGAGCATTTATGTCAGTGGAGCTGTGGTTAGTATCAGTTCCATAATTAGAATTGAACTACATATGGTCCATATGAGTAGGAAACACAGGTCTTTTTTTCTGGGCATGCTCATGGTTCTTGCTGTATTAGAGATGCTTGAAAGAAGAGCATGCTTCTAGCATTAAAACAGAGTGTGTTTCATGGATGAGAACACTGCTCTGAATTTCACTTCAGAAACGGAGTTGAAGCCCAAGATCTGTGTCTTCCTACAGCAAGAGTTCATTTCTCGTAAACGAAGTGAATTTTGTGCTCAAATGATTTTACACAGTTCACGAATCCAACGCGATTCTCACTATTAACCAGAGAGCATTTTTGTAAGTGGAGCTGTGGTTTGTATCATTTTCATAAGCAGAGTTAAACTACGCGTGGTCCTTATGAGTAAGAAACACAGTTCTTTTTTTCTGGGCATGCTCATGTTTCTTGCTGTATTAGAGATGCTCGAAAGAAGAGCTTGCTTCTTGCACTAAAACAGAGTGTGTTTAATGAATGAGAATACTGCTCTGAATTTCCCTTCAGAAACGGAGTTAAAGCCCAGGATCTGTGTCTTCCTACAAGCAAGAGTTCATTTCTGGTAAACCAAGTGAATTTTGGGCTCAAATTATTTTACACAGTTCAGGAACGCAAAGCGATTCTTACAATTAACTAAAGAGCATTTATGTAAGTAGAGCTTTGGTTTGTATCAGTTTCATAAGTAAAGTTGTACTACATATGGTCCGTATGAGTAGGAAATACAGTTCTTTTTTTCTGGGCATGCATATGGTTCTTGCTGTATTAGAGACGCTCGAAAGAAGAGGTTGCTTCTTGCGTTAAAACAGAGTGTGTTTCAAGGATGAGAACACTGCCCTGAATATCCATTCAGAAACGGAGTTATTCCACAGGATCTGTGTCTTGCTACAAGCAAGAGTTCATTTCTGGAAAACTATGTGAATTTTGGGCTCAAATGATTTTACACAGGTCAGGAACCCAAAGCGATTCTCACAATTAACTAAAGAGCATTTACGTAAGTGGAGCTGTGGTTTGTACCAGTTTCATGAGTAGAGTTGAACTACATATGGTTCATATGAGTAGTTAATACAGTTCTTATTTTCTCGGCATGCTCATGGTTCTTGCTGTATTAGAGACGCTCGAAAGAAGAGCTTGCTTCTTGCGTTAAAACAGAGTGTATTTCAAGGATGGGAACACTGGTCTGAATTTCCCTTCAGAAACGGAGTTAATCCACAGGATATGTGTCTTCCTACAAGCAAGAGTTCATTTCTGGTAAACCAAGTGAATTTTGGGCTCAAATGATTTTAAACAGTTCAGGAACCCAACGCAATTCTCACAATTAACTAAAGAGCATTTATGTAAGTAGAGCTGTGTTTTGTATCACTTTCATAAGTAAAGTTGAACTAAATATGGTCCGTATGAGTAGGAAATACAGTTCTTTTTTTCTGGGCATTCACATGGTTCTTGCTCTATTAGAGACCCTCGAAAGAAGAGCTTGCTTCTTGCGTTAAAACAGAGTGTGTTCCATGGATGAGAACACTGGTCTGAATTTCCTTTCAGAAACGGAGTTAAACCCCAGGATTAGTGTCTTCCTACAAGCCATAGTTCATTTCTGGTTAACCAAATGAATTTTGGACTCTAATGATTTTGTACAGTTCCTGAACCCAAGGCAAATCTCACTATTAAGTAAAGAGCATTTATGTAAGTGGAGCTGTGGTTAGTATCAGTTCCATAATTAGAATTGAACTACATATGGTCCTTATGAGTAGGAAACACAGGTCTTTTTTTCTGGGAATGCTCATGGTTCTTGCTGTATTAGAGACGCTCGAAAGAAGAGCATGCTTCTAGCATTAAAACAGAGTGTGTTTCATGGATGAGAACACTGCTCTGAATTTCCCTTCAGAAATGGAGTTGAAGCCCAAGATCTGTGTCTTCCTACAGCAAGAGTTCATTTCTCGTAAACCAAGTGAATTTTGGGCTCAAATGATTTTACACAGTTCACGAATCCAACGCGATTCTCACTATTAACCAGAGAGCATTTTTGTAAGTGGAGCTGTGGTTTGTATCAGTTTCATAAGCAGAGTTAAACTACGTGTGGTCCTTATGAGTAAGAAACACAGTTCTTTTTTTCTGGGCATGCTCATGTTTCTTGCTGTATTAGAGATGCTCGAAAGAAGAGCTTGCTTCTTGCACTAAAACAGAGTGTGTTTAATGAATGAGAATACTGCTCTGAATTTCCCTTCAGAAACGGAGTTAAAGCCCAGGATCTGTGTCTTCCTACAAGCAAGAGTTCATTTCTGGTAAACCAAGTGAATTTTGGGCTCAAATGATTTTAAACAGTTCCCGAACTCAACGCCATTCTTACTATTAACTAAAGAGCATTTATGTAAATGGAGTTGTGGTTTGTATCAGTTTCATAAGCAGAGTTGAACTACGTGTGGTCCGTATGAGTAGGAAATACAGTTCGTTTTTTCTGGGCATTCTCATGGTTCTTTGTGTATTAGAAACGCTCAAAAGAAGAGCTTGCTTCTTGCGTTAAAACAGAGTGTTTTTCATGGATGAGAACACTGCTCTGTATTTCTCTTCAGAAACGGAGTTAATCCACAGGATATGTGTCTTCCTCCAAGCAAGAGTTCATTTCTGGTAAACCAAGTAAATTTTGGGCTCAAATGATTTTACAGTTTCCGAACCCAACGTGATTCTCACTATTAACTAAAGAGCACTTATGTAAGTGGAGCTATGGTTAGTATAAGTTTTGTAAGTAGAGTTGAACTACATATGGTCCGTATGAGTAGGAAACACAGTTCTTTTTTCTGGGCATGCTCATGGTTCTTGCTGTATTAGAGTCGCTCGAAAGAAGAGCATGCTTCTAGCATTAAAACAGAGTGTGTTTCATGGATGAGAACTCTGCTCTGAATTTCCCTTCAGAATCGGAGTTGAAGCCCAAGATATGTGTCTTCCTACAAGCAAGAGTTCATTTCTGGTAAACCAAGTGAATTTTGGTCTCAAATGATTTTACACAGTTCACGACCCCAACGCGATTCTCACAATTAACTAAAGAGCATTTATGTAAGTGGAGCTGTGGTTAGTATCAGTTTCATTAGTAGATTTGAACTACATATGGTCCCTATAAGTAGGAAACACAGTTATTTTTTTCTGGGCATGTCCATGGTTCTTGCTGTATTAGAGATGCTTGAAAGAAGAGCATGCTTCTTACGTTACAACAGAGGGTGTTCCATGGATGAGAACACTGGTCTGAATTTCCTTTCAGAAACGGAGTTAAACCCCAGGATTTGTGTCTTCCTACAAGCCATAGTTCATTTCTGGTAAACCAAATGAATTTTGGACTCTAATGATTTTGCACAATTCCCTAACCCAACGCAAATCTCACTATTAACTAAAGAGCATTTATGTAAGTGGAGCTGTGGTTAGTATCAGTTCCATAATTAGAATTGAACTACATATGGTCCATATGAGTAGGAAACACAGGTCTTTTTTTCTGGGCATGCTCATGGTTCTTGCTGTATTAGAGACGCTCGAAAGAAGAGCATGCTTCTAGCATTAAAACAGAGTGTGTTTCAAGGATGAGAACACTGCTCTGAATATCCATTCAGAAACGGAGTTAATCCACAGGATCTGTGTCTTCCTACAAGCAAGAGTTCATTTCTGGAAAACTATGTGAATTTGGGTATCAAAAGATTTGACACAGTTCACGAATCCGACGCAAATCTCACTATTAACTAAAGAGCATTTATGTAAGTGGAGCTGTGGTTTGTATTAGTTTCATAAGCACAGTTGAACTACGTGTGGTCCGTATGAGTAGGAAATACAGTTCTTTTTTTCTCGCCATGCTCATGGTTCTTGCTGTATTAGAGACGCTCGAAAGAAGAGCTTGCTTCTTGCGTTAAAACAGAGTGTATTTCAAGGATGGGAACACTGGTCTGAATTTCCCTTCAGAAACGGAGTTAATCCACAGGATATGTGTCTTCCTACAAGCAAGAGTTCATTTCTGGTAAACCAAGTGAATTTTGGGCTCAAATGATTTTAAACAGTTCAGGAACCCAACGCAATTCTCACAATTAACTAAAGAGCATTTATGTAAGTAGAGCTGTGTTTTGTATCACTTTCATAAGTAAAGTTGAACTACATATGGTCCGTATGAGTAGGAAATACAGTTCTTTTTTTCTGGGCATTCACATGTTTCTTGCTCTATTAGAGACCCTCGAAAGAAGAGCTTGCTTCTTGCGTTAAAACAGAGTGTGTTCCATGGATGAGAGCACTGGTCTTATTTTCCCTTGAGAAACGGAGTTAAACCACAGGATCTGTGTCTTCCTACAAGCAAGAGTTCATTTCTGGTAAACCAAGTGAATTTTGGGCTCAAAAGATTTTAAACAGTTCCCGAACTCAACGCTATTCTTACTATTAACTAAAGAGCATTTATGTAAATGGAGCTGTGGTTTGTATCAGTTTCATAAGCAGAGTTGAACTACGTGTGGTCCGTATGAGTAGGAAACACACTTCTTTTTTTCTGGGCATTCTCATGGTTCTTGGTGTATTATAGACGCTCAAAAGAAGAGCTTGCTCCTTGCGTTAAAACAGAGTGTTTTTCATGGATGAGAACACTGCTCTGAATTTCTCTTCAGAAACGGAGTTAATCCACAGGATATGTGTCTTCCTCCAAGCAAGAGTTCATTTCTGGTAAACCAAGTGAATTTTGGGCTCAAATGATTTTACACAGTTTCCGAACCCAACGTGATTCTCACTATTAACTAAAGAGCACTTATGTAAGCGGAGCTGTGGTTAGTGTAAGTTTCGTAAGTAGAGTTGAACTACATATGGTCCGTATGAGTAGGAAACACAGTTCTTTTTTTCTGGGCATGCTCATGGTTCTTGCTGTATTAGAGTCGCTCGAAAGAAGAGCATGCTTCTAGCATTAAAACAGAGTGTGTTTCATGGATGATAACTCTGCTCTTAATTTCCCTTCAGAATCGGAGTTGAAGCCCAAGATCTGTGTCTTCCTACAAGCAAGAGTTCATTTCTGGTAAACCAAGTGAATTTTGGGCTCAAATTATTTTACACAGTTCAGGAACGCAAAGCGATTCTTACAATTAACTAAAGAGCACTTATGTAAGTAGAGCTTTGGTTTGTATCAGTTTCATAAGTAAAGTTGAACTACATATAGTCCGTATGAGTAGAAAATACAGTTCTTCTTTTCTGGGCATGCATATGGTTCTTGCTGTATTAGAGACGCTGGAAAGAAAAGGTTGCTTCTTGCGTTAAAACAGAGTGTGTTTCAAGGATGAGAACACTGCTCTGAATTTCCATTCAGAAACGGAGTTAATCCACTGGTTCTGTGTCTTCCTACAAGCAACAGTTCATTCTTGGAAAACTATGTGAATTTGGGTATCAAAAGATTTTACACAGTTCACGAATCTGACGCGAATCTCACTATTAACTAAAGAGCATTTATGTAAGTGGAGCTGTGGTTTGTATCAGTTTCATAAGCAGAGTTGAACTACGTGTGGTCCGTATGAGTAGGAAATACAGTTCTTTTTTTCTCGGCATGCTCATGGTTCTTGTTGTATTAGCGATGCTGGAAAGAAGAGCTTGCTTCTTGAGTTAAAAGAGAGTGTATTTCATGGATGAGAACACTGCTCTGAATGTCCATTCAGAAACGGAGTTATTCCACAGGATCTGTGTCTTGCTACAAGCAAGAGTTCATTTCTGGAAAACTATGTGAATTTTGGGCTCAAATGATTTTACACAGGTCAGGACCCCAAATCGATTCTCACAATTAACTAAAGAGCATTTACGTAAGTGGAGCTGTGGTTTGTACCAGTTTCATGAGTAGAGTTGAACTACATATGGTTCATATGAGTAGTTAATACAGTTCTTATTTTCTCGGCATGCTCATGGTTCTTGCTGTATTAGAGACACTCGAAAGAAGAGCTTGCTTCTTGCGTTAAAACAGAGTGTATTTCAAGGATGGGAACACTGGTCTGAATTTCCCTTCAGAAACGGAGTTAATCCACAGGATATGTGTCTTCCTACAAGCAAGAGTTCATTTCTGGTAAACCAAGTGAATTTTTGGCTCAAATGATTTTAAACAGTTCAGGAACCCAACGCAATTCTCACAATTAACTAAAGAGCATTTATGTAAGTAGAGCTGTGTTTTGTATCACTTTCATAAGTAAAGTTGAACTACATATGGTCCATATGAGTAGGAAATACAGTTCTTTTTTTCTGGGCATTCACATGGTTCTTGCTCTATTAGGGACCCTCGAAAGAAGAGCTTGCTTCTTGGGTTAAAACGGAGTGTGTTTCAAGGATGAGAACACTGCTCTTAATATCCATTCAGAAACGGAGTTAATCCACAGGATCTGTGTCTTCCTACAAGCAAGAGTTCATTTCTGGAAAACTATGTGAATTTGGGTATCAAAAGATTTTACACAGTTCACGAATCCGACGCAAATCTCACTATTAACTAAAGAGCATTTATGTAAGTGGAGCTGTGGTTTGTATCAGTTTCATAAGCACAGTTGAACTACGTGTGGTCCGTATGAGTAGGAAATACAGTTCTTTTTTTCTGGGCATGCTCATGGTTCTTGCTGTATTAGAGACGCTCGAAAGAAGAGCTTGCTTCTTGCGTTAAAACAGAGTGTATTTCAAGGATGGGAACACTGGTCTGAATTTCCCTTCAGAAACGGAGTTAATCCACAGGATATGTGTCTTCCTACAAGCAAGAGTTCATTTCTGGTAAACACAGTGAATTTTGGGCTCAAATGATTTTTCGCTGTTCAAAACCCAAGGCGATTCTCACTATTAACTAAAGAGCATTTATGTAAGAGGAGCTGTGGTCTGTATCAGTTTCATAAGCAGAGGTGAACGAGATATGGTCCATATGAGTAGGAAACACAGTTCTCTTTTTCTGGCCATGCTCATGTTTCTTGCTGTATTGCAGATGCTGGAAAGAAGAGCATGCTTCTTGCATTAAAACAGACTGTGTTTCTTTGAGGAGAACACTCTTCTGAATTTCCCTTTAGAATCGGAGTTTAACGCCATGCTCTGTGTCTTCCTACAAGCAAGAGTTCATTTCCGGTAAACCCAGTTATTTTTCGGCTCAAATGATTTTACATAGTTTACGAAACCAATATGATTTTCACTATTAATTAAAGAGCATCTATGTAAGAGATGATGTGGTTTTTATCAGTTTCATGAGCAGAGTTGAACAAGATATGGTCCCTATGATTAGGAAACACAGTTCTTTTTTTCTGGACATGCTCATCTTCCTTGCTGTATTACAGATGCTGGAAAGAAGAGCATGCTTCTTGCGTTAAAACAGACTGTGTTTCATGGAGGAGAACACTTTTCTGATGTTCCCTTTAGAATCAGAGTTAAACTCCATGCTCTGTCTCGTCCTACAATCAAGAGTTCATTTCTGGTAAAAGCAGTGAATTTTCAGCCAAATTAATTTACACAGTTCACGAAACCAACACGATTTACACTATTAACTAAAGAACATCTATGTAAGAGATGATGTGGTTTGTATCAGTTTCATAAGCATAGTTGAACTAGATATGGTCCGTATGAGTAGGAAACACAGTTCTTTTTTTCTGGGCATGCTCATGTTCCTTGCTCTATTGCAGATGCTGGAAAGAAGAGCATGCATCTTCCTTTAAAACGGAGTGTGTTTCATGGATGAGAACACTGGTCTGAATTTCCCTTCAGAAACTGAGTTTAACCAATGGAACTGTGTCTTCCTACAAGCAAGAATTCATTACTGGTAAACGCAGTGATTTTTCAGCTCAAATGAATTTACACAGTTCACGAAACCAATACTATTTTCACTATTAACTAAAGAGCGTCTATGTAAGAGATGATGTGGTTTGCATCAGTTTCATAAGCAGAGTTGAACTAGATATGTTCCGTATGAGTCGGAAACACAGTTCTTTTTTTCTGGGCATGCTCATGTTTCTTGCTGTATTGCAGAAGCTGGAATGAAGAGGATGTTTCTTGCGTTAAAACAGACTGTGTTTCATGGAGGAGTACACTCTTCTGACTTTGCATTTAGAATCGGAGTTAAACTCCATGCTCTGTGTCGTCCTACAAGCAAGAGTACATTTCTGGTAAAAGCAGTTAATTTTCAGCCAAATGAATTTACATAGTTCACGAAACCAACACGATTTTCACTATTAACTAAAGAGGATCTATGTAAGAGATGATGTGATTTGCATCAGTTTCATAAGCAGAGTTGAACTAGATATGTTCCCTATGAGTTTGAGACACAGTTCTTTTTTTCTGGGCATGCTCATGTTCCTTGCTGTATTGCAAAGCTGGAAAGAAGAGCATGCTTCTTGAGTTAGAACAGAGTGTGTTTCATGGATGATAACACTGGTCTGAAATTCCCTTCAGAAATGGAGTTAAACCAAATGCTCTGTGTCTTCCTACAAGCAAGAGAACATTTTTGGTAAGAGCTGTGAATTTTCGGCCATATGAATTTACACAGTTCACGAATCCAACACGATTTTCACTATTAACTTAAGAGCGTGTATGTAAGCGATGCTGTGGTTTATATCAGTTTCATAAGCAGAGTTGAACTAGATATGGTGTGTATGAGTCGGAAACACAGTTCTTTTTTTCTGGCCATGCTCATGTTTCTTGCTGTTTTGCAGATGTTGGAATGAAGAGGATGCTTCTTGCTTTAAAACAGACTGTTTTTCATGGAGGAGAACACTCTGCTGAATTTCCATTTAGAATCGGAGTAAAACTCCATGCTCTGTGTCTTCCTACAAGCAAGAGATCATTTCCGGTAAAACCCGTTATTTTACGGTCAAATGAATTTACAGAGTTCAGGAAACCAATACGATTTTCACTATTAACTAAAGAGCATCTATGTAAGAGATGATGTGGTGTGTATCAGTTTCATAAGAAGAGTTGAAATAGATATGGTCCATATGAGTAAGTGACACAGTTCTTTTTTTCTGAGCATGCTCATGTTACTTGCTGTATTGCAAAGCTGGAAAGAAGAGCATGCTTCTTGCGTTAGAACAGAGTGTGTTTCATGGATGAGAACACAGGTCTGAATTTCCCTTCAGAAAGTGAGTTAAACCAAAGGCTCTGTGTCTTCCTACAAGCAAGAGTTCATTTCCTGTAAACCCAGTTATTTTTCGGCTCAAATGATTTTAAACAGTTCACAAAACCAATACAATTTTCACTATTAAATAAAGAGCATCTAGGGAAGAGATGATGTGGTTTGCATCAGTTTCATAAGCAGAGTTGAACTAGATATGTTCCGTATGAGTAGGAAACACAGTTCTTTTTTTCTGGGCATGCTCATGTTCCTTGCTGTATTGCACACGCTGGAAATGAGAGCATGCTATTTGCATTAAAACAGAGGGTGTTTCCTGGATGAGAACACTGGTCTGAAATTCCCTTCAGAAATGGAGTTAAACCAAATGCTTTGTGTCTTCCTACAAGCAAGAGTACATTTTAGGTAAGAGCAGTGAATTTTCGGCCAAATGAATTTACACAGTTCACAAAACCAACACGATTTTCACTATTAACTAAAGAGCGTCTATGTAAGCAATGCTGTGGTTTATATCAGTTTCATAAGCAGAGTTGAACTAGATATGGTCTGTATGAGTCGGAAACTCAGTTCTTTTTTTCTGTCCATGCTCATGTTTCTTGCTGTTTTGCAGATGCTGGAATGAAGAGGATGCTTCTTGCGTTAAAACAGACTGCGTTTCATGGAGGAGAACACTCTGCTGAATTTCCATTTAGAATCGGAGTTAAACTCCATGCTCTGAGTTGTCCTACAAGCAAGAGTTCATTTCTGGTAAAGGCAGTGAATTTTTGGTGCCAAATGAATTTACACAGTTCACGAAACCACACAATTTTCTCTATTAACTAAAGAGCATCTATGTAAGAGATGCTGTGGTTTGTATCAGTTTCATAAGCAGAGTTGACCTAGATATGGTCCATATGAGTAGGAAACACAGTTCTTTTTTTCTGGGCATGCTCATGTTCATTGCTGTATTGCAGACGCTGAGAAGAAGATCATGCTTCTTCGGTTAAAACGGAGTGTGTTTCATGGATGAAAACACTGGTCTGAATTACCCTTCAGAAACTGAGTTTAAACAAAGGCTCTGTGTCTTCCTACAAGCAAGAGTTCATTTCCGGTAAACCCATGTATTTTTCAGCTCAAATGAATTTACACAGTTCACGAAACCAATACGATTTTCACTATTAAATAAAGAGCATCTATGGAAGAGATGATGTGGTTTGTATCAGTTTCATGAGCAGAGTTGAACTAGAAAGGTTCGGTATGAGTAGGAAACACCGTTCTTTTATTCTGGCCAAGCTTGTGTTTCTTGCTGTACTACAGATGCTGGAAAGAAGACCATGCATCTTGCATTAAAACAGACTGCGTTTCATGGAGGAGAACACTCTGCTGAATTTCCCTTTAGAATCCAAGTTAAACTCCATGCTCTGTGTCGTCCTACAATCAAGAGTTCATTTCTGGTAAACACAGTGAATTTTCGGTGCCAAATGAATTTACACAGTTCACGAAACCAACACAATTTTCTCTATTAACTAAAGAGCATCTATGTAAGAGATGCTGTGGTTTGTATCAGTTTCATAAGCAGTGTTGAACGAGATATGGTCCCTATGAGTAGGAAACGCAATTCTCTTTTTCTGGCCATGCTCATGTTTCTTGCTGTATTGCAGATGGTAGAAAAAGAGCATGCTTCTTGCATTAAAACAGATGGTGTTTCTTTGAGGAAAACACTCTTCTGAATTTCCCTTTAGAATCGGAGTTTAACGCCATGCTCTATGTCTTCCTACAAGCAAGAGTTCATTTCCGGTAAACCCATTTATTTTTTGGCTCAAATGAATTTACACAGTTCACGAAATCAATACGATTTTCACTATTAACTGAAGAGCATCTATGTAAGAGATGACGTGGTTTGTATCAGTTTCATGAGCAGAGTTGAACGAGATATGGTCCCTATGATTAGGAAACACAGTTCTTGTTTTCTGGACATGCTCATGTTCCTTGCTGTATTGCAGATGCTGGAAAGAACAGCATGCTTCTTGCATTAAAACAGACTGTGTTTCATGGATGAGAACACTTTTCTGAATTTCCAATTAGAATAGGAGTTAAACTCCATGCTATGTGTCTTCCTACAAGCAAGAGTTCATTTCCGGTAAACCCAGTTATTTTTCGGCTCAAATGAATTTACACAGTTCATGAAACCAACACTATTTTCAATATTAACTAAAGAGCGTCTATGTAAGAGATGATGTGGTTTGTATCAGTTTCATAAGCAGTGTTGAACTAGATATGGTCCGTATGAGTAGGAGACACAGTTCCTTTTTTCTGGACATTCTCATGATCCTTGCTGTACTGAAGACGCTGAAAAGAAGAGCATGCTATTTGCGTTAAAAGGGAGTGTGTTTCATGGATGAGAACACTCTCCTGAATTTCCCTTCAGAAATGGAGTTAAACTCCACGCTTTGTGTCATCCTACAAGCAAGAGTACATTTCCGGTAAACCCAGTTATTTTCGGCTCAAATGAATTTACACAGTTCAGGAAAACAATACGATTTTCACTATTAATTAAAGAGCATCTATGTAAGTTATGATGTGGTTTGCATCAGTTTCATAAGTAGAGTTGAACTAGATATGTTCCTTATGAGTCGGAAACACAGTTCTTTTTTTCTGGGCATGCTCATGTTTCTTGCAGTATTGTTGAAGCTGGAATGAAGAGGATGCTTCTTGCGTTAAAACAGACTGTGTTTCATGGAGGAGAACACTCTTCTGAATTTTCATTTAGAATCGGAGTTAAACTCCATGGTCTGTGTCGTCCTACAAGCAGGAGTTCATTTCTGGTAAAAGCAGTGAATTTTCAGCCAAATTAATTTACACAGTTCACGAAACGAACACGATTTTCACTTTTAATTAAGAGCGTCTAGGTAAGAGATGCTGTGGTTTATATCAGTTTCAAAAGCAGAGTTGAACTTGATATGGTCAGTATGAGTAGGATACACAGTTCTTTTTTTCTGGACATTCTCATGTTCCTTGCTGTATTTCAGACGATTGAAGGAAGAGCATGCTATTTGCGTTAAAACAGACTTTGTTTCATGGATGAGAACACTCCTCTGAATTTCCCTTCAGAAATGGAGTTAAACTCCATGCTATGTGTCATCCTACAAGCAAGAGGTAATTTTCCGGGAAACCCAGTTGTTTTTCGGATCAAATGAATTTACACAGTTCACGAATCCAATACGATTTTCACTATTAACTAAAGAGCATCTATGTAAGAGATGATGTGGTTTGTATCAGTTTCATAAGCAGAGTTGACCTAGATAGGGTCCATATGAGTAGGAAACACAGTTCTTTTTTTCTGGGCATGGTCATGTTCCTTGCTGTATTGCAGACGCTGAAAAGAAGAGCATGCTTCTTCAGTAAAACAGACTGCGTTTCATGGAGAACACTCTGCTGAATTTCCATTTAGAATCGGAGTTAAACTCCATGCTCTGTGTCGCCTACAAACAAGAGTTCATTTCTGGTAAACGCAGTGAATTTTCGGTGCCAAATGAATTTACACAGTTCACGAAACCATCATGAGTTTCACTATTAACTAAAGAGCATCTATGTAAGAGATGATGTGGTGTGTATCAGTTTCATAAGCAGAGTTGAAATAGATATGGTCCACATGAGTAGGAGACACAGTTCTTTTTTTCTGGGCATGCTCATGTTCCTTGCTGTATTGCAAAGCTGGAAAGAAGAGCATGCTTCTTGCGTTAGAACAGAGTGTGTTTCATGGATGAGAACACAGGTCTGAATTTCCCTTTTGAAACTGAGTTTAACCAAAGGCTCTCTGTCTTCCTACAAGCAAGAGTTCATTTCTGTTAAACCCAGTTATTTTTCGGATAAAATGAATTTACACAGTTCCCGAAACCAATACGATTTTCACTATTAAATAAAGAGCATCTATGGAAGAGATGATGTGGTTTGCATCAGTTTCATAAGCAGAGTTGAACTAGATATGTTCTGTATGAGTAGGAAACACAGTTCTTTTTTTCTGGGCTTGCTCATTGTCCTTGCTGTATTGGAGACGCTGGAAAGAAGAGCTTGCTTCTTGTGTTAAAACAGAGTGTGTTTCAGGGATGAGAACTCTGGTCTGAATTTCCCTTCAGAAACGGAGTTAAACCACAGGATCTGTGTCTTCCTACAAGCAAGAGATCACTTCTGGTAAACACAGTGAATTTTGGGCTCAAAAGATTTTTCGCTGTTCACGAACCCAAGGCGATTCTCATTATTAACTAAAGAGCATTTATGTAAGAGGATCTGTGGTCTGTATCAGTTTCATAAGCAGAGTTGAACTACATATGATTCGTATGTGTAGGAAACACAGTTCTTTTTTGAGGGCATACTCATGGTTCTAACTGTATAGAAGACGCTCGAAAGAAGAGGATGATTCTTGCCTTAAAACAGAGTGTTTTTCAGGGATGAGAACTCTGGTCTAAATTTCCCTTAAGAAACGGAGTTAAACCACAGGATCTGTGTCTTCCTACAAGCAAGAGTTCATTTCTGGTAAACCAAGAGAATTTTCGGCTCAAATGTTTTAACACAGTTCTAGTTCCCAAAGCGATTATCACTATTCACTAAAGAGCATTTATGTAAGAGGAGCTGTGGTGTGTATCAGTTTCATAAGCAGAGTTGAACTACTTATGCTCCGTATGAGTAGGAAACACAGTTCTTTTTTTCTGGGCATGCGCATTGTTCTTGCTGTATTGGAGACGCTGGAAAGAAGGGCTTGCTTCTTGCGTTAAAATAGAGTGTGTTTCATGGATGAGAACACTGGTCTGAATTTCCCTTCAGAACCGGCGTTAAACCCCAGGATCTGTGTCTTCCTTCAAACAAGAGTTCATTTCTGGTAAACCGAGTGAATTTTGGGCTCAAATGATTTTACACAGTTCAAAATGCCAATGCGATTCTCACTATTTACTAAAGATGATTTATTTAAGAGGTACTGTGGTTTGTATCAGCTTCATAAGCAGAGTTGTTCTACATATGGTCCACATGAGTAGGAAACACAGTTCTTTTTTGAGGGCATGCTCATTGTTCTTACTGTATTGGAGACAATGGAAAGAAAAGCTAGCTTCTTGCATTTAAACAGAGTTTGTTTCATGGATGAGAACGCTGGTCTGAATTTCCCTTCAGAAACAGAATTAAACCACAGGATCTGTGTCTTCCTACAAGCAAGTGTTCATTTCTAGTAAACCCAGTGAATTTTGGGCTCAAATGATTTTTTGCAGTTCACGACCAACGCGATTCTCACTATTAAATAAAGAGGATTAAGGTAAGAGGAGCTGTGGTTTGTATCAGTTTCATATGCAGGGTAGAACTACATATGCTCCGTATGAGTAGGAAACACAGTTCCTTTTTCCTGGGCTTGCTCATTGTCCTTGCTGTATTGGAGACGCTGGAAAGAAGAGCTTGCTTCTTGTGTTAAAACAGAGTGTGTTTCAGGGTTGAGAACTCTGGTCTGAATTTCCCTTCAGAAACGGAGTTAAACCACAGGATCTGTGTCTTCCTACAAGCAAGAGTTCATTTCTGGTAAACCGAGTGAATTTTGGGCTCAAATGATTTTACACAGTTCAAAAAGCCAATGCGATTCTCACTATTTACTAAAGATGATTTATTTAAGAGGTACTGTGGTTTGTATCAGCTTCATAAGCAGAGTTGTTCTACATATGGTCCACATGAGTAGGAAACACAGTTCTTTTTTGAGGGCATGCTCATTGTTCTTACTGTATTGGAGACAATGGAAAGAAAAGCTAGCTTCTTGCATTTAAACAGAGTTTGTTTCATGGATGAGAACGCTGGTCTGAATTTCCCTTCAGAAACAGAATTAAACCACAGGATCTGTGTCTTCCTACAAGCAAGTGTTCATTTCTAGTAAACCCAGTGAATTTTGGGCTCAAATGATTTTTCGCAGTTCACAACCAACGCGATTCTCACTATTAAATAAAGAGGATTAAGGTAAGAGGAGCTGTGGTTTGTATCAGTTTCATATGCAGGGTAGAACTACATATGATCCGTATGAGTAGCAAACACAGTTCCTTTTTCCTGGGCTTGCTCATTGTCCTTGCTGTACCACTTTCATAAGCAGACTTAATCTACATATGGTCTGCATGAGTAGTAAACACAGTTCTTTTTTGAGATCATGCTCATGGTTCTTGCTGTATTGGAGACGCTGGAAAGAAGAGCTTGCTTCTTCCATTAAAACAGAGTGTGTTGCAGGGATGAGAACTCTGGATTGAATTTCCCTTCTGAAACGGAGTTAAACTCCAGGATCTGTGTCTTCCTACAAGCAAGAGTTCATTTCTGGGAAACCAAGAGAATTTTGGGCTCAAATGATTTTTCGCAGTTCACGAAACCAACACGATTCTCACTATTATCTAAAGAGCATTTATGTAAGAGGAGCTCTGGTTTGCATCAGTTTCATAAGCAGAGTTGAACTACATATGGTCAGTACAAGTAGGAAACACAGTTCTTTTTTCTGGGCATGCGCATGGTTCTTTCTGTATCGGAGACTCTGGAAAGAAGAGCTTGCTTCTTGCGTTAAAACAGAGTGTGTTTCAGGGATGAGAACTCAGGTCTGAATTTCTCTTCAGAAACGGAGTTAAACCACAGGATCTGTGTCTTCCTACAAGCAAGAGTTCATTTCTGTTAAACCCAGTGAATTTTGGGCTCAAATGATTTTTCCCAGTTCACGAACCCAACGCGATTCTCACTATTATCTAAAGAGCATTTATGTAAGAGGAGCTCTGGTTTGCATCAGTTTCATAAGCAGAGTGGACCTACATATGGTCCCTATAAGTAGGAAACACAGTTCTTTTTTTCAGGGCATGCTCATGGTTCTTGCTGTATTGGAGACTCTGGAGAAAAGAGCTTGCTTCTTGCTTTAAAACAGAGTGTGTTTCAGGAATGAGAAATCTGGTCTGAATTTCCCTTCAGAGACTGAGTTAAACCCCAGGATCTGTGTCTACATACAAGCAAGAGTTCATTTCTGGTAAAGCAAGTGAATTTTCGGCTCAAAATCATTTTACACAATTCTAGAAACCAATGCGATTATCACTATTAACTAAAGAGCATTTATGTAAGAGGAGCTGTGGTGTTTATCAGTTTCATAAGCAGAGTTGAACTACATATGGTCCGTATGAGCAGGAAACACAGTTCTTTTTTTCAGGGCATGCTCATGGTTCTTGCTGTATTGCAGACACTGGTAAGAAGAGCTTGCTCCTTGCGTTAAAATAGAGTGTGTTTCATGGATGAGAACACTGTTCTGAATTACCCTTCAGAAACGAGGTTTAACCCCAGGTTCTCTGTCTTCCTACAAGCAAGAGTTCATTTCTGGTAAACCCAGTGAAATTGAGCTCAAATGATTTTACACAGTTCACGAACACAACGCGATTCTCACTATTAACTAAAGAGCATTTAAGTAAGTGGAGCTGTGGTTTGAATTAGTTTCATAAGCAGAATTGAACTCCCTACGAACTCTGTGAGTAGGAAACACAGTTCTTTTTTTCAGGGCATGCTCATTGTTCTTGTTGTAATGGAGTCGCTGGAAAGAAGATCTTGCTTCTAGCGTTAAAACAGAGTGTGTTTCAAGGATGAGAACACTGTTCTGAATTTTCCTTCAGAAACGGAGTTAAACCCAAGGTTCTCTGTCTTCCTACAAGCAAGAGTTCATTTCTGGTAAACCCAGTGAATTTTGGGCTCAAATGATTTTACACAGTTCACGAACCAAACACGATTCTCACTATGAACTAAAGAGCATCTATGTAAGAGGAGCTGTGTTTTGTATCAGTTTCATAAGCAGAATTGAACTACATATGGTCTGTATGAGTAGGAAACACTGTCCATTTTTTCAGGGTATGCTCATTGTTCTTGCTGTAATGGATTCGCTGGAAAGAAGAGCTTGCTTCTAGCGTTAAAACAGAGTGTGTTTCAAGGATGAGAACACTGTTCTGAATTACCCTTCAGAAACGCAGTTAAACCCCAGGTTCTCTGTCTTCCTGCAAGCAAGAGTTCATTTCTGTTAAACCCAGTGAATTTTGGGCTCAAAAGATTTTTCGGAGTTCAGGAACCCAACGCGATTCTCACTATTATCTAAAGAGCATTTATGTAAGAGGAGCTCTGGTTTGCATCAGTTTCATAAGCAGAGTGGAACTACATATGGTCCCTATAAGTAGGAAACACAGTTCTTTTTTTCAGGGCATGCTCATGGTTCTTGCTGTATTGGAGACGCTGGAGAAAAGAGCTTGCTTCTTGCGTTAAAACAGAGTGTGTTTCAGGAATGAGAAATCTGGTCTGAATTTCCCTTCAGAGACGGAGTTAAACCCCAGGATCTGTGTCTACCTACAAGCAAGAGTTCATTTCAGGTAAACCAAGAGAATTTTGGGCTCAAAAGATTTTTCGCTGTTCAAAACCCAAGGCGATTCTCACTATTAACTAAAGAGCATTTATGTAAGAGGAGCTGTGGTCTGTATCAGTTTCATAAGCAGAGTTGAACTACATATGGTCCGTATGAGTAGGAAACACAATTCTTTTTTTCTTGGCATGCGCATTGTTCTTGCTGTATTGGAGACGCTGGAAAGAAGGGCTTGCTTCTTGCGTTAAAATAGAGTGTGTTTCATGGATGAGAACACAGGTCTGAATTTCCCTTCTGAAACTGAGTTTAACCAAAGGCTCTGTGTCTTCCTACAAGCAAGAGTTCATTTCCGGTAAAGCCAGTTATTTTTCGGATAAAATGAATTTACACAGTTCACGAAACCAATACGATTTTCACTATTAAATAAAGAGCATCTATGGAAGAGATGATGTGGTTTGCATCAGTTTCATAAGCAGAGTTGAACTAGATAGGTTCCGTATGAGTAGGAAACACAGTTCTTTTTTTCTGGGCTTGCTCATTGTCCTTGCTGTATTGGAGACGCTGGAAAGAAGAGCTTGCTTCTTGTGTTAAAACAGAGTGTATTTCAGGGATGAGAACTCTGGTCTGAATTTCCCTTCAGAAACGGAGTTAAACCACAGGATCTGTGTCTTCCTACAAGCAAGAGATCATTTCTGGTAAACACAGTGATTTTGTGCTCAAAAGAATTTTCGCTGTTCACGAACCCAAGGCGATTCTCACTATTAACTAAAGAGCATTTATGTAAGAGGATCTGTGGTCTGTATCAGTTTCATAAGCAGAGTTGAACTACATATGATCCGTATGTCTAGGAAACACAGTTCTTTTTTGAGGGCATGCTCATGGTTCTTACTCTATTGGAGACACTGGAAAGAAGAGCTTGCTTCTTGCATTTAAACAGAGTTTGTTTCATGGATGAGATTCTTCCCTGAATTTCCCTTCTGAAACGGAGTTCAACACCAGGATCTGTGTCTTCCTACAAGCAAGAGTTCATTTCTGGTAAACCCAGTGAATTTTTGGCTCAAATGATTTTTCGCAGTTCACGAACCCAACGCGATTCTCACTATTATCTAAAGAGCACTTATGTAAGAGGAGCTCTGGTTTGCATCAGTTTCATAAGCAGAGTGGAACTACATATGGTCCCTATAAGTAGGAAACACAGTTCTTTTTTTCAGGGCATGCTCATGGTTCTTGCTGTATTGGAGAATCTGGAGAAAAGAGCTTGCTTCTTGCTTTAAAACAGAGTGTGTTTCAGGAATGAGAAATCTGGTCTAAATTTCCCTTCATAGACTGAGTTAAACCCCAGGATCTGTGTCTACCTACAAGCAAGAGTTCATTTCTGGCAAACCAAGAGAATTTTGGCTCAAATGATTTAACACAGTTCTAGTTCCCAAAGCGATTATCACTATTCACTAAAGAGCATTTATGTAAGAGGAGCTGTGGTGTGTATCAGTTTCATAAGCAGAGTTGAACTACATATGCTCCGTATGAGTAGGAAACACAGTTCTTTTTTTCTGGGCATGCGCATTGTTCTTGCTGTATTGGAGACGCTGGAAAGAAGGGCTTGCTTCTTGCGTTAAAATAGAGTGTGTTTCATGGATGAGAACACTGGTCTGAATTTCCCTTCAGAACTGGCGTTAAACCCCAGGATCTGTGTCTTCCTTCAAACAAGAGTTCATTTCTTGTAAACCGAGTGAATTTTGGGCTCAAATGATTTTACACAGTTCAAAAAGCCAATGCGATTCTCACTATTAACTAAAGATGATTTATTTAAGAGGTGCTGTGGTTTGTATCAGCTTCATAAGCAGAGTTGTTCTACATATGGTCCACATGAGTAGGAAACACAGTTCTTTTTTGAGGGCATGCTCATTGTTCTTACTGTATTGGAGACAATGGAAAGAAAAGCTAGCTTCTTGCATTTAAACAGAGTTTGTTTCATGGATGAGAACGCTGGTCTGAATTTCCCTTCAGAAACAGAATTAAACCACAGGATCTGTGTCTTCCTACAAACAAGTGTTCATTTCTAGTAAACCCAGTGAATTTTGTGCTCAAATGATTTTTCGCAGTTCACGACCAACGCGATTCTCACTATTAAATAAAGAGGATTAATGTGAGAGGAGCTGTGGTTTGTATCAGTTTCATATGCAGGGTTGAACTACATATGATCCGTATGAGTAGGAAACACAGTTCTTTTTTCCTGGGCTTGCTCATTGTCCTTGCTGTATTGGATACGCTGGAAAGAAGAGTTTGCTTCTTGTGTTAAAACAAAGTGTGTTTCAGGGTTGTGAACTCTGGTCTGAATTTCCCTTCAGAAACGGAGTTAAACCACAGGATCTGTGTCTTCCTACAAGCAAGAGATCATTTCTGGTAAACACAGTGAATTTTGGGCTCAAAAGATTTTTCGCTGTTCAAAACCCAAGGCGATTCTCACTATTAACTAAAGAGCATTTATGTAAGAGGAGCTGTGGTCTGTATCAGTTTCATAAGCAGAGTTGAACTACATATGGTCCGTATGAGTAGGAAACACAATTCTTTTTTTCTTGGCATGCGCATTGTTCTTGCTGTATTGGAGACGCTGGAAAGAAGGGCTTGCTTCTTGCGTTAAAATAGAGTGTGTTTCATGGATGAGAACACAGGTCTGAATTTCCCTTCTGAAACTGAGTTTAACCAAAGGCTCTGTGTCTTCCTACAAGCAAGAGTTCATTTCCGGTAAAGCCAGTTATTTTTCGGATGAAATGAATTTACACAGTTCACGAAACCAATACGATTCTCACTATTAAATAAAGAGCATCTAAGGAAGAGATGATGTGGTTTGCATCAGTTTCATAAGCAGAGTTGAACTAGATATGTTCCGTATGAGTAGGAAACACTGTTCTTTTTTTCTGGGCTTGCTCATTGTCCTTGCTGTATTGGAGACGCTGGAAAGAAGAGCTTGCTTCTTGTGTTAAAACAGAGTGTGTTTCAGGGATGAGAACTCTGGTCTGAATTTCCCTTCAGAAACGGAGTTAAACCACAGGATCTGTGTCTTCCTACAAGCAAGAGATCATTTCTGGTAAACACAGTGATTTTGGGCTCAAAAGATTTTTCGCTGTTCACGAACCCAAGGCGATTCTCACTATTAACTAAAGAGCATTTATGTAAGAGGATCTGTGGTCTGTATCAGTTTCATAAGCAGAGTTGAACTACATATGATCCGTATGTGTAGGAAACACAGTTCTTTTTTGAGGGCATGCTCATGGTTCTAACTGTATAGGAGACACTGGAAAGAAGAGGATGATTCTTGCCTTAAAACAGAGTGTTTTTCAGGGATGAGAACTCTGGTCTGAATTTCCCTTCAGAGACTGAGTTAAACCCCAGGATCTGTGTCTACCTACAAGCAAGAGTTCATTTCTGGTAAACCAAGAGAATTTTCGGCTCAAATGATTTAACACAGTTCTAGTTCCCAAAGCGATTATCACTATTCACTAAAGAGGATTTATGTAAGAGGAGCTGTGGTGTGTATCAGTTTCATAAGCAGAGTTGAACTACATATGGTCCGTATGAGTAGGAAACACAGTTCTTTTTTTCTGGGCATGTGCATTGTTCTTGCTGTATTGGAGACGCTGGAAAGAAGGGCTTGCTTCTTGCGTTAAAATAGAGTGTGTTTCATGGATGAGAACACTGGTCTGAATTTCCCTTCAGAACCGGCGTTAAACCACAGGATCTGTGTCTTCCTTCAAACAAGAGTTCATTTCTGGTAAACCGAGTGAATTTTGGGCTCAAAAAATTTTACACAGTTCAAAAAGCCAATACAATTCTCACTATTAACTAAAGATGATTTATTTAAGAGGTGCTGTGGTTTGTATCAGATTCATAAGCAGAGTTGTTCTACATATGGTCCGTATGAGTAGGAAACTCAGTTCATTTTTTCTGGGCATGTGCATGGTTCTTGCTGTATTGGAGTCGCTGGAAAGAAGAGCTTGCTTCTTGCGTGAACACAGAGTATATTTCATGGATGAGAACACTAGTCTGAATTTCCCTTCAGAAACGAAGTTAAACTGCAGGATCTGTGTCTTCCTTCAAGAAAGAGTGCATTTCTTGTAAACCGAGTGAATTTTGGGCTCAAAAGGTTTTACACAGTTCAAAAACCCAATGCGATTCTCTATATTAACTAAACAGCATTCATTTAATAGGTGCTGTGGTTTGTACCAGTTTCATAAGCAGACTTAATCTACATATGGTCTGCATGAGTAGTAAACACAGTTCTTTTTTGAGATCATGCTCATGGTTCTTGCTGTATTGGAGACGCTGGAAAGAAGAGCTTGCTTCTTCCATTAAAACAGAGTGTGTTGCAGGGATGAGAACTCTGGATTGAATTTCCCTTCTGAAACGGAGTTAAACTCCAGGATCTGTGTCTTCCTACAAGCAAGAGTTCATTTCTGGTAAACCAAGAGAATTTTGGGCTCAAATGATTTTTCGCAGGTCACGAACCCAACACGATTCTCACTATTATCTAAAGAGCATTTATGTAAGAGGAGCTCTGGTTTGCATCAGTTTCATAAGCAGAGGTGAACTACATATGGTCCTTATGAGTAGGAAACACAGTTCTTTTTTCTGGGCATGCGCATGGTTCTTTCTGTATTAGAGACTCTGGAAAGAAGAGCTTGCTTCTTGTGTTAAAACAGAGTGTGTTTCAGGGATGAGAACTCTGGTCTGATTTTCCCTTCAGAAACAGAGTTAAACCACAGGTTCAGTGTCTTCCTACAAGCAAGTGTTCATTTCTGGTAAACCCAATGAATTTTGGGATCAAATGATTTTTCGCAGTTCACGACCAACGCGATTCTCACTATTTAATAAAGAGGATTAATGTAAGAGGTGCTGTGGTTTGTATCAATTTCATAAGAAGGGTTGATCTACATCTGGTCTGTATGAGTAGGAAACACAGTTCTTTTTTGAGGGCATGCTCATGGTTCTTACTGTATTGGAGACGCTGGAACAAAGAGCTTGCTTCTTGCGAGAAAACAGAGTATGTTTCATGGATGAGAACCCTGGTTTGGATTTCCCTTCAGAAACGGAGTTAAACCCCAGGATCTGTGTCTTCCTACAAGCAAGAGATCATTTCTGGTAAACACAGTGAATTTTGGGCTCAAAAGATTTTTCGCTGTTCAAAACCCAAGGCGATTCTCACTATTAACTAAAGAGCATTTATGTAAGAGGAGCTGTGGTCTGTATCAGTTTCATAAGCAGAGTTGAACTACATATGGTCCGTATGAGTAGGAAACACAATTCTTTTTTTCTTGGCATGCGCATTGTTCTTGCTGTATTGGAGACGCTGGAAAGAAGGGCTTGCTTCTTGCGTTAAAATAGAGTGTGTTTCATGGATGAGAACACAGGTCTGAATTTCCCTTCTGAAACTGAGTTTAACCAAAGGCTCTGTGTCTTCCTACAAGCAAGAGTTCATTTCCGGTAAAGCCAGTTATTTTTCGGATAAAATGAATTTACACAGTTCACGAAACCAATACGATTTTCACTATTAAATAAAGAGCATCTATGGAAGAGATGATGTGGTTTGCATCAGTTTCATAAGCAGAGTTGAACTAGATATGTTCTGTATGAGTAGGAAACACAGTTCTTTTTTTCTGGGCTTGCTCATTGTCCTTGCTGTATTGGAGACGCTGGAAAGAAGAGCTTGCTTCTTGTGTTAAAACAGAGTGTGTTTCAGGGATGAGAACTCTGGTCTGAATTTCCCTTCAGAAACGGAGTTAAACCACAGGATCTGTGTCTTCCTACAAGCAAGAGATCATTTCTGGTAAACACAGTGATTTTGGGCTCAAAAGATTTTTCGCTGTTCACGAACCCAAGGCGATTCTCACTATTAACTAAAGAGCATTTATGTAAGAGGATCTGTGGTCTTTATCAGTTTCATAAGCAGAGTTGAACTACATATGATCCGTATGTCTAGGAAACACAGATCTTTTTTGAGGGCATGCTCATGGTTCTTACTCTATTGGAGACACTGGAAAGAAGAGCTTGCTTCTTGCATTTAAACAGAGTTTGTTTCATGGATGAGATTCTTCCCTGAATTTCCCTTCTGAAACGGAGTTAAACACCAGGATCTGTGTCTTCCTACAAGCAAGAGTTCATTTCTGGTAAACCCAGTGAATTTTTGGCTCAAATGATTTTTCGCAGTTCACGAACCCAACGCGATTCTCACTATTATCTAAAGAGCACTTATGTAAGAGGAGCTCTGGTTTGCATCAGTTTCATAAGCAGAGTGGAACTACATATGGTCCCTATAAGTAGGAAACACAGTTCTTTTTTTCAGGGCATGCTCATGGTTCTTGCTGTATTGGAGAATCTGGAGAAAAGAGCTTGCTTCTTGCTTTAAAACAGAGTGTGTTTCAGGAATGAGAAATCTGGTCTAAATTTCCCTTCATAGACTGAGTTAAACCCCAGGATCTGTGTCTACCTACAAGCAAGAGTTCATTTCTGGCAAACCAAGAGAATTTTGGCTCAAATGATTTAACACAGTTCTAGTTCCCAAAGCGATTATCACTATTCACTAAAGAGCATTTATGTAAGAGGAGCTGTGGTGTGTATCAGTTTCATAAGCAGAGTTGAACTACATATGCTCCGTATGAGTAGGAAACACAGTTCTTTTTTTCTGGGCATGCGCATTGTTCTTGCTGTATTGGAGACGCTGGAAAGAAGGGCTTGCTTCTTGCGTTAAAATAGAGTGTGTTTCATGGATGAGAACACTGGTCTGAATTTCCCTTCAGAACTGGCGTTAAACCCCAGGATCTGTGTCTTCCTTCAAACAAGAGTTCATTTCTTGTAAACCGAGTGAATTTTGGGCTCAAATGATTTTACACAGTTCAAAAAGCCAATGCGATTCTCACTATTAACTAAAGATGATTTATTTAAGAGGTGCTGTGGTTTGTATCAGCTTCATAAGCAGAGTTGTTCTACATATGGTCCACATGAGTAGGAAACACAGTTCTTTTTTGAGGGCATGCTCATTGTTCTTACTGTATTGGAGACAATGGAAAGAAAAGCTAGCTTCTTGCATTTAAACAGAGTTTGTTTCATGGATGAGAACGCTGGTCTGAATTTCCCTTCAGAAACAGAATTAAACCACAGGATCTGTGTCTTCCTACAAGCAAGTGTTCATTTCTAGTAAACCCAGTGAATTTTGTGCTCAAATGATTTTTCGCAGTTCACGACCAACGCGATTCTCACTATTAAATAAAGAGGATTAATGTAAGAGGAGCTGTGGTTTGTATCAGTTTCATATGCAGGGTTGAACTACATATGATCCGTATGAGTAGGAAACACAGTTCTTTTTTCCTGGGCTTGCTCATTGTCCTTGCTGTATTGGAGACGCTGGAAAGAAGAGCTTGCTTCTTGTGTTAAAACAAAGTGTGTTTCAGGGTTGAGAACTCTGGTCTGAATTTCCCTTCAGAAACGGAGTTAAACCACAGGATCTGTGTCTTCCTACAAGCAAGAGATCATTTCTGGTAAACACAGTGAATTTTGGGCTCAAAAGATTTTTCGCTGTTCAAAACCCAAGGCGATTCTCACTATTAACTAAAGAGCATTTATGTAAGAGGAGCTGTGGTCTGTATCAGTTTCATAAGCAGAGTTGAACTACATATGGTCCGTATGAGTAGGAAACACAATTCTTTTTTTCTTGGCATGCGCATTGTTCTTGCTGTATTGGAGACGCTGGAAAGAAGGGCTTGCTTCTTGCGTTAAAATAGAGTGTGTTTCATGGATGAGAACACAGGTCTGAATTTCCCTTCTGAAACTGAGTTTAACCAAAGGCTCTGTGTCTTCCTACAAGCAAGAGTTCATTTCCGGTAAAGCCAGTTATTTTTCGGATGAAATGAATTTACACAGTTCACGAAACCAATACGATTCTCACTATTAAATAAAGAGCATCTAAGGAAGAGATGATGTGGTTTGCATCAGTTTCATAAGCAGAGTTGAACTAGATATGTTCCCTATGAGTAGGAAACACAGTTCTTTTTTTCTGGGCTTGCTCATTGTCCTTGCTGTATTGGAGACGCTGGAAAGAAGAGCTTGCTTCTTGTGTTAAAACAGAGTGTGTTTCAGGGATGAGAACTCTGGTCTGAATTTCCCTTCAGAAACGGAGTTAAACCACAGGATCTGTGTCTTCCTACAAGCAAGAGATCATTTCTGGTAAACACAGTGATTTTGGGCTCAAAAGATTTTTCGCTGTTCACGAACCCAAGGCGATTCTCACTATTAACTAAAGAGCATTTATGTAAGAGGATCTGTGGTCTGTATCAGTTTCATAAGCAGAGTTGAACTACATATGATCCGTATGTGTAGGAAACACAGTTCTTTTTTGAGGGCATGCTCATGGTTCTAACTGTATAGGAGACACTGGAAAGAAGAGGATGATTCTTGCCTTAAAACAGAGTGTTTTTCAGGGATGAGAACTCTGGTCTGAATTTCCCTTCAGAGACTGAGTTAAACCCCAGGATCTGTGTCTACCTACAAGCAAGAGTTCATTTCTGGTAAACCAAGAGAATTTTCGGCTCAAATGATTTAACACAGTTCTAGTTCCCAAAGCGATTATCACTATTCACTAAAGAGGATTTATGTAAGAGGAGCTGTGGTGTGTATCAGTTTCATAAGCAGAGTTGAACTACATATGGTCCGTATGAGTAGGAAACACAGTTCTTTTTTTCTGGGCATGTGCATTGTTCTTGCTGTATTGGAGACGCTGGAAAGAAGGGCTTGCTTCTTGCGTTAAAATAGAGTGTGTTTCATGGATGAGAACACTGGTCTGAATTTCCCTTCAGAACCGGCGTTAAACCACAGGATCTGTGTCTTCCTTCAAACAAGAGTTCATTTCTGGTAAACCGAGTGAATTTTGGGCTCAAAAAATTTTACACAGTTCAAAAAGCCAATACAATTCTCACTATTAACTAAAGATGATTTATTTAAGAGGTGCTGTGGTTTGTATCAGATTCATAAGCAGAGTTGTTCTACATATGGTCCGTATGAGTAGGAAACTCAGTTCATTTTTTCTGGGCATGTGCATGGTTCTTGCTGTATTGGAGTCGCTGGAAAGAAGAGCTTGCTTCTTGCGTGAACACAGAGTATATTTCATGGATGAGAACACTAGTCTGAATTTCCCTTCAGAAACGAAGTTAAACTGCAGGATCTGTGTCTTCCTTCAAGAAAGAGTGCATTTCTTGTAAACCGAGTGAATTTTGGGCTCAAAAGGTTTTACACAGTTCAAAAACCCAATGCGATTCTCTATATTAACTAAACAGCATTCATTTAATAGGTGCTGTGGTTTGTACCAGTTTCATAAGCAGACTTAATCTACATATGGTCTGCATGAGTAGTAAACACAGTTCTTTTTTGAGATCATGCTCATGGTTCTTGCTGTATTGGAGACGCTGGAAAGAAGAGCTTGCTTCTTCCATTAAAACAGAGTGTGTTGCAGGGATGAGAACTCTGGATTGAATTTCCCTTCTGAAACGGAGTTAAACTCCAGGATCTGTGTCTTCCTACAAGCAAGAGTTCATTTCTGGTAAACCAAGAGAATTTTGGGCTCAAATGATTTTTCGCAGGTCACGAACCCAACACGATTCTCACTATTATCTAAAGAGCATTTATGTAAGAGGAGCTCTGGTTTGCATCAGTTTCATAAGCAGAGGTGAACTACATATGGTCCTTATGAGTAGGAAACACAGTTCTTTTTTCTGGGCATGCGCATGGTTCTTTCTGTATTAGAGACTCTGGAAAGAAGAGCTTGCTTCTTGTGTTAAAACAGAGTGTGTTTCAGGGATGAGAACTCTGGTCTGATTTTCCCTTCAGAAACAGAGTTAAACCACAGGTTCAGTGTCTTCCTACAAGCAAGTGTTCATTTCTGGTAAACCCAATGAATTTTGGGATCAAATGATTTTTCGCAGTTCACGACCAACGCGATTCTCACTATTTAATAAAGAGGATTAATGTAAGAGGTGCTGTGGTTTGTATCAATTTCATAAGAAGGGTTGATCTACATCTGGTCTGTATGAGTAGGAAACACAGTTCTTTTTTGAGGGCATGCTCATGGTTCTTACTGTATTGGAGACGCTGGAACAAAGAGCTTGCTTCTTGCGAGAAAACAGAGTATGTTTCATGGATGAGAACCCTGGTTTGGATTTCCCTTCAGAAACGGAGTTAAACCCCAGGATCTGTGTCTTCCTACAAGCAAGAGATCATTTCTGGTAAACACAGTGAATTTTGGGCTCAAAAGATTTTTCGCTGTTCAAAACCCAAGGCGATTCTCACTATTAACTAAAGAGCATTTATGTAAGAGGAGCTGTGGTCTGTATCAGTTTCATAAGCAGAGTTGAACTACATATGGTCCGTATGAGTAGGAAACACAATTCTTTTTTTCTTGGCATGCGCATTGTTCTTGCTGTATTGGAGACGCTGGAAAGAAGGGCTTGCTTCTTGCGTTAAAATAGAGTGTGTTTCATGGATGAGAACACAGGTCTGAATTTCCCTTCTGAAACTGAGTTTAACCAAAGGCTCTGTGTCTTCCTACAAGCAAGAGTTCATTTCCGGTAAAGCCAGTTATTTTTCGGATAAAATGAATTTACACAGTTCACGAAACCAATACGATTTTCACTATTAAATAAAGAGCATCTATGGAAGAGATGATGTGGTTTGCATCAGTTTCATAAGCAGAGTTGAACTAGATATGTTCTGTATGAGTAGGAAACACAGTTCTTTTTTTCTGGGCTTGCTCATTGTCCTTGCTGTATTGGAGACGCTGGAAAGAAGAGCTTGCTTCTTGTGTTAAAACAGAGTGTGTTTCAGGGATGAGAACTCTGGTCTGAATTTCCCTTCAGAAACGGAGTTAAACCACAGGATCTGTGTCTTCCTACAAGCAAGAGATCATTTCTGGTAAACACAGTGATTTTGGGCTCAAAAGATTTTTCGCTGTTCACGAACCCAAGGCGATTCTCACTATTAACTAAAGAGCATTTATGTAAGAGGATCTGTGGTCTTTATCAGTTTCATAAGCAGAGTTGAACTACATATGATCCGTATGTCTAGGAAACACAGATCTTTTTTGAGGGCATGCTCATGGTTCTTACTCTATTGGAGACACTGGAAAGAAGAGCTTGCTTCTTGCATTTAAACAGAGTTTGTTTCATGGATGAGATTCTTCCCTGAATTTCCCTTCTGAAACGGAGTTAAACACCAGGATCTGTGTCTTCCTACAAGCAAGAGTTCATTTCTGGTAAACCCAGTGAATTTTTGGCTCAAATGATTTTTCGCAGTTCACGAACCCAACGCGATTCTCACTATTATCTAAAGAGCACTTATGTAAGAGGAGCTCTGGTTTGCATCAGTTTCATAAGCAGAGTGGAACTACATATGGTCCCTATAAGTAGGAAACACAGTTCTTTTTTTCAGGGCATGCTCATGGTTCTTGCTGTATTGGAGAATCTGGAGAAAAGAGCTTGCTTCTTGCTTTAAAACAGAGTGTGTTTCAGGAATGAGAAATCTGGTCTAAATTTCCCTTCATAGACTGAGTTAAACCCCAGGATCTGTGTCTACCTACAAGCAAGAGTTCATTTCTGGCAAACCAAGAGAATTTTGGCTCAAATGATTTAACACAGTTCTAGTTCCCAAAGCGATTATCACTATTCACTAAAGAGCATTTATGTAAGAGGAGCTGTGGTGTGTATCAGTTTCATAAGCAGAGTTGAACTACATATGCTCCGTATGAGTAGGAAACACAGTTCTTTTTTTCTGGGCATGCGCATTGTTCTTGCTGTATTGGAGACGCTGGAAAGAAGGGCTTGCTTCTTGCGTTAAAATAGAGTGTGTTTCATGGATGAGAACACTGGTCTGAATTTCCCTTCAGAACTGGCGTTAAACCCCAGGATCTGTGTCTTCCTTCAAACAAGAGTTCATTTCTTGTAAACCGAGTGAATTTTGGGCTCAAATGATTTTACACAGTTCAAAAAGCCAATGCGATTCTCACTATTAACTAAAGATGATTTATTTAAGAGGTGCTGTGGTTTGTATCAGCTTCATAAGCAGAGTTGTTCTACATATGGTCCACATGAGTAGGAAACACAGTTCTTTTTTGAGGGCATGCTCATTGTTCTTACTGTATTGGAGACAATGGAAAGAAAAGCTAGCTTCTTGCATTTAAACAGAGTTTGTTTCATGGATGAGAACGCTGGTCTGAATTTCCCTTCAGAAACAGAATTAAACCACAGGATCTGTGTCTTCCTACAAGCAAGTGTTCATTTCTAGTAAACCCAGTGAATTTTGTGCTCAAATGATTTTTCGCAGTTCACGACCAACGCGATTCTCACTATTAAATAAAGAGGATTAATGTAAGAGGAGCTGTGGTTTGTATCAGTTTCATATGCAGGGTTGAACTACATATGATCCGTATGAGTAGGAAACACAGTTCTTTTTTCCTGGGCTTGCTCATTGTCCTTGCTGTATTGGAGACGCTGGAAAGAAGAGCTTGCTTCTTGTGTTAAAACAAAGTGTGTTTCAGGGTTGAGAACTCTGGTCTGAATTTCCCTTCAGAAACGGAGTTAAACCACAGGATCTGTGTCTTCCTACAAGCAAGAGATCATTTCTGGTAAACACAGTGAATTTTGGGCTCAAAAGATTTTTCGCTGTTCAAAACCCAAGGCGATTCTCACTATTAACTAAAGAGCATTTATGTAAGAGGAGCTGTGGTCTGTATCAGTTTCATAAGCAGAGTTGAACTACATATGGTCCGTATGAGTAGGAAACACAATTCTTTTTTTCTTGGCATGCGCATTGTTCTTGCTGTATTGGAGACGCTGGAAAGAAGGGCTTGCTTCTTGCGTTAAAATAGAGTGTGTTTCATGGATGAGAACACAGGTCTGAATTTCCCTTCTGAAACTGAGTTTAACCAAAGGCTCTGTGTCTTCCTACAAGCAAGAGTTCATTTCCGGTAAAGCCAGTTATTTTTCGGATGAAATGAATTTACACAGTTCACGAAACCAATACGATTCTCACTATTAAATAAAGAGCATCTAAGGAAGAGATGATGTGGTTTGCATCAGTTTCATAAGCAGAGTTGAACTAGATATGTTCCCTATGAGTAGGAAACACAGTTCTTTTTTTCTGGGCTTGCTCATTGTCCTTGCTGTATTGGAGACGCTGGAAAGAAGAGCTTGCTTCTTGTGTTAAAACAGAGTGTGTTTCAGGGATGAGAACTCTGGTCTGAATTTCCCTTCAGAAACGGAGTTAAACCACAGGATCTGTGTCTTCCTACAAGCAAGAGATCATTTCTGGTAAACACAGTGATTTTGGGCTCAAAAGATTTTTCGCTGTTCACGAACCCAAGGCGATTCTCACTATTAACTAAAGAGCATTTATGTAAGAGGATCTGTGGTCTGTATCAGTTTCATAAGCAGAGTTGAACTACATATGATCCGTATGTGTAGGAAACACAGTTCTTTTTTGAGGGCATGCTCATGGTTCTAACTGTATAGGAGACACTGGAAAGAAGAGGATGATTCTTGCCTTAAAACAGAGTGTTTTTCAGGGATGAGAACTCTGGTCTGAATTTCCCTTCAGAGACTGAGTTAAACCCCAGGATCTGTGTCTACCTACAAGCAAGAGTTCATTTCTGGTAAACCAAGAGAATTTTCGGCTCAAATGATTTAACACAGTTCTAGTTCCCAAAGCGATTATCACTATTCACTAAAGAGGATTTATGTAAGAGGAGCTGTGGTGTGTATCAGTTTCATAAGCAGAGTTGAACTACATATGGTCCGTATGAGTAGGAAACACAGTTCTTTTTTTCTGGGCATGTGCATTGTTCTTGCTGTATTGGAGACGCTGGAAAGAAGGGCTTGCTTCTTGCGTTAAAATAGAGTGTGTTTCATGGATGAGAACACTGGTCTGAATTTCTCTTCAGAACCGGCGTTAAACCGCAGGATCTGTGTCTTCCTTCAAACAAGAGTTCATTTCTGGTAAACCGAGTGAATTTTGGGCTCAAAAGATTTTACACAGTTCAAAAAGCCAATACAATTCTCACTATTAACTAAAGATGATTTATTTAAGAGGTGCTGTGGTTTGTATCAGATTCATAAGCAGAGTTGTTCTACATATGGTCCGTATGAGTAGGAAACTCAGTTCATTTTTTCTGGGCATGTGCATGGTTCTTGCTGTATTGGAGTCGCTGGAAAGAAGAGCTTGCTTCTTGCGTGAAAACAGAGTATATTTCATGGATGAGAACACTAGTCTGAATTTCCCTTCAGAAACGAAGTTAAACTGCAGGATCTGTGTCTTCCTTCAAGAAAGAGTGCATTTCTTGTAAACCGAGTGAATTTTGGGCTCAAAAGGTTTTACACAGTTCAAAAACCCAATGCGATTCTCTATATTAACTAAACAGCATTCATTTAATAGGTGCTGTGGTTTGTACCAGTTTCATAAGCAGACTTAATCTACATATGGTCTGCATGAGTAGTAAACACAGTTCTTTTTTGAGATCATGCTCATGGTTCTTGCTGTATTGGAGACGCTGGAAAGAAGAGCTTGCTTCTTCCATTAAAACAGAGTGTGTTGCAGGGATGAGAACTCTGGATTGAATTTCCCTTCTGAAACGGAGTTAAACTCCAGGATCTGTGTCTTCCTACAAGCAAGAGTTCATTTCTGGTAAACCAAGAGAATTTTGGGCTCAAATGATTTTTCGCAGGTCACGAACCCAACACGATTCTCACTATTATCTAAAGAGCATTTATGTAAGAGGAGCTCTGGTTTGCATCAGTTTCATAAGCAGAGGTGAACTACATATGGTCCTTATGAGTAGGAAACACAGTTCTTTTTTCTGGGCATGCGCATGGTTCTTTCTGTATTAGAGACTCTGGAAAGAAGAGCTTGCTTCTTGTGTTAAAACAGAGTGTGTTTCAGGGATGAGAACTCTGGTCTGATTTTCCCTTCAGAAACAGAGTTAAACCACAGGTTCAGTGTCTTCCTACAAGCAAGTGATCATTTCTGGTAAACCCAATGAATTTTGGGATCAAATGATTTTTCGCAGTTCACGACCAACGCGATTCTCACTATTTAATAAAGAGGATTAATGTAAGAGGTGCTGTGGTTTGTATCAATTTCATAAGAAGGGTTGATCTACATCTGGTCTGTATGAGTAGGAAACACAGTTCTTTTTTGAGGGCATGCTCATGGTTCTTACTGTATTGGAGACGCTGGAACAAATAGCTTGCTTCTTGCGAGAAAACAGAGTATGTTTCATGGATGAGAACCCTGGTTTGGATTTCCCTTCAGAAACGGAGTTAAACCCCAGGATCTGTGTCTTCCTACAAGCAAGAGATCATTTCTGGTAAACACAGTGAATTTTGGGCTCAAAAGATTTTTCGCTGTTCAAAACCCAAGGCGATTCTCACTATTAACTAAAGAGCATTTATGTAAGAGGAGCTGTGGTCTGTATCAGTTTCATAAGCAGAGTTGAACTACATATGGTCCGTATGAGTAGGAAACACAATTCTTTTTTTCTTGGCATGCGCATTGTTCTTGCTGTATTGGAGACGCTGGAAAGAAGGGCTTGCTTCTTGCGTTAAAATAGAGTGTGTTTCATGGATGAGAACACAGGTCTGAATTTCCCTTCTGAAACTGAGTTTAACCAAAGGCTCTGTGTCTTCCTACAAGCAAGAGTTCATTTCCGGTAAAGCCAGTTATTTTTCGGATGAAATGAATTTACACAGTTCACGAAACCAATACGATTCTCACTATTAAATAAAGAGCATCTAAGGAAGAGATGATGTGGTTTGCATCAGTTTCATAAGCAGAGTTGAACTAGATATGTTCCGTATGAGTAGGAAACACAGTTATTTTTTTCTGGGCTTGCTCATTGTCCTTGCTGTATTGGAGACGCTGGAAAGAAGAGCTTGCTTCTTGTGTTAAAACAGAGTGTGTTTCAGGGATGAGAACTCTGGTCTGAATTTCCCTTCAGAAACGGAGTTAAACCACAGGATCTGTGTCTTCCTACAAGCAAGAGATCATTTCTGGTAAACACAGTGATTTTGGGCTCAAAAGATTTTTCGCTGTTCACGAACCCAAGGCGATTCTCACTATTAACTAAAGAGCATTTATGTAAGAGGATCTGTGGTCTTTATCAGTTTCATAAGCAGAGTTGAACTACATATGATCCGTATGTCTAGGAAACACAGATCTTTTTTGAGGGCATGCTCATGGTTCTTACTCTATTGGAGACACTGGAAAGAAGAGCTTGCTTCTTGCATTTAAACAGAGTTTGTTTCATGGATGAGATTCTTCCCTGAATTTCCCTTCTGAAACGGAGTTAAACACCAGGATCTGTGTCTTCCTACAAGCAAGAGTTCATTTCTGGTAAACCCAGTGAATTTTTGGCTCAAATGATTTTTCGCAGTTCAAGAACCCAACGCGATTCTCACTATTATCTAAAGAGCACTTATGTAAGAGGAGCTCTGGTTTGCATCAGTTTCATAAGCAGAGTGGAACTACATATGGTCCCTATAAGTAGGAAACACAGTTCTTTTTTTCAGGGCATGCTCATGGTTCTTGCTGTATAGGAGAATCTGGAGAAAAGAGCTTGCTTCTAGCTTTAAAACAGAGTGTGTTTCAGGAATGAGAAATCTGGTCTAAATTTCCCTTCATAGACTGAGTTAAACCCCAGGATCTGTGTCTACCTACAAGCAAGAGTTCATTTCTGGTAAACCAAGAGAATTTTCGGCTCAGATGATTTAACACAGTTCTAGTTCCCAAAGCGATTATCACTATTCACTAAAGAGCATTTATGTAAGAGGAGCTGTGGTGTGTATCAGTTTCATAAGCAGAGTTGAACTACATATGCTCCGTATGAGTAGGAAACACAGTTCTTTTTTTCTGGGCATGCGCATTGTTCTTGCTGTATTGGAGACGCTGGAAAGAAGGGCTTGCTTCTTGCGTTAAAATAGAGTGTGTTTCATGGATGAGAACACTGGTCTGAATTTCCCTTCAGAACTGGCGTTAAACCCCAGGATCTGTGTCTTCCTTCAAACAAGAGTTCATTTCTTGTAAACCGAGTAAATTTTGGGCTCAAATGATTTTACACAGTTCAAAAAGCCAATGCGATTCTCACTATTAACTAAAGATGATTTATTTAAGAGGTGCTGTGGTTTGTATCAGCTTCATAAGCAGAGTTGTTCTACATATGGTCCACATGAGTAGGAAACACAGTTATTTTTTGAGGGCATGCTCATTGTTCTTACTGTATTGGAGACAATGGAAAGGAAAGCTAGCTTCTTTCATTTAAACAGAGTTTGTTTCATGGATGAGAACGCTGGTCTGAATTTCCCTTCAAAAACAGAATTAAACCACAGGATCTGTGTCTTCCTACAAGCAAGTGTTCATTTCTAGTAAACCCAGTGAATTTTGTGCTCAAATGATTTTTCGCAGTTCACGACCAACGCGATTCTCACTATTAAATAAAGAGGATTAATGTAAGAGGAGCTGTGGTTTGTATCAGTTTCATATGCAGGGTTGAACTACATATGATCCGTATGAGTAGGAAACACAGTTCTTTTTTCCTGGGCTTGCTCATTGTCCTTGCTGTATTGGAGACGCTGGAAAGAAGAGCTTGCTTCTTGTGTTAAAACAGAGTGTGTTTCAGGGTTGAGAACTCTGGTCTGAATTTCCCTTCAGAAACGGAGTTAAACCACAGGATCTGTGTCTTCCTACAAGCAAGAGATCATTTCTGGTAAACACAGTGAATTTTGGGCTCAAAAGATTTTTCGCTGTTCAAAACCCAAGGCGATTCTCACTATTAACTAAAGAGCATTTATGTAAGAGGAGCTGTGGTCTGTATCAGTTTCATAAGCAGAGTTGAACTACATATGGTCCGTATGAGTAGGAAACACAATTCTTTTTTTCTTGGCATGCGCATTGTTCTTGCTGTATTGGAGACGCTGGAAAGAAGGGCTTGCTTCTTGCGTTAAAATAGAGTGTGTTTCATGGATGAGAACACAGGTCTGAATTTCCCTTCTGAAACTGAGTTTAACCAAAGGCTCTGTGTCTTCCTACAAGCAAGAGTTCATTTCCGGTAAAGCCAGTTATTTTTCGGATGAAATGAATTTACACAGTTCACGAAACCAATACGATTCTCACTATTAAATAAAGAGCATCTAAGGAAGAGATGATGTGGTTTGCATCAGTTTCATAAGCAGAGTTGAACTAGATATGTTCCGTATGAGTAGGAAACACAGTTCTTTTTTTCTGGGCTTGCTCATTGTCCTTGCTGTATTGGAGACGCTGGAAAGAAGAGCTTGCTTCTTGTGTTAAAACATAGTGTGTTTCAGGGATGAGAACTCTGGTCTGAATTTCCCTTCAGAAACGGAGTTAAACCACAGGATCTGTGTCTTCCTACAAGCAAGAGATCATTTCTGGTAAACACAGTGATTTTGGGCTCAAAAGATTTTTCGCTGTTCACGAACCCAAGGCGATTCTCACTATTAACTAAAGAGCATTTATGTAAGAGGATCTGTGGTCTTTATCAGTTTCATAAGCAGAGTTGAACTACATATGATCCGTATGTCTAGGAAACACAGATCTTTTTTGAGGGCATGCTCATGGTTCTTACTCTATTGGAGACACTGGAAAGAAGAGCTTGCTTCTTGCATTTAAACAGAGTTTGTTTCATGGATGAGATTCTTCCCTGAATTTCCCTTCTGAAACGGAGTTAAACACCAGGATCTGTGTCTTCCTACAAGCAAGAGTTCATTTCTGGTAAACCCAGTGAATTTTTGGCTCAAATGATTTTTCGCAGTTCAGGAACCCAACGCGATTCTCACTATTATCTAAAGAGCACTTATGTAAGAGGAGCTCTGGTTTGCATCAGTTTCATAAGCAGAGTGGAACTACATATGGTCCCTATAAGTAGGAAACACAGTTCTTTTTTTCAGGGCATGCTCATGGTTCTTGCTGTATAGGAGAATCTGGAGAAAAGAGCTTGCTTCTAGCTTTAAAACAGAGTGTGTTTCAGGAATGAGAAATCTGGTCTAAATTTCCCTTCATAGACTGAGTTAAACCCCAGGATCTGTGTCTACCTACAAGAAAGAGTTCATTTCTGGTAAACCAAGAGAATTTTCGGCTCAGATGATTTAACACAGTTCTAGTTCCCAAAGCGATTATCACTATTCACTAAAGAGCATTTATGTAAGAGGAGCTGTGGTGTGTATCAGTTTCATAAGCAGAGTTGAACTACATATGCTCCGTATGAGTAGGAAACACAGTTCTTTTTTTCTGGGCATGCGCATTGTTCTTGCTGTATTGGAGACGCTGGAAAGAAGGGCTTGCTTCTTGCGTTAAAATAGAGTGTGTTTCATGGATGAGAACACTGGTCTGAATTTCCCTTCAGAACTGGCGTTAAACCCCAGGATCTGTGTCTTCCTTCAAACAAGAGTTCATTTCTTGTAAACCGAGTAAATTTTGGGCTCAAATGATTTTACACAGTTCAAAAAGCCAATGCGATTCTCACTATTAACTAAAGATGATTTATTTAAGAGGTGCTGTGGTTTGTATCAGCTTCATAAGCAGAGTTGTTCTACATATGGTCCACATGAGTAGGAAACACAGTTATTTTTTGAGGGCATGCTCATTGTTCTTACTGTATTGGAGACAATGGAAAGGAAAGCTAGCTTCTTTCATTTAAACAGAGTTTGTTTCATGGATGAGAACGCTGGTCTGAATTTCCCTTCAAAAACAGAATTAAACCACAGGATCTGTGTCTTCCTACAAGCAAGTGTTCATTTCTAGTAAACCCAGTGAATTTTGTGCTCAAATGATTTTTCGCAGTTCACGACCAACGCGATTCTCACTATTAAATAAAGAGGATTAATGTAAGAGGAGCTGTGGTTTGTATCAGTTTCATATGCAGGGTAGAACTACATATGATCCGTATGAGTAGGAAACACAGTTCTTTTTTCCTGGGCTTGCTCATTGTCCTTGCTGTATTGGAGACGCTGGAAAGAAGAGCTTGCTTCTTGTGTTAAAACAGAGTGTGTTTCAGGGTTGAGAACTCTGGTCTGAATTTCCCTTCAGAAACGGAGTTAAACCACAGGATCTGTGTCTTCCTACAAGCAAGAGATCATTTCTGGTAAACACAGTGAATTTTGGGCTCAAAAGATTTTTCGCTGTTCAAAACCCAAGGCGATTCTCACTATTAACTAAAGAGCATTTATGTAAGAGGAGCTGTGGTCTGTATCAGTTTCATAAGCAGAGTTGAACTACATATGGTCCGTATGAGTAGGAAACACAATTCTTTTTTTTCTTGGCATGCGCATTGTTCTTGCTGTATTGGAGACGCTGGAAAGAAGGGCTTGCTTCTTGCGTTAAAATAGAGTGTGTTTCATGGATGAGAACACAGGTCTGAATTTCCCTTCTGAAACTGAGTTTAACCAAAGGCTCTGTGTCTTCCTACAAGCAAGAGTTCATTTCCGGTAAAGCCAGTTATTTTTCGGATGAAATGAATTTACACAGTTCACGAAACCAATACGATTCTCACTATTAAATAAAGAGCATCTAAGGAAGAGATGATGTGGTTTGCATCAGTTTCATAAGCAGAGTTGAACTAGATATGTTCCGTATGAGTAGGAAACACTGTTCTTTTTTTCTGGGCTTGCTCATTGTCCTTGCTGTATTGGAGACGCTGGAAAGAAGAGCTTGCTTCTTGTGTTAAAACAGAGTGTGTTTCAGGGATGAGAACTCTGGTCTGAATTTCCCTTCAGAAACGGAGTTAAACCACAGGATCTGTGTCTTCCTACAAGCAAGAGATCATTTCTGGTAAACACAGTGATTTTGGGCTCAAAAGATTTTTCGCTGTTCACGAACCCAAGGCGATTCACACTATTAACTAAAGAGCATTTATGTAAGAGGATCTGTGGTCTTTATCAGTTTCATAAGCAGAGTTGAACTACATATGATCCGTATGTCTAGGAAACACAGATCTTTTTTGAGGGCATGCTCATGGTTCTTACTCTATTGGAGACACTGGAAAGAAGAGCTTGCTTCTTGCATTTAAACAGAGTTTGTTTCATGGATGAGATTCTTCCCTGAATTTCCCTTCTGAAACGGAGTTAAACACCAGGATCTGTGTCTTCCTACAAGCAAGAGTTCATTTCTGGTAAACCCAGTGAATTTTTGGCTCAAATGATTTTTCGCAGTTCACGAACCCAACGCGATTCTCACTATTATCTAAAGAGCACTTATGTAAGAGGAGCTCTGGTTTGCATCAGTTTCATAAGCAGAGTGGAACTACATATGGTCCCTATAAGTAGGAAACACAGTTCTTTTTTTCAGGGCATGCTCATGGTTCTTGCTGTATTGGAGAATCTGGAGAAAAGAGCTTGCTTCTTGCTTTAAAACAGAGTGTGTTTCAGGAATGAGAAATCTGGTCTAAATTTCCCTTCATAGACTGAGTTAAACCCCAGGATCTGTGTCTACCTACAAGCAAGAGTTCATTTCTGGCAAACCAAGAGAATTTTGGCTCAAATGATTTAACACAGTTCTAGTTCCCAAAGCGATTATCACTATTCACTAAAGAGCATTTATGTAAGAGGAGCTGTGGTGTGTATCAGTTTCATAAGCAGAGTTGAACTACATATGCTCCGTATGAGTAGGAAACACAGTTCTTTTTTTCTGGGCATGCGCATTGTTCTTGCTGTATTGGAGACGCTGGAAAGAAGGGCTTGCTTCTTGCGTTAAAATAGAGTGTGTTTCATGGATGAGAACACTGGTCTGAATTTCCCTTCAGAACTGGCGTTAAACCCCAGGATCTGTGTCTTCCTTCAAACAAGAGTTCATTTCTTGTAAACCGAGTGAATTTTGGGCTCAAATGATTTTACACAGTTCAAAAAGCCAATGCGATTCTCACTATTAACTAAAGATGATTTATTTAAGAGGTGCTGTGGTTTGTATCAGCTTCATAAGCAGAGTTGTTCTACATATGGTCCACATGAGTAGGAAACACAGTTATTTTTTGAGGGCATGCTCATTGTTCTTACTGTATTGGAGACAATGGAAAGGAAAGCTAGCTTCTTTCATTTAAACAGAGTTTGTTTCATGGATGAGAACGCTGGTCTGAATTTCCCTTCAAAAACAGAATTAAACCACAGGATCTGTGTCTTCCTACAAGCAAGTGTTCATTTCTAGTAAACCCAGTGAATTTTGTGCTCAAATGATTTTTCGCAGTTCACGACCAACGCGATTCTCACTATTAAATAAAGAGGATTAATGTAAGAGGAGCTGTGGTTTGTATCAGTTTCATATGCAGGGTAGAACTACATATGATCCTTATGAGTAGGAAACACAGTTCTTTTTTCCTGGGCTTGCTCATTGTCCTTGCTGTATTGGAGACGCTGGAAAGAAGAGCTTGCTTCTTGTGTTAAAACAGAGTGTGTTTCAGGGTTGAGAACTCTGGTCTGAATTTCCCTTCAGAAACGGAGTTAAACCACAGGATCTGTGTCTTCCTACAAGCAAGAGATCATTTCTGGTAAACACAGTGAATTTTGGGCTCAAAAGATTTTTCGCTGTTCAAAACCCAAGGCGATTCTCACTATTAACTAAAGAGCATTTATGTAAGAGGAGCTGTGGTCTGTATCAGTTTCATAAGCAGAGTTGAACTACATATGGTCCGTATGAGTAGGAAACACAATTCTTTTTTTTCTTGGCATGCGCATTGTTCTTGCTGTATTGGAGACGCTGGAAAGAAGGGCTTGCTTCTTGCGTTAAAATAGAGTGTGTTTCATGGATGAGAACACAGGTCTGAATTTCCCTTCTGAAACTGAGTTTAACCAAAGGCTCTGTGTCTTCCTACAAGCAAGAGTTCATTTCCGGTAAAGCCAGTTATTTTTCGGATGAAATGAATTTACACAGTTCACGAAACCAATACGATTCTCACTATTAAATAAAGAGCATCTAAGGAAGAGATGATGTGGTTTGCATCAGTTTCATAAGCAGAGTTGAACTAGATATGTTCCGTATGAGTAGGAAACACTGTTCTTTTTTTCTGGGCTTGCTCATTGTCCTTGCTGTATTGGAGACGCTGGAAAGAAGAGCTTGCTTCTTGTGTTAAAACAGAGTGTGTTTCAGGGATGAGAACTCTGGTCTGAATTTCCCTTCAGAAACGGAGTTAAACCACAGGATCTGTGTCTTCCTACAAGCAAGAGATCATTTCTGGTAAACACAGTGATTTTGGGCTCAAAAGATTTTTCGCTGTTCACGAACCCAAGGCGATTCACACTATTAACTAAAGAGCATTTATGTAAGAGGATCTGTGGTCTTTATCAGTTTCATAAGCAGAGTTGAACTACATATGATCCGTATGTCTAGGAAACACAGATCTTTTTTGAGGGCATGCTCATGGTTCTTACTCTATTGGAGACACTGGAAAGAAGAGCTTGCTTCTTGCATTTAAACAGAGTTTGTTTCATGGATGAGATTCTTCCCTGAATTTCCCTTCTGAAACGGAGTTAAACACCAGGATCTGTGTCTTCCTACAAGCAAGAGTTCATTTCTGGTAAACCCAGTGAATTTTTGGCTCAAATGATTTTTCGCAGTTCACGAACCCAACGCGATTCTCACTATTATCTAAAGAGCACTTATGTAAGAGGAGCTCTGGTTTGCATCAGTTTCATAAGCAGAGTGGAACTACATATGGTCCCTATAAGTAGGAAACACAGTTCTTTTTTTCAGGGCATGCTCATGGTTCTTGCTGTATTGGAGAATCTGGAGAAAAGAGCTTGCTTCTTGCTTTAAAACAGAGTGTGTTTCAGGAATGAGAAATCTGGTCTAAATTTCCCTTCATAGACTGAGTTAAACCCCAGGATCTGTGTCTACCTACAAGCAAGAGTTCATTTCTGGCAAACCAAGAGAATTTTGGCTCAAATGATTTAACACAGTTCTAGTTCCCAAAGCGATTATCACTATTCACTAAAGAGCATTTATGTAAGAGGAGCTGTGGTGTGTATCAGTTTCATAAGCAGAGTTGAACTACATATGCTCCGTATGAGTAGGAAACACAGTTCTTTTTTTCTGGGCATGCGCATTGTTCTTGCTGTATTGGAGACGCTGGAAAGAAGGGCTTGCTTCTTGCGTTAAAATAGAGTGTGTTTCATGGATGAGAACACTGGTCTGAATTTCCCTTCAGAACTGGCGTTAAACCCCAGGATCTGTGTCTTCCTTCAAACAAGAGTTCATTTCTTGTAAACCGAGTGAATTTTGGGCTCAAATGATTTTACACAGTTCAAAAAGCCAATGCGATTCTCACTATTAACTAAAGATGATTTATTTAAGAGGTGCTGTGGTTTGTATCAGCTTCATAAGCAGAGTTGTTCTACATATGGTCCACATGAGTAGGAAACACAGTTATTTTTTGAGGGCATGCTCATTGTTCTTACTGTATTGGAGACAATGGAAAGGAAAGCTAGCTTCTTTCATTTAAACAGAGTTTGTTTCATGGATGAGAACGCTGGTCTGAATTTCCCTTCAAAAACAGAATTAAACCACAGGATCTGTGTCTTCCTACAAGCAAGTGTTCATTTCTAGTAAACCCAGTGAATTTTGTGCTCAAATGATTTTTCGCAGTTCACGACCAACGCGATTCTCACTATTAAATAAAGAGGATTAATGTAAGAGGAGCTGTGGTTTGTATCAGTTTCATATGCAGGGTAGAACTACATATGATCCGTATGAGTAGGAAACACAGTTCTTTTTTCCTGGGCTTGCTCATTGTCCTTGCTGTATTGGAGACGCTGGAAAGAAGAGCTTGCTTCTTGTGTTAAAACAGAGTGTGTTTCAGGGTTGAGAACTCTGGTCTGAATTTCCCTTCAGAAACGGAGTTAAACCACAGGATCTGTGTCTTCCTACAAGCAAGAGATCATTTCTGGTAAACACAGTGAATTTTGGGCTCAAAAGATTTTTCGCTGTTCAAAACCCAAGGCGATTCTCACTATTAACTAAAGAGCATTTATGTAAGAGGAGCTGTGGTCTGTATCAGTTTCATAAGCAGAGTTGAACTACATATGGTCCGTATGAGTAGGAAACACAATTCTTTTTTTTCTTGGCATGCGCATTGTTCTTGCTGTATTGGAGACGCTGGAAAGAAGGGCTTGCTTCTTGCGTTAAAATAGAGTGTGTTTCATGGATGAGAACACAGGTCTGAATTTCCCTTCTGAAACTGAGTTTAACCAAAGGCTCTGTGTCTTCCTACAAGCAAGAGTTCATTTCCGGTAAAGCCAGTTATTTTTCGGATGAAATGAATTTACACAGTTCACGAAACCAATACGATTCTCACTATTAAATAAAGAGCATCTAAGGAAGAGATGATGTGGTTTGCATCAGTTTCATAAGCAGAGTTGAACTAGATATGTTCCGTATGAGTAGGAAACACTGTTCTTTTTTTCTGGGCTTGCTCATTGTCCTTGCTGTATTGGAGACGCTGGAAAGAAGAGCTTGCTTCTTGTGTTAAAACAGAGTGTGTTTCAGGGATGAGAACTCTGGTCTGAATTTCCCTTCAGAAACGGAGTTAAACCACAGGATCTGTGTCTTCCTACAAGCAAGAGATCATTTCTGGTAAACACAGTGATTTTGGGCTCAAAAGATTTTTCGCTGTTCACGAACCCAAGGCGATTCACACTATTAACTAAAGAGCATTTATGTAAGAGGATCTGTGGTCTTTATCAGTTTCATAAGCAGAGTTGAACTACATATGATCCGTATGTCTAGGAAACACAGATCTTTTTTGAGGGCATGCTCATGGTTCTTACTCTATTGGAGACACTGGAAAGAAGAGCTTGCTTCTTGCATTTAAACAGAGTTTGTTTCATGGATGAGATTCTTCCCTGAATTTCCCTTCTGAAACGGAGTTAAACACCAGGATCTGTGTCTTCCTACAAGCAAGAGTTCATTTCTGGTAAACCCAGTGAATTTTTGGCTCAAATGATTTTTCGCAGTTCAAGAACCCACGCGATTCTCACTATTATCTAAAGAGCACTTATGTAAGAGGAGCTCTGGTTTGCATCAGTTTCATAAGCAGAGTGGAACTACATATGGTCCCTATAAGTAGGAAACACAGTTCTTTTTTTCAGGGCATGCTCATGGTTCTTGCTGTATAGGAGAATCTGGAGAAAAGAGCTTGCTTCTAGCTTTAAAACAGAGTGTGTTTCAGGAATGAGAAATCTGGTCTAAATTTCCCTTCATAGACTGAGTTAAACCCCAGGATCTGTGTCTACCTACAAGCAAGAGTTCATTTCTGGTAAACCAAGAGAATTTTCGGCTCAGATGATTTAACACAGTTCTAGTTCCCAAAGCGATTATCACTATTCACTAAAGAGCATTTATGTAAGAGGAGCTGTGGTGTGTATCAGTTTCATAAGCAGAGTTGAACTACATATGCTCCGTATGAGTAGGAAACACAGTTCTTTTTTTCTGGGCATGCGCATTGTTCTTGCTGTATTGGAGACGCTGGAAAGAAGGGCTTGCTTCTTGCGTTAAAATAGAGTGTGTTTCATGGATGAGAACACTGGTCTGAATTTCCCTTCAGAACTGGCGTTAAACCCCAGGATCTGTGTCTTCCTTCAAACAAGAGTTCATTTCTTGTAAACCGAGTAAATTTTGGGCTCAAATGATTTTACACAGTTCAAAAAGCCAATGCGATTCTCACTATTAACTAAAGATGATTTATTTAAGAGGTGCTGTGGTTTGTATCAGCTTCATAAGCAGAGTTGTTCTACATATGGTCCACATGAGTAGGAAACACAGTTATTTTTTGAGGGCATGCTCATTGTTCTTACTGTATTGGAGACAATGGAAAGGAAAGCTAGCTTCTTTCATTTAAACAGAGTTTGTTTCATGGATGAGAACGCTGGTCTGAATTTCCATTCAAAAACAGAATTAAACCACAGGATCTGTGTCTTCCTACAAGCAAGTGTTCATTTCTAGTAAACCCAGTGAATTTTGTGCTCAAATGATTTTTCGCAGTTCACGACCAACGCGATTCTCACTATTAAATAAAGAGGATTAATGTAAGAGGAGCTGTGGTTTGTATCAGTTTCATATGCAGGGTAGAACTACATATGATCCGTATGAGTAGGAAACACAGTTCTTTTTTCCTGGGCTTGCTCATTGTCCTTGCTGTATTGGAGACGCTGGAAAGAAGAGCTTGCTTCTTGTGTTAAAACAGAGTGTGTTTCAGGGTTGAGAACTCTGGTCTGAATTTCCCTTCAGAAACGGAGTTAAACCACAGGATCTGTGTCTTCCTACAAGCAAGAGATCATTTCTGGTAAACACAGTGAATTTTGGGCTCAAAAGATTTTTCGCTGTTCAAAACCCAAGGCGATTCTCACTATTAACTAAAGAGCATTTATGTAAGAGGAGCTGTGGTCTGTATCAGTTTCATAAGCAGAGTTGAACTACATATGGTCCGTATGAGTAGGAAACACAATTCTTTTTTTCTTGGCATGCGCATTGTTCTTGCTGTATTGGAGACGCTGGAAAGAAGGGCTTGCTTCTTGCGTTAAAATAGAGTGTGTTTCATGGATGAGAACACAGGTCTGAATTTCCCTTCTGAAACTGAGTTTAACCAAAGGCTCTGTGTCTTCCTACAAGCAAGAGTTCATTTCCGGTAAAGCCAGTTATTTTTCGGATGAAATGAATTTACACAGTTCACGAAACCAATACGATTCTCACTATTAAATAAAGAGCATCTAAGGAAGAGATGATGTGGTTTGCATCAGTTTCATAAGCAGAGTTGAACTAGATATGTTCCGTATGAGTAGGAAACACAGTTCTTTTTTTCTGGGCTTGCTCATTGTCCTTGCTGTATTGGAGACGCTGGAAAGAAGAGCTTGCTTCTTGTGTTAAAACAGAGTGTGTTTCAGGGATGAGAACTCTGGTCTGAATTTCCCTTCAGAAACGGAGTTAAACCACAGGATCTGTGTCTTCCTACAAGCAAGAGATCATTTCTGGTAAACACAGTGATTTTGGGCTCAAAAGATTTTTCGCTGTTCACGAACCCAAGGCGATTCTCACTATTAACGAAAGAGCATTTATGTAAGAGGATCTGTGGTCTGTATCAGTTTCATAAGCAGAGTTGAACTACATATGATCCGTATGTGTAGGAAACACAGTTCTTTTTTGAGGGCATGCTCATGTTTCTAACTGTATAGGAGACGCTGGAAAGAAGAGGATGATTCTTGTCTTAAAACAGAGTGTTTTTCAGGGATGAGAACTCTGGTCTGAATTTCCCTTCAGAGACTGAGTTAAACCCCAGGATCTGTGTCTACCTACAAGCAAGAGTTCATTTCTGGTAAACCAAGAGAATTTTCGGCTCAAATGATTTAACACAGTTCTAGTTCCCAAAGCGATTATCACTATTCACTAAAGAGGATTTATGTAAGAGGAGCTGTGGTGTGTATCAGTTTCATAAGCAGAGTTGAACTACATATGGTCCGTATGAGTAGGAAACACAGTTCTTTTTTTCTGGGCATGTGCATTGTTCTTGCTGTATTGGAGACGCTGGAAAGAAGGGCTTGCTTCTTGCGTTAAAATAGAGTGTGTTTCATGGATGAGAACACTGGTCTGAATTTCCCTTCAGAACCGGCGTTAAACCGCAGGATCTGTGTCTTCCTTCAAACAAGAGTTCATTTCTGGTAAACCGAGTGAATTTTGGGCTCAAAAGATTTTACACAGTTCAAAAAGCCAATACAATTCTCACTATTAACTAAAGATGATTTATTTAAGAGGTGCTGTGGTTTGTATCAGATTCATAAGCAGAGTTGTTCTACATATGGTCCGTATGAGTAGGAAACTCAGTTCATTTTTTCTGGGCATGTGCATGGTTCTTGCTGTATTGGAGTCGCTGGAAAGAAGAGCTTGCTTCTTGCGTGAAAACAGAGTATATTTCATGGATGAGAACACTAGTCTGAATTTCCCTTCAGAAACGAAGTTAAACTGCAGGATCTGTGTCTTCCTTCAAGAAAGAGTGCATTTCTTGTAAACCGAGTGAATTTTGGGCTCAAAAGGTTTTACACAGTTCAAAAACCCAATGCGATTCTCTATATTAACTAAACAGCATTCATTTAATAGGTGCTGTGGTTTGTATCAATTTCATAAGAAGGGTTGATCTACATCTGGTCTGTATGAGTAGGAAACACAGTTCTTTTTTGAGGGCATGCTCATGGTTCTTACTGTATTGGAGACGCTGGAACAAATAGCTTGCTTCTTGCGAGAAAACAGAGTATGTTTCATGGATGAGAAATCTGGTCTGAATTTCCCTTCAGAGACTGAGTTAAACCCCAGGATCTGTGTCTACCTACAAGCAAGAGTTCATTTCTGGTAAACCAAGAGAATTTTCGGCTCAAATAATTTAACACAGTTCTAGTTCCCAAAGCGATTATCACTATTCACTAAAGAGCATTTATGTAAGAGGAGCTGTGGTGTGTATCAGTTTCATAAGCAGAGTTGAACTACATATGCTCCGTATGAGTAGGAAACACAGTTCTTTTTTTCTGGGCATGTGCATTGTTCTTGCTGTATTGGAGACGCTGGAAAGAAGGGCTTGCTTCTTGCATTAAAATAGAGTGTGTTTCATGGATGAGAACACTGGTCTGAATTTCCCTTCAGAACCGGCGTTAAACCCCAGGATCTGTGTCTTCCTTCAAACAAGAGTTCATTTCTGGTAAACCGAGTGAATTTTGGGCTCAAATGATTTTACACAGTTCAAAAAGCCAATGCAATTCTCACTATTAACTAAAGATGATTTATTTAAGAGGAGCTGTGGTTTGTATCAGCTTCATAAGCAGAGTTGTTCTACATATGGTACACATGAGTAGGAAACACAGTTATTTTTTGAGGGCATGCTCATTGTTCTTACTGTATTGGAGACAATGGAAAGAAAAGCTAGCTTCTTGCATTTAAACAGAGTTTGTTTCATGGATGAGAATGCTGGTCTGAATTTCCCTTCAGAAACAGAATTAAACCACAGGATCTGTGTCTTCCTACAAGCAAGTGTTCATTTCTAGTAAACCCAGTGAATTTTTGGCTCAAATGATTTTTCGCAGTTCACGACCAATGCGATTCTCACTATTAAATAAAGAGGATTAATGTAAGAGGAGCTGTGGTTTGTATCAGTTTCATAAGCAGGGTAGAACTACATATGATCCGTATGTGTAGGAAACACAGTTCTTTTTTTCAGGGCATGCTCATGGTTCTTACTGTATAGGAGACGCTGGAAAGAAGAGGATGATTCTTGCCTTAAAACAGAGTGTTTTTCAGGGATGAGAACTCTGGTCTGAATTTCTCTTCAGAAACGGAGTTAAACCACAGGATCTGTGTCTTCCTACAAGCAAGGGTTCATTTCTGTTAAACCCAGTGAATTTTGGGCTCAAATGATTTTTCGCAGATCACGAACCCAACACGATTCTCCCTATTATCTAAAGAGCATTTATGTAAGAAGAGCTCTGGTTTGCATCAGTTTCATAAGCAGAGTGGAACTACATATGGTCCCTATAAGTAGGAAACACAGTTCTTTTTTTCAGGGCATGCTCATGGTTTTTGCTGTATTGGAGACTCTGGAGAAAGGAGCTTGCTTCTTGCTTTAAAACAGATTGTTTCATGGTATTGAACACTGGCCTGAATATCCCTTCAGAAACGGCTTTAAACCCCATGATCTGTGTCTACGTACATGCAAGAGTTCATTTGTGGTAAACCAAGTGAATTTTCGGCTCAAAATCATTTTACACAGTTCTAGAAACCAATGCGATTATCAGTATTAACTAAAGAGCATTTATGTAAGAGGAGCTGTGGTCTGTATCAGTTTCATAAGCAGAGTTGAACTACATATGGTCCGTATGAGTAGGAAACTCACTTCTTTTTTTCTCGGCATGTGCATGGTTCTTGCTGTATTGGAATCGCTGGAAAGAAGAGCTTGCTTCTTGCGTGAAAACAGAGTATATTTCATGGATGAGAACACTAGTCTGAATTTCCCTTCAGAAACGAAGTTAATCTGCAGGATCCGTGTCTTCCTTCAAGGAAGAGTGCATTTCTTGTAAACCGAGTGAATTTTGGGCTCAAAAGGTTGTACACAGTTCAAAAACCCAATGCGATTCTCAATATTAACTAAACAGCATTTATTTAAGAGGTGCTGTGGTTTGTACCAGTTTCATAAGCAGACTTAATCTACATATGGTCTGCATGAGTAGTAAACACAGTTCTTTTTTGAGATCATGCTCATGGTTCTTGCTGTATTGGAGACGCTGGAAAGAAGAGCTTGCTTCTTCCATTAAAACAGAGTGTGTTGCAGGGATGAGAACTCTGGATTGAATTTCCCTTCTGAAACGGAGTTAAACTCCAGGATCTGTGTCTTCCTACAAGCAAGAGTTCATTTCTGGTAAACCAAGAGAATTTTGGGCTCAAATGATATTTCGCAGTTCACGAAACCAACACGCTTCTCACTATTATCTAAAGAGCATTTATGTAAGAGGAGCTCTGGTTTGCATCAGTTTCATAAGCAGAGTTGAACTACATATGGTCAGTACAAGTAGGAAACACAGTTCTTTTTTCTGGGCATGCGCATGGTTCTTTCTGTATTGGAGACTCTGGAAAGAAGAGCTTGCTTCTTGCGTTAAAACAGAGTGTGTTTCAGGGATGAGAACTCTGGTCTGAATTTCTCTTCAGAAACGGAGTTAAACCACAGGATCTCTGTCTTCCTACAAGCAAGAGTTCACTTCTGTTAAACCCAGTGAATTTTGGGCTCAAATGATTTTTCCCAGTTCAGGAACCCAACGCGATTCTCACTATTATCTAAAGAGCATTTATGTAAGAGGAGCTCTGGTTTGCATCAGTTTCATAAGCAGAGTGGAACTACATATGGTCCCTATAAGTAGGAAACACAGTTCTTTTTTTCAGGGCATGCTCATGGTTCTTGCTGTATTGGAGACTCTGGAGAAAAGAGCTTGCTTCTTGCTTTAAAACAGAGTGTGTTTCAGGAATGAGAAATCTGGTCTGAATTTCCCTTCAGAAACTGAGTTAAACCCCAGGATCTGTGTCTACGTACAAGCAAGAGTTCATTTCTGGTAAACCAAGTGAATTTTCGGCTCAAAATCATTTTACACAATTCTAGAAACCAATGCGATTATCACTATTAAATAAAGAGCATTTATGTAAGAGGAGCTGTGGTGTGTATCAGTTTCATAAGCAGAGTTGAACTAGATATGTTCCGTATGAGTAGGAAACACAGTTCTTTTTTTCTGGGCATGCGCATTGTTCTTGCTGTATTGGAGACGCTGGAAAGAAGGGCTTGCTTCTTGCGTTAAAATAGAGTGTGTTTCATGGATGAGAACACTGGTCTGAATTTCCCTTCAGAACCGGTTTTAAACCCCAGGATCTGTGTCTTCCTTCAAACAAGAGTTCATTTCTGGTAAACCGAATGAATTTTGGGCTCAAATGATTTTACACAGTTCAAAAAGCCAATGCAATTCTCACTATTAACTAAAGATGATTTATTTAAGAGGTGCTGTGGTTTGTATCAGCTTCATAAGCAGAGTTGTTCTACATATGGTCCATATGAGTAGGAAACACAGTTATTTTTTGAGGGCATGCTCATTGTTCTTACTGTATTGGAGACAATGGAAAGGAAAGCTAGCTTCTTGCATTTAAACAGAGTTTGTTTCATGGATGAGAACGCTGGTCTGAATTTCCCTTCAGAAACAGAATTACACCACAGGATCTGTGTCTTCCTACAAGCAAGTGTTCATTTCTAGTAAACCCAGTGAATTTTGGGCTCAAATGATTTTTCGCAGTTCACGACCAACGCGATTCTCACTATTAAATAAAGAGGATTAATGTAAGAGGAGCTGTGGTTTGTATCAGTCACATAAGCAGGGTAAAACTACATATGATCCGTATGTGTAGGAAACACAGTTCTTTTTTTCAGGGCATGCTCATGGTTCTTACTGTATAGGAGACGCTGGAAAGAAGAGGATGATTCTTGACTTAAAACAGAGTGTTTTTCAGGGATGAGAACTCTGGTCTGAATTTCTCTTCAGAAACGGAGTTAAACCACAGGATCTGTGTCTTCCTACAAGCAAGGGTTCATTTCTGTTAAACCCAGTGAATTTTGGGCTCAAATGATTTTTCGCAGATCACGAACCCAACACGATTCTCACTATTATCTAAAGAGCATTTATGTAAGAAGAGCTCTGGTTTGCATCAGTTTCATAAGCAGTGTGGAACTACATATGGTCCCTATAAGTAGGAAACACAGTTCTTTTTTTCAGGGCATGCTCATGGTTTTTGCTGTATTGGAGACTCTGGAGAAAGGAGCTTGCTTCTTGCTTTAAAACAGATTGTTTCATGGTATTGAACACTGGCCTGAATTTCCCTTCAGAAATGGCGTTAAACCCCATGATCTGTGTCTACGTACATGCAAGAGTTCATTTGTGGTAAACCAAGTGAATTTTCGGCTCAAAATCATTTTACACAGTTCTAGAAACCAATGCGATTATCAGTATTAACTAAAGAGCATTTATGTAAGAGGAGCTGTGGTCTGTATCAGTTTCATAAGCAGAGTTGAACTACATATGGTCCGTATGAGTAGGAAACTCACTTCTTTTTTTCTCGGCATGTGCATGGTTCTTGCTGTATTGGAATCGCTGGAAAGAAGAGCTTGCTTCTTGCGTGAAAACAGAGTATATTTCATGGATGAGAACACTAGTCTGAATTTCCCTTCAGAAACGAAGTTATTCTGCAGGATCCGTGTCTTCCTTCAAGGAAGAGTGCATTTCTTGTAAACCGAGTGAATTTTGGGCTCAAAAGGTTTTACACAGTTCAAAAACCCAATGCGATTCTCAATATTAACTAAACAGCATTTATTTAAGAGGTGCTGTGGTTTGTACCAGTTTCATAAGCAGACTTAATCTACATATGGTCTGCATGAGTAGTAAACACAGTTCTTTTTTGAGATCATGCTCATGGTTCTTGCTGTATTGGAGACGCTGGAAAGAAGAGCTTGCTTCTTCCATTAAAACAGAGTGTGTTGCAGGGATGAGAACTCTGGATTGAATTTCCCTTCTGAAACGGAGTTAAACTCCAGGATCTGTGTCTTCCTACAAGCAAGAGTTCATTTCTGGTAAACCAAGAGAATTTTGGGCTCAAATGATATTTCGCAGTTCACGAAACCAACACGCTTCTCACTATTATCTAAAGAGCATTTATGTAAGAGGAGCTCTGGTTTGCATCAGTTTCATAAGCAGAGTTGAACTACATATGGTCAGCACAAGTAGGAAACACAGTTCTTTTTTCTGGGCATGCGCATGGTTCTTTCTGTATTGGAGACTCTGGAAAGAAGAGCTTGCTTCTTGCGTTAAAACAGAGTGTGTTTCAGGGATGAGAACTCTGGTCTGAATTTCTCTTCAGAAACGGAGTTAAACCACAGGATCTCTGTCTTCCTACAAGCAAGAGTTCACTTCTGTTAAACCCAGTGAATTTTGGGCTCAAATGATTTTTCCCAGTTCAGGAACCCAACGCGATTCTCACTATTATCTAAAGAGCATTTATGTAAGAGGAGCTCTGGTTTGCATCAGTTTCATAAGCAGAGTGGAACTACATATGGTCCCTATAAGTAGGAAACACAGTTCTTTTTTTCAGGGCATGCTCATGGTTCTTGCTGTATTGGAGACTCTGGAGAAAAGAGCTTGCTTCTTGCTTTAAAACAGAGTGTGTTTCAGGAATGAGAACTCTGGTCTGAATTTCCCTTCAGAGACTGAGTTAAACCCCAGGATCTGTGTCTACGTACAAGCAAGAGTTCATTCTGGTAAACCAAATGAATTTTCGGCTCAAAATTATTTTACACAATTCTAGAAACCAATGCGATTATCACTATTAACTAAAGAGCATTTATGTAAGAGGAGCTGTGGTGTTTATCAGTTTCATAAGCAGAGTTGAACTACATATGGTCCGTATGAGCAGGAAACACAGTTCTTTTTTTCAGGGCATGCTCATGGTTCTTGCTGTATTGCAGACACTGGTAAGAAGAGCTTGCTTCTTGCGTTAAAATAGAGTGTGTTTCATGGATGAGAACACTGTTCTGAATTACCCTTCAGAAACGAGGTTTAACCCCAGGTTCTCTGTCTTCCTACAAGCAAGAGTTCATTTCTGGTAAACCCAGTGAAATTGAGCTCAAATGATTTTACACAGTTCACGAACCCAACGCGATTCTCACTATTAACTAAAGAGCATTTAAGTAAGTGGAGCTGTGGTTTGAATTAGTTTCATAAGCAGAATTGAACTCCCTACGAACTCTGTGAGTAGGAAACACAGTTCTTTTTTTCAGGGCATGCTCATTGTTCTTGCTGTAATAGAGTCGCTGGAAAGAAGATCTTGCTTCTAGCGTTAAAACAGAGTGTGTTTCAAGGATGAGAACACTGTTCTGAATTTTCCTTCAGAAACGGAGTTAAACCCAAGGTTCTCTGTCTTCCTACAAGCAAGAGTTCATTTCTGGTAAACCCAGTGAATTTCGGGCTCAAATGATTTTACACAGTTCACGAACCAAACGCGATTCTCACTATGAACTAAAGAGCATCTATGTAAGAGGAGCTGTGGTTTGTATCAGTTTCATAAGCAGAATTGAACTACATATGGTCTGTATGAGTAGGAAACACTGTCCATTTTTTCAGGGCATGCTCATTGTTCTTGCTGTAATGGAGTCGCTGGAAAGAAGAGCTTGCTTCTAGCATTAAAACAGAGTGTGTTTCAAGGATGAGAACACTGTTCTGAATTACCCTTCAGAAACGCAGTTAAACCCCAGGTTCTCTGTCTTCCTGCAAGCAAGAGTTTATTTCTGGTAAACCCAGTGAATATTGGGCTCAAATGATTTTACACAGTTCTAGATTCCAACGTGATTCTCACTATTAACTAAAGAACATTCATGTAAGACGAGCTGTGGTTCGTATCAGTTTCAAAAGCAGAGTTGAACTACATATGGTCCGTATGAGTAGGAAAGACAGTTCTTTTTTTCATGGCATGCTCATGGTTCTTGCTGTATTGGAAAAACTGGAAAGAAGCGCTTGCTTCATGCGTTAAAACAGAGTGTGTTTCATGGATGAGAACACTGTTCTGAATTACCCTTAAGAAACGGAGATAAACCCCAGGATCTGTGTCTTCCTACAAGGAAGAGTTCATTTCTGGTATACCCAGTGAATTTTGGGCTCAAATGATTTTACACAGTTCTAGATTCCAACGTGATTCTCACTATTATCTAAAGAACATTCATGTAAGAGGCACTGTGGTTTGTATCAGTTTCAAAAGCAGAGTTGAACTACATATGGTCCGTATAAGTAGGAAACACAGTTCTATTTTTCAGGGCATGCTCATGGTTCTTGCTGTATTGGAGACACTGGAAGGAAGACCTTGCTTCATGCTTTAAAACAGAGTTCGTTTCATGGATGAGAACACTGTTCTGAATTACCCTTAAGAATGGGAGTTAAACCCCAGGATCTGTTTCTTCCTACAAGCAAGAGTTCGTTTCTGGTAAACCCAGTGAATTTTGGGCTCAATTTTTCGCAGTTCACTAACACAACGCGATTCCCTCTATTAAATAAAAAGCATTTAAGTAAGAGGAGCTGTGGTTTGTATCAGTTTCATAAGCAGAGTTGAACTACAAAGGGTCCGTATTAGTAGGAAACACAGATCCTTTTTTCAGGGCATGCTCATGGTTCTTGTTTTATTGGAGACACTAGTAAGAAAAGCTTGCTTCTTGCGTTTAAACAGAGTGTGTTTCATGGATGAGAACACTGTTCTGAATTACCCTTCAGAAACGCAGTTAAACCCAAGGTTCTATGTATTCCTACAAGCAAGAGTTCATTTCTGGTAAATCCAGTGAATTTTGGGCTCAAATGATTTTACACAGTTCACGAACCCAACGCGTTTCTCACTATGAACTAAACAGCATATATGTAAGAGGAGCTGTGGTTTGTATCAGTTTCATAATCAGAATTGAACTACATAAGGTCCTTTTAAGTAGGAAACATAGTTATTTATTTCAGGGCATTCTCATTGTTCTTGCTGTATTGGAGACGCTGGAAAAAGAGCTTCCTTCTTGCGTGAAAAGAGAGTGGGTTTCCTGGAGGAGAACACTGGTCTGAATTTCGGGTCAGAAACGGAGTTAAACCCCAAGATCTGTGTCTTCCTACAAGCAAGAGTTCATTTCTGGTAAACCCAGTGAATTTTGGGCTCAAATAATTTTTCGCAGTTCACTAACCCAACGTGATTCTCTCTATTAACTAAAAAGCACTTAAGTAAGAGGAGCTGTGGTTTGTATCAGTTTCATAAGCAGAGTTGAACTACAAAAGGTCCGTATGAGTAGGAAACACAGTTCTTTTTTTCAGCACATGCTCCTGGTTCTTGTTGTATTGGAGACACTGGTAAGAAGAGCTTGCTTCTTGCGTTAAAACAGAGTGTGTTTCATGGATGAGAACACTGTTCTGAATTACCCTTCAGAAACGCAGTTAAACCCCAGTTTCTCTGTCTTCCTACAAGCAAGAGTTCATTTCTGGTAAACCCAGTGAATTTTGGGCTCAAATGATTTTACACATTTCACGAACCCAACGCGATTCTCACTATGAACTAGAGAGCATATATGTAAGTGGAGCTGTGATTTGTATCAGTTTCATAAGCAGAATTGAACTACATATGGTCCATATGAGTAGGAAACACTGTCCTTTTTTTTAGGGCCTGCTCATTGTGCTTGCTGTAAGGGAGTCGCTAGAAAGAAGAGCTTGCTTCAAGCGGTAAAACAGAGTGTGTTTCAAGGAAGAGAACACTGTTCTGAATTACCCTTCAGAAACACAGTTAAACCCAAGGTTCTATGTATTCCTACAAGCAAGAGTTCATTTCTGGTAAATCCAGTGAATTTTGGGCTCAAATGATTTTACACAGTTCACGAACCCAACGCGTTTCTCACTATGAACTAAACAGCATATATGTAAGAGGAGCTGTGGTTTGTATCAGTTTCATAATCAGAATTGAACTATATAAGGTCCTTTTAAGTAGGAAACATAGTTATTTATTTCAGGGCATTCTCATTGTTCTTGCTGTATTGGAGACGCTGGAAAAAGAGCTTGCTTCTTGCGTGAAAAGAGAGTGGGTTTCCTGGAGGAGAACACTGGTCTGAATTTCGGGTCAGAAACGGAGTTAAACCCCAAGATCTGTGTCTTCCTACAAGCAAGAGTTCATTTCTGGTAAACCCAGTGAATTTTGGGCTCAAATAATTTTTCGCAGTTCACTAACCCAACGCGATTCTCTCTATTAACTAAAAAGCATTTAAGTAAGAGGATCTGTGTTTTGTATCAGTTTCAAAAGCAGAGTTGAACTACATATTGTCTGTATGAGTAGGAAAGACAGTTCTTTTTTTTAGGGCCTGCTCATTATTCTTGCTGTAACGGAGTCGATAGAAAGGAGAGCTTGCTTCAAGCAGTAAAACACAGTGTGTTTCAAGGATGAGAACACTGTTCTGAATTTCCCTTCATAAACGGAGTTAAATCCCAGGATCTGTGTCTTCCTACAAGGAAGAGTTCATATCTGGTAAACCCAGTGAATTTTGGGCTCAAATGATTTTTCCCAGTTCACGAACCCAACGCGATTCTTACTATTAACTAAAGAACTTTCATGTAAGAGGAGCTGTGGTTTGTATCAGTTTCATAAGCAGAGTTGAACTACAAAAGGTCGGTATGAGTAGGAAAGACAGTTCTTCTTTTCAGGGCATGCTCATGGTTCTTGCTGTATTGGAGATGCTGTAAAGAAGAGCATGCTTTTGCATTAAACAGAGTGTGTTTCATGGATGAGAACACTGGTCTTAATTTCCCTTCAGAAACAGAGTTAAACCCCAGGATCTGTGTTTTCCTACAAGCAAGAGTACATTTCTGGTAAACCCAGTGCATTTGGGGCTCAAATGATTTTTCGCAGTTCACGAACCCAACGCGATCCTCTCTATGAAGTAAAAAAACATTTATGTAAGAGGAGCTGTGGTTTGTATCAGTTTCATAAGCAGAGTTGAACTACAAAAGGTCCGTATGAGTAGGAAACACAGTTATTTTTTTGGGGGGGCATTCTCGTTGTTCTTGCTGTATTGGAGACGCTGGAAAGAAGAGCTTGCTTCTTTCGTTAAAACAGAGTGTGTTTCATGGATGAGAACACTGTTCTGAATTTCCCTTAAGAAATGGAGTTGAACCCCAGGATCTGTGTCTTCCTACAAGCAAGAGTTCATTTCTGGTAAACCCAGTGAATTTTGGGCTCAAATGATTTTACACATTTCAGGAACCCAACGCGATTCTCACTATGAACTAGAGAGCATATATGTAAGTGGAGCTGTGATTTGTATCAGTTTCATAAGCAGAATTGAACTACATATGGACCATATGAGTAGGAAACACTGTCCTTTTTTTTAGGGCCTGCTCATTGTTCTTGCTGTAAGGGAGTCGCTAGAAAGAAGAGCTTGCTTCAAGCGGTAAAACAGAGTGTGTTTCAAGGATAAGAACACTGTTCTGAATTTCCCTTCATAAACGGAGTTAAATCCCAGGATCTGTGTCTTCCTACAAGGAGGAGTTCATATCTGGTAAACCCAGTGAATTTTGGGCTCAAATGATTTTTCCTAGTTCACGAACCAAACGCGATTCTCTCTATTAACTAAAAAGCATTTATGTAAGAGGAGCTGTGGTTTGTATCAGTTTCAAAAGCATAGCTGAACTATATATGGTCCGTATGAGTAGGAAACACAGTTCTTTTTTTCAGGGCATGCTCATGGTTCTTGCTGTATTGGAGAAACTGGAAAGAAGAACTTGCTTCATGTGTTAAAACAGAGTGTGTTTCATGGATGAGAACACTGTTCTGAATTACCCTTAAGAAATGGAGTTAAACCCCAGGATCTGTGTCTTCCTACAACCAAGAGTTCATTTCTGGTAAACCCAGTGAATTTTGTGCTCAAATGATTTTACACAGTTCACGAACCCAACGCGATTCTCACTATTAACTAAAGAGCTTTTAAGTAAGAGGAGCTGTGGTTTGTATCAGTTTCATAAGCAAAGTTGAACTACGTATTGTCCGTTTTAGTAGGAAACACAGTTCTTTTTTTCAGGGCATGCTCATTGTTCTTGCTGTAATGGAGTCTGTGGAAAGAAGAGCTTGCTTCTAGCATGAAAACAGAGAGTGTTTCACCGATGAGAACAATGGTCTGAATTTCCCTTCAGAAACGGAGTTAAATCCCAAGTTCTGTGTCTTCCTACAAGCAAGAGTTCATTTCTGGTAAACCAACTGAATTTTGGACTCAAATGATTTTACACAGTTCACGAACCTAAGGCGATTCTCACCATTAACTAAAAAGCATTTATGTAAAAGGAGCTGTGGTTTGTATCAATTTCATAAGCAGAGTTGAACTACAAAAGGTCCGTATGAGTATGTAACACAGTTCTTTTATTCAGGGCATGCTCATGGTTCTTGGTGTATTGGAGACGCTGTAAAGAAGAGCCTGCTTCTTGCGTTAAAACAGAGTGTGTTTCATGGATGAGAACACTGGTCTGAATTTCCCTTCAGAAACGGAGTTAAACCCCAGGATCTCTGTCTTCCTACAAGCAACAGTTCATTTCTGGTAAAAACCAGTGAATTTTGGGCTCAAATGATTTTACACAGTTCACGAACCCAACGCGATTCTCACTATGAACTAAAGAGGATATATGTAAGACAATCTGTGGTTTGTATCAGTTTCATAAGCAGCGTTGAACTATATATGGTCCTTATGAGTAGGAAACACAGTTAATTTTTCAGGGTATTCCCATTGTTCTTGCTGTATTGGAGACTCTGGAAAAAGAGCTTGATTCTTTCGTGAAAAGTGAGTTGGTTTCCTGGATGAGAACACTGGTCTGAATTTTGCTTCAGAAAGGGAGTTAAACCCCACGATCTGTGTCTTCCTACAAGCAAGAGTTCATTTCTGGTAAACCCAGTGAATTTTGTGCTCAAATGATTTTACACAGTTCACGAACCCAACGCGATTCTCACTATTAACTAAAGAGCTTTTAAGTAAGAGGAGCTGTGGTTTGTATCAGTTTCATAAGCAAAGTTGAACTACGTATTGTCCGTTTTAGTAGGAAACACAGTTCTTTTTTTCAGGGCATGCTCATTGTTCTTGCTGTAATGGAGTCTGTGGAAAGAAGAGCTTGCTTCTAGCATGAAAACAGAGAGTGTTTCACCGATGAGAACAATGGTCTGAATTTCCCTTCAGAAACGGAGTTAAATCCCAAGTTCTGTGTCTTCCTACAAGCAAGAGTTCATTTCTGGTAAACCAACTGAATTTTGGACTCAAATGATTTTACACAGTTCACGAACCTAACGCGATTCTCACCATTAACTAAAAAGCATTTATGTAAAAGGAGCTGTGGTTTGTATCAATTTCATAAGCAGAGTTGAACTACAAAAGGTCCGTATGAGTATGTAACACAGTTCTTTTATTCAGGGCATGCTCATGGTTCTTGGTGTATTGGAGACGCTGTAAAGAAGAGCCTGCTTCTTGCGTTAAAACAGAGTGTGTTTCATGGATGAGAACACTGGTCTGAATTTCCCTTCAGAAACGGAGTTAAACCCCAGGATCTCTGTCTTCCTACAAGCAACAGTTCATTTCTGGTAAAAACCAGTGAATTTTGGGCTCAAATGATTTTACACAGTTCACAAACCCAACGCGATTCTCACTATGAACTAAAGAGGATATATGTAAGACAATCTGTGGTTTGTATCAGTTTCATAAGCAGCGTTGAACTATATATGGTCCTTATGAGTAGGAAACACAGTTAATTTTTCAGGGTATTCCCATTGTTCTTGCTGTATTGGAGACTCTGGAAAAAGAGCTTGATTCTTTCGTGAAAAGTGAGTTGGTTTCCTGGATGAGAACACTGGTCTGAATTTTGCTTCAGAAAGGGAGTTAAACCCCACGATCTGTGTCTTCCTACAAGCAAGAGTTCATTTCTGGTAAACCCAGTGAATTTTGGGCTCAAATGATTGTACACACATCTAGATTCCAACGCGATTCTCACTATTAACTAAAGAAAATTCATGTAAGAGGAGCTGTGTTTTGTATCAGTTTCAAAAGCAGAGTTGAACTACATATTGTCCGTATGAGTAGGAAAGACAGTTCTTTTTTTTAGGGCCTGCTCATTGTTCTTGCTGTAACGGAGTCGATAGAAAGGAGAGCTTGCTTCAAGCGGTAAAACACTGTGTGTTTCAAGGATGAGAACACTGTTCTGAATTTCCCTTCATAAACGGAGTTAAATCCCAGGATCTGTGTCTTCCTACAAGGAAGAGTTCATATCTGGTAAACCCAGTGAATTTTGGGCTCAAATGATTTTTCCCAGTTCACGAACCCAACGCGATTCTCACTATTAACTAAAGAACTTTCATGTAAGAGGAGCTGTGGTTTGTATCAGTTTCATAAGCAGAGTTGAACTACAAAAGGTCGGTATGAGTAGGAAAGACAGTTCTTCTTTTCAGGGCATGCTCATGGTTCTTGCTGTATTGGAGATGCTTTAAAGAAGAGCATGCTTTTGCGTTAAACAGAGTGTGTTTCATGGATGAAAACACTGGTCTTAATTTCCCTTCAGAAACGGAGTTAAACCCCAGGATCTGTGTTTTCCTACAAGCAAGAGTACATTTCTGGTAAACCCAGTGCATTTTGGGCTCAAATGATTTTTTCGCAGTTCACGAACCCAACGCGATCCTCTCTATGAACTTAAAAACATTTATGTAAGAGGAGCTGTGGTTTGTATCAGTTTCATAAGCAGAGTTGAACTCCAAAAGGTCCGTATGAGTAGGAAACACAGTTATTTTTTGGGGGGGGGCATTCTCGTTGTTCTTGCTGTATTGGAGACGCTGGAAAGAAGAGCTTGCTTCTTTCGTTAAAACAGAGTGTGTTTCATGGATGAGAACACTGTTATGAATTACCCTTAAGAAATGGAGTTGAACCCCAGGATCTGTGTCTTCCTACAACCAAGAGTTCATTTCTGGTAAACCCAGTGAATTTTGGGCTCAAATGATTTTACACAGTTCACGAACCCAATGCGATTCTCAGTATGAACTAAAGAGGATATTTAAGAGAAGCTGTGGTTTGTATCAGTTTCATAAGCAGAATTGAACTATATATGGTCCGTATGAGTAGGAAACACAGTTATTTTTTTTGGGTATTCCCATTGTTCTTGCTGTATTGGAGACTCTGGAAAAAGAGCTTGCTTCTTTCATGAAAAGAGAGTTGGTTTCCTGGATGAGAACACTGGTCTGAATTTGGCTTCAGAAAGGGAGTTAAACCCCACGTTCTGTGTCTTCCTACAAGCAAGAGTTCATTTCTGGTAAACCAAGTGAATTTTGGGCTCAAATGATTGTACACACTTCTGGATCCCAACGCGATTCTCACTATTAACTAAAGAAAATTCATGTAAGAGGAGCTGTGTTTTGTATCAGTTTCAAAACCAGAGTTGAACTACATATTGTCCGTATGAGTAGGAAAGACAGTTCTTTTTTTTTAGGGCCTGCTCATTGTTCTTGCTGTAATGGAGTCGCTGGAAAGAAGAGCTTGCTTCTAGCGTTAAAACAGAGTGTGTTTCAAGGATGATAACACTGTTCTGAATTTTCCTTCAGAAATGAAGTTAAACCCCAGGTTCTCTGTCTTCCTATAAGCAAGAGTTCATTTCTGGTAAACCCAGTGAATTTTGGGCTCAAATAATTTTTCGCAGTTCACTAACCCAACGCGATTCTCTCTATTAACTAAAAAGCATTTAAGTAAGAGGAGCTGTTGTTTGTATCAGTTTCATAAGCAGAATTGAACTACCTAAGATCTCTATGAGTAGGAAACACAGTTCATTTTATTCAGGGCATGTTCATTGTTCTTGCTGTAATGGAGTTTGTGGAAGGAAGAGCTTGCTTCTAGCGTGAAAACAGAGAGTGTTTCAACGATGAGAACACTGGTCTGAATTTCCCTTCAGTAACGGAGTTAAACCCCCGGTTCTCTGTCTTCCTACAAGCAAGAGTTCATTCCTGGTAAAACAAGTAAATTTTGGGCTCAAATGATTTTTCGCAGTTCACGAACCCAACGCGATTCTCACTATTAACTAAAAAGCATTTACGTAAGAGGAGCTGTGGTTTGTATCAGTTTTATAAGCAGAGTTGAACTACAAAAGGTCCGTAGGAGTAGGAAAGACAGTTCTTTTTTTTTAGGGCCTGCACGTTGTTCTTGTTGTATTGTAGACTCTGGAGAGAAGAGCCTGCTTCTTGCGTGAAAACAGAGTTTGTTTCATGGATGAGAACACTGGTCTGAATTTCCCTTCAGAAACGGAGTTAAACCCCAGGATCTGTGTCTTCCTACAAACAAGAGTTCATTTCTGGAAAACCCAGAGAATTTTGGGCTCAAATGATTTTACACAGTTCTTGATTCCAACGCAATTTTCACTATTATCTAAAGAACATTCATGTAAGAGGAGCGGTGGTTTGTATCAGTTTCAAAACGAGAGTTGAACTACATATGGTCCGTATGAGTAGGAAACACAGTTCTTCTTTTCCGGGCATGCTCATGTTTCTTACTATATTGGAGACGCTGGAAAGAACAGGATGATTATTGCCTTAAAACAGAGTGTTTTTCAGGGATGAGAACTCTGGTCTGAATTTGCCTTAAGAAACGGAGTTAAACCCCAGGATCTGTATCTTCCTACAAGCAAGAGTTCATTTCTGGTAAACCCAGTGAATTTTGGGCTCAAATGATTTTACACAGTTCACGAACCCAACGCGATTCTCACTATGAACTAAAGAGCATATATGTAAGAGGAGCTGTGGTTTGTATCAGTTTCATAAGCAGAATTGAACTACATATGGTCTGTATGAGTAGGAAACACTGTCCTTTTTTCAGGGCATGCTCATTGTTCTTGCTGTAATGGAGTCGCTGGAAAGAAGAGCTTGCTTCTAGCGTTAAAACAGTGCGTTTCAAGGATGAGAACACTGTTCTGAATTACCCTTCAGAAACAGAGTTAAACCCCAGGATCTGTGTCTTCCTACAAGCAAGAGTTCATTTCTGGTATACCCAGTGAATTTTGGGCTCAAATGATTGTACACACTTCTAGATTCCAACGCGATTCTCACTATTAACTAAAGAAAATTCATGTAAGAGGAGCTGTGGTTTGTATCAGTTTCAAAAGCAGAGTTGAACTACATGTGGTCCGTATAAGTAGGAAACACAGTTCTTTTTTTCAGGGCTCATGGTTCTTGATGCATTGGAGGCACTGGAAAGAAGACCTTGCTTCATGCTTTAAAACAGAGTGTGTTTCATGGATGAGAACACTGTTCTGAATTACCCTTAAGAATGGGAGTTAAACCCCAGGATCTGTGTCTTCCTACAAGCAAGAGTTCGTTTCTGGTAAACCCAGTGAATTTTGGGCTCAATTTTTCGCAGTTCAATAACACACCGCGATTCCCTCTATTAAATAAAAAGTATTTAAGCAAGAGGAGCTGTGGTTTGTATCAGTTTCATAAGCAGAGTTGAACTACAAAGGGTCGGTATGAGTAGGAAACACACTTCTCTTTTTCAGGGCATGCTCATTGTTCTTGTTGTATTGGAGACACTAGTAAGAAGAGCTTGCTTCTTGCGTTTAAACAGAGTGTGTTTCATGGATGACAACACTGGTCTGAATTTCCATTCAGAAACGGAGTTAAACCTGAGGATCTGTGTCTTCCTACAAGAAAAAGTTCATTTCTGGAAAACCCAGTGTATTTTGGGCTCAAATGATTTTTCCCAGTTCACGAACCCAACAAGATTCTCTCTATTAACAAAAAAGCATTATGTAAGTGTTTTGTATCAATTTAGTCAGCAGAGTTGAACTACAAAAGTCCGTATGAGTAGGAAACATAGTTATTTATTTCAGGGCATTCTCATTGTTCTTGCTGTATTGGAGACGCTGGAAAAAGAGCTTGCTTCTTGCGTGAAAAGAGAGTGGGTTTCCTGGAGGAGAACACTGGTCTGAATTTCGGTTCAGAAACGGAGTTAAACCCCACGATTGTGTCTTTCTACAAGCAAGAGTTCATTTCTGGTAAACCCAGTGAATTTTGGGCTCAAATAATTTTTCGCAGTTCACTAACCCAACGCGATTCTCTCTATTAACTAAAAAGCATTTAAGTAAGAGAGCTGTGGTTTGTATCAGTTTCATAAGCAGAGTTGAACTACAAAGGGTCCGTATGAGTAGGAAACACAGTTCTTTTTTTCAGGGCATGCTCATGGTTCTTGTTGTATTGGAGACACTAGTAAGAAGAGCTTGCTTCTTGCGTTTAAACAGAGTGTGTTTCATTGATGAGAGCACTGTTCTGAATTACCCTTCAGAAACGCAGTTAAACCCAATGTTCTCTGTATTCCTACAAGCAAGAGTTCATTTCTGGTAAATCCAGTGAATTTTGGGCTCAAGCGATTTTACACAGTTCACGAACCCATCGCGATTCTCACTATGAACTAAACAGAATATATGTAAGAGGAGCTGTGGTTTGTATCAGTTTCATAATCAGAATTGAACTACATATGGTCCTTTTGAGTAGGAAACATATTTATTTCAGGGCATTCTCACTGTTCTTGCTGTATTGGAGACGCTGGAAAATGAGCTTGCTTCTTGCTTGAAAAGAGAGTGGGTTTCCTGGAGGAGAACACTGGTCTGAATTTCGGTTCAGAAACGGAGTTAAACCCCAAGATCTGTGTCTTCCTACAAGCAAGAGTTCATTTCTGGTAAACCCAGTGAATTTTGGGCTCAAATAATTTTTCGCAGTTCACTAACCCAACGCGATTCTCTCTATTAACTAAAAAGCATTTAAGTAAGAGGAGCTGTTGTTTGTATCAGTTTCATAAGCAGAATTGAACTACCTAAGATCTCTATGAGTAGGAAACACAGTTCATTTTATTCAGGGCATGTTCATTGTTCTTGCTGTAATGGAGTTTGTGGAAGGAAGAGCTTGCTTCTAGCGTGAAAACAGAGAGTGTTTCAACGATGAGAACACTGGTCTGAATTTCCCTTCAGTAACGGAGTTAAACCCCCGGTTCTCTGTCTTCCTACAAGCAAGAGTTCATTCCTGGTAAAACAAGTAAATTTTGGGCTCAAATGATTTTTCGCAGTTCACGAACCCAACGCGATTCTCACTATTAACTAAAAAGCATTTACGTAAGAGGAGCTGTGGTTTGTATCAGTTTTATAAGCAGAGTTGAACTACAAAAGGTCCGTAGGAGTAGGAAAGACAGTTCTTTTTTTTTAGGGCCTGCACGTTGTTCTTGTTGTATTGTAGACTCTGGAGAGAAGAGCCTGCTTCTTGCGTGAAAACAGAGTTTGTTTCATGGATGAGAACACTGGTCTGAATTTCCCTTCAGAAACGGAGTTAAACCCCAGGATCTGTGTCTTCCTACAAACAAGAGTTCATTTCTGGAAAACCCAGAGAATTTTGGGCTCAAATGATTTTACACAGTTCTTGATTCCAACGCAATTTTCACTATTATCTAAAGAACATTCATGTAAGAGGAGCGGTGGTTTGTATCAGTTTCAAAACGAGAGTTGAACTACATATGGTCCGTATGAGTAGGAAACACAGTTCTTCTTTTCCGGGCATGCTCATGTTTCTTACTATATTGGAGACGCTGGAAAGAACAGGATGATTATTGCCTTAAAACAGAGTGTTTTTCAGGGATGAGAACTCTGGTCTGAATTTGCCTTAAGAAACGGAGTTAAACCCCAGGATCTGTATCTTCCTACAAGCAAGAGTTCATTTCTGGTAAACCCAGTGAATTTTGGGCTCAAATGATTTTACACAGTTCACGAACCCAACGCGATTCTCACTATGAACTAAAGAGCATATATGTAAGAGGAGCTGTGGTTTGTATCAGTTTCATAAGCAGAATTGAACTACATATGGTCTGTATGAGTAGGAAACACTGTCCTTTTTTCAGGGCATGCTCATTGTTCTTGCTGTAATGGAGTCGCTGGAAAGAAGAGCTTGCTTCTAGCGTTAAAACAGTGCGTTTCAAGGATGAGAACACTGTTCTGAATTACCCTTCAGAAACAGAGTTAAACCCCAGGATCTATGTCTTCCTACAAGCAAGAGTTCATTTCTGGTATACCCAGTGAATTTTGGGCTCAAATGATTGTACACACTTCTAGATTCCAACGCGATTCTCACTATTAACTAAAGAAAATTCATGTAAGAGGAGCTGTGGTTTGTATCAGTTTCAAAAGCAGAGTTGAACTACATGTGGTCCGTATAAGTAGGAAACACAGTTCTTTTTTTCAGGGCTCATGGTTCTTGATGTATTGGAGGCACTGGAAAGAAGACCTTGCTTCATGCTTTAAAACAGAGTGTGTTTCATGGATGAGAACACTGTTCTGAATTACCCTTAAGAATGGGAGTTAAACCCCAGGATCTGTGTCTTCCTACAAGCAAGAGTTCGTTTCTGGTAAACCCAGTGAATTTTGGGCTCAATTTTTCGCAGTTCAATAACACACCGCGATTCCCTCTATTAAATAAAAAGTATTTAAGCAAGAGGAGCTGTGGTTTGTATCAGTTTCATAAGCAGAGTTGAACTACAAAGGGTCGGTATGAGTAGGAAACACACTTCTCTTTTTCAGGGCATGCTCATTGTTCTTGTTGTATTGGAGACACTAGTAAGAAGAGCTTGCTTCTTGCGTTTAAACAGAGTGTGTTTCATGGATGACAACACTGGTCTGAATTTCCATTCAGAAACGGAGTTAAACCTGAGGATCTGTGTCTTCCTACAAGAAAAAGTTCATTTCTGGAAAACCCAGTGTATTTTGGGCTCAAATGATTTTTCCCAGTTCACGAACCCAACAAGATTCTCTCTATTAACAAAAAAGCATTATGTAAGTGTTTTGTATCAATTTAGTCAGCAGAGTTGAACTACAAAAGGTCCGTATGAGTAGGAAACATAGTTATTTATTTCAGGGCATTCTCATTGTTCTTGCTGTATTGGAGACGCTGGAAAAAGAGCTTGCTTCTTGCGTGAAAAGAGAGTGGGTTTCCTGGAGGAGAACACTGGTCTGAATTTCGGTTCAGAAACGGAGTTAAACCCCACGATTGTGTCTTTCTACAAGCAAGAGTTCATTTCTGGTAAACCCAGTGAATTTTGGGCTCAAATAATTTTTCGCAGTTCACTAACCCAACGCGATTCTCTCTATTAACTAAAAAGCATTTAAGTAAGAGAGCTGTGGTTTGTATCAGTTTCATAAGCAGAGTTGAACTACAAAGGGTCCGTATGAGTAGGAAACACAGTTCTTTTTTTCAGGGCATGCTCATGGTTCTTGTTGTATTGGAGACACTAGTAAGAAGAGCTTGCTTCTTGCGTTTAAACAGAGTGTGTTTCATTGATGAGAGCACTGTTCTGAATTACCCTTCAGAAACGCAGTTAAACCCAATGTTCTCTGTATTCCTACAAGCAAGAGTTCATTTCTGGTAAATCCAGTGAATTTTGGGCTCAAGCGATTTTACACAGTTCACGAACCCATCGCGATTCTCACTATGAACTAAACAGAATATATGTAAGAGGAGCTGTGGTTTGTATCAGTTTCATAATCAGAATTGAACTACATATGGTCCTTTTGAGTAGGAAACATATTTATTTCAGGGCATTCTCACTGTTCTTGCTGTATTGGAGACGCTGGAAAATGAGCTTGCTTCTTGCTTGAAAAGAGAGTGGGTTTCCTGGAGGAGAACACTGGTCTGAATTTCGGTTCAGAAACGGAGTTAAACCCCAAGATCTGTGTCTTCCTACAAGCAAGAGTTCATTTCTGGTAAACCCAGTGAATTTTGGGCTCAAATAATTTTTCGCAGTTCACTAACCCAACGCGATTCTCTCTATTAACTAAAAAGCATTTAAGTAAGAGGAGCTGTTGTTTGTATCAGTTTCATAAGCAGAATTGAACTACCTAAGATCTCTATGAGTAGGAAACACAGTTCATTTTATTCAGGGCATGTTCATTGTTCTTGCTGTAATGGAGTTTGTGGAAGGAAGAGCTTGCTTCTAGCGTGAAAACAGAGAGTGTTTCAACGATGAGAACACTGGTCTGAATTTCCCTTCAGTAACGGAGTTAAACCCCCGGTTCTCTGTCTTCCTACAAGCAAGAGTTCATTCCTGGTAAAACAAGTAAATTTTGGGCTCAAATGATTTTTCGCAGTTCACGAACCCAACGCGATTCTCACTATTAACTAAAAAGCATTTACGTAAGAGGAGCTGTGGTTTGTATCAGTTTTATAAGCAGAGTTGAACTACAAAAGGTCCGTAGGAGTAGGAAAGACAGTTCTTTTTTTTTAGGGCCTGCACGTTGTTCTTGTTGTATTGTAGACTCTGGAGAGAAGAGCCTGCTTCTTGCGTGAAAACAGAGTTTGTTTCATGGATGAGAACACTGGTCTGAATTTCCCTTCAGAAACGGAGTTAAACCCCAGGATCTGTGTCTTCCTACAAACAAGAGTTCATTTCTGGAAAACCCAGAGAATTTTGGGCTCAAATGATTTTACACAGTTCTTGATTCCAACGCAATTTTCACTATTATCTAAAGAACATTCATGTAAGAGGAGCAGTGGTTTGTATCAGTTTCAAAACGAGAGTTGAACTACATATGGTCCGTATGAGTAGGAAACACAGTTCTTCTTTTCCGGGCATGCTCATGTTTCTTACTATATTGGAGACGCTGGAAAGAACAGGATGATTATTGCCTTAAAACAGAGTGTTTTTCAGGGATGAGAACTCTGGTCTGAATTTGCCTTAAGAAACGGAGTTAAACCCCAGGATCTGTATCTTCCTACAAGCAAGAGTTCATTTCTGGTAAACCCAGTGAATTTTGGGCTCAAATGATTTTACACAGTTCACGAACCCAACGCGATTCTCACTATGAACTAAAGAGCATATATGTAAGAGGAGCTGTGGTTTGTATCAGTTTCATAAGCAGAATTGAACAACATACGGTCCGTATGAGTAGGAAACACTGTCCTTTTATTCAGGGCATGCTCATTGTTCTTGCTCTAATGGAGTCGCTGGAAAGAAGAGCTTGCTCCTAGCGTTAAAACAGAGTGTGTTTCAAGGATGAGAACACTGTTCTGAATTTCCCTTCAGAAACGGAGTTAAATCCCAGGATCTGTGTCTTCCTTCACTCAAGAGTTCATTTCTGGTAAACCCAGGGAATTTTGGGCTCAAATAATTTTTCCCAGTTCATGATTCCAACGCGATTCTCTCTATTAACTTAAAAGCATTTTTGTAAGAGGAGCTGTGTTTTGTATCAGTTTCATAAGCAGAGTTGAACTACAAAAGGTCCGCATGATTAGGAAACACAGTTATTTTTTTTTAGGACATTCTCATTGTTCTTGCTGTATTGGAGACGCTGGAAAGAAGAGCTTTCTTCTTGCGTGAAAACAGAGTGGGTTTGATTGATGAGAACACTGGTCTGAATATCCCTTCAGAAACGGAGTTAAACACCAGGATGTGTGACTTTCTACAAGCAAGAGTTCATTTCTGGTAAACCCAGTGAATTTTGGGCTCAAATGATGTTACACAGTTCACGACCCAAGCAATTCTCACTATTAACTAAAGAGACTTTATGTAAGAGGAGCTGTGGTTTGTATCAGTTTCATAAGAAGAATTGAACTACCTATGATCTGTATGAGTAGGAAACACAGTTCTTTTTTTCAGGGTATTCTCATTGTTCTTGTTTTAATGGAGTCGCTGGAAAGAAGAGCTTGCTTCTTGCGTTAACACAGATTGTGTTTCAAGGATGAGAACACTGGTCTTAATTTCCCTTCAGAAACGGAGTTAAACCCCAGGATCTGTGTCTTCCTACACGCAAGAGTTCATTTCTGGTAAACCCAGTGAATTTTGGGCTCAAATTATTTTTCGCAGTTCACGAACCCAACGCGATTCTCTCTATGAACTAAAAAGCATTTATGTAAGAGTACCTGTGGTTTGTATCAGTTTCTTAAGCAGAGTTGAACTACAAAAAGTCCGTATGAGTAGGAAACACAGTTATTTTTTTTAGGGCATTCTCGTTGTTCTTGCTGTAATGTAGACGCTGGAAAGAAGAGCTTGCTTCTTTGGTTAAAACAGAGTGTGTTTCATGGACGAGAACACAGGTCTGAATTTCCTTTCAGAAACAGAGTTAAACCCAAGGATCTGTGTCTTCCTACATGCAAGAGTTCATTTCTGGTAATCCCAGGGAATTTTGGGCTCAAATGATTTTACCCAGTTCTAGATTCCAAACCGATTCTCACTATTATCTAAAGAACATTCATGTAAGAGGAGCTGTGCTTTGTATCAGTTTCAAAAGCATAGTTGAACTACATATCGTCCCTATGAGTAGGAAACACAGTTTTTTTTTTCAGGGCATGCTCATGGTTCTTGCTGTATTGGAGACCCTGGAAAAAAGAGCTTGCTTCATGTGTTAAAACAGAGTGTTTTTCATGGATGAGAACACTGTTCTGAATTACCCTAAAGAAATGGAGTTAAACCCCAGGATCTGTGTCTTCCTACAAGCAAGATTTCATTTCTGGTAAACCCAGTGAATTTTGGGCTCAAATGATTGTACACACTTCTAGATTCCAATGCGATTCTCACTATTAACTAAAGAAAATTCATGTAAGAGGAGCTGTGTTTTTTTCACTTTCAAAAGCATAGTTGAACTACAAATTGTCCGAATGAGTAGGAAAGACAGTTCTTTTTTTTAGGGCCTGCTCCTTGTTCTTGCTGTATTGGAGACACTGGAGAGAAGAGCCTGCTTCTTGCGTGAAAACAGAGTGTGTTTCATGGATGAGAACACTCGTCTGAATTTCCCTTCAGAAACGGAGTTAAACCCCAGGATCTGTGTCTTCCTACAAGCAAGAGTTCATTTCTTGTAAGCCCAGTGAATTTTGGGCTCAAATGATTTTTCCTAGTTCACGAACCAAACGCGATTCTCCCTATTAACTAAAAAGCTTTTATGTAAGAGGAGCTGTGTTTTGTATCAATTTCATAAGCAGAGTTGAACTACCAAAGGTCCGCATGAGTAGGAAACACAGTTCTTTTTTTCAGTGCATGCTCATTGTTCTTGCTGTATTTGAGACACTGGAAAGAAGAGCTTGCTTCATGCGTTAAAACAGAGTGTGTTTCATGGATGAGAACACTGTTCTGAATTACCCTTAAGAACCGGAGTTAAACCCCAGGATCTGTGTCTTCCTACAAGCAAGAGTTCATTACTGGTAAACAAAGTGAATTTTGGGCTCAAATGATTTTACACATTTCACGAACCCAACGCAATTCTCACTATGAACTAAAGAGCATATATGTAAGAGGAGCTGTGATTTGTCAGTTTCATAAGCAGAATTGAACTACATGTGGTCCGTATGAGTAGGAAACGCTGTCCTTTTTTTCAGGGCATGCTCACTGTTCTTGCTGTAACGGAGTCGCTAGAAAGAAGAGCTTGCTTCAAGCGGTAAAACAGAGTGTGTTTAAAGGATGAGAACACTGTTCTGAATTTCCCTTCATAAGCGGAGTTAAATCCCAGGATCTGTGTCTTCCTACAAGGAAGAGTTCATATCTCGTAAACCCAGTGAATTTTGGGCTCAAATGATTTTTCCCAGTTCACGAACCCACCGCGATTCTCACTCTTAACTAAAGAACATTCATGTAAGAGGAACTGTGGTTTGTATCAGTTTCATAAGCAGAGTTGAACTACAAAAGGTCCGTATGAGTAGGAAAGACAGTTCTTTTTTTCAGGGCATGCTCATGGTTCTTGCTGTATTGGAGACGCTGGAAAGAAGAGCTTTCTTCTTGCGTTAACACAGATTGTGTTTCAAGGATGAGAACACTGGTCTTAATTTCCCTTCAGAAACGGAGTTAAACCCCAGGATCTGTGTCTTCCTACACGCAAGAGTTCATTTCTGGTAAACCCAGTGAATTTTGGGCTCAAATTATTTTTCGCAGTTCACGAACCCAACGCGATTCTCTCTATGAACTAAAAAGCATTTATGTAAGAGTACCTGTGGTTTGTATCAGTTTCTTAAGCAGAGTTGAACTACAAAAAGTCCGTATGAGTAGGAAACACAGTTATTTTTTTTAGGGCATTCTCGTTGTTCTTGCTGTAATGTAGACGCTGGAAAGAAGAGCTTGCTTCTTTGGTTAAAACAGAGTGTGTTTCATGGACGAGAACACAGGTCTGAATTTCCTTTCAGAAACAGAGTTAAACCCAAGGATCTGTGTCTTCCTACATGCAAGAGTTCATTTCTGGTAAACCCAGGGAATTTTGGGCTCAAATGATTTTACCCAGTTCTAGATTCCAACCCGATTCTCACTATTATCTAAAGAACATTCATGTAAGAGGAGCTGTGCTTTGTATCAGTTTCAAAAGCATAGTTGAACTACATATCGTCCCTATGAGTAGGAAACACAGTTTTTTTTTTCAGGGCATGCTCATGGTTCTTGCTGTATTGGAGACCCTGGAAAAAAGAGCTTGCTTCATGTGTTAAAACAGAGTGTTTTTCATGGATGAGAACACTGTTCTGAATTACCCTAAAGAAATGGAGTTAAACCCCAGGATCTGTGTCTTCCTACAAGCAAGATTTCATTTCTGGTAAACCCAGTGAATTTTGGGCTCAAATGATTGTACACACTTCTAGATTCCAATGCGATTCTCACTATTAACTAAAGAAAATTCATGTAAGAGGAGCTGTGTTTTTTTCACTTTCAAAAGCATAGTTGAACTACAAATTGTCCGAATGAGTAGGAAAGACAGTTCTTTTTTTTAGGGCCTGCTCCTTGTTCTTGCTGTATTGGAGACACTGGAGAGAAGAGCCTGCTTCTTGCGTGAAAACAGAGTGTGTTTCATGGATGAGAACACTCGTCTGAATTTCCCTTCAGAAACGGAGTTAAACCCCAGGATCTGTGTCTTCCTACAAGCAAGAGTTCATTTCTTGTAAGCCCAGTGAATTTTGGGCTCAAATGATTTTTCCTAGTTCACGAACCAAACGCGATTCTCCCTATTAACTAAAAAGCTTTTATGTAAGAGGAGCTGTGTTTTGTATCAATTTCATAAGCAGAGTTGAACTACCAAAGGTCCGCATGAGTAGGAAACACAGTTCTTTTTTTCAGTGCATGCTCATTGTTCTTGCTGTATTTGAGACACTGGAAAGAAGAGCTTGCTTCATGCGTTAAAACAGAGTGTGTTTCATGGATGAGAACACTGTTCTGAATTACCCTTAAGAACCGGAGTTAAACCCCAGGATCTGTGTCTTCCTACAAGCAAGAGTTCATTACTGGTAAACAAAGTGAATTTTGGGCTCAAATGATTTTACACATTTCACGAACCCAACGCAATTCTCACTATGAACTAAAGAGCATATATGTAAGAGGAGCTGTGATTTGTCAGTTTCATAAGCAGAATTGAACTACATGTGGTCCGTATGAGTAGGAAACGCTGTCCTTTTTTTCAGGGCATGCTCACTGTTCTTGCTGTAACGGAGTCGCTAGAAAGAAGAGCTTGCTTCAAGCGGTAAAACAGAGTGTGTTTAAAGGATGAGAACACTGTTCTGAATTTCCCTTCATAAGCGGAGTTAAATCCCAGGATCTGTGTCTTCCTACAAGGAAGAGTTCATATCTCGTAAACCCAGTGAATTTTGGGCTCAAATGATTTTACCCAGTTCACGAACCCACCGCGATTCTCACTCTTAACTAAAGAACATTCATGTAAGAGGAACTGTGGTTTGTATCAGTTTCATAAGCAGAGTTGAACTACAAAAGGTCCGTATGAGTAGGAAAGACAGTTCTTTTTTTCAGGGCATGCTCATGGTTCTTGCTGTATTGGAGACGCTGGAAAGAAGAGCTTGCTTCTTTCGTTAAAACAGAGTGTGTTTCATGGACGAGAACACAGGTCTGAATTTCCTTTCAGAAACAGAGTTAAACAACAGGATCTGTGTCTTCCTACAAGCAAGAGTTCATTTCTGGTAAACCCAGGGAATTTTGGGCTCAAATGATTTTACACAGTTCTAGATTCCAACGCGATTCTCACTATTATCTAAAGAACATTCATGTAAGAGGAGCTGTGGCTTGTATCAGTTTCAAAAGCATAGTTGAACTACATATGGTCCGTATGAGTAGGAAACACAGTTCTTTTTTTCAGGGCATGCTCATGGTTCTTGCTGTATTGGAGACGATGTAAAGAAGAGCCTGCTTCTTGCATTAAAACAGAGTTGGTTTCCTGGATGAGAACACTGGTCTGAATTTTGCGTCAGAAAGGGAGTTAAACCCCACGATCTGTGTCTTCCTACAAGCAAGATTTCATTTCTGGTAAACCCAGTGAATTTTGGGCTCAAATGATTGTACACACTTCTAGATTCCAACGCGATTCTCACTATTAACTAAAGAAAATTCATGTAAGAGGAGCTGTGTTTTGTTTCAGTTTCAAAAGCAGAGTTGAACTACATATTGTCCAAATGAGTAGGAAAGACAGTTCTATTTTAGGGCCTGCTCCGTCTTCTTGCTGTTTTGGAGACGCTGGAGAGAAGAGCCTGCTTCTTGCATGAAAACAGAGTGTGTTTCATGGATGAGAACACCGGTCTGAATTTCCCTTCAGAAATGGAGTTAAACCCCAGGATCTGTGTCTTCCTACAAGCAATAGTTCATGTCTGGTAAACTCAGTGAATTTTTGGATGAAATGATTTTTCGCAGTTCATGAACCCAACGCGATTCTCACTATTAACAAAAGAGCATTTATGTAAGAGGAGCTGTGGTTTGTATCAGTTTCAAAAGCATAGCTGAACTATATATGGTCCATATGAGTAGGAAACACAGTTCTTCTTTTCAGGGCATGCTCATGGTTCTTGCTGTATTGGAGACCCTGGAAAGAAGTACTTGCTTCATGTGTTAAAACAGAGTGTGTTTCATGGATGAGAACACTGTTCTGAATTACCCTTAAGAAATGGAGTTAAACCCCAGGATCTGAGTCTTCCTACAACCAAGAGTTCATTTCTGGTAAACCCAGTGAATTTAGGGCTCAAATGATTTTACACAGTTCACGAACCCAACGCGATTCTCACTATTAACTAAAGAGCTTAAGTAAGAGGAGCTGTGGTTTGTATCACTTTCATAAGCAAAGTTGAACTACGTATTGTCCGTTTTAGTAGGAAACACAGTTCTTTTTTTCAGGGCATGTTCATTGTTCTTGCTGTAATGGAGTCTGTGGAAAGAAGAGCTTGCTTCTAGCATGAAAACAGAGAGTGTTTCACTGATGAGAACAATGGTCTGAATTTCCCTTCAGAAACGGAGTTAAATCCCAGGTTCTGTGTCTTCCTACAAGCAAGAGTTCATTTCTGGTAAACCAACTGAATTTTGGACTCAAATGATTTTACACAGTTCACGAACCCAACGCGATTCTCACCATTAACTAAAAAGCATTTATGTAAGAGGAGCTGTGGATTGTATCAATTTCATAAGCAGAGTTGAACTACAAAAGGTCCGTATGAGTATGTAACACAGTTCTTTTTTTCAGGGCATGCTCATGGTTCTTGGTGTATTGGAGACGCTGTAAAGAAGAGCCTGCTTCTTGCGTTAAAACAGAGTGTGTTTCATGGATGAGAACACTGGTCTGAATTTCCCTTCAAAAACGGAGTTAAACCCCAGGATCTCTGTCTTCCTACAAGCAACAGTTCATTTCTGGTAAAAACCAGTGAATTTTGGGCTCAAATGATATTACACAGTTCACGAACCCAACGCGATTCTCACTATGAACTAAAGAGGATATTTGTAAGAGAAGCTGGGGTTTGTATCAGTTTCATAAGCAGAGTTGAACTATATATGGTCCTTATGAGTAGGAAACATAGTTATTTTTTTCAGGGCATTCCCATTGTTCTTGCTGTATTGGAGACTCTGGAAAAAGAGCTTGATTCTTTCGTGAAAAGAGAGTTGGTTTCCTGGATGAGAACACTGGTCTGAATTTTGCTTCAGAAAGGGAGTTAAACCCCACGATCTGTGTCTTCCTACAAGCAAGAGTTCATTTCTGGTAAACCCAGTGAATTTTGGGCTCAAATGATTGTACACACTTCTAGATTCCAACGCGATTCTCACTATTAACTAAAGAAAATTCATGTAAGAAGAGCTGTGTTTTGTATCAGTTTCAAAGGCAGAGTTGAACTACATATTGTCCGTATGAGTAGGAAAGACAGTTCTTTTTTTTAGGGCCTGCTCATTGTTCTTGCTCTAATGGAGTTGCTGGAAAGAAGAACTTGCTTCTAGCGTTAAAACAGAGTGTGTTTCAAGGATGAGAACACTGTTCTGAATTTTCCTTCAGAAACGAAATTAAACCCCAGGTTCTCTGTCTTCCTACAAGCAAGAGTTCATTTCTGGTAAATCCAGTGAATTTTGGGCTCAAATGATTTTACACAGTTCACGAACCCAATGAGGTACTCTCTATTAACTAAAAAGCATTTATGTAAGAGGATCTGTGTTTTGTATCAATTTCATTAGCAGAGTTGAACTACAAAGGTCCGTATGAGTAGGAAACACAGATATTTTTTTAAAGGCATTCTCATTGTTCTTGCTGTATTAGAGATGCTGGAAAAAGAGCTTGCTTCTGTCATGAAAAGAGAGTTGGTTTCCTGGATGAGAATACTGGTCTGAATTTCGCTTCAGAAATGGAGTTAAACCCCAGGATCTGTGTCTTCCTACAAGCAAGAGTTCATTTCTGGTAAATCCAGGGAATTTTGGGCTCAAATGATTGTACACAGTTCTAGATTCCAACGCGATTCTCACTTTTAACTAAAGAACATTCATGTAAGAGGAGCTGCGATTTGTATCAGTTTCAAAAGCAGAGTTGTACTATATATGGTCCTTATGAGCAGGAAACAGTTCTTTTTTTCAGTGCATGCTCATGGTTCTTGCTGTATTGGAGAAACTGGAAAGAAGAGCTTTCTAATGCGATAAAACAGAGTGTGTTTCATGGATGAGAACATTGTTCTGAATTACCCTTAAGAACCGGAGTTAAACCCCTGGATCTGTGTCTTCCTACAAGCAAGAGTTCATTTCTGGTAAACCCAGTGAATTTTGGACTCAAATGTTGTTTCGCAGTTCACTAACCCAACACGATTCCATCTATTAACTAAAAAGCATTTATGTAAGAGGAGCTGTGGTTTGTATCAGTTTCATAAGCAGAGTTGAACTATAAAAGGTCCATATGAGTAGGATACACAGTTATTTTTTTTTAGGGCATTCTCGTTGTTCTTGCTGTATTGGAGACACTAGAAAGAAGAGCTTGCTTCTTGGGTTAAAACAGAGTGTGTTTCTTGGATGAGAACACTGGTCTGAATTTCACTTCAAAAACGGCGTTAAACACCAGGATCTGTATCTTCTTAAAAGCAAGAGTTCATTTCTGGTAAACCCAGAGAATTTTGGGCTCAAATGATTTTAAACAGTTCTTGATTCCAACGCAATTCTCACTATTAACTAAAGAACATTCATGTAAGAGGATCGGTGGTTGGTATCAGTTTCAAAATCAGAGTTGAACTACATATGGTCCGTATGAGTAGGAAACACAGTTCTTTTTATTATGGCATGCTCATGGTTCTTGCTCTATTTGAGACACTGGAAGGAAGAACTTTGTTCATGCGTTAATACAGAGTGTGTTTCATGGTTGACAACACTGTTCTGAATTACCCTTAAGAAACGGAGTTAAACCCCAGGATCTGTGTCTTCCTACAAGCAAGAGTTCATTTCTGGTAAACCCAGTGAATTTTGGGCTCAAAAATTTTTTCGCAGTTCACTAACCCAATGGGATTCCCTCTATTAACTAAAAAGCATTTATGTAAGAGGAGCTGTGGTTTGTATCAGTTTCATAAGCAGAGTTGAACTACAAAAGGTCCGTAGGAGTAGGAAAGACAGTACATTTTTTTAGGGCATGCACATTGTTCTTGTTGTATTGGAGACGCTGGAGAGAAGAGACCGCTTCTTGCATGAAAACAGAGTTTGTTTCATGGATGAGAACACTGGTCTGAATTTCCCTTCAGAAAAGGAGTTAAACGCCAGGATCTCTGTCTTCCTACAAGCAACAGTTCATTTCATGTAAACCCAGTAAATTTTGGGCTCAAATAATTTTTCTCAGTTCACGAACCCAACGCGATTCTCTCTATTAACTAAAAAGCATTTATGTAAGAGGAGCTGTGTTTTGTATCAATTTCATAAGCAGAGATGAACTACAAAAGGTCCGTATGAGTAGGAAACACAGTTCTTTTTTTCAGGGCATGCTCATGGTTCTTGCTGTATTGGAGACTCTGGAAAGAAGAGCCTGCCTCTTGCGTAAAAACAGAGTGTGTTTCATGGATGAGAACACTGGTCTGAATTTCCCTTCAGAAACGGAGTTAAACCCCAGAATCTGTGTCTTCCTACAAGCAAGAGTTCATTTCTGGTAAACCCAGTGAATTTTGGGCTCAAATGATTGTAGACAGTTCCTGATTCCAACGCGATTCTCACTATTAACTAAAGAACATTCATGTAAGAGGAGCTGTGGTTTGTATCAGTTTCAAAAGCAGAGTTGAACTACATATGGTCCGTATGAGCAGGAAACACAGTTCTTTTTTTCAGGGCATGCTCATGGTTCTTGCTGTATTAGAGACACTGGTAAGAAGAGCTTGCTTCTTGCGTTAAAATAGAGTGTGTTTCATGGATGAGAACACTGTTCTGAATTACCCTTCAGAAACGAGGTTTAACCCCAGGTTCTCTGTCTTCCTACAAGCAAGAGTTCATTTCTGGTAAACCCAGTGAAATTGAGCTCAAAAGATTTTACACAGTTCACGAACCCAACGCGATTCTCACTATTAACTAGAGAGCATTTAAGTAAGTGGAGCTGTGGTTTGAATTAGTTTCATAAGCAGAATTGAACTCCCTACGAACTCTATGAGTCGGAAACACAGTCCTTTTTTTCAGGGCATGCTCATTGTTCTTGCTGTAATGGAGTCGCTGGAAAGAAGAGCTTGCTTCTAGCGTTAAAACAGTGTGTGTTTCAAGGATGAGAACACTGTTCTGAATTTTCATTCAGAAACGGAGTTAAACCCCAGGTTCTCTGTCTTCCTACAAGCAAGAGTTCATTTCTGGTAAACCCAGTGAATTTTGGGCTAAAATGATTTTACACAGTTCACGAACCAAACGCGATTCACTATGAACTAAAGAGCATCTATGTAAGAGGAGCTGTGGTTTGTATCAGTTTCATAAGCAGAATTGAACTACATATGGTCTGTATGAGTAGGAAACACTGTCCTTTTTTTCAGGGCATGCTCATTGTTCTTGCTGTAATGGAGTCGCTGGAAAGAAGAGCTTGCTTCTAGCGTTAAAACAGAGTGTATTTCAAGGATGAGATCACTGTTCTGAATTACCCTTCAGAAACGCAGTTAAACCCCAGGTTCTCTGTCTTCCTGCAAGCAAGAGTTCATTTCTGGTAAACCCAGTGAATATTGGGCTCAAATGATTTTACACAGTTCTAGATTCCAACCTGATTCTCACTATTAACTAAAGAACATTCACGTAAGACGAGCTGTGGTTTGTATCAGTTTCAAAAGCAGAGTTGAACTACATATGGTCCTTATGAGTAGGAAACACAGTTCTTTTTTTCAGCGCATGCTCATGGTTCTTGCTGTATTGGAGACGCTGGAAAAAGAGCTTGCTTCTTGCGTGAAAAGAGAGTGGGTTTCCTGGAGGAGAACACTGGTCTGAATTTCGGTTCAGAAACGGAGTTAAACCCCAAGATCTGTGTCTTCCTACAAGCAAGCGTTCATTTCTGGTAAACCCAGTGAATTTTGGGCTCAAATAATTTTTCACAGTTCACTAACCCAACGCGATTCTCTCTATTAACTAAAAAGCATTTAATTAAGAGGAGCTGTGGTTTGTATCAGTTTCATAAGCTGAGTTGAACTACAAAAGGTCCGTATGAGTAGGAAACACAGTTCTTTTTTTCAGCGCATGCTCCTGGTTCTTGTTGTTTTGGAGACACTGGTAAGAAGAGCTTGCTTCTTGCGTTAAAACAGAGTGTGTTTCATGGATGAGAACACTGTTCTGAATTACACTTCAGAAACGCAGTTAAACCCCAGGTTCTCTCTCTTCCTACAAGCAAGAGTTCATTTCTGGTAAACCCAGTGAATATTGGGCTCAAATGATTTTACACAGTTCTAGATTCCAATGCAATTCTCACTATTAACTAAAGAACATTCATGTAAGAGGAGCTGTGGTTTGTATCAGTTTCAAAAGCAGAGTTGAACTACATATGGTCCTTTTGAGTAGGAAACACAGTTCTTTTTTTCAGGGCATGCTCATGGTTCTTGCTGTATTGGAGACGCTGGAAAAAGAGCTTAATTCTTTCGTGAAAAGAGAGTTGGTTTCCTGGATGAGAACACTGGTCTGAATTTCGCTTCAGAAACGGAGTTAAACCCCAGGATCTGTATCTTCCTAAAAGCAAGCGTTCATTTTTGTTAAACCCAGAGAATTTTGGGCTCAAATGATTTTTCTCAGTTCACGAACCCAACAAGATTCTCTCTATTAACAAAAAAGCATTTATGTAAGAGGAGCTGTGTTTTGTATCAATTTAGTCAGCAGAGTTGAACTACAAAAGGTCCGTATGAGTAGGAAACATAGTTATGTATTTCAGGGCATTCTCATTGTTCTTGCTGTATTGGAGACGCTGGAAAAAGAGCTTGCTTCTTGCCTGAAAAGAGAGTGGGTTTCCTGGAGGAGAACACTGGTCTGAATTTCGGTTCGGAAACGGAGTTAAACCCCAAGAACTGTGTCTTACTACAAGCAAGAGTTCATTTCTGGTAAACCCAGTGAATTTTGGGCTCAAATAATTTTCGCAGTACACTAACCCAACGCGATTCTCTCTATTAACTAAAAAGCATTTAACTAAAGAGCATTTATGTAAGAGGAGCTGTGTTTGTATCAATTTCATCTGCAGAGTTGAACTACAAAAGGTCCGTATGAGTATGTAACACAGTTCTTTTTTTCAGGGCATGCTCATGGTTCTTGCTGTATTGGAGACGCTGTAAAGAAGAGCCTGCTTCTTGCATTAAAAGAGAGTGTGTTTCATAGATGAGAACACTGGTCTGAATTTCCCTTCAGAAACGGAGTTAAACCCCAGGATCTCTGTCTTCCTACAAGCAACAGTTCATTTCTGGTATAACCAGTGAATTTTGGGCTCAAATGATTTTACACAGTTCACGAACCCAACGCGATTCTCACTATGAACTAAAGAGGATATATGTAAGAGGAGCTGTGGTTTGTATCAGTTTCATAAGCAGAACTGAACTACATATGGTCCGTATGAGTAGGAAACACAGTTATTTTTTCAGGGAATTCCCATTGTTCTTGCTATATTGGAGACTCTGGAAAAAGAGCTTGCTTCTTTCGTGAAAAGAGAGTTGGTTTCCTGGATGAGAACACTGGTCTGAATGTTGCTTCAAAAAGGGAGTTAAACCCCACGATCTGTGTCTTCCTACAAGCAAGAGTTCATTTCTGGTAAACCCAGTGAATTTTGGGCTCAAATGATTTTACACATTTCACGAACCCAACGCGATTCTCACTATGAACTAAAGAGCATATATGTAAGTGGAGCTGTGATTTGTATCAGTTTCATAAGCAGAATTGAACTACATATGGTCCGTATGAGTAGGAAACACTGTCCTTTTTTTCAGGACCTGCTCATTGTTCTTGCTGTAATGGAGTCAATAGAAAGAAGAGCTTGCTTCAAGCGGTAAAACAGAGTGTATTTCAAGGATGAGAACACTGTTCTGATTTTCCCTTCATAAACGGAGTTAAATCCCAGGATCTGTGTCTTCCTACAAGGAAGAGTTCATATCTGGTAAACCCAGTGAATTTTGGGCTCAAATGATTTTTCCCAGTTCACGAACCCAATGCGATTCTCACTATTAACTTAAGAACTTTCATGTATGAGGAGCTGTGGTTTGTATCAGTTTCATAAGCAGAGTTGAACTAGAAAGGTCCGTATGAGTAGGAAAGACAGTTCTTTCTTTCAGGGCATGCTCATGTTTCTTGCTGTATTGGAGACGCTGTAAAGAAGAGCATGCTTTTGCGTTAAAACAGAGTGTGTTTCATTGATGAGAACACTGGTCTTAATTTCCCTTCAGTAACGGAGTTAAACCCCAGGATCTGTGTCTTCCTACACGCAAGAGTTCATTTCTGGTAAACCCAGTGAAATTGAGCTCAAATGATTTTACACAGTTCACGAACCCAACGCGATTCTCACTATGAACTAAAGAGCATATTTGTAAGAGGAGCTGTGGTTTGTATCAGTTTCAAAAGCATAGTTGAACTACATATGGTCCGTATGAGTAGGAAACACAGTTCTTTTTTTCAGGGCATGCTCATGGTTCTTCCTGTATTGGAGACACTGGAAAGAAGAGCTTGTTTCATGCCTTAAAACAGAGTGTGTTTCATGGATGAGAACACTGTTCTGAATTACCCTTAAGAAATGGAGTATAACCCCAGGATCTGTGTCTTCCTACAACCAAGAGTTCATTTCTGGTAAACCCAGTGAATTTTGGGCTAAAATGATTTTACACAGTTCACGAACCCAACGCGATTCTCACTATTAACTAAAGAGCTTTTAAGTAAGAGGAGCTGTGGTTTGTATCAGTTTCATAAGCAGAATTGAACTACATATGGTCTGTATGAGTAGGAAACACTGTCCTTTTTTTCAGGGCATGCTCATTGTTCTTGCTGTAATGGAGTCGCTGGAAAGAAGAGCTTGCTTCTAGCGTTAAAACAGAGTGTATTTCAAGGATGAGATCACTGTTCTGAATTACCCTTCAGAAACGCAGTTAAACCCCAGGTTCTCTGTCTTCCTGCAAGCAAGAGTTCATTTCTGGTAAACCCAGTGAATATTGGGCTCAAATGATTTTACACAGTTCTAGATTCCAACCTGATTCTCACTATTAACTAAAGAACATTCACGTAAGACGAGCTGTGGTTTGTATCAGTTTCAAAAGCAGAGTTGAACTACATATGGTCCTTATGAGTAGGAAACACAGTTCTTTTTTTCAGCGCATGCTCATGGTTCTTGCTGTATTGGAGACGCTGGAAAAAGAGCTTGCTTCTTGCGTGAAAAGAGAGTGGGTTTCCTGGAGGAGAACACTGGTCTGAATTTCGGTTCAGAAACGGAGTTAAACCCCAAGATCTGTGTCTTCCTACAAGCAAGCGTTCATTTCTGGTAAACCCAGTGAATTTTGGGCTCAAATAATTTTTCACAGTTCACTAACCCAACGCGATTCTCTCTATTAACTAAAAAGCATTTAATTAAGAGGAGCTGTGGTTTGTATCAGTTTCATAAGCTGAGTTGAACTACAAAAGGTCCGTATGAGTAGGAAACACAGTTCTTTTTTTCAGCGCATGCTCCTGGTTCTTGTTGTTTTGGAGACACTGGTAAGAAGAGCTTGCTTCTTGCGTTAAAACAGAGTGTGTTTCATGGATGAGAACACTGTTCTGAATTACACTTCAGAAACGCAGTTAAACCCCAGGTTCTCTCTCTTCCTACAAGCAAGAGTTCATTTCTGGTAAACCCAGTGAATATTGGGCTCAAATGATTTTACACAGTTCTAGATTCCAATGCAATTCTCACTATTAACTAAAGAACATTCATGTAAGAGGAGCTGTGGTTTGTATCAGTTTCAAAAGCAGAGTTGAACTACATATGGTCCTTTTGAGTAGGAAACACAGTTCTTTTTTTCAGGGCATGCTCATGGTTCTTGCTGTATTGGAGACGCTGGAAAAAGAGCTTAATTCTTTCGTGAAAAGAGAGTTGGTTTCCTGGATGAGAACACTGGTCTGAATTTCGCTTCAGAAACGGAGTTAAACCCCAGGATCTCTGTCTTCCTACAAGCAACAGTTCATTTCTGGTATAACCAGTGAATTTTGGGCTCAAATGATTTTACACAGTTCACGAACCCAACGCGATTCTCACTATGAACTAAAGAGGATATATGTAAGAGGAGCTGTGGTTTGTATCAGTTTCATAAGCAGAATTGAACTACATATGGTCCGTATGAGTAGGAAACACAGTTATTTTTTCAGGGAATTCCCATTGTTCTTGCTATATTGGAGACTCTGGAAAAAGAGCTTGCTTCTTTCGTGAAAAGAGAGTTGGTTTCCTGGATGAGAACACTGGTCTGAATGTTGCTTCAAAAAGGGAGTTAAACCCCACGATCTGTGTCTTCCTACAAGCAAGAGTTCATTTCTGGTAAACCCAGTGAATTTTGGGCTCAAATGATTTTACACATTTCACGAACCCAACGCGATTCTCACTATGAACTAAAGAGCATATATGTAAGTGGAGCTGTGATTTGTATCAGTTTCATAAGCAGAATTGAACTACATATGGTCCGTATGAGTAGGAAACACTGTCCTTTTTTTCAGGACCTGCTCATTGTTCTTGCTGTAATGGAGTCAATAGAAAGAAGAGCTTGCTTCAAGCGGTAAAACAGAGTGTATTTCAAGGATGAGAACACTGTTCTGATTTTCCCTTCATAAACGGAGTTAAATCCCAGGATCTGTGTCTTCCTACAAGGAAGAGTTCATATCTGGTAAACCCAGTGAATTTTGGGCTCAAATGATTTTTCCCAGTTCACGAACCCAATGCGATTCTCACTATTAACTTAAGAACATTCATGTATGAGGAGCTGTGGTTTGTATCAGTTTCATAAGCAGAGTTGAACTAGAAAGGTCCGTATGAGTAGGAAAGACAGTTCTTTCTTTCAGGGCATGCTCATGTTTCTTGCTGTATTGGAGACGCTGTAAAGAAGAGCATGCTTTTGCATTAAAACAGAGTGTGTTTCATTGATGAGAACACTGGTCTTAATTTCCCTTCAGTAACGGAGTTAAACCCCAGGATCTGTGTCTTCCTACACGCAAGAGTTCATTTCTGGTAAACCCAGTGAAATTGAGCTCAAATGATTTTACACAGTTCACGAACCCAACGCGATGATTCTCACTATGAACTAAAGAGCATATTTGTAAGAGGAGCTGTGGTTTGTATCAGTTTCAAAAGCATAGTTGAACTACATATGGTCCGTATGAGTAGGAAACACAGTTCTTTTTTTCAGGGCATGCTCATGGTTCTTCCTGTATTGGAGACACTGGAAAGAAGAGCTTGTTTCATGCCTTAAAACAGAGTGTGTTTCATGGATGAGAACACTGTTCTGAATTACCCTTAAGAAATGGAGTATAACCCCAGGATCTGTGTCTTCCTACAACCAAGAGTTCATTTCTGGTAAACCCAGTGAATTTTGGGCTAAAATGATTTTACACAGTTCACGAACCCAACGCGATTCTCACTATTAACTAAAGAGCTTTTAAGTAAGAGGAGCTGTGGTTTGTATCAGTTTCATAAGCAGAATTGAACTACATATGGTCTGTATGAGTAGGAAACACTGTCCTTTTTTTCAGGGCATGCTCATTGTTCTTGCTGTAATGGAGTCGCTGGAAAGAAGAGCTTGCTTCTAGCGTTAAAACAGAGTGTATTTCAAGGATGAGATCACTGTTCTGAATTACCCTTCAGAAACGCAGTTAAACCCCAGGTTCTCTGTCTTCCTGCAAGCAAGAGTTCATTTCTGGTAAACCCAGTGAATATTGGGCTCAAATGATTTTACACAGTTCTAGATTCCAACCTGATTCTCACTATTAACTAAAGAACATTCACGTAAGACGAGCTGTGGTTTGTATCAGTTTCAAAAGCAGAGTTGAACTACATATGGTCCTTATGAGTAGGAAACACAGTTCTTTTTTTCAGCGCATGCTCATGGTTCTTGCTGTATTGGAGACGCTGGAAAAAGAGCTTGCTTCTTGCGTGAAAAGAGAGTGGGTTTCCTGGAGGAGAACACTGGTCTGAATTTCGGTTCAGAAACGGAGTTAAACCCCAAGATCTGTGTCTTCCTACAAGCAAGCGTTCATTTCTGGTAAACCCAGTGAATTTTGGGCTCAAATAATTTTTCACAGTTCACTAACCCAACGCGATTCTCTCTATTAACTAAAAAGCATTTAATTAAGAGGAGCTGTGGTTTGTATCAGTTTCATAAGCTGAGTTGAACTACAAAAGGTCCGTATGAGTAGGAAACACAGTTCTTTTTTTCAGCGCATGCTCCTGGTTCTTGTTGTTTTGGAGACACTGGTAAGAAGAGCTTGCTTCTTGCGTTAAAACAGAGTGTGTTTCATGGATGAGAACACTGTTCTGAATTACACTTCAGAAACGCAGTTAAACCCCAGGTTCTCTCTCTTCCTACAAGCAAGAGTTCATTTCTGGTAAACCCAGTGAATATTGGGCTCAAATGATTTTACACAGTTCTAGATTCCAATGCAATTCTCACTATTAACTAAAGAACATTCATGTAAGAGGAGCTGTGGTTTGTATCAGTTTCAAAAGCAGAGTTGAACTACATATGGTCCTTTTGAGTAGGAAACACAGTTCTTTTTTTCAGGGCATGCTCATGGTTCTTGCTGTATTGGAGACGCTGGAAAAAGAGCTTAATTCTTTCGTGAAAAGAGAGTTGGTTTCCTGGATGAGAACACTGGTCTGAATTTCGCTTCAGAAACGGAGTTAAACCCCAGGATCTCTGTCTTCCTACAAGCAACAGTTCATTTCTGGTATAACCAGTGAATTTTGGGCTCAAATGATTTTACACAGTTCACGAACCCAACGCGATTCTCACTATGAACTAAAGAGGATATATGTAAGAGGACTGTGGTTTGTATCAGTTTCATAAGCAGAATTGAACTACATATGGTCCGTATGAGTAGGAAACACAGTTATTTTTTCAGGGAATTCCCATTGTTCTTGCTATATTGGAGACTCTGGAAAAAGAGCTTGCTTCTTTCGTGAAAAGAGAGTTGGTTTCCTGGATGAGAACACTGGTCTGAATGTTGCTTCAAAAAGGGAGTTAAACCCCACGATCTGTGTCTTCCTACAAGCAAGAGTTCATTTCTGGTAAACCCAGTGAATTTTGGGCTCAAATGATTTTACACATTTCACGAACCCAACGCGATTCTCACTATGAACTAAAGAGCATATATGTAAGTGGAGCTGTGATTTGTATCAGTTTCATAAGCAGAATTGAACTACATATGGTCCGTATGAGTAGGAAACACTGTCCTTTTTTTCAGGACCTGCTCATTGTTCTTGCTGTAATGGAGTCAATAGAAAGAAGAGCTTGCTTCAAGCTGTAAAACAGAGTGTATTTCAAGGATGAGAACACTGTTCTGATTTTCCCTTCATAAACGGAGTTAAATCCCAGGATCTGTGTCTTCCTACAAGGAAGAGTTCATATCTGGTAAACCCAGTGAATTTTGGGCTCAAATGATTTTTCCCAGTTCACGAACCCAATGCGAATCTCACTATTAACTTAAGAACTTTCATGTATGAGGAGCTGTGGTTTGTATCAGTTTCATAAGCAGAGTTGAACTAGAAAGGTCCGTATGAGTAGGAAAGACAGTTCTTTCTTTCAGGGCATGCTCATGTTTCTTGCTGTATTGGAGACGCTGTAAAGAAGAGCATGCTTTTGCGTTAAAACAGAGTGTGTTTCATTGATGAGAACACTGGTCTTAATTTCCCTTCAGTAACGGAGTTAAACCCCAGGATCTGTGTCTTCCTACACGCAAGAGTTCATTTCTGGTAAACCCAGTGAAATTGAGCTCAAATGATTTTACACAGTTCACGAACCCAACGCGATTCTCACTATGAACTAAAGAGCATATTTGTAAGAGGAGCTGTGGTTTGTATCAGTTTCAAAAGCATAGTTGAACTACATATGGTCCGTATGAGTAGGAAACACAGTTCTTCTTTTCAGGGCATGCTCATGGTTCTTCCTGTATTGGAGACACTGGAAAGAAGAGCTTGTTTCATGCCTTAAAACAGAGTGTGTTTCATGGATGAGAACACTGTTCTGAATTACCCTTAAGAAATGGAGTATAACCCCAGGATCTGTGTCTTCCTACAACCAAGAGTTCATTTCTGGTAAACCCAGTGAATTTTGGGCTAAAATGATTTTACACAGTTCACGAACCCAACGCGATTCTCACTATTAACTAAAGAGCTTTTAAGTAAGAGGAGCTGTGGTTTATATCAGTTTCATAAGCAAAGTTGAACTACGTATTGTCCGTTTTAGTAGGAAACACAGTTCTTTTTTTCAGGGCATGCTCATTGTTCTTGCTGTAATGGAGTCAGTGGAAAGAAGAGCTTGCTTCTAGCGTGAAAACAGAGAGTGTTTCAACGATGAGAACAATGGTCTGAATTTCCCTTCAGAAACGGAGTTAAATCCCATGATCTGTGTCTTCCTACAAGCAACAGTTCATTTCATGGAATCCCAGTGAATTTTGGGCTCAAATGATTTTTCCAAGTTCACGAACCCAACACGATTCTCTCTACTAACTAAAAAGCATTTATGTAAGAGGAGCTGTGTTTTGTATCAATTTCATAAGCAGAGTTGAAGTACAAAAGGTCCGTATGAGTATGTAACACAGTTTCTTTTTTTCAGGGCATGCTCATGGTTCTTGCTGAATTGGAGACGCTGTAAAGAAGAGTTTGCTTCTTTCGTTAAAACAGAATGTGTTTCATGGACGAGAACACAGGTCTGAATTTCCTTTCAGAAACAGAGTTAAACCCCAGTTTCTGTGTCTTCCTACAAGGAAGAGTTCATATCTGGTAAACCCAGTGAATTTTGGGCTCAAATGATTTTTCCCAGTTCACGAACCCACCGCTATTCTCACTATTAACTAAAGAACATTCATGTAAGAGGAGCTGTGGATTGTATCAGTTTCATAAGCAGAATTGAACTACAAAAGGTCCGTATGAGTAGGAAAGACAGTTCTTTTTTTCAGGGCATGCTCATGGTTCTTGCTGTATTGGAGATGCTGTAAAGAAGAGCATGCTTTTGCGTAAAAACAGAGTGTGTTTCATGGATGAGAACACTGGTCTTAATTTCCCTTCAGTAACGGAGTTAAACCCCAGTATCTGTGTCTTCCTACACGCAAGAGTTCATTTCTGGTAAACCCAGTGAAATTGAGCTCAAATGATTTTACACAGTTCACGAACCCAACGCGATGATTCTCACTATGAACTAAAGAGCATATTTGTAAGAGGAGCTGTGGTTTGTATCAGTTTCAAAAGCATAGTTGAACTACATATGGTCCGTATGAGTAGGAAACACAGTTCTTTTTTTCAGGGCATGCTCATGGTTCTTCCTGTATTGGAGACACTGGAAAGAAGAGCTTGTTTCATGCCTTAAAACAGAGTGTGTTTCATGGATGAGAACACTGTTCTGAATTACCCTTAAGAAATGGAGTATAACCCCAGGATCTGTGTCTTCCTACAACCAAGAGTTCATTTCTGGTAAACCCAGTGAATTTTGGGCTAAAATGATTTTACACAGTTCACGAACCCAACGCGATTCTCACTATTAACTAAAGAGCTTTTAAGTAAGAGGAGCTGTGGTTTGTATCAGTTTCATAAGCAGAATTGAACTACATATGGTCTGTATGAGTAGGAAACACTGTCCTTTTTTTCAGGGCATGCTCATTGTTCTTGCTGTAATGGAGTCGCTGGAAAGAAGAGCTTGCTTCTAGCGTTAAAACAGAGTGTATTTCAAGGATGAGATCACTGTTCTGAATTACCCTTCAGAAACGCAGTTAAACCCCAGGTTCTCTGTCTTCCTGCAAGCAAGAGTTCATTTCTGGTAAACCCAGTGAATATTGGGCTCAAATGATTTTACACAGTTCTAGATTCCAACCTGATTCTCACTATTAACTAAAGAACATTCACGTAAGACGAGCTGTGGTTTGTATCAGTTTCAAAAGCAGAGTTGAACTACATATGGTCCTTATGAGTAGGAAACACAGTTCTTTTTTTCAGCGCATGCTCATGGTTCTTGCTGTATTGGAGACGCTGGAAAAAGAGCTTGCTTCTTGCGTGAAAAGAGAGTGGGTTTCCTGGAGGAGAACACTGGTCTGAATTTCGGTTCAGAAACGGAGTTAAACCCCAAGATCTGTGTCTTCCTACAAGCAAGCGTTCATTTCTGGTAAACCCAGTGAATTTTGGGCTCAAATAATTTTTCACAGTTCACTAACCCAACGCGATTCTCTCTATTAACTAAAAAGCATTTAATTAAGAGGAGCTGTGGTTTGTATCAGTTTCATAAGCTGAGTTGAACTACAAAAGGTCCGTATGAGTAGGAAACACAGTTCTTTTTTTCAGCGCATGCTCCTGGTTCTTGTTGTTTTGGAGACACTGGTAAGAAGAGCTTGCTTCTTGCGTTAAAACAGAGTGTGTTTCATGGATGAGAACACTGTTCTGAATTACACTTCAGAAACGCAGTTAAACCCCAGGTTCTCTCTCTTCCTACAAGCAAGAGTTCATTTCTGGTAAACCCAGTGAATATTGGGCTCAAATGATTTTACACAGTTCTAGATTCCAATGCAATTCTCACTATTAACTAAAGAACATTCATGTAAGAGGAGCTGTGGTTTGTATCAGTTTCAAAAGCAGAGTTGAACTACATATGGTCCTTTTGAGTAGGAAACACAGTTCTTTTTTTCAGGGCATGCTCATGGTTCTTGCTGTATTGGAGACGCTGGAAAAAGAGCTTAATTCTTTCGTGAAAAGAGAGTTGGTTTCCTGGATGAGAACACTGGTCTGAATTTCGCTTCAGAAACGGAGTTAAACCCCAGGATCTCTGTCTTCCTACAAGCAACAGTTCATTTCTGGTATAACCAGTGAATTTTGGGCTCAAATGATTTTACACAGTTCACGAACCCAACGCGATTCTCACTATGAACTAAAGAGGATATATGTAAGAGGACTGTGGTTTGTATCAGTTTCATAAGCAGAATTGAACTACATATGGTCCGTATGAGTAGGAAACACAGTTATTTTTTCAGGGAATTCCCATTGTTCTTGCTATATTGGAGACTCTGGAAAAAGAGCTTGCTTCTTTCGTGAAAAGAGAGTTGGTTTCCTGGATGAGAACACTGGTCTGAATGTTGCTTCAAAAAGGGAGTTAAACCCCACGATCTGTGTCTTCCTACAAGCAAGAGTTCATTTCTGGTAAACCCAGTGAATTTTGGGCTCAAATGATTTTACACATTTCACGAACCCAACGCGATTCTCACTATGAACTAAAGAGCATATATGTAAGTGGAGCTGTGATTTGTATCAGTTTCATAAGCAGAATTGAACTACATATGGTCCGTATGAGTAGGAAACACTGTCCTTTTTTTCAGGACCTGCTCATTGTTCTTGCTGTAATGGAGTCAATAGAAAGAAGAGCTTGCTTCAAGCTGTAAAACAGAGTGTATTTCAAGGATGAGAACACTGTTCTGATTTTCCCTTCATAAACGGAGTTAAATCCCAGGATCTGTGTCTTCCTACAAGGAAGAGTTCATATCTGGTAAACCCAGTGAATTTTGGGCTCAAATGATTTTTCCCAGTTCACGAACCCAATGCGAATCTCACTATTAACTTAAGAACTTTCATGTATGAGGAGCTGTGGTTTGTATCAGTTTCATAAGCAGAGTTGAACTAGAAAGGTCCGTATGAGTAGGAAAGACAGTTCTTTCTTTCAGGGCATGCTCATGTTTCTTGCTGTATTGGAGACGCTGTAAAGAAGAGCATGCTTTTGCGTTAAAACAGAGTGTGTTTCATTGATGAGAACACTGGTCTTAATTTCCCTTCAGTAACGGAGTTAAACCCCAGGATCTGTGTCTTCCTACACGCAAGAGTTCATTTCTGGTAAACCCAGTGAAATTGAGCTCAAATGATTTTACACAGTTCACGAACCCAACGCGATTCTCACTATGAACTAAAGAGCATATTTGTAAGAGGAGCTGTGGTTTGTATCAGTTTCAAAAGCATAGTTGAACTACATATGGTCCGTATGAGTAGGAAACACAGTTCTTCTTTTCAGGGCATGCTCATGGTTCTTCCTGTATTGGAGACACTGGAAAGAAGAGCTTGTTTCATGCCTTAAAACAGAGTGTGTTTCATGGATGAGAACACTGTTCTGAATTACCCTTAAGAAATGGAGTATAACCCCAGGATCTGTGTCTTCCTACAACCAAGAGTTCATTTCTGGTAAACCCAGTGAATTTTGGGCTAAAATGATTTTACACAGTTCACGAACCCAACGCGATTCTCACTATTAACTAAAGAGCTTTTAAGTAAGAGGAGCTGTGGTTTATATCAGTTTCATAAGCAAAGTTGAACTACGTATTGTCCGTTTTAGTAGGAAACACAGTTCTTTTTTTCAGGGCATGCTCATTGTTCTTGCTGTAATGGAGTCAGTGGAAAGAAGAGCTTGCTTCTAGCGTGAAAACAGAGAGTGTTTCAACGATGAGAACAATGGTCTGAATTTCCCTTCAGAAACGGAGTTAAATCCCATGATCTGTGTCTTCCTACAAGCAACAGTTCATTTCATGGAATCCCAGTGAATTTTGGGCTCAAATGATTTTTCCAAGTTCACGAACCCAACACGATTCTCTCTACTAACTAAAAAGCATTTATGTAAGAGGAGCTGTGTTTTGTATCAATTTCATAAGCAGAGTTGAAGTACAAAAGGTCCGTATGAGTATGTAACACAGTTTCTTTTTTTCAGGGCATGCTCATGGTTCTTGCTGAATTGGAGACGCTGTAAAGAAGAGTTTGCTTCTTTCGTTAAAACAGAATGTGTTTCATGGACGAGAACACAGGTCTGAATTTCCTTTCAGAAACAGAGTTAAACCCCAGTTTCTGTGTCTTCCTACAAGGAAGAGTTCATATCTGGTAAACCCAGTGAATTTTGGGCTCAAATGATTTTTCCCAGTTCACGAACCCACCGCTATTCTCACTATTAACTAAAGAACATTCATGTAAGAGGAGCTGTGGATTGTATCAGTTTCATAAGCAGAATTGAACTACAAAAGGTCCGTATGAGTAGGAAAGACAGTTCTTTTTTTCAGGGCATGCTCATGGTTCTTGCTGTATTGGAGATGCTGTAAAGAAGAGCATGCTTTTGCGTAAAAACAGAGTGTGTTTCATGGATGAGAACACTGGTCTTAATTTCCCTTCAGTAACGGAGTTAAACCCCAGTATCTGTGTCTTCCTACACGCAAGAGTTCATTTCTGGTAAACCCAGTGAAATTGAGCTCAAATGATTTTACACAGTTCACGAACCCAACGCGATGATTCTCACTATGAACTAAAGAGCATATTTGTAAGAGGAGCTGTGGTTTGTATCAGTTTCAAAAGCATAGTTGAACTACATATGGTCCGTATGAGTAGGAAACACAGTTCTTTTTTTCAGGGCATGCTCATGGTTCTTCCTGTATTGGAGACACTGGAAAGAAGAGCTTGTTTCATGCCTTAAAACAGAGTGTGTTTCATGGATGAGAACACTGTTCTGAATTACCCTTAAGAAATGGAGTATAACCCCAGGATCTGTGTCTTCCTACAACCAAGAGTTCATTTCTGGTAAACCCAGTGAATTTTGGGCTAAAATGATTTTACACAGTTCACGAACCCAACGCGATTCTCACTATTAACTAAAGAGCTTTTAAGTAAGAGGAGCTGTGGTTTGTATCAGTTTCATAAGCAGAATTGAACTACATATGGTCTGTATGAGTAGGAAACACTGTCCTTTTTTTCAGGGCATGCTCATTGTTCTTGCTGTAATGGAGTCGCTGGAAAGAAGAGCTTGCTTCTAGCGTTAAAACAGAGTGTATTTCAAGGATGAGATCACTGTTCTGAATTACCCTTCAGAAACGCAGTTAAACCCCAGGTTCTCTGTCTTCCTGCAAGCAAGAGTTCATTTCTGGTAAACCCAGTGAATATTGGGCTCAAATGATTTTACACAGTTCTAGATTCCAACCTGATTCTCACTATTAACTAAAGAACATTCACGTAAGACGAGCTGTGGTTTGTATCAGTTTCAAAAGCAGAGTTGAACTACATATGGTCCTTATGAGTAGGAAACACAGTTCTTTTTTTCAGCGCATGCTCATGGTTCTTGCTGTATTGGAGACGCTGGAAAAAGAGCTTGCTTCTTGCGTGAAAAGAGAGTGGGTTTCCTGGAGGAGAACACTGGTCTGAATTTCGGTTCAGAAACGGAGTTAAACCCCAAGATCTGTGTCTTCCTACAAGCAAGCGTTCATTTCTGGTAAACCCAGTGAATTTTGGGCTCAAATAATTTTTCACAGTTCACTAACCCAACGCGATTCTCTCTATTAACTAAAAAGCATTTAATTAAGAGGAGCTGTGGTTTGTATCAGTTTCATAAGCTGAGTTGAACTACAAAAGGTCCGTATGAGTAGGAAACACAGTTCTTTTTTTCAGCGCATGCTCCTGGTTCTTGTTGTTTTGGAGACACTGGTAAGAAGAGCTTGCTTCTTGCGTTAAAACAGAGTGTGTTTCATGGATGAGAACACTGTTCTGAATTACACTTCAGAAACGCAGTTAAACCCCAGGTTCTCTCTCTTCCTACAAGCAAGAGTTCATTTCTGGTAAACCCAGTGAATATTGGGCTCAAATGATTTTACACAGTTCTAGATTCCAATGCAATTCTCACTATTAACTAAAGAACATTCATGTAAGAGGAGCTGTGGTTTGTATCAGTTTCAAAAGCAGAGTTGAACTACATATGGTCCTTTTGAGTAGGAAACACAGTTCTTTTTTTCAGGGCATGCTCATGGTTCTTGCTGTATTGGAGACGCTGGAAAAAGAGCTTAATTCTTTCGTGAAAAGAGAGTTGGTTTCCTGGATGAGAACACTGGTCTGAATTTCGCTTCAGAAACGGAGTTAAACCCCAGGATCTCTGTCTTCCTACAAGCAACAGTTCATTTCTGGTATAACCAGTGAATTTTGGGCTCAAATGATTTTACACAGTTCACGAACCCAACGCGATTCTCACTATGAACTAAAGAGGATATATGTAAGAGGACTGTGGTTTGTATCAGTTTCATAAGCAGAATTGAACTACATATGGTCCGTATGAGTAGGAAACACAGTTATTTTTTCAGGGAATTCCCATTGTTCTTGCTATATTGGAGACTCTGGAAAAAGAGCTTGCTTCTTTCGTGAAAAGAGAGTTGGTTTCCTGGATGAGAACACTGGTCTGAATGTTGCTTCAAAAAGGGAGTTAAACCCCACGATCTGTGTCTTCCTACAAGCAAGAGTTCATTTCTGGTAAACCCAGTGAATTTTGGGCTCAAATGATTTTACACATTTCACGAACCCAACGCGATTCTCACTATGAACTAAAGAGCATATATGTAAGTGGAGCTGTGATTTGTATCAGTTTCATAAGCAGAATTGAACTACATATGGTCCGTATGAGTAGGAAACACTGTCCTTTTTTTCAGGACCTGCTCATTGTTCTTGCTGTAATGGAGTCAATAGAAAGAAGAGCTTGCTTCAAGCTGTAAAACAGAGTGTATTTCAAGGATGAGAACACTGTTCTGATTTTCCCTTCATAAACGGAGTTAAATCCCAGGATCTGTGTCTTCCTACAAGGAAGAGTTCATATCTGGTAAACCCAGTGAATTTTGGGCTCAAATGATTTTTCCCAGTTCACGAACCCAATGCGAATCTCACTATTAACTTAAGAACTTTCATGTATGAGGAGCTGTGGTTTGTATCAGTTTCATAAGCAGAGTTGAACTAGAAAGGTCCGTATGAGTAGGAAAGACAGTTCTTTCTTTCAGGGCATGCTCATGTTTCTTGCTGTATTGGAGACGCTGTAAAGAAGAGCATGCTTTTGCGTTAAAACAGAGTGTGTTTCATTGATGAGAACACTGGTCTTAATTTCCCTTCAGTAACGGAGTTAAACCCCAGGATCTGTGTCTTCCTACACGCAAGAGTTCATTTCTGGTAAACCCAGTGAAATTGAGCTCAAATGATTTTACACAGTTCACGAACCCAACGCGATTCTCACTATGAACTAAAGAGCATATTTGTAAGAGGAGCTGTGGTTTGTATCAGTTTCAAAAGCATAGTTGAACTACATATGGTCCGTATGAGTAGGAAACACAGTTCTTCTTTTCAGGGCATGCTCATGGTTCTTCCTGTATTGGAGACACTGGAAAGAAGAGCTTGTTTCATGCCTTAAAACAGAGTGTGTTTCATGGATGAGAACACTGTTCTGAATTACCCTTAAGAAATGGAGTATAACCCCAGGATCTGTGTCTTCCTACAACCAAGAGTTCATTTCTGGTAAACCCAGTGAATTTTGGGCTAAAATGATTTTACACAGTTCACGAACCCAACGCGATTCTCACTATTAACTAAAGAGCTTTTAAGTAAGAGGAGCTGTGGTTTATATCAGTTTCATAAGCAAAGTTGAACTACGTATTGTCCGTTTTAGTAGGAAACACAGTTCTTTTTTTCAGGGCATGCTCATTGTTCTTGCTGTAATGGAGTCAGTGGAAAGAAGAGCTTGCTTCTAGCGTGAAAACAGAGAGTGTTTCAACGATGAGAACAATGGTCTGAATTTCCCTTCAGAAACGGAGTTAAATCCCATGATCTGTGTCTTCCTACAAGCAACAGTTCATTTCATGGAATCCCAGTGAATTTTGGGCTCAAATGATTTTTCCAAGTTCACGAACCCAACACGATTCTCTCTACTAACTAAAAAGCATTTATGTAAGAGGAGCTGTGTTTTGTATCAATTTCATAAGCAGAGTTGAAGTACAAAAGGTCCGTATGAGTATGTAACACAGTTTCTTTTTTTCAGGGCATGCTCATGGTTCTTGCTGAATTGGAGACGCTGTAAAGAAGAGTTTGCTTCTTTCGTTAAAACAGAATGTGTTTCATGGACGAGAACACAGGTCTGAATTTCCTTTCAGAAACAGAGTTAAACCCCAGTTTCTGTGTCTTCCTACAAGGAAGAGTTCATATCTGGTAAACCCAGTGAATTTTGGGCTCAAATGATTTTTCCCAGTTCACGAACCCACCGCTATTCTCACTATTAACTAAAGAACATTCATGTAAGAGGAGCTGTGGATTGTATCAGTTTCATAAGCAGAATTGAACTACAAAAGGTCCGTATGAGTAGGAAAGACAGTTCTTTTTTTCAGGGCATGCTCATGGTTCTTGCTGTATTGGAGATGCTGTAAAGAAGAGCATGCTTTTGCGTAAAAACAGAGTGTGTTTCATGGATGAGAACACTGGTCTTAATTTCCCTTCAGAAACGGAGTTAAACCCCAGGACCTGTGTTTTCCTACAAGCAAGAGTACATTTCTGGTAATCCCAGTGAATTTTGGGCTCAAATGATTTTTCGGAGTTCACGAACCCAACGCGATTCTCTCTATGAACTAAAAAGCATTTATGTAAGATTACCTGTGGTTTGTATCAGTTTCATAAGCAGAGTTGAACTACAAAAGGTCCGTATGAGTAGAAAACACAGTTATTTTTTTTAGGGCATTCTCGTTGTTCTTGCCGTATTGGAGACGCTGGAAAGAAGAGCTTGCTTCTTTCGTTAAAACAGAGTGTGTTTCATGGACGAGAACACAGGTCTGAATTTCCTTTCAGAAACAGAGATAAACCCCAGGATCTGTGTCTTCCTACAAGCAAGAGTTCATTTCTGGTAAACCCAGTGAATTTTGGGCTCAAATGATTTTACACAGTTCACGAACCCAACGTGATTCTCACTATTAACTAAAAAGCATTTATGTAAGAGGAGCTGTGTTTTGTATCCATTTCATAAGCAGAGTTGAACTACAAAAGGTCCGTATGAGTATGTAACACAGTTCTTTTTTTGAGGGAATGCTCATGGTTCTTGCTTTATTGCAGACTCTGTAAAGAAGAGCCTGCTTCTTGCGTGAAAACAGAGTGTTTCATGGATTTGAACTCAGTTTCAAAAGCATAGTTGAACTACATATGGTCTGTATGAGTAGGAAACACAGTTCTTTTTTTCAGGGCATGCTCATGGTTCTTGCTCTATTGGAGATGCTGTAAAGAAGAGCCTGCTTCTTGCATTAAAACAGAGTTGGTTTCCTGGATGAGACACTGGTCTGAATTTTGCTTCAGAAAGGGAGTTAAACCCCACGATCTGTGTCTTCCTACAAGGAAGAGTTCATTTCTGGTAAACCCAGTGAATTTTGGGCTCAAATGATTGTACACACTTCTGGATTCCAACGCGATTCTCACTATTAACTAAAGAAAATTCATGTAAGAGGAGCTGTGTTTTGTTTCAGTTTCAAAACCAGAGTTGAACTACATATTGTCCAAATGAGTAGGAAAGACAGTTCTGTTTTTTAGGGCCTGCTCCTTCTTCTTGCTGTATTGGAGACGCTGGAGAGAAGAGCCTGCTTCTTGCATGAAAACAGAGTGTGTTTCATGGATGAGAACACTGGTCTGAATTTCCCATCAGAAACGGAGTTAAACCCCAGGATCTGTGTCTTCCTACAAGCAACAGTTCATTTCTTGTAAGCCCAGTGAATTTTGGGCTCAAATGATTTTTCCTAGTCTACGAACCAAAAGCGATTCTCTCTATTAACTAAAAAGCATTTATGTAAGTGGAGCTGTGGTTTGTATCAGTTTCAAAAGCATAGTTGAACTATATATGGTCCCTATGAGTAGGAAACACAGTTCTTTTTTTCAGGGCATGCTCATGGTTCTTGCTGTATTGGAGACACTGGAAAGAAGAGCTTGCTTCATGTGTTAAAACAGAGTGTGTTTCATGGATGAGAACACTGTTCTGAATTACCCTTAAGAATTGGAGTTAAACCCCAGGATCTGTGTTTTCCTACAACCAAGAGTTCATTTCTGGTAAACCCAGAGAATTTTGGGCTCAAATGATTTTACAGAGTTCACGAACCCAACGCGATTCTCACTATTAACTAAACAGCTTTTAAGTAAGAGGAGCTGTGGTGTGTATCAGTTTCATAAGCAACGTTGCACTACGTATTGTCCATTTTAGTAGGAAACACAGTTCTTTTTTTCAGGGCATGCTCATAGTTCTTGCTGTAATGGAGTCTGTGGAAAGAAGAGCTTGCTTCTAGCGTGAAAACAGAGAGTGTTTCAACGATGAGAACAGTGGTCTGAATTTCCCTTCAGAAACGGAGTTAAATCCCAGGTTCTATGTCTTCCTACAAGCAAGAGTTCATTTCTGGTAAACCAAGTGAATTTTGGACTCAAATGATTTTACACAGTTCACGAACCCAACGCGAATCTCACCATTAACTAAAAAGCATTTATGTAAAAGGAGCTGTGGTTTGTATCAATTTCATAAGCAGAGTTGAACTACAAAAGGTCCGTATGAGTATGTAACACAGTTCTTTTTTTCAGGGCATGCTCATGGTTCTTGGTGTATTGGAGACGCTGTAAAGAAGAGCCTGCTTCTTGCGTGAAAACAGAGTGTGTTTCATGGATGAGAACACTGGTCTGAATTTCCCTTCAGAAATGGAGTTAAACCCCAGGATCTCTGTCTTCCTACAAGCACCATTTCATTTCTGGTAAAACCAGTGAATTTTGGGCTCAAATGATTTTACACAGTTCACAAACCCAACGCGATTCTCACTATGAACTAAAGAGGATATATGTAAGACAATCTGTGGTTTGTATCAGTTTCATAAGCAGAGTTGAACTATATATGGTCCTTATGAGTAGGAAACACAGTTATTTTTTTCAGGGCATTCCCATTGTTCTTGCTGTATTGGAGACTCTGGAAAAAGAGCTTGATTCTTTCGTGAAAAGAGAGTTGGTTTCCTGGATGAGAACACTGGTCTGAATTTTGCTTCAGAAAGGGAGTTAAACCCCACTATCTGTGTCTTCCTACAAGCAAGAGTTCATTTCTGGTTAACCCAGTGAATTTTGGGCTCAAATGATTGTACACACTTCTAGATTCCAACGCGATTCTCACTATTAACTAAAGAAAATTCATTTAAGAGGAGCTGTGTTTTGTATCAGTTTCAAAAGCAGAGTTGAACTACATATTGTCCGTATGAGTAGGAAAGACAGTTCTTTTTTTTAGGGCCTGCTCATTGTTCTTGCTGTAACGGAGTCGCTAGAAAGGAGAGCTTGCTTCAAGCGGTAAAACACAGTGTGTTTCAAGGATGAGAACACTGTTCTGAATTTCCCTTCATAAACGGAGTTAAATCCCAGGATCTGTGTCTTCCTACAAGGAAGAGTTCATATCTGGTAAACCCAGTGAATTTTGGGCTCAAATGATTTTTCCCAGTTCACGAACCCAACGCGATTCTCACTATTAACTAAAGAACTTTCATATAAGAGGAGCTGTGGTTTGTATCAGTTTCATAAGCAGAGTTGAACTACAAAAGGCCCGTATGAGTAGGAAAGACAGTTCTTCTTTTCAGGGCATGCTCATGGTTCTTGCTGTATTGGAGATGCTGTAAAGAAGAGCGTGCTTTTGCGTTAAAAAGAGTGTGTTTCATGGATGAGAACACTGGTCTTAATTTCCCTTCAGAAATGGAGTTAAACCCCAGCATCTGTGTTTTCCTACAAGCAACAGTACATTTCTGGTAAACCCAGTGAATTTTGGGCTCAAATGATTTTTCGCAGTTCACGAACCCAACGCCATTCTCTCTATGAACTAAAAAACATTTATGTAAGAGGAGCTGTGGCTTGTATCAGTTTCATAAGCAGAGTTGAACTCCAAAAGGTCAGTATGAGTAGGAAACACAGTTATTTTTTTTTGTGGGGACATTCTCGTTGTTCTTGCTGTATTGGAGTCGCTGGAAAGAAGAGCTTGCTTCTTTCGTTAAAACAGAGTGTGTTTCATGGACGAGAACACAGGTCTGAATTTCCTTACAGAAACAGAATTAAACCCCAGGATCTGTGTCTTCCTACAAGCAAGAGTTCATTTCTGGTAAACCCAGGGAATTTTGGGTCAAGTGATTGTACACACTTCTAGATTCCAACGGGATTCTCACTATTATCTAAAGAACATTCATGTAAGGGGAGCTGTGTTTTGTATCAGTTTCAAAAGCAGAGTTGAACTACATATTGTCCTTATGAGTAGGAAAGACAGTTCTTTTTTTTAGGGCCTGCTCCTTGTTCTTGCTGTATTGGAGACACTGGAAAGATAAGCTTGCTTCATGTGTTAAAACAGAGTGTGTTTCATGGATGAGAACACTGTTCTGAATTACCCTTAAGAAATGGAGTTAAACCCCAGGATCTGTGTCTTCCTACAACCAAGAGTTCATTACTGGTAAACCCAGTGAATTTTGGGCTCAAATGATTTTACACAGTTCATGAACCCAACACGATTCTCTCTACTAACTAAAAAGCATTTATGTAAGAAGAGCTGTGTTTTGTATCAATATCATAAGCAGAGTTGAACTACAAAAGGTCCGTATGACTATGTAACACAGTTCTTTTTTTCAGGGCATGCTCATGGTTCTTGTTGTATTGGAGACGCTGTAAAGAAGAGCATGCTTTTGCGTTAAAACAGAGTGTGTTTCATGGATGAGAACACTGGTCTTAATTTCCCTTCAGAAACGGAGTTAAACCCCAGGATCTGTGTTTTCCTACAAGCAAGAGTACATTTCTGGTAAACCCAGTGAATTTTGGGCTCAAATGATTTTTTCGCAGTTCACGAACCCAACGCGATTCTCACCATTAACTAAAGAGCATATTTGTAAGAGGAGCTGTGTTTTGTATCAATTTCAAAACCATAGTTGAACTCCATATGGTCTGTATGAGTAGGAAACACAGTTCTTTTTTTCAGGGCATGCTCATGGTTCTTGCTGCATTGGAGACACTGGAAAGAAGAGCTTGCTTCATGTGTTAAAACAGAGTGTGGCTCATGGATGAGAACACTGTTCTGAATTTCTCTTCAGAAACGGAGTTAAACCCCAGGTTCTCTGTCTTCCTACAAGCAAGAGTTCTTTTCTGGGAAACAAAGTGAATTTGGGCTCAAATGATTTTTCGCAGTTCACGAACCCAACGCGATTCTCACCATTAACTAAAGAGCATTTATGTAAAAGGAGCTGTGGTTTGTATCAGTTTTATAAGGAGAGTTGAACTACAAAAGGTCCGTATGAGTAGGAAAGACAGTTCATTTTTTTAGGGCATGCTCGTTGTTCTTGCTGTATTGGAGATGCTGGAGAGAAGAGCCTGCTTCTTGCGTGAAAACAGAGTGTGTTTCATGGATGAGAACACTGGTCTGAATTTCCCTTCAGAAACGGAGTTAAATCCCAGGATCTGTGTCTTCCTACAAGCAACAGTTCATTTCATGTAAACCCAGTGAATTTTGGGCTCAAATGATTTTTCCCAGTTCACGAACCCAACACGATTCTCTCTACTAACTAAAAAGCATTTATGTAAGAGGAGCTGTGTTTTGTATCAATTTCCTAAGCAGAGTTGAACTACAAAAGGTCCGTATGAGTATGTAACACAGTTCTATTTTTCAGGGCATGCTCATGGTTCTTGCTGTATTGGAGACGCTGTAAAGAGAAGCCTGCTTCTTGCGTTAAAACAGAGTGTGTTTCATGGATGAGAACACTGGTCTGAATTTCCCTTCAGAAACGGAGTTAAACCCCAGGATCTCTGTCTTCCTACTAGCAACAGTTCATTTCTGGTAAAACCAGTGAATTTTGGGGTCAAATGATTTTACACAGTTCACGAACCCAACGCGATTCTCACTATGAACTAAAGAGGATATATGTAAGAGGAGCTGTGGTTTGTATCAGTTTCATAAGCAGAATTGAAGTATATATGGTCCGTATGAGTAGGAAACACAGTTATTTTTTTCAGGGCATTCCCATTGTTCTTGCTGTATTGGAGACTCTGGAAAAAGACCTTGCTTCTTTCGTGAAAAGAGAGTTGGTTTCCTGGATGAGAACACTGGTCTGAATTTTGCTACAGAAAGGGAGTTAAACCCCACGATCTGTGTCTTCCTACAAGCAAGAGTTCATTTCTGGTAAACCCAGTGAATTTTGGGCTGAAATGATTTTTCGCAGTTCACGAAACCAACGCGATTCTCTCTATGAACTAAAAAACATTTATGTAAGAGGAGCTGTGGTTTGTATCAGTTTCATAAGCAGAGTTGAAATCCAAAAGGTCCGTATGAGTAGGAAACACAGTTATTTTTTTTTTTGTGGGGACATTCTCGTTGTTCTTGCTGTATTGGAGTCGCTGGAAAGAAGAGCTTGCTTCTTTCGTTAAAACAGAGTGTGTTTCATGGACGAGAACACAGGTCTGAATTTCCTTACAGAAACAGAATTAAACCCCAGGATCTGTGTCTTCCTACAAGCAAGAGTTCATTTCTGGTAAACCCAGGGAATTTTGGGTCAAATGATTGTACACACTTCTAGATTCCAACGGGATTCTCACTATTATCTAAAGAACATTCATGTAAGGGGAGCTGTGTTTTGTATCAGTTTCAAAAGCAGAGTTGAACTACATATTGTCCTTATGAGTAGGAAAGACAGTTCTTTTTTTTAGGGCCTGCTCCTTGTTCTTGCTGTATTGGAGACACTGGAAAGATAAGCTTGCTTCATGTGTTAAAACAGAGTGTGTTTCATGGATGAGAACACTGTTCTGAATTACCCTTAAGAAATGGAGTTAAAACCCAGGATCTGTGTCTTCCTACAACCAAGAGTTCATTACTGGTAAACCCAGTGAATTTTGGGCTCAAATGATTTTACACAGTTCACGAACCCAACACGATTCTCTCTACTAACTAAAAAGCATTTATGTAAGAGGAGCTGTGTTTTGTATCAATATCATAAGCAGAGTTGAACTACAAAAGGTCCGTATGAGTATGTAACACAGTTCTTTTTTTCAGGGCATGCTCATGGTTCTTGTTGTATTGGAGACGCTGTAAAGAAGAGCATGCTTTTGCGTTAAAACAGAGTGTGTTTCATGGATGAGAACACTGGTCTTAATTTCCCCTCAGAAACGGAGTTAAACCCCAGGATCTGTGTTTTCCTACAAGCAAGAGTACATTTCTGGTAAACCCAGTGAATTTTGGGCTCAAATGATTTTTCGCAGTTCACGAACCCAACGCGATTCTCACCATTAACTAAAGAGCATATTTGTAAGAGGAGCTGTGTTTTGTATCAGTTTCAAAACCATAGTTGAACTCCATATGGTCCCTATGAGTAGGAAACACAGTTCTTTTTTTCAGGGCATGCTCCTGGTTCTTGCTGCATTGGAGACACTGGAAAGAAGAGCTTGCTTCATGTGTTAAAACAGAGTGTGGCTCATGGATGAGAACACTGTTCTGAATTTCTCTTCAGAAACGGAGTTAAACCCCAGGTTCTCTGTCTTCCTACAAGCAAGAGTTCTTTTCAGGGAAACCAAGTGAATTTGGGCTCAAATGATTTTTCGCAGTTCACGAACCCAACGCGATTCTCACCATTAACTAAAGAGCATTTATGTAAAAGGAGCTGTGGTTTGTATCAGTTTTATAAGGAGAGTTGAACTACAAAAGGTCCATATGAGTAGGAAAGACAGTTCATTTTTTTAGGGCATGCTCGTTGTTCTTGCTGTATTGGAGATGCTGGAGAGAAGAGCCTGCTTCTTGCATGAAAACAGAGTGTGTTTCATGGATGAGAACACTGGTCTGAATTTCCCTTCAGAAACGGAGTTAAACCAAAGGCTCTGTATTTTCCTGCAAGCAAGAGTTCATTTCCAGTAAACCCAGTGATAATTCTGTTCAAATGAATTTACACAGGTCACGAACCCAACACGATTTTCACTTTTAACTAAAGAGCATCTATGAAAAGATGCTGTGGTTTGTATGAGTTTCATAATCAGAGTTCAACTAGATATGGTCCGTATTAGTAGGAAACACAGTTCTTTTTTTCTGGGCATGCTCATGTTTCTTGCTGTATTGGAGATGCTGGAAAGAAGAGCATGCTGTTTGTGTTAAAACAGAGTGTGCTTCATGGATGAGAACACTGGTCTGAATTTCCCTTCAGTAACGGAGTTAAACCAAAGGCTCTGTGTCTTCCTAAGTGCAAGTGATCATTTCTGGTAAACCCAGTGATATTTTAGCTCAAATGAATTTACACAGTTCACTAACCCAACACTTTTTTCACCATTAACTAAAGAGCATCTATGTAAGAGATGCTGTGGTTTGTTACAGTTCCATAAGCAGAGTTCATCTAGATATGGTACATATGAGTAGGAAACACAGTTCTTTTTTTCTGGGCATGCTCATGTTTCTTGCTGTATTAGAGATGCTTGAAAGAAGAGCATGCTCTTTGAGTTAAAACAGAGTGTTTTCATGGATGAGAACACTTGTCTGAATTTCCCTTCAGTAACGGAGTTAAACCAAAAGCTCTGTGTCTTCCTATAAGCAAGAGTTCATTTCCGGTAAACCCAGTGATATTTCGGCTCAAATGAATTTACACAGTTCACGAACCCAACACGATTTTAACATTTAACTAAACAGAATCTATGAAAAGATGCTGTGGTTTGTATGAGTTTCATAAGCAGAGTTGAACTAGACACTGTCCATTTGAGTAGGAAATACAGTTTTTTTTTTCTGGGCATGCTCATGTTTCTTGCTGTATTGGAGATGCTGGAAAGAAGAGCATGCTGTTTATGTTAAAACAGAGTGTGCTTCAGGGTGAGAACACTTGTCTGAATTTCCCTTCAGTAACGGAGTTAAACCAAAGGCTCTGTGTCTTCCTACAAGCAAGAGTTCATTTCCGGTAAACCTACTGATTTTTCGGCTCCAATGAATTTACACAGTTCACGAACCCAAAACCATTTTCACTTTTAACTAAAGAGCATCTATTAAAAGATGCTGTGGTTTGTATGAGTTTCATAAGCAGAGTTGAACTAGACACTGTCCTTTTGAGTAGGAAATACTGTTCTTTTTTTCTGGGCATACTCATATTTCTTGCTTATTGGAAACACTGGGAAGAAGAGCATGCTTCTTGCGTTAAAACAGAGTGTGTTTCATGGATTTGAACACTGGTCTGAATTTTACTTCAGAAACAGAGTTAAACCAAAGGCTCTGTGTCTTCCTACAATCAAGAGTTCATTTCCGGTAAACCCAGTGATTTTTCGGCTCAAATGAATTTACACAGTTCACGAACCAAACACGATTTTAACATTTAACTAAACAGAATCTATGAAAAGATGCTGTGGTTTGTATGAGTTTCATAAGCAGAGTTGAACTAGACACTGTCCATTTGAGTAGGAAATACAGTTGTTTTTTTCTGGGCATGCTCATGTTTCCTGCTGTATTGGAGATGCTGGAAAGAAGAGCATGCTGTTTATGTTAAAACAGAGTGTGCTTCAGGGATGAGAACTCTGGTCTGAATTTCCCTTCAGTAACGGAGTTAAACCAAAGGATCTGTGTCTTCCTAAATGCAAGTGTTCATTTCCGGTAAACCCAGTGATTTTTCAGCTCATATGAATTTACACAGTTCACGAACCCAACACTTTTTTCACTATTAACTAAAGAGCATCTATGTAAGAGATGCTGTGGTTTTTGTTACAGTTTCATAAGCAGAGTTCAACTAGATATGGTCCGTATGAGTAGGAAACATAGTTCACTTTTTCGGGCATGCTCATGTTTCTTGTTGTATTGGATATGCTGGAAAGAAGAGCATGCTCTTTGTGTTAAAACAGAGTGTGTTTCATGGATGAGAACACTGGTCTGAATTTCCCTTCACAAATAGAGTTAAACCAAAGGCTCTGTGTCTTCCTACAAGCAAGAGTTCACTTCCGGTAAACCCAGTGATTTTTCGGCTCAAATGAATTTACACTGTACACGAACCCAACATGATTTTCACTATTAACTAAAGAGCATCTATGGAGAGATGCTGTGGTTTGTTTGAGTTTCATAAGCAGAGTTCAACTAGATATGTTCCGTATGACTAGGAAACACAGTTCTTTTTTTCTGGGCATGCTCATGTTTCTTGCTGTATTAGAGATGCTTGAAAGAAAAGCATGTACTTTGCTTTAAAACAGAGTGTGTTTCATGGATGAGAACACTGGTGTTTATTTCCCTTCAGAATCAGAGTTAAACCAAAGGCTCTGTTTCTTCCTAAATGCAAGATTCATTTACGGTAAACCCAGTGATTTTTCAGCTCAAAAGAATTTACACAGTTCACGAACCCAACACGAATTTCACTTTTTACTAAAGAGCATCTATGCAAAGATGCTGTGGTTTGCATGAGTTTCATAAGCAGAGTTGAACTAGACACTGTCCTTTTGAGTAGGAAATACAGTTCTTTTTTTCTGGGCATATTCATGTGTCTTGCTGTATTGGAGACGCTGGACAGAAGAGGATGCTTCTTGCGTTAAATCAGAGGGTTTGTCATGGATGAGAACACTGGTCTGAATTTCCCTTCAGAAACGAGTTAAACCAAAGGCTCTGTGTCTTCCTACAATCAAGAGTTCATTTCCGCTAAACCCTGTGATTTTTTGGCTCAAATGAATTTACACAGTTCACGAACCCAAACGTTTTCACTATTAAATAAAGAGCATCTATATAAGAGATGCTGTGGTTTGTTACAGTTTCATAAGCAGAGTTCAACTAGATATGGTCCGTATGAGTAGGAAACACAGTTCACTTTTTCGGGCATGCTCATGTTTCTTGTTGTATTGGATACTGTGGAAAGAAGAGCATGCTCTTTGTGTTAAAACAGAGTGTGTTTCATGGATGAGAACACTGGTCTGAATTTCCCTTCACAAATAGAGTTAAACCAAAGGCTCTGTTTCTTCCTAAGTGCAAGTGTTCATTTCCGGTAAACCCAGTGATTTTTCAGCTCAAATGAATTTACACAGTTCACGAACCCAACACGATTTTCCGATTAACAAAAGAGCATCTATGTAAAAGATGCTAGGGTTTGTTACAGTTTCATAAGCAGAGTTCAACTAGATATGTTCCGTATAAGTAGGAAACTCAGTTTCTTTTTTCTGGGCATGCTCATGTTTCTTGCTGTATTGGAGATGCTGGATAGAAGAGCACGTTCTTTGTGTTAAAAACAGAGTGTGTTTCATGGATGAGAACACGGGTCTGAATATTCCTTCATAAACGGAGTTAAACCAAAGGCTCTGTGTCTTCGAAAATGCAAGAGTTCATTAACGGTAAACCCAGAGATTTTTCAGCTCAAATGAATATACACAGTTCACGAACCCAACACTTTTTTCACTATTAACTAAAGAACATCTATGTAAATGATACTGTGGTTTGTTACAGTTCCATAAGCAGAGTTCAACTAGATATGGTACATATGAGTAGGAAACACAGTTCATATTTTCTGGGCAGGCTCATGTTTATTGCTGTATTGGAGACGCTGGAAGAAGAGCATGCTTCTTGCGTTAAAAGAGAGTGTTTTCATGGATGAGAACACGGGTCTGAATATTCCTTCATAAACGGAGTTAAACCAAAGGCTCTGTGTCTTTGTAAAAGCAAGAGTTCATTTCCGGTAAACCCAGTGATTTTTCGGCTCAAATAATTTACAGAGTACAAGAACTCAACACGATTTTTCTATTAACGAAAAATCATCTATGAAGAGATGCTGGGGTTTGTATGAGTTTCATAACCAGAGTTCATCTAGATATGGTCCTTATTAGTAGGAAACACAGTTCATTTTTTCTGGTCATGCTCATGTTTCTTGCTGTATTAGAGACGCTGGGAAGAAGACCATGCTCTTTGCGTTAAAGCAGAGGGTTTTTGGGTGAAAACACTGGTCTGAATTTCCCTTCATAAACGGAGTTAAACAAAAGGCTCTGTGACTTCCTACAAGCAAGAGTTCATTTCCAGTAAACCCAGTGATATTTCAGCTCAAAGGAATTTACACTGTTCACGAACCCAACACGATTTTCACTTTTAACTAAAGAGCATCTATGAAAAGATGCTGTGGTTTGTATGAGTTTCATAAGCAGAGGTGAACTAGACACTGTCTATTTGAGTAGGAAATACAGTTCTTTTTTTGGGGGCATGCTCATGTTTCTTGCTGTATTGGAGACGCTGGAAAGAAGAGCATGCTCTTTGTGTTAAAACAGAGTGTGTTTCATGGATGAGAACACTGGTGTTTATTTCCCTTCAGAATCGGAGTTAAACCAAAGGCTCTGTTTCTTCCTAAATGCAAGAGTTCATTTAGGGTAAACCCAGTGATTTTTCAGCTCAAATGAATTTACACAGTTCACGAACCCGACACTTTTTTCACTATTAACTAAAGGGCATGTATGTAAAAGATACTGTGGTTTGTTACAGTTCCATAAGCAGAGTTCAACTAGATATGGTACATATGAGTAGGAAACTCAGTTTCTCTTTTCTGGGCATGCTCATGTTTCTTGCTGTATTGGAGATGCTGGAAAGAAGAGCACGTTCTTTGCGTTAAAAACAGTGTGTTTCATGGATGACAACACGGGTCTGAATATTCCTTCATAAACGGAGTTAAACCAAAGGCCCGTGTCTTCGTAAATGCAAGGGTTCATTAACGGTAAACCCAGAGATTTTTCAGCTCAAATGAATATACACAGTTCATGAACCCAACACTTTTTTCACTATTAACTAAAGGGCATCTATGTAAAAGATACTGTGGTTTTTTACAGTTCCATAAGCAGAGTTCAACTAGATATGGTACATATGAGTAGGAAACACAGTTCATTTTTTCTGGGCAGGCTCATGTTTCTTGCTGTATTGGAGACGCTGAAAGAAGAGCATGCTTCTTGCGTTAAAACAGAGTGTTTTCATGGATGAGAGCACGGGTCTGAATATTCCTTCATAAACGGAGTTAAACCAAAGGCTCTGTGTCTTTGTAAAAGCAAGAGTTCATTTCCGGTAAACCCAGTGATTTTTCGGCTCAAATAATTTACAGAGTACAAGAACTCAACATGATTTTTCTATTAACGAAAGAGCATCTATGAAGAGATGCTGGGGTTTGTATGAGTTTCATAAGCAGAGTTCATCTAGATATGGTCCTTATGAGTAGGAAACACAGTTCTTTTTTCTGGTCATGCTCATGTTTCTTGCTGTATTAGAGACGCTGAAAAGAAGACCATGCTCTTTGAGTTAAAACAGAGTGTTTTTGGGTGAAAACACTGGTCTGAATTTCCCTTCAGAAACGGAGTTTAACCAAAGGCTCTGTGTCTTCCTACAATCAAGAGTTCATTTCGGGTAAACCCAGTGTTTTTTCAGCTCAAATGAATTTACACAGTTCACGAACCCAACACTTTTTTCACTATTAACTAAAGAGCATCTTTGTAAGAGATGCTGTGGTTTGTTACAGTTCCATAAGCAGAGTTCATCTAGATATGGTACATATGAGTAGGAAACACAGTTCATTTGTTCTGGGCATGCTCATGTTTCTTGCTGTATTCCAGACACTGGAAAGAAGAGCATGCTCTTTGTGTTAAAACAGAGTGTGTTTCATGGATGAGAACACTGGTCTGAATTTCCCTTCACAAATAGAGTTAATCCAAATGCTCTGTGTCTTCCTACAAGCAAGATTTCTCTTCTGGTAACCCCAGTGATTTTTCGGCTCAAATGAATTTACACAGTACAAGAACCCAATATCATTTTCACTATTAACTAAAGAGCATCTATGGAGAGATGCGGTGGTTTGTATGAGTTTCATAAGCAGAGTTCAACTAGATATGGTCCTTATGACTAGGAAACACAGTCCTTTTTTTCTGGGCATGCTCATGTTTCTTGCTGTATTAGAGAGGCTTGAAAGAAGAGGAAGTTCTTTGCATTAAAACAGAGTGTGTTTCATGGATGAGAACACTTGTATTTATTTCCCTTCAGAATCAGAGTTAAATCAAAGGCTCTGTGTCTTCCTGAATGCAAGAGTTCATTTCCGGTAAACCCAGTGATTTTTCAGCTCAAATGAATTTACACAGTTCACGAACCCAACACTTTTTTCACTATTAACTAAAGAACATCTATGTAAAAGATACTGTGGTTTGTTACAGTCCATAAGCAGAGTTCACCTAGATATGGTACATATGAGTAGGAAACACAGTTCATTTTTTCTGGGCAGGCTCATGTTTCTTGCTGTATTGTAGATGCTGGAAGAAGAGCATGCTTCTTGCGTTAAAACATAGTGTTTTCATGGATGAGAATACTGGTCTGAATATTCCTTCAGAAACGGAGTTAAACCCTAGGCTCTGTGTTTTCCTACAAGCAAGAGTTCATTTCCGGTAAACCCAGTGATATTTCGGCTCAAATGAATTTACACAGTTCACAAACCCAACACGATTTTCACGTTTAACTAAAGAGCATCTATGAAAAGATGCTGTGGTTTGTTTCAGTTTCATAAGCAGAGTTGAACTAGACACTGTCCTTTCGAGTAGAAAATACAGTTCTTTTTTTCTGGGCATACTCATGTTTCTTGCTTATTGGAAACGATGGAAAGAAGAGCATGCTTCTTGTGTTAAAACAGAGTGTGTTTCATGGATGAGAACACTTGTCTGAATTTCCCTTCAGTAACGGAGTTAAACCAAAGGCTCTGTGTCTTCCTAAATGCAAGTGTTCATTTCCGGTAAACCCAGTGATTTCTTAGCTCAAATGAATTTACACAGTTCACGAACCCTACACGATTTTCACTATTAACAAAAGATCATCTATGTAAACGATGCTGTGGTTTGTTACAGTTTCATAAGCAGAGTTCAACTAGATATGTTCCGTATGAGTACGAAACACAGTTCTTTTTTATGGGCATGCTCATGTTTCTTGCTGTATTGGAGACGCTGGACAGAAGAGGATGCGTCTTGCGTTAAAACAGAGTGTGTTTCATGGATGAGAACACTTGTCTGAATTTCCCTTCAGTAACGGAGTTAAACCAAAGGCTCTGTGTCTTCCTAAATGCAAGTGTTCATTTCCGGTAAACCCAGTGAATTTTTAGCTCAAATGAATTTACACAGTTCAGGAACCCTACACGATTTTCACTATTAACAAAAGATCATCTATATAAACGATGCTGTGGTTAGTTACAGTTCCATAAGCAGAGTTCAACTAGATATGGTACATATGAGTAGGAAACACAGTTCATATTTTCTGGGCAGGCTCATGTTTATTGCTGTATTGGTGACGCTGGAAGAAGAGCATGCTTCTTGCGTTAAAAGAGAGTGTTTTCATGGATGAGAACACGGGTCTGAATATTCCTTCATAAACGGAGTTAAACCAAAGGCTCTGTGTCTTTGTAAAAGCAAGAGTTCATTTCCGGTAAACCCAGTGATTTTTCGGCTCAAATAATTTACAGAGTACAAGAACTCAACACGATTTTTCTATTAACGAAAAATCATCTATGAAGAGATGCTGGGGTTTGTATGAGTTTCATAACCAGAGTTCATCTAGATATGGTCCTTATTAGTAGGAAACACAGTTCATTTTTTCTGGTCATGCTCATGTTTCTTGCTGTATTAGAGACGCTGGGAAGAAGACCATGCTCTTTGCGTTAAAGCAGAGGGTTTTTGGGTGAAAACACTGGTCTGAATTTCCCTTCATAAACGGAGTTAAACAAAAGGCTCTGTGTCTTCCTACAAGCAAGAGTTCATTTCCAGTAAACCCAGTGATATTTCAGCTCAAAGGAATTTACACTGTTCACGAACCCAACACGATTTACACTTTAACTAAAGAGCATCTATGAAAAGATGCTGTGGTTTGTATGAGTTTCATAAGCAGAGGTGAACTAGACACTGTCTTTTTGAGTAGGAAATACAGTTCTTTTTTTTGGGGCATGCTCATGTTTCTTGCTGTATTGGAGACGCTGGAAAGAAGAGCATGCTCTTTGTGTTAAAACAGAGTGTGTTTCATGGATGAGAACACTGGTGTTTATTTCCCTTCAGAATCGGAGTTAAACCAAAGGCTCTGTTTCTTCCTAAATGCAAGAGTTCATTTAGGGTAAACCCAGTGATTTTTCAGCTCAAATGAATTTACACAGTTCACGAACCCGACACTTTTTTCACTGTTAACTAAAGAGCATCTATGTAAAAGATACTGTGGTTTGTTACAGTTCCATAAGCAGAGTTCAACTAGATATGGTACATATGAGTAGGAAACTCAGTTTCTCTTTTCTGGGCATGCTCATGTTTCTTGCTGTATTGGAGATGCTGGAAAGAAGAGCACGTTCTTTGCGTTAAAAACAGTGTGTTTCATGGATGACAACACGGGTCTGAATATTCCTTCATAAACGGAGTTAAACCAAAGGCCCGTGTCTTCGTAAATGCAAGGGTTCATTAACGGTAAACCCAGAGATTTTTCAGCTCAAATGAATATACACAGTTCATGAACCCAACACTTTTTTCACTATTAACTAAAGGGCATCTATGTAAAAGATACTGTGGTTTTTTACAGTTCCATAAGCAGAGTTCAACTAGATATGGTACATATGAGTAGGAAACACAGTTCATTTTTTCTGGGCAGGCTCATGTTTCTTGCTGTATTGGAGACGCTGAAAGAAGAGCATGCTTCTTGCGTTAAAACAGAGTGTTTTCATGGATGAGAGCACGGGTCTGAATATTCCTTCATAAACGGAGTTAAACCAAAGGCTCTGTGTCTTTGTAAAAGCAAGAGTTCATTTCCGGTAAACCCAGTGATTTTTCGGCTCAAATAATTTACAGAGTACAAGAACTCAACATGATTTTTCTATTAACGAAAGAGCATCTATGAAGAGATGCTGGGGTTTGTATGAGTTTCATAAGCAGAGTTCATCTAGATATGGTCCTTATGAGAAGGAAACACAGTTCTTTTTTCTGGTCATGCTCATGTTTCTTGCTGTATTAGAGACTCTGAAAAGAAGACCATGCTCTTTGAGTTAAAACAGAGTGTTTTTGGGTGAAAACACTGGTCTGAATTTCCCTTCAGAAACGGAGTTTAACCAAAGGCTCTGTGTCTTCCTACAATCAAGAGTTCATTTCGGGTAAACCCAGTGTTTTTTCAGCTCAAATGAATTTACACAGTTCACGAACCCAACACTTTTTTCACTATTAACTAAAGAGCATCTTTGTAAGAGATGCTGTGGTTTGTTACAGTTCCATAAGCAGAGTTCATCTAGATATGGTACATATGAGTAGGAAACACAGTTCATTTGTTCTGGGCATGCTCATGTTTCTTGCTGTATTCCAGACACTGGAAAGAAGAGCATGCTCTTTGTGTTAAAACAGAGTGTGTTTCATGGATGAGAACACTGGTCTGAATTTCCCTTCACAAATAGAGTTAATCCAAATGCTCTGTGTCTTCCTACAAGCAAGATTTCTCTTCTGGTAACCCCAGTGATTTTTCGGCTCAAATGAATTTACACAGTACAAGAACCCAATATCATTTTCACTATTAACTAAAGAGCATCTATGGAGAGATGCGGTGGTTTGTATGAGTTTCATAAGCAGAGTTCAACTAGATATGGTCCTTATGACTAGGAAACACAGTCCTTTTTTTCTGGGCATGCTCATGTTTCTTGCTGTATTAGAGAGGCTTGAAAGAAGAGGAAGTTCTTTGCGTTAAAACAGAGTGTGTTTCATGGATGAGAACACTTGTATTTATTTCCCTTCAGAATCAGAGTTAAATCAAAGGATCTGTGTCTTCCTGAATGCAAGAGTTCATTTCCGGTAAACCCAGTGATTTTTCAGCTCAAATGAATTTACACAGTTCACGAACCCAACACTTTTTTCACTATTAACTAAAGAACATCTATGTAAAAGATACTGTGGTTTGTTACAGTCCATAAGCAGAGTTCACCTAGATATGGTACATATGAGTAGGAAACACAGTTCATTTTTTCTGGGCAGGCTCATGTTTCTTGCTGTATTGTAGATGCTGGAAGAAGAGCATGCTTCTTGCGTTAAAACATAGTGTTTTCATGGATGAGAATACTGGTCTGAATATTCCTTCAGAAACGGAGTTAAACCCTAGGCTCTGTGTTTTCCTACAAGCAAGAGTTCATTTCCGGTAAACCCAGTGATATTTCGGCTCAAATGAATTTACACAGTTCACAAACCCAACACGATTTTCACGTTTAACTAAAGAGCATCTATGAAAAGATGCTGTGGTTTGTTTCAGTTTCATAAGCAGAGTTGAACTAGACACTGTCCTTTCGAGTAGAAAATACAGTTCTTTTTTTCTGGGCATACTCATGTTTCTTGCTTATTGGAAACGATGGAAAGAAGAGCATGCTTCTTGTGTTAAAACAGAGTGTGTTTCATGGATGAGAACACTTGTCTGAATTTCCCTTCAGTAACAGAGTTAAACCAAAGGCTCTGTGTCTTCCTAAATGCAAGTGTTCATTTCCGGTAAACCCAGTGAATTTTTAGCTCAAATGAATTTACACAGTTCAGGAACCCTACACGATTTTCACTATTAACAAAAGATCATCTATATAAACGATGCTGTGGTTTGTTACAGTTTCATAAGCAGAGTTCAACTAGATATGGTCCATATGAGTACGAAACACAGTTCTTTTTTATGGGCATGCTCATATTTCTTGCTGTATTGGAGACGCTGGACAGAAGAGGATGCGTCTTGTGTTAAAACAGAGGGTGTTTCATGGATGAGAACACTGGTCTGAATTTACCTTCAGAAAGGAGTTAAACCAAAGTCTCTGTGTCTTCCTACAATCAAGATTTCATTTCCGGTAAACCCTGTGATTTTCAGCTCAAATAATTTACACAGATCACTAACCCAACACGATTTTCACTATTAACTAAAGAGCAACTATGTAAGAGATCATGTGGTTTCTATGAGTTTCATAAGCAGAGGTCTACTATAAGGTCTGTATGAGTAGGAAACACAGTTCTTTTTTTTCTGGGCATGCTAATATTTCTTGCTGTAGTGTAGACGCTGGACAGAAGAGGATACTTCTTGCATTAAAACAGATGGTGTTTCATGGATGAGAACACTGGCCTGACTTTCCTTTCAGAAACATAGTTAAACCAAAGGCTCTGTGTCTTCCTAAAAGCAAGAGTTCATTTCCGGTAAACACAGTGAATTTTCGGCTCAAATGAATTTACACAGTTCACGAACGCAACCCGATTTTCACTAATAAATAAAGAGCATCTATGAAGAGATTCTGTAGTTCGTATGGGTTTCAAGAGCATAGTTGAACTAGACACAGTAATTTTTAGTGGGACACACTGTAGTTTTTTTCTTGGCATGCTCATCTTTCTTGCTGTATTGGAGACGCTGGAAAGAAGAGCATGCTTCTTGCATTAAAACAGAGGGTGTTTCATGGATGAGAACACTGTTCTGAAATTTGCTTCAGAAACAGAGTTAAACTAAAGGTTCTGTGTCTTCCTACAAGCAAGAGTTCATTTCCGGTAAATCCAGTGATTTTTCGGCTCATATGAATTTACAGAGTTCAAGAACACAACATGATTTTCACTATTAACTAAAGAGCATCTATGAAGAGATGCTGTGGTTTGTATGAGTTTCCTAAGCAGCGTTCAACTAGATATGGTGCGTATGAGTAGGAAACACAGTTCATTATTTCTGGGCATGCTCATGTTTCTTGCTGTATTACAGACCCTGGAAAGAAGAGCATGCTTCTTGCGTTAAACCAGAGTGTGTTTCATGGATAAGAACACTGGTCCGAATTTTTCTTCAGAAACGGAGTTAAACTAAAGGCTCTGTGTCTTCCTACAAGCAAGAGTTCATTTAGGGTAAACCCAGGGATTTTTCGGCTCAAATGAATTTACACAGTTCACGAACCCAACACGTTTTTCACTATTAAATAAAGAGCAACTATGTAAGAGATGCTGTGGTTTGTATGAGTTTCATAAGCAGAGTTCAACTAGATATGGTCCATATGAGTAGGAAACACAGTTCTTTTTTTCTGGGCATGCTCATATTTCTTGCTGTAGTGCAGACGCTGGACAGAAGAGGATGCTTCTTGCGTTAAAACAGAGGGTGTTTCATGGATGAGAACACTTGTCTGAATATCCCTTCACAAAAGGAGTTAAAGCAAAGGCTGTGTGTTTTCCTACAAGCAAGAGTTCATTTCCGGTAAACCCAGTGATTTTTCGGCTCAAATGAATTTACACAGTTCACGAACCTAACACGATTTTCACTATTAACTAAAGAGCATCTATGAAGAGATGCTGTGGTTTGTATGAGTTTCATAAGCAGAGTTCAACTAGCTATGGTCCGTAGGAGTAGGAAACACCGTTCTTTTGTTCTGGGCATGCTCATATTTCTTGCTGTAGTGCAGACACTGGACAGAAGAGGATGCTTCTTTTGTTAAAACAGACGGTGTTTCATCGATGAGAACACTGGTCTGAATTTCCCTTCACAAACGAGTTAAACCAAAGGCTCTGTGTCTTCCTGAAAGAAAGTGTTCATTTGCAGTAAACCCAGTGATTTTTCGGCTCAAATGAATTTACACTGTTCACGACCCCAACACGATTTTCGCTATTAACTAAAGAGCATCTATGTAAAAGATGCTGTGGTTTGTTACAGTTTCATAAGCAGACTTCAACTAGATATGGTCTTTAAGAGTAGGAAACACAGTTCTTTTTTTCTGGCCATGCTCATTTTTCTTGCTGTAATGGAGACGCTGGACAGAAGAGGATGCTTCTTTTGTTAAAACAGAGGGTGTTTCATGGATGAGAACACTGGCCTGAATTTCCCTTCAGAATCAGAGTTAAACCAAAGGCTCCATGTCTTCCTAAAAGCATGAGTTCATTTCCAGTAAACCCAGTGATTTTTAGGCTCAAATGAATTTACACAGTTCACGAACCTAACACGATTTTCACTATTAACTAAAGAGCATCTATGAAGAGATGCTGTGGTTTGTATGAGTTTCATAAGCAGAGTTCAACTAGCTATGGTCCGTATGAGTAGGAAACACAGTTCTTTATTTCTGGGCATGCTCATGTTTCTTGCTGTATTACAGACCCTGGAAAGAAGAGCATGATTCTTGCGATAAAACAGAGTGTGTTTCATGGATAAGAACACTGGTCCGAATTTTTTTCAGAAACGGAGTTAAACCAAAGGCTCTGTGTCTTCCTGCAAGCAAGAGTTCATTTAGGGTAAACCAAGGGATTTTTCGGCTCAAATGAATTTACACAGTTCACGAACCCAACGCGATTTTAACTATTAACTAAAGAGCATCTATGTAAAAGATGCTGTGGTTTGTTACAGTTTCATAAGCAGACTTCAACTAGATATGGTCCGTATTAGTAGGAAACACAGTTTTTATTTCTGGGCATGCTCATGTTTCTTGCTGTATTACAGATCCTGGAAAGAAGAGCATGATTCTTGCGTTAAAACAGAGTGTGTTTCATGGATAAGAACACTGGTCTGAATTTTTCTTCAGAAACGGGTTAAACCAAAGGCTCTGTGTCTTCCTACAAGCAAGAGTTCATTTAGGGTAAACCCAGTGATTTTTTGGCTCAAATGAATTTACACAGTTCAGGAACCCAACACGATTTTCACTATTACATAAAGAGCAACTATGAAAGCGATCCTGTGGTTTGTATGAGTTTCACTAGCAGAGTTCCACTAGATAAGGTCCGTATGAGTAGGAAACACAGTTCATTTTTCTGGGCATGCTCATATTTCTTGTTGAAGTGCAGACGCTGGACAGAAGAGGATGCTTCTTCATTAAAACAGATGTTGTTTCATGGATGAGAACACTGGTGTCTATTTTCCTTCAGAAACGGATTTAAACCAAAGGCTCTGTGTCTTCCTACAAGCAAGAGTTCATTTCCAGTAAACACAGTGATTTTTCGTCTCAAATGAATTTACACAGTTCACGAACCCAACACAGTTTTCACTATTAACTAAAGAGCATCTATGAAGAGATGCTGTGGTTTGTATGAGTTTCATAAGCAGAGTTGAACTAGACATGATCCTATTGAGTAAGAAATACAGTAAATTTTTTCTGGTCATGCTCATCTTTCTTGCTGTATTCGAGACTCTGGAAAGAAGAGCATGCTTCTTGCGTCAAAACAGAGTGTGTTTCATGGATGAGAACACTGGTCTGAATTTTGCTTCAAAATGGGGTTAAACCAAAGTCTCTGTGTCTTTCTACAAGCAAGTGTTCATTTCTGGTAAAACTAGTGATTTTTCGGCTAAAATGAATTTACACAGTTCACGAACCCAACAAGATTTTCACTATTAACTAAAGAGCATCTACGTAAAATATGCTGTGGTTTGTATGAGTTTCATAAGCTGAGTTCTACTAGATATGGTCCTTATGAGTCGGAAACTCAGTTCTTTTTTTCTGGGCATGCTCATATTTCTTGCTGTAGTGCAGTCACTGGACAGAAGAGGATGCTTCTTTGTTAAAACAGAGGGTGTTTCATGGATGAGAACACTGGTCTGAATATCCCTTCACAAAAGGAGTTAAACCAAAGGCTGTGTGTTTTCCTACAAGCAAGAGTTCATTTCTGGTAAACCCAGTGATTTTTCGGCTCAAATGAAATTACACGGTTCACAAACCCAACACGAATTTACTAATACCTAAAGAGCATCTATGTAAGAGATGCTGGGGTTTGTTACAGTTTAATAAGCAGACTTCAACTAGATATGGTCCGTAAGAGTAGGAAACACAGTTCTTTTTTTCTGGCCATGCTCATTTTTCTTGCTGTAATGGAGACGCTGGACAGAAGAGGATGCTTCTTTTGTTAAAACAGAGGGTGTTTCATGGATGAGAACACTGGCCTGAATTTCCCTTCAGAACCAGAGTTAAAGCAAAGGCTCCGTGTCTTCCTAAAAGCAAGAGTTCATTTCCAGTAAACCCAGTGATTTTTCGGCTCAAATGAATTTACACAGTTCACGAACCCAACACGATTTTCACTATTAACTAAACAGCATCTATGAAGAGATGCTGTGGTTTGTATGAGTTTCATAAGCAGAGTTCAACTAGATATGGTCCGTATGAGTAGGAAACACAGTTCTTTATTTCTGGGCATGCTCATGTTTCTTGCTGTATTACAGACCCTGGAAAGAAGAGCATGGTTCTTGCATTAAAACAGAGTGTGTTTCATGGATGAGAACACTGGTCTGAATTTTTCTTCAGACACGGAGTTAAACAAAAGTCTCTGTGTCTTCCTACAAGCAAGAGTTCTTTTCGGGTAAACCCAGTTATATTTCGGCTCAAATGAATTTACACAATTCACTAACCCAACGCGATTTTAACTATTAACTATAGAGCATCTATGAAGAAACGCTGTCGTTTGTATGAGTTTCATATCCAGAGTTGAACTAGACATGGTCCTTTTGAATAGGAGCACAGTTGTTTTTTTTCTGGGCATGCTCATGTTTCTTGCTCTATTGGAGACACTGGACAGAAGAGGATGCTTCTTGCGTTAAAACAGAGGGTGTTTCATCGATGAGAACACTGGTGTGAATTTCCCTTCACAAACGAGTTAAACCAAAGGCGCTGTGTCTTCCTAAAAGAAAGTGTTCATTTGCAGTAAACTCAGTGATTTTTCGGCTCAAATGAATTTACACTGTTCACGAACCCAACACGATTTTCACTATTAACTAAAGAGCATCTATGTAAAAGATGCTGTGGTTTGTTACAGTTTCATAAGCAGACTTCAACTAGATATGGTCCGTAAGAGTAGGAAACACAGTTCTTTTTTTTCTGGGCATGCTCATTTTTATTGCTGTAATGGAGACGCTGGACAGAAGAGGATGCTTCTTGCATTAAAACAGATGTTGTTTCATGGATGACAACACTGGTCTCTATTTTCCTTCAGAAACGTATTTAAACCAAAGGCTCTGTGTCTTCCTACAAGCAAGAGTTCATTTCCAGTAAACACAGTGATTTTTGGCTCAAATGAATTTACACAGTTCAAGAAACTAACACGAATTTCACTATTAACTAAAGAGCATCAATGATGAGATGCTGTGGTTTGTATGAGTTTCATAAGCAGAGTTGAACTAGACATGATCCTATTGAGTAGGAAATACAGTAATTTTTTTCTGGGCATGCTCATCTTTCTTGCTGTATTCGAGACTCTGGAAAGAAGAGCATGCTTCTTGTTTTAAAACAGAGTGATTTTCATGGATGAGAACACTGGTCTCTATTTTCCTTCAGAAACGTATTTAAACCAAAGGCTCTGTGTCTTCCTACAAGCAAGAGTTCATTTCCAGTAAACACAGTGATTTTTCGGCTCAAATGAATTTACACAGTTCACGAACGCAACACGATTTTCACTATTAACTAAAGAGCATCTATGTAAAAGATGCTGTGGTTTGTATGAGTTTCATAAGCAGAGTTCTACTAGATATGGTCCTTACGAGTAGGAAACTCAGTTCTTTTTTTCTGGGCATGCTCATATTTCTTGCTGTAGTGCAGACACTGGACAGAAGAGGATGCTTCTTGCATTAAAACAGATGGTGTTTCATGGATGAGAACACTGGTCTGAATTTCCCTTCAGAAACAGAGTTAAACCAAAGGCTCTGTGTCTTCCTAAAAGCAAGAGTTCATTTCCAGTAAACCCAGTGATTTTTCGGCTCAAATGAATTTACACAGTTCATGAAACTAACACGAATTTCACTATTAACTAAAGAGCATCTATGAAGAGATGCTGTGGTTTGTATGAGTTTCATAAGCAGAGTTCAACTAGATGGTCCGTATTAGTAGGAAACACAGTTCTTTATTTCTGGGCATGCTCATATTTCTTGCTGTATTACAGATCCTGGAAAGGAGAGCATGGTTCTTGTGTTAAAACAGAGTGTGTTTCATGGATAAGAACACTGGTCTGAATTTTTCTTCAGAAATGGAGTTAAACCAAAGGCTCTGTGTCTTCCTACAAGCAAGAGTTCATTTAGACTAAACCCAGTGATTTTTCGGCTGAAATTAATTTACAAAGTTCAAGATCCCAACACGATTTTCACTATTAAATAAAGAGCAACTATGTAAGAGATCCTGTGGTTTGTATGAGTTTCATAAGCAGAGTTCCACTAGATAAGGCCCGTATGAGTAGGAAACACAGTTCTTTTTTTCTGGGCATGCTCATATTTCTTGTTGTAGTGCAGAGGCTGGACAGAAGAGGATGCTCCTTGAGTTAAAACAGATGGTGTTTCATGGATGAGAACACTGGTCTGAATTTCCCTTCAGAAACAGAGTTAAACCAAAGACTCCGTGTCTTCCTTAAAGCAAGAGTTCATTTCCAGTAACCCAGTGATTTTTCGGCTCAAATGAATTTACACTGTTCATGAACCCAACACGATTTTCACTATTAACTAAAGAGCATCTATGTAAAAGATGCTGTGGTTTGTTACAGTTTCATAAGCAGACTTCAACTAGATATGGTCCGTAAGAGTAGGAAACACAGTTCTTTTTTTTCTGGGCATGCTCATTTTTATTGCTGTAATGGAGACGCTGGACAGAAGAGCATGCTTCTTGCGTTAAAACATAGTGTTTTCATGGATGAGAATACTGGTCTGAATATTCCTTCAGAAACGGAGTTAAACCCTAGGCTCTGTGTTTTCCTACAAGCAAGAGTTCATTTCCGGTAAACCCAGTGATATTTCGGCTCAAATGAATTTACACAGTTCACAAACCCAACACGATTTTCACGTTTAACTAAAGAGCATCTATGAAAAGATGCTGTGGTTTGTTTCAGTTTCATAAGCAGAGTTGAACTAGACACTGTCCTTTCGAGTAGAAAATACAGTTCTTTTTTTCTGGGCATACTCATGTTTCTTGCTTATTGGAAACGATGGAAAGAAGAGCATGCTTCTTGTGTTAAAACAGAGTGTGTTTCATGGATGAGAACACTTGTCTGAATTTCCCTTCAGTAACGGAGTTAAACCAAAGGCTCTGTGTCTTCCTAAATGCAAGTGTTCATTTCCGGTAAACCCAGTGATTTCTTAGCTCAAATGAATTTACACAGTTCACGAACCCTACACGATTTTCACTATTAACAAAAGATCATCTATGTAAACGATGCTGTGGTTTGTTACAGTTTCATAAGCAGAGTTCAACTAGATATGTTCCGTATGAGTACGAAACACAGTTCTTTTTTATGGGCATGCTCATGTTTCTTGCTGTATTGGAGACGCTGGACAGAAGAGGATGCGTCTTGCGTTAAAACAGAGTGTGTTTCATGGATGAGAACACTTGTCTGAATTTCCCTTCAGTAACGGAGTTAAACCAAAGGCTCTGTGTCTTCCTAAATGCAAGTGTTCATTTCCGGTAAACCCAGTGAATTTTTAGCTCAAATGAATTTACACAGTTCAGGAACCCTACACGATTTTCACTATTAACAAAAGATCATCTATATAAACGATGCTGTGGTTAGTTACAGTTCCATAAGCAGAGTTCAACTAGATATGGTACATATGAGTAGGAAACACAGTTCATATTTTCTGGGCAGGCTCATGTTTATTGCTGTATTGGTGACGCTGGAAGAAGAGCATGCTTCTTGCGTTAAAAGAGAGTGTTTTCATGGATGAGAACACGGGTCTGAATATTCCTTCATAAACGGAGTTAAACCAAAGGCTCTGTGTCTTTGTAAAAGCAAGAGTTCATTTCCGGTAAACCCAGTGATTTTTCGGCTCAAATAATTTACAGAGTACAAGAACTCAACACGATTTTTCTATTAACGAAAAATCATCTATGAAGAGATGCTGGGGTTTGTATGAGTTTCATAACCAGAGTTCATCTAGATATGGTCCTTATTAGTAGGAAACACAGTTCATTTTTTCTGGTCATGCTCATGTTTCTTGCTGTATTAGAGACGCTGGGAAGAAGACCATGCTCTTTGCGTTAAAGCAGAGGGTTTTTGGGTGAAAACACTGGTCTGAATTTCCCTTCATAAACGGAGTTAAACAAAAGGCTCTGTGTCTTCCTACAAGCAAGAGTTCATTTCCAGTAAACCCAGTGATATTTCAGCTCAAAGGAATTTACACTGTTCACGAACCCAACACGATTTACACTTTAACTAAAGAGCATCTATGAAAAGATGCTGTGGTTTGTATGAGTTTCATAAGCAGAGGTGAACTAGACACTGTCTTTTTGAGTAGGAAATACAGTTCTTTTTTTTGGGGCATGCTCATGTTTCTTGCTGTATTGGAGACGCTGGAAAGAAGAGCATGCTCTTTGTGTTAAAACAGAGTGTGTTTCATGGATGAGAACACTGGTGTTTATTTCCCTTCAGAATCGGAGTTAAACCAAAGGCTCTGTTTCTTCCTAAATGCAAGAGTTCATTTAGGGTAAACCCAGTGATTTTTCAGCTCAAATGAATTTACACAGTTCACGAACCCGACACTTTTTTCACTGTTAACTAAAGAGCATCTATGTAAAAGATACTGTGGTTTGTTACAGTTCCATAAGCAGAGTTCAACTAGATATGGTACATATGAGTAGGAAACTCAGTTTCTCTTTTCTGGGCATGCTCATGTTTCTTGCTGTATTGGAGATGCTGGAAAGAAGAGCACGTTCTTTGCGTTAAAAACAGTGTGTTTCATGGATGACAACACGGGTCTGAATATTCCTTCATAAACGGAGTTAAACCAAAGGCCCGTGTCTTCGTAAATGCAAGGGTTCATTAACGGTAAACCCAGAGATTTTTCAGCTCAAATGAATATACACAGTTCATGAACCCAACACTTTTTTCACTATTAACTAAAGGGCATCTATGTAAAAGATACTGTGGTTTTTTACAGTTCCATAAGCAGAGTTCAACTAGATATGGTACATATGAGTAGGAAACACAGTTCATTTTTTCTGGGCAGGCTCATGTTTCTTGCTGTATTGGAGACGCTGAAAGAAGAGCATGCTTCTTGCGTTAAAACAGAGTGTTTTCATGGATGAGAGCACGGGTCTGAATATTCCTTCATAAACGGAGTTAAACCAAAGGCTCTGTGTCTTTGTAAAAGCAAGAGTTCATTTCCGGCAAACCCAGTGATTTTTCGGCTCAAATAATTTACAGAGTACAAGAACTCAACATGATTTTTCTATTAACGAAAGAGCATCTATGAAGAGATGCTGGGGTTTGTATGAGTTTCATAAGCAGAGTTCATCTAGATATGGTCCTTATGAGAAGGAAACACAGTTCTTTTTTCTGGTCATGCTCATGTTTCTTGCTGTATTAGAGACTCTGAAAAGAAGACCATGCTCTTTGAGTTAAAACAGAGTGTTTTTGGGTGAAAACACTGGTCTGAATTTCCCTTCAGAAACGGAGTTTAACCAAAGGCTCTGTGTCTTCCTACAATCAAGAGTTCATTTCGGGTAAACCCAGTGTTTTTTCAGCTCAAATGAATTTACACAGTTCACGAACCCAACACTTTTTTCACTATTAACTAAAGAGCATCTTTGTAAGAGATGCTGTGGTTTGTTACAGTTCCATAAGCAGAGTTCATCTAGATATGGTACATATGAGTAGGAAACACAGTTCATTTGTTCTGGGCATGCTCATGTTTCTTGCTGTATTCCAGACACTGGAAAGAAGAGCATGCTCTTTGTGTTAAAACAGAGTGTGTTTCATGGATGAGAACACTGGTCTGAATTTCCCTTCACAAATAGAGTTAATCCAAATGCTCTGTGTCTTCCTACAAGCAAGATTTCTCTTCTGGTAACCCCAGTGATTTTTCGGCTCAAATGAATTTACACAGTACAAGAACCCAATATCATTTTCACTATTAACTAAAGAGCATCTATGGAGAGATGCGGTGGTTTGTATGAGTTTCATAAGCAGAGTTCAACTAGATATGGTCCTTATGACTAGGAAACACAGTCCTTTTTTTCTGGGCATGCTCATGTTTCTTGCTGTATTAGAGAGGCTTGAAAGAAGAGGAAGTTCTTTGCGTTAAAACAGAGTGTGTTTCATGGATGAGAACACTTGTATTTATTTCCCTTCAGAATCAGAGTTAAATCAAAGGATCTGTGTCTTCCTGAATGCAAGAGTTCATTTCCGGTAAACCCAGTGATTTTTCAGCTCAAATGAATTTACACAGTTCACGAACCCAACACTTTTTTCACTATTAACTAAAGAACATCTATGTAAAAGATACTGTGGTTTGTTACAGTCCATAAGCAGAGTTCACCTAGATATGGTACATATGAGTAGGAAACACAGTTCATTTTTTCTGGGCAGGCTCATGTTTCTTGCTGTATTGTAGATGCTGGAAGAAGAGCATGCTTCTTGCGTTAAAACATAGTGTTTTCATGGATGAGAATACTGGTCTGAATATTCCTTCAGAAACGGAGTTAAACCCTAGGCTCTGTGTTTTCCTACAAGCAAGAGTTCATTTCCGGTAAACCCAGTGATATTTCGGCTCAAATGAATTTACACAGTTCACAAACCCAACACGATTTTCACGTTTAACTAAAGAGCATCTATGAAAAGATGCTGTGGTTTGTTTCAGTTTCATAAGCAGAGTTGAACTAGACACTGTCCTTTCGAGTAGAAAATACAGTTCTTTTTTTCTGGGCATACTCATGTTTCTTGCTTATTGGAAACGATGGAAAGAAGAGCATGCTTCTTGTGTTAAAACAGAGTGTGTTTCATGGATGAGAACACTTGTCTGAATTTCCCTTCAGTAACAGAGTTAAACCAAAGGCTCTGTGTCTTCCTAAATGCAAGTGTTCATTTCCGGTAAACCCAGTGAATTTTTAGCTCAAATGAATTTACACAGTTCAGGAACCCTACACGATTTTCACTATTAACAAAAGATCATCTATATAAACGATGCTGTGGTTTGTTACAGTTTCATAAGCAGAGTTCAACTAGATATGGTCCATATGAGTACGAAACACAGTTCTTTTTTATGGGCATGCTCATATTTCTTGCTGTATTGGAGACGCTGGACAGAAGAGGATGCGTCTTGTGTTAAAACAGAGGGTGTTTCATGGATGAGAACACTGGTCTGAATTTACCTTCAGAAAGGAGTTAAACCAAAGTCTCTGTGTCTTCCTACAATCAAGATTTCATTTCCGGTAAACCCTGTGATTTTCAGCTCAAATAATTTACACAGATCACTAACCCAACACGATTTTCACTATTAACTAAAGAGCAACTATGTAAGAGATCATGTGGTTTCTATGAGTTTCATAAGCAGAGGTCTACTATAAGGTCTGTATGAGTAGGAAACACAGTTCTTTTTTTTCTGGGCATGCTAATATTTCTTGCTGTAGTGTAGACGCTGGACAGAAGAGGATACTTCTTGCATTAAAACAGATGGTGTTTCATGGATGAGAACACTGGCCTGACTTTCCTTTCAGAAACATAGTTAAACCAAAGGCTCTGTGTCTTCCTAAAAGCAAGAGTTCATTTCCGGTAAACACAGTGAATTTTCGGCTCAAATGAATTTACACAGTTCACGAACGCAACCCGATTTTCACTAATAAATAAAGAGCATCTATGAAGAGATTCTGTAGTTCGTATGGGTTTCAAGAGCATAGTTGAACTAGACACAGTAATTTTTAGTGGGACACACTGTAGTTTTTTTCTTGGCATGCTCATCTTTCTTGCTGTATTGGAGACGCTGGAAAGAAGAGCATGCTTCTTGCATTAAAACAGAGGGTGTTTCATGGATGAGAACACTGTTCTGAAATTTGCTTCAGAAACAGAGTTAAACTAAAGGTTCTGTGTCTTCCTACAAGCAAGAGTTCATTTCCGGTAAATCCAGTGATTTTTCGGCTCATATGAATTTACAGAGTTCAAGAACACAACATGATTTTCACTATTAACTAAAGAGCATCTATGAAGAGATGCTGTGGTTTGTATGAGTTTCCTAAGCAGCGTTCAACTAGATATGGTGCGTATGAGTAGGAAACACAGTTCATTATTTCTGGGCATGCTCATGTTTCTTGCTGTATTACAGACCCTGGAAAGAAGAGCATGCTTCTTGCGTTAAACCAGAGTGTGTTTCATGGATAAGAACACTGGTCCGAATTTTTCTTCAGAAACGGAGTTAAACTAAAGGCTCTGTGTCTTCCTACAAGCAAGAGTTCATTTAGGGTAAACCCAGGGATTTTTCGGCTCAAATGAATTTACACAGTTCACGAACCCAACACGTTTTTCACTATTAAATAAAGAGCAACTATGTAAGAGATGCTGTGGTTTGTATGAGTTTCATAAGCAGAGTTCAACTAGATATGGTCCATATGAGTAGGAAACACAGTTCTTTTTTTCTGGGCATGCTCATATTTCTTGCTGTAGTGCAGACGCTGGACAGAAGAGGATGCTTCTTGCGTTAAAACAGAGGGTGTTTCATGGATGAGAACACTTGTCTGAATATCCCTTCACAAAAGGAGTTAAAGCAAAGGCTGTGTGTTTTCCTACAAGCAAGAGTTCATTTCCGGTAAACCCAGTGATTTTTCGGCTCAAATGAATTTACACAGTTCACGAACCTAACACGATTTTCACTATTAACTAAAGAGCATCTATGAAGAGATGCTGTGGTTTGTATGAGTTTCATAAGCAGAGTTCAACTAGCTATGGTCCGTAGGAGTAGGAAACACCGTTCTTTTGTTCTGGGCATGCTCATATTTCTTGCTGTAGTGCAGACACTGGACAGAAGAGGATGCTTCTTTTGTTAAAACAGACGGTGTTTCATCGATGAGAACACTGGTCTGAATTTCCCTTCACAAACGAGTTAAACCAAAGGCTCTGTGTCTTCCTGAAAGAAAGTGTTCATTTGCAGTAAACCCAGTGATTTTTCGGCTCAAATGAATTTACACTGTTCACGACCCCAACACGATTTTCGCTATTAACTAAAGAGCATCTATGTAAAAGATGCTGTGGTTTGTTACAGTTTCATAAGCAGACTTCAACTAGATATGGTCTTTAAGAGTAGGAAACACAGTTCTTTTTTTCTGGCCATGCTCATTTTTCTTGCTGTAATGGAGACGCTGGACAGAAGAGGATGCTTCTTTTGTTAAAACAGAGGGTGTTTCATGGATGAGAACACTGGCCTGAATTTCCCTTCAGAATCAGAGTTAAACCAAAGGCTCCATGTCTTCCTAAAAGCATGAGTTCATTTCCAGTAAACCCAGTGATTTTTAGGCTCAAATGAATTTACACAGTTCACGAACCCAACACGATTTTCACTATTAACTAAAGAGCATCTATGTAAAAGATGCTGTGGTTTGTTACAGTTTCATAAGCAGACTTCAACTAGATATGGTCCGTAAGAGTAGGAAACACAGTTCTTTTTTTTCTGGGCATGCTCATTTTTATTGCTGTAATGGAGACGCTGGACAGAAGAGGATGCTTCTTGCATTAAAACAGATGTTGTTTCATGGATGACAACACTGGTCTCTATTTTCCTTCAGAAACGTATTTAAACCAAAGGCTCTGTGTCTTCCTACAAGCAAGAGTTCATTTCCAGTAAACACAGTGATTTTTGGCTCAAATGAATTTACACAGTTCAAGAAACTAACACGAATTTCACTATTAACTAAAGAGCATCAATGATGAGATGCTGTGGTTTGTATGAGTTTCATAAGCAGAGTTGAACTAGACATGATCCTATTGAGTAGGAAATACAGTAATTTTTTTCTGGGCATGCTCATCTTTCTTGCTGTATTCGAGACTCTGGAAAGAAGAGCATGCTTCTTGTTTTAAAACAGAGTGATTTTCATGGATGAGAACACTGGTCTCTATTTTCCTTCAGAAACGTATTTAAACCAAAGGCTCTGTGTCTTCCTACAAGCAAGAGTTCATTTCCAGTAAACACAGTGATTTTTCGGCTCAAATGAATTTACACAGTTCACGAACGCAACACGATTTTCACTATTAACTAAAGAGCATCTATGTAAAAGATGCTGTGGTTTGTATGAGTTTCATAAGCAGAGTTCTACTAGATATGGTCCTTACGAGTAGGAAACTCAGTTCTTTTTTTCTGGGCATGCTCATATTTCTTGCTGTAGTGCAGACACTGGACAGAAGAGGATGCTTCTTGCATTAAAACAGATGGTGTTTCATGGATGAGAACACTGGTCTGAATTTCCCTTCAGAAACAGAGTTAAACCAAAGGCTCTGTGTCTTCCTAAAAGCAAGAGTTCATTTCCAGTAAACCCAGTGATTTTTCGGCTCAAATGAATTTACACAGTTCATGAAACTAACACGAATTTCACTATTAACTAAAGAGCATCTATGAAGAGATGCTGTGGTTTGTATGAGTTTCATAAGCAGAGTTCAACTAGATGGTCCGTATTAGTAGGAAACACAGTTCTTTATTTCTGGGCATGCTCATATTTCTTGCTGTATTACAGATCCTGGAAAGGAGAGCATGGTTCTTGTGTTAAAACAGAGTGTGTTTCATGGATAAGAACACTGGTCTGAATTTTTCTTCAGAAATGGAGTTAAACCAAAGGCTCTGTGTCTTCCTACAAGCAAGAGTTCATTTAGACTAAACCCAGTGATTTTTCGGCTGAAATTAATTTACAAAGTTCAAGATCCCAACACGATTTTCACTATTAAATAAAGAGCAACTATGTAAGAGATCCTGTGGTTTGTATGAGTTTCATAAGCAGAGTTCCACTAGATAAGGCCCGTATGAGTAGGAAACACAGTTCTTTTTTTCTGGGCATGCTCATATTTCTTGTTGTAGTGCAGAGGCTGGACAGAAGAGGATGCTCCTTGAGTTAAAACAGATGGTGTTTCATGGATGAGAACACTGGTCTGAATTTCCCTTCAGAAACAGAGTTAAACCAAAGACTCCGTGTCTTCCTTAAAGCAAGAGTTCATTTCCAGTAACCCAGTGATTTTTCGGCTCAAATGAATTTACACTGTTCATGAACCCAACACGATTTTCACTATTAACTAAAGAGCATCTATGTAAAAGATGCTGTGGTTTGTTACAGTTTCATAAGCAGACTTCAACTAGATATGGTCCGTAAGAGTAGGAAACACAGTTCTTTTTTTTCTGGGCATGCTCATTTTTATTGCTGTAATGGAGACGCTGGACAGAAGAGCATGCTTCTTGCGTTAAAACATAGTGTTTTCATGGATGAGAATACTGGTCTGAATATTCCTTCAGAAACGGAGTTAAACCCTAGGCTCTGTGTTTTCCTACAAGCAAGAGTTCATTTCCGGTAAACCCAGTGATATTTCGGCTCAAATGAATTTACACAGTTCACAAACCCAACACGATTTTCACGTTTAACTAAAGAGCATCTATGAAAAGATGCTGTGGTTTGTTTCAGTTTCATAAGCAGAGTTGAACTAGACACTGTCCTTTCGAGTAGAAAATACAGTTCTTTTTTTCTGGGCATACTCATGTTTCTTGCTTATTGGAAACGATGGAAAGAAGAGCATGCTTCTTGTGTTAAAACAGAGTGTGTTTCATGGATGAGAACACTTGTCTGAATTTCCCTTCAGTAACGGAGTTAAACCAAAGGCTCTGTGTCTTCCTAAATGCAAGTGTTCATTTCCGGTAAACCCAGTGATTTCTTAGCTCAAATGAATTTACACAGTTCACGAACCCTACACGATTTTCACTATTAACAAAAGATCATCTATGTAAACGATGCTGTGGTTTGTTACAGTTTCATAAGCAGAGTTCAACTAGATATGTTCCGTATGAGTACGAAACACAGTTCTTTTTTATGGGCATGCTCATGTTTCTTGCTGTATTGGAGACGCTGGACAGAAGAGGATGCGTCTTGCGTTAAAACAGAGTGTGTTTCATGGATGAGAACACTTGTCTGAATTTCCCTTCAGTAACGGAGTTAAACCAAAGGCTCTGTGTCTTCCTAAATGCAAGTGTTCATTTCCGGTAAACCCAGTGAATTTTTAGCTCAAATGAATTTACACAGTTCAGGAACCCTACACGATTTTCACTATTAACAAAAGATCATCTATATAAACGATGCTGTGGTTAGTTACAGTTCCATAAGCAGAGTTCAACTAGATATGGTACATATGAGTAGGAAACACAGTTCATATTTTCTGGGCAGGCTCATGTTTATTGCTGTATTGGTGACGCTGGAAGAAGAGCATGCTTCTTGCGTTAAAAGAGAGTGTTTTCATGGATGAGAACACGGGTCTGAATATTCCTTCATAAACGGAGTTAAACCAAAGGCTCTGTGTCTTTGTAAAAGCAAGAGTTCATTTCCGGTAAACCCAGTGATTTTTCGGCTCAAATAATTTACAGAGTACAAGAACTCAACACGATTTTTCTATTAACGAAAAATCATCTATGAAGAGATGCTGGGGTTTGTATGAGTTTCATAACCAGAGTTCATCTAGATATGGTCCTTATTAGTAGGAAACACAGTTCATTTTTTCTGGTCATGCTCATGTTTCTTGCTGTATTAGAGACGCTGGGAAGAAGACCATGCTCTTTGCGTTAAAGCAGAGGGTTTTTGGGTGAAAACACTGGTCTGAATTTCCCTTCATAAACGGAGTTAAACAAAAGGCTCTGTGTCTTCCTACAAGCAAGAGTTCATTTCCAGTAAACCCAGTGATATTTCAGCTCAAAGGAATTTACACTGTTCACGAACCCAACACGATTTACACTTTAACTAAAGAGCATCTATGAAAAGATGCTGTGGTTTGTATGAGTTTCATAAGCAGAGGTGAACTAGACACTGTCTTTTTGAGTAGGAAATACAGTTCTTTTTTTTGGGGCATGCTCATGTTTCTTGCTGTATTGGAGACGCTGGAAAGAAGAGCATGCTCTTTGTGTTAAAACAGAGTGTGTTTCATGGATGAGAACACTGGTGTTTATTTCCCTTCAGAATCGGAGTTAAACCAAAGGCTCTGTTTCTTCCTAAATGCAAGAGTTCATTTAGGGTAAACCCAGTGATTTTTCAGCTCAAATGAATTTACACAGTTCACGAACCCGACACTTTTTTCACTGTTAACTAAAGAGCATCTATGTAAAAGATACTGTGGTTTGTTACAGTTCCATAAGCAGAGTTCAACTAGATATGGTACATATGAGTAGGAAACTCAGTTTCTCTTTTCTGGGCATGCTCATGTTTCTTGCTGTATTGGAGATGCTGGAAAGAAGAGCACGTTCTTTGCGTTAAAAACAGTGTGTTTCATGGATGACAACACGGGTCTGAATATTCCTTCATAAACGGAGTTAAACCAAAGGCCCGTGTCTTCGTAAATGCAAGGGTTCATTAACGGTAAACCCAGAGATTTTTCAGCTCAAATGAATATACACAGTTCATGAACCCAACACTTTTTTCACTATTAACTAAAGGGCATCTATGTAAAAGATACTGTGGTTTTTTACAGTTCCATAAGCAGAGTTCAACTAGATATGGTACATATGAGTAGGAAACACAGTTCATTTTTTCTGGGCAGGCTCATGTTTCTTGCTGTATTGGAGACGCTGAAAGAAGAGCATGCTTCTTGCGTTAAAACAGAGTGTTTTCATGGATGAGAGCACGGGTCTGAATATTCCTTCATAAACGGAGTTAAACCAAAGGCTCTGTGTCTTTGTAAAAGCAAGAGTTCATTTCCGGCAAACCCAGTGATTTTTCGGCTCAAATAATTTACAGAGTACAAGAACTCAACATGATTTTTCTATTAACGAAAGAGCATCTATGAAGAGATGCTGGGGTTTGTATGAGTTTCATAAGCAGAGTTCATCTAGATATGGTCCTTATGAGAAGGAAACACAGTTCTTTTTTCTGGTCATGCTCATGTTTCTTGCTGTATTAGAGACTCTGAAAAGAAGACCATGCTCTTTGAGTTAAAACAGAGTGTTTTTGGGTGAAAACACTGGTCTGAATTTCCCTTCAGAAACGGAGTTTAACCAAAGGCTCTGTGTCTTCCTACAATCAAGAGTTCATTTCGGGTAAACCCAGTGTTTTTTCAGCTCAAATGAATTTACACAGTTCACGAACCCAACACTTTTTTCACTATTAACTAAAGAGCATCTTTGTAAGAGATGCTGTGGTTTGTTACAGTTCCATAAGCAGAGTTCATCTAGATATGGTACATATGAGTAGGAAACACAGTTCATTTGTTCTGGGCATGCTCATGTTTCTTGCTGTATTCCAGACACTGGAAAGAAGAGCATGCTCTTTGTGTTAAAACAGAGTGTGTTTCATGGATGAGAACACTGGTCTGAATTTCCCTTCACAAATAGAGTTAATCCAAATGCTCTGTGTCTTCCTACAAGCAAGATTTCTCTTCTGGTAACCCCAGTGATTTTTCGGCTCAAATGAATTTACACAGTACAAGAACCCAATATCATTTTCACTATTAACTAAAGAGCATCTATGGAGAGATGCGGTGGTTTGTATGAGTTTCATAAGCAGAGTTCAACTAGATATGGTCCTTATGACTAGGAAACACAGTCCTTTTTTTCTGGGCATGCTCATGTTTCTTGCTGTATTAGAGAGGCTTGAAAGAAGAGGAAGTTCTTTGCGTTAAAACAGAGTGTGTTTCATGGATGAGAACACTTGTATTTATTTCCCTTCAGAATCAGAGTTAAATCAAAGGATCTGTGTCTTCCTGAATGCAAGAGTTCATTTCCGGTAAACCCAGTGATTTTTCAGCTCAAATGAATTTACACAGTTCACGAACCCAACACTTTTTTCACTATTAACTAAAGAACATCTATGTAAAAGATACTGTGGTTTGTTACAGTCCATAAGCAGAGTTCACCTAGATATGGTACATATGAGTAGGAAACACAGTTCATTTTTTCTGGGCAGGCTCATGTTTCTTGCTGTATTGTAGATGCTGGAAGAAGAGCATGCTTCTTGCGTTAAAACATAGTGTTTTCATGGATGAGAATACTGGTCTGAATATTCCTTCAGAAACGGAGTTAAACCCTAGGCTCTGTGTTTTCCTACAAGCAAGAGTTCATTTCCGGTAAACCCAGTGATATTTCGGCTCAAATGAATTTACACAGTTCACAAACCCAACACGATTTTCACGTTTAACTAAAGAGCATCTATGAAAAGATGCTGTGGTTTGTTTCAGTTTCATAAGCAGAGTTGAACTAGACACTGTCCTTTCGAGTAGAAAATACAGTTCTTTTTTTCTGGGCATACTCATGTTTCTTGCTTATTGGAAACGATGGAAAGAAGAGCATGCTTCTTGTGTTAAAACAGAGTGTGTTTCATGGATGAGAACACTTGTCTGAATTTCCCTTCAGTAACAGAGTTAAACCAAAGGCTCTGTGTCTTCCTAAATGCAAGTGTTCATTTCCGGTAAACCCAGTGAATTTTTAGCTCAAATGAATTTACACAGTTCAGGAACCCTACACGATTTTCACTATTAACAAAAGATCATCTATATAAACGATGCTGTGGTTTGTTACAGTTTCATAAGCAGAGTTCAACTAGATATGGTCCATATGAGTACGAAACACAGTTCTTTTTTATGGGCATGCTCATATTTCTTGCTGTATTGGAGACGCTGGACAGAAGAGGATGCGTCTTGTGTTAAAACAGAGGGTGTTTCATGGATGAGAACACTGGTCTGAATTTACCTTCAGAAAGGAGTTAAACCAAAGTCTCTGTGTCTTCCTACAATCAAGATTTCATTTCCGGTAAACCCTGTGATTTTCAGCTCAAATAATTTACACAGATCACTAACCCAACACGATTTTCACTATTAACTAAAGAGCAACTATGTAAGAGATCATGTGGTTTCTATGAGTTTCATAAGCAGAGGTCTACTATAAGGTCTGTATGAGTAGGAAACACAGTTCTTTTTTTTCTGGGCATGCTAATATTTCTTGCTGTAGTGTAGACGCTGGACAGAAGAGGATACTTCTTGCATTAAAACAGATGGTGTTTCATGGATGAGAACACTGGCCTGACTTTCCTTTCAGAAACATAGTTAAACCAAAGGCTCTGTGTCTTCCTAAAAGCAAGAGTTCATTTCCGGTAAACACAGTGAATTTTCGGCTCAAATGAATTTACACAGTTCACGAACGCAACCCGATTTTCACTAATAAATAAAGAGCATCTATGAAGAGATTCTGTAGTTCGTATGGGTTTCAAGAGCATAGTTGAACTAGACACAGTAATTTTTAGTGGGACACACTGTAGTTTTTTTCTTGGCATGCTCATCTTTCTTGCTGTATTGGAGACGCTGGAAAGAAGAGCATGCTTCTTGCATTAAAACAGAGGGTGTTTCATGGATGAGAACACTGTTCTGAAATTTGCTTCAGAAACAGAGTTAAACTAAAGGTTCTGTGTCTTCCTACAAGCAAGAGTTCATTTCCGGTAAATCCAGTGATTTTTCGGCTCATATGAATTTACAGAGTTCAAGAACACAACATGATTTTCACTATTAACTAAAGAGCATCTATGAAGAGATGCTGTGGTTTGTATGAGTTTCCTAAGCAGCGTTCAACTAGATATGGTGCGTATGAGTAGGAAACACAGTTCATTATTTCTGGGCATGCTCATGTTTCTTGCTGTATTACAGACCCTGGAAAGAAGAGCATGCTTCTTGCGTTAAACCAGAGTGTGTTTCATGGATAAGAACACTGGTCCGAATTTTTCTTCAGAAACGGAGTTAAACTAAAGGCTCTGTGTCTTCCTACAAGCAAGAGTTCATTTAGGGTAAACCCAGGGATTTTTCGGCTCAAATGAATTTACACAGTTCACGAACCCAACACGTTTTTCACTATTAAATAAAGAGCAACTATGTAAGAGATGCTGTGGTTTGTATGAGTTTCATAAGCAGAGTTCAACTAGATATGGTCCATATGAGTAGGAAACACAGTTCTTTTTTTCTGGGCATGCTCATATTTCTTGCTGTAGTGCAGACGCTGGACAGAAGAGGATGCTTCTTGCGTTAAAACAGAGGGTGTTTCATGGATGAGAACACTTGTCTGAATATCCCTTCACAAAAGGAGTTAAAGCAAAGGCTGTGTGTTTTCCTACAAGCAAGAGTTCATTTCCGGTAAACCCAGTGATTTTTCGGCTCAAATGAATTTACACAGTTCACGAACCTAACACGATTTTCACTATTAACTAAAGAGCATCTATGAAGAGATGCTGTGGTTTGTATGAGTTTCATAAGCAGAGTTCAACTAGCTATGGTCCGTAGGAGTAGGAAACACCGTTCTTTTGTTCTGGGCATGCTCATATTTCTTGCTGTAGTGCAGACCCTGGACAGAAGAGCATGATTCTTGCGATAAAACAGAGTGTGTTTCATGGATAAGAACACTGGTCCGAATTTTTTTCAGAAACGGAGTTAAACCAAAGGCTCTGTGTCTTCCTGCAAGCAAGAGTTCATTTAGGGTAAACCAAGGGATTTTTCGGCTCAAATGAATTTACACAGTTCACGAACCCAACGCGATTTTAACTATTAACTAAAGAGCATCTATGTAAAAGATGCTGTGGTTTGTTACAGTTTCATAAGCAGACTTCAACTAGATATGGTCCGTATTAGTAGGAAACACAGTTTTTATTTCTGGGCATGCTCATGTTTCTTGCTGTATTACAGATCCTGGAAAGAAGAGCATGATTCTTGCGTTAAAACAGAGTGTGTTTCATGGATAAGAACACTGGTCTGAATTTTTCTTCAGAAACGGGTTAAACCAAAGGCTCTGTGTCTTCCTACAAGCAAGAGTTCATTTAGGGTAAACCCAGTGATTTTTTGGCTCAAATGAATTTACACAGTTCAGGAACCCAACACGATTTTCACTATTACATAAAGAGCAACTATGAAAGCGATCCTGTGGTTTGTATGAGTTTCACTAGCAGAGTTCCACTAGATAAGGTCCGTATGAGTAGGAAACACAGTTCATTTTTCTGGGCATGCTCATATTTCTTGTTGTAGTGCAGACGCTGGACAGAAGAGGATGCTTCTTCATTAAAACAGATGTTGTTTCATGGATGAGAACACTGGTGTCTATTTTCCTTCAGAAACGGATTTAAACCAAAGGCTCTGTGTCTTCCTACAAGCAAGAGTTCATTTCCAGTAAACACAGTGATTTTTCGTCTCAAATGAATTTACACAGTTCACGAACCCAACACAGTTTTCACTATTAACTAAAGAGCATCTATGAAGAGATGCTGTGGTTTGTATGAGTTTCATAAGCAGAGTTGAACTAGACATGATCCTATTGAGTAAGAAATACAGTAAATTTTTTCTGGTCATGCTCATCTTTCTTGCTGTATTCGAGACTCTGGAAAGAAGAGCATGCTTCTTGCGTCAAAACAGAGTGTGTTTCATGGATGAGAACACTGGTCTGAATTTTGCTTCAAAATGGGGTTAAACCAAAGTCTCTGTGTCTTTCTACAAGCAAGTGTTCATTTCTGGTAAAACTAGTGATTTTTCGGCTAAAATGAATTTACACAGTTCACGAACCCAACAAGATTTTCACTATTAACTAAAGAGCATCTACGTAAAATATGCTGTGGTTTGTATGAGTTTCATAAGCTGAGTTCTACTAGATATGGTCCTTATGAGTCGGAAACTCAGTTCTTTTTTTCTGGGCATGCTCATATTTCTTGCTGTAGTGCAGTCACTGGACAGAAGAGGATGCTTCTTTGTTAAAACAGAGGGTGTTTCATGGATGAGAACACTGGTCTGAATATCCCTTCACAAAAGGAGTTAAACCAAAGGCTGTGTGTTTTCCTACAAGCAAGAGTTCATTTCCGGTAAACCCAGTGATTTTTCGGCTCAAATGAAATTACACGGTTCACAAACCCAACACGAATTTACTAATACCTAAAGAGCATCTATGTAAGAGATGCTGGGGTTTGTTACAGTTTAATAAGCAGACTTCAACTAGATATGGTCCGTAAGAGTAGGAAACACAGTTCTTTTTTTCTGGCCATGCTCATTTTTCTTGCTGTAATGGAGACGCTGGACAGAAGAGGATGCTTCTTTTGTTAAAACAGAGGGTGTTTCATGGATGAGAACACTGGCCTGAATTTCCCTTCAGAACCAGAGTTAAAGCAAAGGCTCCGTGTCTTCCTAAAAGCAAGAGTTCATTTCCAGTAAACCCAGTGATTTTTCGGCTCAAATGAATTTACACAGTTCACGAACCCAACACGATTTTCACTATTAACTAAACAGCATCTATGAAGAGATGCTGTGGTTTGTATGAGTTTCATAAGCAGAGTTCAACTAGATATGGTCCGTATGAGTAGGAAACACAGTTCTTTATTTCTGGGCATGCTCATGTTTCTTGCTGTATTACAGACCCTGGAAAGAAGAGCATGGTTCTTGCATTAAAACAGAGTGTGTTTCATGGATGAGAACACTGGTCTGAATTTTTCTTCAGACACGGAGTTAAACCAAAGTCTCTGTGTCTTCCTACAAGCAAGAGTTCTTTTCGGGTAAACCCAGTTATATTTCGGCTCAAATGAATTTACACAATTCACTAACCCAACGCGATTTTAACTATTAACTATAGAGCATCTATGAAGAAACGCTGTCGTTTGTATGAGTTTCATATCCAGAGTTGAACTAGACATGGTCCTTTTGAATAGGAGCACAGTTGTTTTTTTTCTGGGCATGCTCATGTTTCTTGCTCTATTGGAGACACTGGACAGAAGAGGATGCTTCTTGCGTTAAAACAGAGGGTGTTTCATCGATGAGAACACTGGTGTGAATTTCCCTTCACAAACGAGTTAAACCAAAGGCGCTGTGTCTTCCTAAAAGAAAGTGTTCATTTGCAGTAAACTCAGTGATTTTTCGGCTCAAATGAATTTACACTGTTCACGAACCCAACACGATTTTCACTATTAACTAAAGAGCATCTATGTAAAAGATGCTGTGGTTTGTTACAGTTTCATAAGCAGACTTCAACTAGATATGGTCCGTAAGAGTAGGAAACACAGTTCTTTTTTTTCTGGGCATGCTCATTTTTATTGCTGTAATGGAGACGCTTGACAGAAGAGGATGCTTCTTGCATTAAAACAGATGTTGTTTCATGGATGACAACACTGGTCTCTATTTTCCTTCAGAAACGTATTTAAACCAAAGGCTCTGTGTCTTCCTACAAGCAAGAGTTCATTTCCAGTAAACACAGTGATTTTTGGCTCAAATGAATTTACACAGTTCAAGAAACTAACACGAATTTCACTATTAACTAAAGAGCATCAATGATGAGATGCTGTGGTTTGTATGAGTTTCATAAGCAGAGTTGAACTAGACATGATCCTATTGAGTAGGAAATACAGTAATTTTTTTCTGGGCATGCTCATCTTTCTTGCTGTATTCGAGACTCTGGAAAGAAGAGCATGCTTCTTGTTTTAAAACAGAGTGATTTTCATGGATGAGAACACTGGTCTCTATTTTCCTTCAGAAACGTATTTAAACCAAAGGCTCTGTGTCTTCCTACAAGCAAGAGTTCATTTCCAGTAAACACAGTGATTTTTCGGCTCAAATGAATTTACACAGTTCACGAACGCAACACGATTTTCACTATTAACTAAAGAGCATCTATGTAAAAGATGCTGTGGTTTGTATGAGTTTCATAAGCAGAGTTCTACTAGATATGGTCCTTACGAGTAGGAAACTCAGTTCTTTTTTTCTGGGCATGCTCATATTTCTTGCTGTAGTGCAGACACTGGACAGAAGAGGATGCTTCTTGCATTAAAACAGATGGTGTTTCATGGATGAGAACACTGGTCTGAATTTCCCTTCAGAAACAGAGTTAAACCAAAGGCTCTGTGTCTTCCTAAAAGCAAGAGTTCATTTCCAGTAAACCCAGTGATTTTTCGGCTCAAATGAATTTACACAGTTCATGAAACTAACACGAATTTCACTATTAACTAAAGAGCATCTATGAAGAGATGCTGTGGTTTGTATGAGTTTCATAAGCAGAGTTCAACTAGATGGTCCGTATTAGTAGGAAACACAGTTCTTTATTTCTGGGCATGCTCATATTTCTTGCTGTATTACAGATCCTGGAAAGGAGAGCATGGTTCTTGTGTTAAAACAGAGTGTGTTTCATGGATAAGAACACTGGTCTGAATTTTTCTTCAGAAATGGAGTTAAACCAAAGGCTCTGTGTCTTCCTACAAGCAAGAGTTCATTTAGACTAAACCCAGTGATTTTTCGGCTGAAATTAATTTACAAAGTTCAAGATCCCAACACGATTTTCACTATTAAATAAAGAGCAACTATGTAAGAGATCCTGTGGTTTGTATGAGTTTCATAAGCAGAGTTCCACTAGATAAGGCCCGTATGAGTAGGAAACACAGTTCTTTTTTTCTGGGCATGCTCATATTTCTTGTTGTAGTGCAGAGGCTGGACAGAAGAGGATGCTCCTTGAGTTAAAACAGATGGTGTTTCATGGATGAGAACACTGGTCTGAATTTCCCTTCAGAAACAGAGTTAAACCAAAGACTCCGTGTCTTCCTTAAAGCAAGAGTTCATTTCCAGTAACCCAGTGATTTTTCGGCTCAAATGAATTTACACTGTTCATGAACCCAACACGATTTTCACTATTAACTAAAGAGCATCTATGTAAAAGATGCTGTGGTTTGTTACAGTTTCATAAGCAGACTTCAACTAGATATGGTCCGTAAGAGTAGGAAACACAGTTCTTTTTTTTCTGGGCATGCTCATTTTTATTGCTGTAATGGAGACGCTGGACAGAAGAGGATGCTTCTTGCATTAAAACAGATGTTGTTTCATGGATGAGAACACTGGTCTCTATTTTCCTTCAGAAACGTATTTAAACCAAAGGCTCTGTGTCTTCCTACAAGCAAGAGTTCATTTCCAGTAAACACAGTGATTTTTCGGCTCAAATGAATTTACACAGTTCACGAACCCAACACGGTTTTCACTATTAACTAAAGAGCATCAATGAAGAGATGCTGTGGTTTGTATGAGTTTCATAAGCAGAGTTGAACTAGACATGATCCTATTGAGTAGGAAATACAGTAATTTTTTTCTGGGCATGCTCATCTTTCTTGCTGTATTCAAGTCTCTGGAAAGAAGAGCATGCTTCTTGTTTTAAAACAGAGTGTTTCATGGATGAGAACAATGGTTTGAATTTTCCTTCAGAAATGGGGTTAAACCAAAATCACTGTGTCTTCCTACAAGCAAGAGTTCATTTCGGGTAAACCTAGTGATTTTTCGGCTCAAATGAATTTACACAGTTCACGAACGCAACACGATTTTCACTATTAACTAAAGAGCATCTATGTAAAAGATGCTGTGGTTTGTATGAGTTTCATAAGCAGAGTTCTACTAGATATGGTCCTTATGAGTAGGAAACTCAGTTCTTTTTTTCTGGGCATGCTCATATTTCTTGCTTTAGTGCAGACACTGGACAGAAGAGGATGCTTCTTGCATTAAAACAGATGGTGTTTCATGGATGAGAACACTGGTCTGAATTTCCCTTCAGAAACAGAGTTAAACCAAAGGCTCTGTGTCTTCCTAAAAGCAAGAGTTCATTTCCAGTAAACCCAGTGATTTTTCGGCTCAAATGAATTTACACAGTTCATGAAACTAACACGAATTTCACTATTAACTAAAGAGCATCTATGAAGAGATGCTGTGGTTTGTATGAGTTTCATAAGCAGAGTTCAACTAGATGGTCCGTATTAGTAGGAAACACAGTTCTTTATTTCTGGGCATGCTCATATTTCTTGCTGTATTACAGATCCTGGAAAGAAGAGCATGGTTCTTGCGTTAAAACAGAGTGTGTTTCATGGATAAGAACACTGGTCTGAATTTTTCTTCAGAAACGGAGTTAAACCAAATGCTCTGTGTCTTCCTACAAGCAAGAGTTCATTTAGAGTAAACCCAGTGATTTTTCGGCTGAAATTAATTTACAAAGTTCAAGATCCCAACACGATTTTCACTATTAAATAAAGAGCAACTATGTAAGAGATCCTGTGGTTTGTATGAGTTTCATAAGCAGAGTTCTACTAGATAAGGCCCGTATGAGTAGGAAACACAGTTCTTTTTTTCTGGGCATGCTCATATTTCTTGTTGTAGTGCAGAGGCTGGACAGAAGAGGATGCTCCTTGAGTTAAAACAGATGGTGTTTCATGGATGAGAACACTGGTCTGAATTTCCCTTCAGAAACAGAGTTAAACCAAAGACTCCGTGTCTTCCTAAAAGCAAGAGTTCATTTCCAGTAACCCAGTGATTTTTCGGCTCAAATGAATTTACACTGTTCACGAACCCAACACGATTTTCACTATTAACTAAAGAGCATCTATGTAAAAGATGCTGTGGTTTGTTACAGTTTCATAAGCAGACTTCAACTAGATATGGTCCGTAAGAGTAGGAAACACAGTTCTTTTTTTTCTGGGCATGCTCATTTTTATTGCTGTAATGGAGACGCTGGACAGAAGAGGATGCTTCTTGCATTAAAACAGATGTTGTTTCATGGATGACAACAATGGTCTCTATTTTCCTTCAGAAACGTATTTAAACCAAAGGCTCTGTGTCTTCCTACAAGCAAGAGTTCATTTCCAGTAAACACAGTGATTTTTCGGCTCAAATGAATTTACACAGTTCACGAACACAACACGATTTTCACTATTAACTAAAGAGCATCTATGTAAAAGATGCTGTGGTTTGTATGAGTTTCATAAGCAGAGTTCTACTAGATATGGTCCTTATGAGTAGGAAACTCAGTTCTTTTTTTCTGGGCATGCTCATATTTCTTGCTGTAGTGCAGACACTGGACAGAAGAGGATGCTTCTTGCATTAAAACAGATGGTGTTTCATGGATGAGAACACTGGTCTGAATTTCCCTTCAGAAACAGAGTTAAACCAAAGGCTCTGTGTCTTCCTAAAAGCAAGAGTTCATTTCCGGTAAACCCAGTGATTTTTGGTCTCAAATGAATTTACACAGTTCACGAACCCAACACGGTTTTCACTATTAACTAAAGAGCATCAGTGAAGAGATGCTGTGGTTTGTATGAGTTTCATAAGCAGAGTTGAACTAGACATGATCCTATTGAGTAGGAAATACAGTAATTTTTTTCTGGGCATGCTCATCTTTCTTGCTGTATTCGAGACTCTGGAAAGAAGAGCATGCTTCTTGTTTTAAAACAGAGTGTGTTTCATGGATGAGAACAATGGTTTGAATTTTCCTTCAGAAATGGGGTTAATCCAAAATCACTGTGTCTTCCTACAAGCAAGAGTTCATTTCGGGTAAAGCTAGTGATTTTTCGGCTCAAATGAATTTACACAGTTCACGAACCCAACACGATTTTCACTATTAACTAAAGAGCATCTATGTAAAAGATGCTGTGGTTTGGATGAGTTTCATAAGCAGAGTTCTACTAGATATGGTCCTTATGAGTAGGAAACTCAGTTCTTTTTTTCTGGGCATGCTCATATTTCTTGCTGTAGTGCAGACACTGGACAGAAGAGGATGCTTCTTGCATTAAAACAGATGGAGTTTCATGGATGAGAACACTGGTCTGAATTTCCCTTCAGAAACAGAGTTAAACCAAAGGCTCTGTGTCTTCCTAAAAGCAAGAGTTCATTTCCAGTAAACCCAGTGATTTTTCGGCTCAAATGAATTTACACAGTTCATGAAACTAACACGAATTTCACTATTAACTAAAGAGCATCTATGAAGAGATGCTGTGGTTTGTATGAGTTTCATAAGCAGAGTTCAACTAGATGGTCCGTATTAGTAGGAAACACAGTTCTTTATTTCTGGGCATGCTCATATTTCTTGCTGTATTACAGATCCTGGAAAGAAGAGCATGGTTCTTGCGTTAAAACAGAGTGTGTTTCATGGATAAGAACACTGGTCTGAATTTTTCTTCAGAAACGGAGTTAAACCAAATGCTCTGTGTCTTCCTACAAGCAAGAGTTCATTTAGAGTAAACCCAGTGATTTTCGGCTGAAATTAATTTACAAAGTTCAAGATCCCAACACGATTTTCACTATTAAATAAAGAGCAACTATGTAAGAGATCCTGTGGTTTGTATGAGTTTCATAAGCAGAGTTCCACTAGATAAGGCCCGTATGAGTAGGAAACACAGTTCTTTTTTTCTGGGCATGCTCATATTTCTTGTTGTAGTGCAGAGGCTGGACAGAAGAGGATGCTCCTTGAGTTAAAACAGATGGTGTTTCATGGATGAGAACACTGGTGTGAATTTCCCTTCAGAAACAGAGTTAAACCAAAGAGTCCGTGTCTTCCTAAAAGCAAGAGTTCATTTCCAGTAACCCAGTGATTTTTCGGCTCAAATGAATTTACACTGTTCACGAACCCAACACGATTTTCACTATTAACTAAAGAGCATCTATGTAAAAGATGCTGTGGTTTGTTACAGTTTCATAAGCAGACTTCAACTAGATATGGTCCGTAAGAGTAGGAAACACAGTTCTTTTTTTTCTGGGCATGCTCATTTTTATTGCTGTAATGGAGACGCTGGACAGAAGAGGATGCTTCTTGATTTAAAACAGATGTTGTTTCATGGATGAGAACACTGGTCTCTATTTTCCTTCAGAAACGTATTTAAACCAAAGGCTCTGTGTCTTCCTACAAGCAAGAGTTCATTTCCAGTAAACACAGTGATTTTTCGGCTCAAATGAATTTACACAGTGCGCGAACCCAACACGGTTTTCACTATTAACTAAAGAGCGTCTATGAAGAGATGCTGTGGTTTGTGTGAGTTTCATAAGCAGAGTTCAACTAGACATGATCCTATTGAGTAGGAAATACAGTAATTTTTTTCTGGGCATGCTCATCTTTCTTGCTGCATTGGAGACTCTGGAAAGAAGAGCATGCTTCTTGCGTCAAAACAGAGTGTGTTTCATGGATGAGAACACTGGTTTGAATTTTCCTTCAGAAATGGGGTTAAACCAAATTCTCTGTGTCTTTCTACAAGCAAGAGTTCATTTCTGGTAAAACTAGTGATTTTTATGCTCAAATGAATTTACACAGTTCACGAACGCAACACGATTTTCACTATTAACTAAAGAGCATCTATGTAAAAGATGCTGTGGTTTGTATGAGTTTCATAAGCTGAGTTCTACTAGATATGGTCCTTATGAGTCGGAAACTCAGTTCTTTTTTTCTGGGCATGCTCATATTTCTTGCTGTAGTGCAGACGCTGGACAGAAGAGGATGCTTCTTTGTTAAAACAGAGGGTGTTTCATGGATGAGAACAATGGTCTGAATATCCCTTCACAAACGGAGTTAAACCAAAGGCGGTGTGTTTTCCTACAAGCAAGAGTTCATTTCCGGTAAACCCAGTGATTTTACGGCTCAAATGAATTTAAACCGTTCACTAACCCAACACGAATTTACTAATACCTAAAGAGCATCTATGTAAGAGATGCTGTCGTTTGTATGAGTTTCATATGCAGAGTTGATCTAGACACGGTCCTTTTGAATAGGAGCACAGTTGTTTTTTTTCTGGGCATGCTCATGTTTCTTACTATATTGGAGACACTGGACAGAAGAGGATGCTTCTTGCGTTAAAACAGAGGGTGTTTCATCGATGAGAACACTGGTGTGAATTTCCCTTCACAAACGAGTTAAACCAAAGGCGCTGTGTCTTCATAAAGAAAGTGTTCATTTGCAGTAAACCCAGTGATTTTTCGGCTCAAATGAATTTACACTGTTCACAAACCCAACACGATTTTCACTATTAACTAAAGAGCATCTATGTAAAAGATGCTGTGGTTTGTATGAGTTTCATAAGCAGAGTTCTACTTGATATGGTCCTTATGAGTAGGAAACTCAGTTCTTTTTTTCTGGGCATGCTCATATTTCTTGCTGTAGTGCAGACACTGGACAGAAGAGGATACTTCTTGCATTAAAACAGATGGTGTTTCATGGATGAGAACACTGGTCTGAATTTCCCTTCAGAAACAGAGTTAAACCAAAGGCTCTGTGTCTTCCTAAAAGCAAGAGTTCATTTCCAGTAAACCCAGTGATTTTTCGGCTCAAATGAATTTACACAGTTCAAGAAACTAACACGAATTTCACTATTAACTAAAGAGCATCTATGAAGAGATGCTGTGGTTTGTATGAGTTTCATACGCAGACTTCAACTAGATATGGTCCGTAAGAGTAGGAAACACAGTTCTTTTTTTTCTGGGCATGCTCATTTTTTTTGCTGTAATGGAGACGCTGGACAGAAGAGGATGCTTCTTGCATTAAAACAGATGGTGTTTCATGGATGAGAACACTGGTCTGAATTTCCTTTCAGAAACAGAGTTAAACCAAAGGCTCTGTGTCTTCCTAAAAGCAAGAGTTCATTTCCAGTAAACCCAGTGATTTTTGGTCTCAAATGAATTTACACAGTTCACGAACCCAACACGGTTTTCACTATTAACTAAAGAGCATCAGTGAAGAGATGCTGTGGTTTGTATGAGTTTCATAAGCAGGGTTGAACTAGACATGATCCTATTGAGTAGGAAATACAGTAATTTTTTTCTGGGCATGCTCATCTTTCTTGCTGTATTCGAGACTCTGGAAAGACGAGCATGCTTCTTGTTTTAAAACAGAGTGTGTTTCATGGATGAGAACAATGGTTTGAATTTTCCTTCAGAAATGGAGTTAATCCAAAATCACTGTGTCTTCCTACAAGCAAGAGTTCATTTCGGGTAAAGCTAGTGATTTTTCGGCTCAAATGAATTTACACAGTTCACGAACACAACACGATTTTCACTATTAACTAAAGAGCATCTATGTAAAAGATGCTGTGGTTTGGATGAGTTTCATAAGCAGAGTTCTACTAGATATGGTCCTTATGAGTAGGAAACTCAGTTCTTTTTTTCTGGGCATGCTCATATTTCTTGCTGTAGTGCAGACACTGGACAGAAGAGGATGCTTCTTGCATTAAAACGGATGGTGTTTCATGGATGAGAACACTGGTCTGAATTTCCCTTCAGAAACAGAGTTAAACCAAAGGCTCTGTGTCTTCCTAAAAGCAAGAGTTCATTTCCAGTAAACCCAGTGATTTTTCGGCTCAAATGAATTTACACAGTTCATGAAACTAACACGAATTTCACTATTAACTAAAGAGCATCTATGAAGAGATGCTGTGGTTTGTATGAGTTTCATAAGCAGAGTTCAACTAGATGGTCCGTATTAGTAGGAAACACAGTTCTTTATTTCTGGGCATGCTCATATTTCTTGCTGTATTACAGATCCTGGAAAGAAGAGCATGGTTCTTGCGTTAAAAAAGAGTGTGTTTCATGGATAAGAACACTGGTCTGAATTTTTCTTCAGAAACGGAGTTAAACCAAAGGCTCTGTGTCTTCCTACAAGCAAGAGTTCATTTAGAGTAAACCCAGTGATTTTTCGGCTGAAATTAATTTACAAAGTTCAAGATCCCAACACGATTTTCACTATTAAATAAAGAGCAACTATGTAAGAGATCCTGTGGTTTGTATGAGTTTCATAAGCAGAGTTCCACTAGATAAGGCCCGTATGAGTAGGAAACACAGTTCTTTTTTTCTGGGCATGCTCATATTTCTTGTTGTAGTGCATAGGCTGGACAGAGGAGGATGCTCCTTAAGTTAAAACAGATGGTGTTTCATTTATGAGAACACTGGTCTGAATTTCCCTTCAGAAACAGAGTTAAACCAAAGACTCCGTGTCTTCCTAAAAGCAAGAGTTCATTTCCAGTAACCCAGTGATTTTTCGGCTCAAATGAATTTACACTGTTCATGAACCCAACACGATTTTCACTATTAACTAAAGAGCATCTATGTAAAAGATGCTGTGGTTTGTTACAGTTTCATAAGCAGACTTCAACTAGATATGGTCCGTAAGAGTAGGAAACACAGTTCCTTTTTTTCTGGGCATGCTCATTTTTATTGCTGTAATGGAGACGCTGGACAGAAGAGGATGCTTCTTGCATTAAAACAGATGTTGTTTCATGGATGAGAACACTGGTCTCTATTTTCCTTCAGAAATGTATTTAAACCAAAGGCTCTGTGTCTTCCTAAAAGCAAGAGTTCATTTCCAGTAAACACAGTGATTTTTCGGCTCAAATGAATTTACACAGTGCGCGAACCCAACACGGTTTTCACTATTAACTAAAGAGCATCTATGAAGAGATGCTGTGGTTTGTATGAGTATCATAAGCAGAGTTCAACTAGACATGATCCTATTGAGTAGGAAATACAGTAATTTTTTTCTGGGCATGCTCATCTTTCTTGCTGCATTGGAGACTCTGGAAAGAAGAGCATGCTTCTTGCGTCAAAACAGAGTGTGTTTCATGGATGAGAACACTGGTTTGAATTTTCCTTCAGAGATGGGGTAAAACCAAATTCTCTGTGTCTTTCTACAAGCAAGAGTTCATTTCTGGTAAAACTAGTGATTTTTCGGCTCAAATGAATTTACACAGTTCACGAATGCAACACGATTTTCACTATTAACTAAGGAGCATCTATGTAAAAGATGCTGTGGTTTGTATGAGTTTCATAAGCAGAGTTCTACTAGATATGGTCCTTATGAGTAGGAAACTCAGTTCTTTTTTTCTGGGCATGCTCATATTTCTTGCTGTAGTGCAGACACTGGACAGAAGAGGATGCTTCTTGCATTAAAACAGATGGTGTTTCATGGATGAGAACACTGGTCTGAATTTCCTTTCAGAAACAGAGTTAAACCAAAGGCTCTGTGTCTTCCTAAAAGCAAGAGTTCATTTCCGGTAAACCCAGTGATTTTTGGTCTCAAATGAATTTACACAGTTCACGAACCCAACACGGTTTTCACTATTAACTAAAGAGCATCAGTGAAGAGATGCTGTGGTTTGTATGAGTTTCATAAGCAGAGTTGAACTAGACATGATCCTATTGTGTAGGAAATACAGTAATTTTTTTCTGGGCATGCTCATCTTTCTTGCTGTATTCGAGACTCTGGAAAGAAGAGCATGCTTCTTGTTTTAAAACAGAGTGTGTTTCATGGATGAGAACAATGGTTTGAATTTTCCTTCAGAAATGGGGTTAATCCAAAATCACTGTGTCTTCCTACAAGCAAGAGTTCATTTCGGGTAAAGCTAGTGATTTTTCGGCTCAAATGAATTTACACAGTTCACGAACGCAACACGATTTTCACTATTAACTAAAGAGCATCTATGTAAAAGATGCTGTGGTTTGTATGAGTTTCATAAGCAGAGTTCTACTAGATATGGTCCTTATGAGTAGGAAACTCAGTTCTTTTTTTCTGGGCATGCTCATATTTCTTGCTGTAGTGCAGACACTGGACAGAAGAGGATGCTTCTTGCATTAAAACAGATGGTGTTTCATGGATGAGAACACTGGTCTGAATTTCCCTTCAGAAACAGAGTTAAACCAAAGGCTCTGTGTCTTCCTAAAAGCAAGAGTTCATTTCCAGTAAACCCAGTGATTTTTCGGCTCAAATGAATTTACACAGTTCATGAAACTAACACGAATTTCACTATTAACTAAAGAGCATCTATGAAGAGATGCTGTGGTTTGTATGAGTTTCATAAGCAGAGTTCAACTAGATGGTCCGTATTAGTAGGAAACACAGTTCTTTATTTCTGGGCATGCTCATATTTCTTGCTGTATTACAGATCCTGGAAAGAAGAGCATGGTTCTTGCGTTAAAACAGAGTGTGTTTCATGGATAAGAACACTGGTCTGAATTTTTCTTCAGAAACGGAGTTAAACCAAAGGCTCTGTGTCTTCCTACAAGCAAGAGTTCATTTAGAGTAAACCCAGTGATTTTTCGGCTGAAATTAATTTACAAAGTTCAAGATCCCAACACGATTTTCACTATTAAATAAAGAGCAACTATGTAAGAGATCCTGTGGTTTGTATGAGTTTCATAAGCAGAGTTCCACTAGATAAGGCCCGTATGAGTAGGAAACACAGTTCTTTTTTTCTGGGCATGCTCATATTTCTTGTTGTAGTGCAGAGGCTGGACAGAAGAGGATGCTCCTTGCATTAAAACAGATGGTGTTTCATGGATGAGAACACTGGTCTGAATTTCCCTTCAGAAACAGAGTTAAACCAAAGGCTCTGTGTCTTCCTAAAAGCAAGAGTTCATTTCTGGTAAACCCAGTGATTTATGGTCTCAAATGAAATTACACAGTTCACGAACCCAACACGGTTTTCACTATTAACTAAAGAGCATCAGTGAAGAGATTCTGTGGTTTGTATGAGTTTCATAAGCAGAGTTGAACTAGACATGATCCTATTGAGTAGGAAATACAGTAATTTTTTTCTGGGCATGCTCATCTTTCTTGCTGTATTCGAGACTCTGGAAAGAAGAGCATGCTTCTTGCATTAAAACAGATGGTGTTTCATGGATGAGAACACTGGTCTGAATTTCCCTTCAGAAACAGAGTTAAACCAAAGGCTCTGTGTCTTCCTAAAAGCAAGAGTTCATTTCCAGTAAACCCAGTGATTTTTCGGCTCAAATGAATTTACACAGTTCATGAAACTAACACGAATTTCACTATTAACTAAAGAGCATCTATGAAGAGATGCTGTGGTTTGTATGAGTTTCATAAGCAGAGTTCAACTAGATGGTCCGTATTAGTAGGAAACACAATTCTTTATTTCTGGGCATGCTCATATTTCTTGCTGTATTACAGATCCTGGAAAGAAGAGCATGGTTCTTGCGTTAAAACAGAGTGTGTTTCATGGATAAGAACACTGGTCTGAATTTTTCTTCAGAAACGGAGTTAAACCAAAGGCTCTGTGTCTTCCTACAAGCAAGAGTTCATTTAGAGTAAACCCAGTGATTTTTCGGCTGAAATTAATTTACAAAGTTCAAGATCCCAACACGATTTTCACTATTAAATAAAGAGCAACTATGTAAGAGATCCTGTGGTTTGTATGAGTTTCATAAGCAGAGTTCCACTAGATAAGGCCCGTATGAGTAGGAAACACAGTTCTTTTTTTCTGGGCATGCTCATATTTCTTGTTGTAGTGCATAGGCTGGACAGAAGAGGATGCTCCTTGCATTAAAACAGATGGTGTTTCATGGATGAGAACACTGGTCTGAATTTCCCTTCAGAAACAGAGTTAAACCAAAGGCTCTGTGTCTTCCTAAAAGCAAGAGTTCATTTCCGGTAAACCCAGTGATTTATGGTCTCAAATGAATTTACACAGTTCACGAACCCAACACGGTTTTCACTATTAACTAAAGAGCATCAGTGAAGAGATGCTGTGGTTTGTATGAGTTTCATAAGCAGAGTTGAACTAGACATGATCCTATTGAGTAGGAAATACAGTAATTTTTTTCTGGGCATGCTCATCTTTCTTGCTGTATTCGAGACTCTGGAAAGAAGAGCATGCTTCTTGCATTAAAACAGATGGTGTTTCATGGATGAGAACACTGGTCTGAATTTCCCTTCAGAAACAGAGTTAAACCAAAGGCTCTGTGTCTTCCTAAAAGCAAGAGTTCATTTCCAGTAAACCCAGTGATTTTTCGGCTCAAATGAATTTACACAGTTCATGAAACTAACACGAATTTCACTATTAACTAAAGAGCATCTATGAAGAGATGCTGTGGTTTGTATGAGTTTCATAAGCAGAGTTCAACTAGATGGTCCGTATTAGTAGGAAACACAGTTCTTTTTTTCTGGGCATGCTCATATTTCTTGCTGTAGTGCAGACACTGGACAGAAGAGGATGCTTCTTGCATTAAAACAGATGGTGTTTCATGGATGAGAACACTGGTTTGAATTTTCCTTCAGAAATGGGGTTAATCCAAAATCACTGTGTCTTCCTAAAAGCAAGAGTTCATTTCCGGTAAACCCAGTGATTTATGGTCTAAAATGAATTTACACAGTTCACGAACCCAACACGGTTTTCACTATTAACTAAAGAGCATCAGTGAAGAGATGCTGTGGTTTGTATGAGTTTCATGAGCAGAGTTGAACTAGACATGATCCTATTGAGTAGGAAATACAGTAATTTTTTTCTGGGCATGCTCATCTTTCTTGCTGTATTCGAGACTCTGGAAAGAAGAGCATGCTTCTTGTTTTAAAACAGAGTGTGTTTCATGGATGAGAACAATGGTTTGAATTTTCCTTCAGAAATGGGGTTAATCCAAAATCACTGTGTCTTCCTACAAGCAAGAGTTCATTTCGGGTAAAGCTATTGATTTTTCGGCTCAAATGAATTTACACAGTTCACGAACGCAACACGATTTTCACTATTAACTAAAGAGCATCTATGTAAAAGATGCTGTGGTTTGGATGAGTTTCATAAGCAGAGTTCTACTAGATATGGTCCTTATGAGTAGGAAACTCAGTTCTTTTTTTCTGGGCATGCTCATATTTCTTGCTGTAGTGCAGACACTGGACAGAAGAGGATGCTTCTTGCATTAAAACAGATGGTGTTTCATGGATGAGAACACTGGTCTGAATTTCCCTTCAGAAACAGAGTTAAACCAAAGACTCCGTGTCTTCCTAAAAGCAAGAGTTCATTTCCAGTAACCCAGTGATTTTTCGGCTCAAATGAATTTACACTGTTCACGAACCCAATACGATTTTCACTATTAACTAAAGAGCATCTATGTAAAAGATGCTGTGGTTTGTTACAGTTTCATAAGCAGACTTCAACTAGATATGGTCCGTAAGAGTAGGAAACACAGTTCTTTTTTTTCTGGGCATGTTCATTTTTATTGCTGTAATGGAGACGCTGGACAGAAGAGGATGCTTCTTGCATTAAAACAGATGTTGTTTCATGGATGAGAACACTGGTCTCTATTTTCCTTCAGAAACGTATTTAAACCAAAGGCTCTGTGTCTTCCTAAAAGCAAGAGTTCATTTCCAGTAAACACAGTGATTTTTCGGCTCAAATGAATTTACACAGTGCGCGAACCCAACACGGTTTTCACTATTAACTAAAGAGCATCTATGAAGAGATGCTGTGGTTTGTATGAGTTTCATAAGCAGAGTTCAACTAGACATGATCCTATTGAGTAGGAAATACAGTAATTTTTTTTCTGGGCATGCTCATCTTTCTTGCTGCATTGGAGACTCTGGAAAGAAGAGCATGCTTCTTGCGTCAAAACAGAGTGTGTTTCATGGATGAGAACACTGGTTTGAATTTTCCTTCAGAGATGGGGTTAAACCAAATTCTCTGTGTCTTTCTACAAGCAAGAGTTCATTTCTGGTAAAACTAGTGATTTTTCGGCTCAAATGAATTTACACAGTTCACGAACGCAACACGATTTTCACTATTAACTAAAGAGCATCTATGTAAAAGATGCTGTGGTTTGTATGAGTTTCATAAGCAGAGTTCTACTAGATATGGTCCTTATGAGTAGGAAACTCAGTTCTTTTTTTCTGGGCATGCTCATATTTCTTGCTGTAGTGCAGACACTGGACAGAAGAGGATGCTTCTTGCATTAAAACAGATGGTGTTTCATGGATGAGAACACTGGTCTGAATTTCCCTTCAGAAACAGAGTTAAACCAAAGGCTCTGTGTCTTCCTAAAAGCAAGAGTTCATTTCCGGTAAACCCAGTGATTTTTGGTCTCAAATGAATTTACACAGTTCACGAACCCAACACGGTTTTCACTATTAACTAAAGAGCATCAGTGAAGAGATGCTGTGGTTTGTATGAGTTTCATAAGCAGAGTTGAACTAGACATGATCCTATTGAGTAGGAAATACAGTAATTTTTTTCTGGGCATGCTCATCTTTCTTGCTGTATTCGAGACTCTGGAAAGAAGAGCATGCTTCTTGTTTTAAAACAGAGTGTGTTTCATGGATGAGAACAATGGTTTGAATTTTCCTTCAGAAATGGGGTTAAACCAAAATCACTGTGTCTTCCTACAAGCAAGAGTTCATTTCGGGTAAACCTAGTGATTTTTCGGCTCAAATGAATTTACACAGTTCACGAACGCAACACGATTTTCACTATTAACTAAAGATCATCTATGTAAAAGATGCTGTGGTTTGGATGAGTTTCATAAGCAGAGTTCTACTAGATATGGTCCTTATGAGTAGGAAACTCAGTTCATTTTTTCTGGGCATGCTCATATTTCTTGCTGTAGTGCAGACACTGGACAGAAGAGGATGCTTCTTGCATTAAAACAGATGGTGTTTCATGGATGAGAACACTGGTCTGAATTTCCCTTCAGAAACAGAGTTAAACCAAAGGCTCTGTGTCTTCCTAAAAGCAAGAGTTCATTTCCAGTAAACCCAGTGATTTTTCGGCTCAAATGAATTTACACAGTTCATGAAACTAACACGAATTTCACTATTAACTAAAGAGCATCTATGAAGAGATGCTGTGGTTTGTATGAGTTTCATAAGCAGGGTTCAACTAGATGGTCCGTATTAGTAGGAAACACAGTTCTTTATTTCTGGGCATGCTCATATTTCTTGCTGTATTACAGATCCTGGAAAGAAGAGCATGGTTCTTGCGTTAAAACAGAGTGTGTTTCATGGATAAGAACACTGGTCTGAATTTTTCTTCAGAAACGGAGTTAAACCAAAGGCTCTGTGTCTTCCTACAAGCAAGAGTTCATTTAGAGTAAACCCAGTGATTTTTCAGCTGAAATTAATTTACAAAGTTCAAGATCCCAACACGATTATCACTATTAAATAAAGAGCAACTATGTAAGAGATCCTGTGGTTTGTATGAGTTTCATAAGCAGAGTTCCACTAGATAAGGCCCGTATGAGTAGGAAACACAGTTCTTTTTTTCTGGGCATGCTCATATTTCTTGTTGTAGTGCATAGGCTGGACAGAAGAGGATGCTCCTTGAGTTAAAACAGATGGTGTTTCATGGATGAGAACACTGGTCTGAATTTCCCTTCAGAAACAGAGTTAAACCAAAGACTCCGTGTCTTCCTAAAAGCAAGAGTTCATTTCCAGTAACCCAGTGATTTTTCGGCTCAAATGAATTTACACTGTTCACTAACCCAACACGATTTTCACTATTAACTAAAGAGCATCTATGTAAAAGATGCTGTGGTTTGTTACAGTTTCATAAGCAGACTTCAACTAGATATGGTCCGTAAGAGTAGGAAACACAGTTCTTTTTTTTCTGGGCATGTTCATTTTTATTGCTGTAATGGAGACGCTGGACAGAAGAGGATGCTTCTTGCATTAAAACAGATGTTGTTTCATGGATGAGAACACTGGTCTCTATTTTCCTTCAGAAACGTATTTAAACCAAAGGCTCTGTGTCTTCCTAAAAGCAAGAGTTCATTTCCAGTAAACACAGTGATTTTTCGGCTCAAATGAATTTACACAGTGCGCAAACCCAACACGGTTTTCACTATTAACTAAAGAGCATCTATGAAGAGATGCTGTGGTTTGTATGAGTTTCATAAGCAGAGTTCCACTAGATAAGGCCCGTATGAGTAGGAAACACAGTTCTTTTTTTCTGGGCATGCTCATATTTCTTGTTGTAGTGCAGAGGCTGGACAGAAGAGGATGCTCCTTGAGTTAAAACATATGGTGTTTCATGGATGAGAACACTGGTCTGAATTTCCCTTCAGAAACAGAGTTAAACCAAAGACTCCGTGTCTTCCTAAAAGCAAGAGTTCATTTCCAGTAACCCAGTGATTTTTCGGCTCAAATGAATTTACACTGTTCACGAACCCAATACGATTTTCACTATTAACTAAAGAGCATCTATGTAAAAGATGCTGTGGTTTGTTACAGTTTCATAAGCAGACTTCAACTAGATATGGTCCGTAAGAGTAGGAAACACAGTTCTTTTTTTTCTGGGCATGCTCATTTTTATTGCTGTAATGGAGACGCTGGACAGAAGAGGATGCTTCTTGCATTAAAACAGATGTTGTTTCATGGATGAGAACACTGGTCTCTATTTTCCTTCAGAAACGTATTTAAACCAAAGGCTCTGTGTCTTCCTAAAAGCAAGAGTTCATTTCCAGTAAACACAGTGATTTTTCGGCTCAAATGAATTTACACAGTGCGCGAACCCAACACGGTTTTCACTATTAACTAAAGAGCATCTATGAAGAGATGCTGTGGTTTGTATGAGTTTCATAAGCAGAGTTCAACTAGACATGATCCTATTGAGTAGGAAATACAGTAATTTTTTTCTGGGCATGCTCATCTTTCTTGCTGCATTGGAGACTCTGGAAAGAAGAGCATGCTTCTTGCGTCAAAACAGAGTGTGTTTCATGGATGAGAACACTGGTTTGAATTTTCCTTCAGAGATGGGGTTAAACCAAATTCTCTGTGTCTTTCTACAAGCAAGAGTTCATTTCTGGTAAAACTAGTGATTTTTCGGCTCAAATGAATTTACACAGTTCACGAACGCAACACGATTTTCACTATTAACTAAAGAGCATCTATGTAAAAGATGCTGTGGTTTGTATGAGTTTCATAAGCAGAGTTCTACTAGATATGGTCCTTATGAGTAGGAAACTCAGTTCTTTTTTTCTGGGCATGCTCATATTTCTTGCTGTAGTGCAGACACTGGACAGAAGAGGATGCTTCTTGCATTTAAACAGATGGTGTTTCATGGATGAGAACACTGGTCTGAATTTCCCTTCAGAAACAGAGTTAAACCAAAGGCTCTGTGTCTTCCTAAAAGCAAGAGTTCATTTCCGGTAAACCCAGTGATTTTTGGTCTCAAATGAATTTACACAGTTCACGAACCCAACACGGTTTTCACTATTAACTAAAGAGCATCAGTGAAGAGATGCTGTGGTTTGTATGAGTTTCATAAGCAGAGTTGAACTAGACATGATCCTATTGAGTAGGAAATACAGTAATTTTTTTCTGGGCATGCTCATCTTTCTTGCTGTATTCGAGACTCTGGAAAGAAGTGCATGCTTCTTGTTTTAAAACAGAGTGTGTTTCATGGATGAGAACAATGGTTTGAATTTTCCTTCAGAAATGGGGTTAAACCAAAATCACTGTGTCTTCCTACAAGCAAGAGTTCATTTCGGGTAAACCTAGTGATTTTTCGGCTCAAATGAATTTACACAGTTCACGAACGCAACACGATTTTCACTATTAACTAAAGAGCATCTATGTAAAAGATGCTGTGGTTTGGATGAGTTTCATAAGCAGAGTTCTACTAGATATGGTCCTTATGAGTAGGAAACTCAGTTCTTTTTTTCTGGGCATGCTCATATTTCTTGCTGTAGTGCAGACACTGGACAGAAGAGGATGCTTCTTGCATTAAAACAGATGGTGTTTCATGGATGAGAACACTGGTCTGAATTTCCCTTCAGAAACAGAGTTAAACCAAAGGCTCTGTGTCTTCCTAAAAGCAAGAGTTCATTTCCAGTAAACCCAGTGATTTTTCGGCTCAAATGAATTTACACAGTTCATGAAACTAACACGAATTTCACTATTAACTAAAGAGCATCTATGAAGAGATGCTGTGGTTTGTATGAGTTTCATAAGCAGGGTTCAACTAGATGGTCCGTATTAGTAGGAAACACAGTTCTTTATTTCTGGGCATGCTCATATTTCTTGCTGTATTACAGATCCTGGAAAGAAGAGCATGGTTCTTGCGTTAAAACAGAGTGTGTTTCATGGATAAGAACACTAGTCTGAATTTTTCTTCAGAAACGGAGGTAAACCAAAGGCTCTGTGTCTTCCTACAAGCAAGAGTTCATTTAGAGTAAACCCAGTGATTTTTCAGCTGAAATTAATTTACAAAGTTCAAGATCCCAACACGATTATCACTATTAAATAAAGAGCAACTATGTAAGAGATCCTGTGGTTTGTATGAGTTTCATAAGCAGAGTTCCACTAGATAAGGCCCGTATGAGTAGGAAACACAGTTCTTTTTTTCTGGGCATGCTCATATTTCTTGTTGTAGTGCAGAGGCTGGACAGAAGAGGATGCTCCTTGAGTTAAAACAGATGGTGTTTCATGGATGAGAACACTGGTCTGAATTTCCCTTCAGAAACAGAGTTAAACCAAAGACTCCGTGTCTTCCTAAAAGCAAGAGTTCATTTCCAGTAACCCAGTGATTTTTCGGCTCAAATGAATTTACACTGTTCACTAACCCAACACGATTTTCACTATTAACTAAAGAGCATCTATGTAAAAGATGCTGTGGTTTGTTACAGTTTCATAAGCAGACTTCAACTAGATATGGTCCGTAAGAGTAGGAAACACAGTTCTTTTTTTTCTGGGCATGTTCATTTTTATTGCTGTAATGGAGACGCTGGACAGAAGAGGATGCTTCTTGCATTAAAACAGATGTTGTTTCATGGATGAGAACACTGGTCTCTATTTTCCTTCAGAAACGTATTTAAACCAAAGGCTCTGTGTCTTCCTAAAAGCAAGAGTTCATTTCCAGTAAACACAGTGATTTTTCGGCTCAAATGAATTTACACAGTGCGCAAACCCAACACGGTTTTCACTATTAACTAAAGAGCATCTATGAAGAGATGCTGTGGTTTGTATGAGTTTCATAAGCAGAGTTCCACTAGATAAGGCCCGTATGAGTAGGAAACACAGTTCTTTTTTTCTGGGCATGCTCATATTTCTTGTTGTAGTGCAGAGGCTGGACAGAAGAGGATGCTCCTTGAGTTAAAACATATGGTGTTTCATGGATGAGAACACTGGTCTGAATTTCCCTTCAGAAACAGAGTTAAACCAAAGACTCCGTGTCTTCCTAAAAGCAAGAGTTCATTTCCAGTAACCCAGTGATTTTTCGGCTCAAATGAATTTACACTGTTCACGAACCCAATACGATTTTCACTATTAACTAAAGAGCATCTATGTAAAAGATGCTGTGGTTTGTTACAGTTTCATAAGCAGACTTCAACTAGATATGGTCCGTAAGAGTAGGAAACACAGTTCTTTTTTTTCTGGGCATGCTCATTTTTATTGCTGTAATGGAGACGCTGGACAGAAGAGGATGCTTCTTGCATTAAAACAGATGTTGTTTCATGGATGAGAACACTGGTCTCTATTTTCCTTCAGAAACGTATTTAAACCAAAGGCTCTGTGTCTTCCTAAAAGCAAGAGTTCATTTCCAGTAAACACAGTGATTTTTCGGCTCAAATGAATTTACACAGTGCGCGAACCCAACACGGTTTTCACTATTAACTAAAGAGCATCTATGAAGAGATGCTGTGGTTTGTATGAGTTTCATAAGCAGAGTTCAACTAGACATGATCCTATTGAGTAGGAAATACAGTAATTTTTTTCTGGGCATGCTCATCTTTCTTGCTGCATTGGAGACTCTGGAAAGAAGAGCATGCTTCTTGCGTCAAAACAGAGTGTGTTTCATGGATGAGAACACTGGTTTGAATTTTCCTTCAGAGATGGGGTTAAACCAAATTCTCTGTGTCTTTCTACAAGCAAGAGTTCATTTCTGGTAAAACTAGTGATTTTTCGGCTCAAATGAATTTACACAGTTCACGAACGCAACACGATTTTCACTATTAACTAAAGAGCATCTATGTAAAAGATGCTGTGGTTTGTATGAGTTTCATAAGCAGAGTTCTACTAGATATGGTCCTTATGAGTAGGAAACTCAGTTCTTTTTTTCTGGGCATGCTCATATTTCTTGCTGTAGTGCAGACACTGGACAGAAGAGGATGCTTCTTGCATTTAAACAGATGGTGTTTCATGGATGAGAACACTGGTCTGAATTTCCCTTCAGAAACAGAGTTAAACCAAAGGCTCTGTGTCTTCCTAAAAGCAAGAGTTCATTTCCGGTAAACCCAGTGATTTTTGGTCTCAAATGAATTTACACAGTTCACGAACCCAACACGGTTTTCACTATTAACTAAAGAGCATCAGTGAAGAGATGCTGTGGTTTGTATGAGTTTCATAAGCAGAGTTGAACTAGACATGATCCTATTGAGTAGGAAATACAGTAATTTTTTTCTGGGCATGCTCATCTTTCTTGCTGTATTCGAGACTCTGGAAAGAAGTGCATGCTTCTTGTTTTAAAACAGAGTGTGTTTCATGGATGAGAACAATGGTTTGAATTTTCCTTCAGAAATGGGGTTAAACCAAAATCACTGTGTCTTCCTACAAGCAAGAGTTCATTTCGGGTAAACCTAGTGATTTTTCGGCTCAAATGAATTTACACAGTTCACGAACGCAACACGATTTTCACTATTAACTAAAGAGCATCTATGTAAAAGATGCTGTGGTTTGGATGAGTTTCATAAGCAGAGTTCTACTAGATATGGTCCTTATGAGTAGGAAACTCAGTTCTTTTTTTCTGGGCATGCTCATATTTCTTGCTGTAGTGCAGACACTGGACAGAAGAGGATGCTTCTTGCATTAAAACAGATGGTGTTTCATGGATGAGAACACTGGTCTGAATTTCCCTTCAGAAACAGAGTTAAACCAAAGGCTCTGTGTCTTCCTAAAAGCAAGAGTTCATTTCCAGTAAACCCAGTGATTTTTCGGCTCAAATGAATTTACACAGTTCATGAAACTAACACGAATTTCACTATTAACTAAAGAGCATCTATGAAGAGATGCTGTGGTTTGTATGAGTTTCATAAGCAGGGTTCAACTAGATGGTCCGTATTAGTAGGAAACACAGTTCTTTATTTCTGGGCATGCTCATATTTCTTGCTGTATTACAGATCCTGGAAAGAAGAGCATGGTTCTTGCGTTAAAACAGAGTGTGTTTCATGGATAAGAACACTAGTCTGAATTTTTCTTCAGAAACGGAGGTAAACCAAAGGCTCTGTGTCTTCCTACAAGCAAGAGTTCATTTAGAGTAAACCCAGTGATTTTTCAGCTGAAATTAATTTACAAAGTTCAAGATCCCAACACGATTATCACTATTAAATAAAGAGCAACTATGTAAGAGATCCTGTGGTTTGTATGAGTTTCATAAGCAGAGTTCCACTAGATAAGGCCCGTATGAGTAGGAAACACAGTTCTTTTTTTCTGGGCATGCTCATATTTCTTGTTGTAGTGCAGAGGCTGGACAGAAGAGGATGCTCCTTGAGTTAAAACAGATGGTGTTTCATGGATGAGAACACTGGTCTGAATTTCCCTTCAGAAACAGAGTTAAACCAAAGACTCCCTGTCTTCCTAAAAGCAAGAGTTCATTTCCAGTAACCCAGTGATTTTTCGGCTCAAATGAATTTACACTGTTCACGAACCCAACACGATTTTCACTATTAACTAAAGAGCATCTATGTAAAAGATGCTGTGGTTTGTTACAGTTTCATCAGCAGACTTCAACTAGATATGGTCCGTAAGAGTAGGAAACACAGTTCTTTTTTTTCTGGGCATGTTCATTTTTATTGCTGTAATGGAGACGCTGGACAGAAGAGGATGCTTCTTGCATTAAAACAGATGTTGTTTCATGGATGAGAACACTGGTCTCTATTTTCCTTCAGAAACGTATTTAAACCAAAGGCTCTGTGTCTTCCTACAAGCAAGAGTTCATTTCCAGTAAACACAGTGATTTTTCGGCTCAAATGAATTTACACAGTGCGCAAACCCAACACGGTTTTCACTATTAACTAAAGAGCATCTATGAAGAGATGCTGTGGTTTGTATGAGTTTCATAAGCAGAGTTCCACTAGATAAGGCCCGTATGAGTAGGAAACACAGTTCTTTTTTTCTGGGCATGCTCATATTTCTTGTTGTAGAGCAGAGGCTGGACAGAAGAGGATGCTCCTTGAGTTAAAACATATGGTGTTTCATGGATGAGAACACTGGTCTGAATTTCCCTTCAGAAACAGAGTTAAACCAAAGACTCCGTGTCTTCCTAAAAGCAAGAGTTCATTTCCAGTAACCCAGTGATTTTTCGGCTCAAATGAATTTACACTGTTCACTAACCCAACACGATTTTCACTATTAACTAAAGAGCATCTATGTAAAAGATGCTGTGGTTTGTTACAGTTTCATAAGCAGACTTCAACTAGATATGGTCCGTAAGAGTAGGAAACACAGTTCTTTTTTTTCTGGGCATGCTCATTTTTATTGCTGTAATGGAGACGCTGGACAGAAGTGGATGCTTCTTGCATTAAAACAGATGTTGTTTCATGGATGACAACACTGGTCTCTATTTTCCTTCAGAAACGTATTTAAACCAAAGGCTCTTGTCTTCCTACAAGCAAGAGTTCATTTCCAGTAAACACAGTGATTTTTCGGCTCAAATGAATTTACACAGTGCGCGAACCCAACACGGTTTTCACTATTAACTAAAGAGCATCTATGAAGAGATGCTGTGGTTTGTATGAGTTTCATAAGCAGAGTTCAACTAGACATGATCCTATTGAGTAGGAAATACAGTAATTTTTTTCTGGGCATGCTCATCTTTCTTGCTGTATTCGAGACTCTGGAAAGAAGAGCATGCTTCTTGTTTTAAAACAGAGTGTGTTTCATGGATGAGAACACTGGTTTGAATTTTCCTTCAGAGATGAGGTTAAACCAAATTCTCTGTGTCTTTCTACAAGCAAGAGTTCATTTCTGGTAAAACTAGTGATTTTTCGGCTCAAATGAATTTACACAGTTCACGAACGCAACACGATTTTCACTATTAACTAAAGAGCATCTATGTAAAAGATGCTGTGGTTTGTATGAGTTTCATAAGCAGAGTTCTACTAGATATGGTCCTTATGAGTAGGAAACTCAGTTCTTTTTTTCTGGGCATGCTCATATTTCTTGCTGTAGTGCAGACACTGGACAGAAGAGGATGCTTCTTGCATTAAAACAGATGGTGTTTCATGGATGAGAACACTGGTCTGAATTTCCCTTCAGAAACAGAGTTAAACCAAAGGCTCTGTGTCTTCCTAAAAGCAAGAGTTCATTTCCGGTAAACCCAGTGATTTTTGGTCTCAAATGAATTTACACAGTTCACGAACCCAACACGGTTTTCACTATTAACTAAAGAGCATCAGTGAAGAGATGCTGTGGTTTGTATGAGTTTCATAAGCAGAGTTGAACTAGACATGATCCTATTGAGTAGGAAATACAGTTCTTTTTTTCTGGGCATGCTCATCTTTCTTGCTGTATTCGAGACTCTGGAAAGAACAGCATGCTTCTTGTTATAAAACAGAGTGTGTTTCATGGATGAGAACAATGGTTTGAATTTTCCTTCAGAAATGGGGTTAAACCAAAATCACTGTGTCTTCCTACAAGCAAGAGTTCATTTCGGGTAAACCTAGTGATTTTTCGGCTCAAATGAATTTACACAGTTCACGAACGCAACACGATTTTCACTATTAACTAAAGAGCATCTATGTAAAAGATGCTGTGGTTTGTATGAGTTTCATAAGCAGAGTTCTACTAGATATGGTCCTTATGAGTAGGAAACTCAGTTCTTTTTTTCTGGGCATGCTCATATTTCTTGCTGTAGTGCAGACACTGGACAGAAGAGGATGCTTCTTGCATTAAAACAGATGGTGTTTCATGGATGAGAACACTGGTCTGAATTTCCCTTCAGAAACAGAGTTAAACCAAAGGCTCTGTGTCTTCCTAAAAGCAAGAGTTCATTTCCAGTAAACCCAGTGATTTTTCGGCTCAAATGAATTTACACAGTTCATGAACCTAACACGAATTTCACTATTAACTAAAGAGCATCTTTGAAGAGATGCTGTGGTTTGTATGAGTTTCGTAAGCAGAGTTCAACTAGATGGTCCGTATTAGTAGGAAACACAGTTCTTTATTTCTGGGCATGCCCATATTTCTTGCTGTATTACAGATCCTGGAAAGAAGAGCATGGTTCTTGCGTTAAAACAGAGTGTGTTTCATGGATAAGAACACTGGTCTGAATTTTTCTTCAGAAACGGAGTTAAACCAAAGGCTCTGTGTCTTCCTACAAGCAAGAGTTCATTTCCAGTAAACACAGTGATTTTTCAGCTGAAATTAATTTACAAAGTTCAAGATCCCAACACGATTTTCACTATTAAATAAAGAGCAACTATGTAAGAGATCCTGTGGTTTGTATGAGTTTCATAAGCAGAGTTCCACTAGATAAGGCCCGTATGAGTAGGAAACACAGTTCTTTTTTTCTGGGCATGCTCATATTTCTTGTTGTAGTGCATAGGCTGGACAGAAGAGGATGCTCCTTGAGTTAAAACAGATGGTGTTTCATGGATGAGAACACTGGTCTGAATTTCCCTTCAGAAACAGAGTTAAACCAAAGACTCCGTGTCTTCCTAAAAGCAAGAGTTCATTTCCAGTAACCCAGTGATTTTTCGGCTCAAATGAATTTACACTGTTCACGAACCCAACACGATTTTCACTATTAACTAAAGAGCATCTATGTAAAAGATGCTGTGGTTTGTTACAGTTTCATAAGCAGACTTCAACTAGATATGGTCCGTAAGAGTAGGAAACACAGTTCTTTTTTTTCTGGGCATGCTCATTTTTATTGCTGTAATGGAGACGCTGGACAGAAGAGGATGCTTCTTGCATTAAAACAGATGTTGTTTCATGGATGAGAACACTGGTCTCTATTTTCCTTCAGAAACGTATTTAAACCAAAGGCTCTGTGTCTTCCTACAAGCAAGAGTTCATTTCCAGTAAACACAGTGATTTTTCGGCTCAAATGAATTTACACAGTGCGCAAACCCAACACGGTTTTCACTATTAACTAAAGAGCATCTATGAAGAGATGCTGTGGTTTGTATGAGTTTCATAAGCAGAGTTCAACAGGACATGATCCTATTGAGTAGGAAATACAGTAATTTTTTTCTGGGCATGCTCATCTTTCTTGCTGCATTGGAGACTCTGGAAAGAAGAGCATGCTTCTTGCGTCAAAACAGAGTGTGTTTCATGGATGAGAACACTGGTTTGAATTTTCCTTCAGAGATGGGGTTAAACCAAATTCTCTGTGTCTTTCTACAAGCAAGAGTTCATTTCTGGTAAAACTAGTGATTTTTCGGCTCAAAAAATTTACACAGTTCACGAACCCAACACGATTTTCACTATTAACTAAAGAGCATCTATGTAAAAGATGCTGTGGTTTGTATGAGTTTCATAAGCTGAGTTCTACTAGATATGGTCCTTATGAGTAGGAAACTCAGTTCTTTTTTTCTGGGCATGCTCATATTTCTTGCTGTAGTGCAGACGCTGGACAGAAGAGGATGCTTCTTTGTTAAAACAGAGGGTGTTTCATGGATGAGAACAATGGTCTGAATATCCCTTCACAAAAGGAGTTAAACCAAAGGCTGTGTGTTTTCCTACAAGCAAGAGTTCATTTCCGGTAAACCCAGTGATTTTACAGCTCAAATGAATTTACACCGTTCACTAACCCAACACGAATTTACTAATACCTAAAGAGCACCTATGTAAGAGATGCTGTCGTTTGTATGAGATTCATATGCAGAGTTGAACTAGACACGGTCCTTTTGAATAGGAGCACAGTTGTTTTTTTTCTGGGCATGCTCATGTTTCTTGCTATATTGGAGACACTGGACAGAAGAAGATGCTTCTTGCGTTAAAGCAGAGGGTGTTTCATCGATGAGAACACTGGTGTGAATTTCCCTTCACAAACGAGTTAAACCAAAGGCGCTGTGTCTTCATAAAGAAAGTGTTCATTGCAGTAAACCCAGTGATTTTTCGGCTCAAATGAATTTACACTGTTCACGAACCGAACACGATTTTCACTATTAACTAAAGAGCATCTATGTAAAAGATGCTGTGGTTTGTTACAGTTTCATAAGCAGACTTCAACTAGATATGGTCCGTAAGAGTAGGAAACACAGTTCTTTATTTCTGGGCATGCTCATATTTCTTTCTGTATTACATATCCTGGAAAGAAGAGCATGATTCTTGCGTTAAAACAGAGTGTGTTTCATGGATAAGAACACTGGTCTGAATTTTTCTTCAGAAACGGAGTTAAACCAAAGGCTCTGTGTCTTCCTACAAGCAAGAGTTCATTTAGGGTAAACCCAGTGATATTTCGGCTCAAATGAATTTACAAAGTTCACGAACCCAACACATTTTCACTATTAAATAAAGAGCAACTATGTAAGAGATCCTGTGGTTTGTATGAGTTTCATTAGCAGAGTTCCACTAGATAAGGCCCGTATGAGTAGGAAACACAGTTCTTTTTTTCTGGGCATGCTCATATTTCTTGTTGTAGTGCAGACGCTGGACAGAAGAGGATGCTCCTTGCATTAAAACAGGTGGTGTTTCATGGATGAGAACACTGGTCTGAATTTCCCTTCAGAAGCAGAGTTAAACGAAAGACTCCTTGTCTTCCTAAAAGCCAGAGTTCATTTCCAGTAACCCAGTGATTTTTCGGCTCAAATGAATTTACACAGTTCACGAACCTAACACGATTTTCACTATTAACTAAACAGCACCTATGAAGAGATGCTGTGGTTTGTATGAGTTTCATAAGCAGAGTTCAACTAGCTATGGTCCTTATGAGTAGGAAACACAGTTCTTTATTTCTGGGCATGCTCATGTTTCTTGCTGTATTACAGACCCTGGAAAGAAGAGCATGGTTCTTGCATTAAAACAGAGTGTGTTTCATGGAGGAGAATACTGGTCTGAATTTTTCTTCAGACATGGAGTTAAACCAAAGTCTCTGTGTCTTCCTACAAGCAAGAGTTCTTTTCGGGTAAACCCAGTGATATTTCGGCTCAAATGAATTTACACAGTTCACGAACCCAACGCGATTTTAACTATTAACTATAGAGCATCTATGAAGAGATGCTGTCGTTTGTATGAGTTTCATATGCAGAGTTGAACTAGACATGGTCCTTTTGAATAGGAGCACAGTTGTTTTTTGGGGGGGGCATGCTCATGTTTCTTGCTATATTGGAGACACTGGACAGAAGAGGATGCTTCTTGCGTTAAAACAGAGGGTGTTTCATCGATGAGAACACTGGTGTGAATTTCCCTTCACAAACGAGTTAAACCAAAGGCGCTGTGTCTTCCTAAAAGAAAGTGTTCATTTGCAGTAAACCCAGAGATTTTTCGGCTCAAATGAATTTACACTGTTCACGAACCCAACTCGATTTTCACTATTAACTAAAGAGCATCTATGTAAAAGATGCTGTGGTTTGTTACAGTTTCATAAGCAGACTTCAACTAGATATGGTCCGTAAGAGTAGGAAACTCAGTTCTTTTTTTCTGGGCATGCTCATTTTTATTGCTGTAATGGAGACGCTGGACAGAAGAGGATGCTTCTTGTGTTAAAACAGAGGGTGTTTCATGGATGAGAACACTGGCCTGAATTTCCCTTCAGAATCAGAGTTAAACCAAAGGCTCTGTGTCTTCCTACAAGCAAGAGTTCATTTCCGGTAAACCCAGTGATTTTTGGTCTCAAATGAATTTACACAGTTCACGAACCCAACACGGTTTTCACTATTAACTAAAGAGCATCAATGAAGAGATGCTGTGGTTTGTATGAGTTTCATAAACAGAGATGAACTAGACATGATCCTATTGAGTAGGAAATACAGTAATTTTTTTCTGGGCATGCTCATCTTTCTTGCTGTATTCGAGACTCTGGAAAGAAGAGCATGCTTCTTGTTTTAAAACAGAGTGTGTTTCATGGATGAGAACAATGGTTTGAATTTTCCTTCAGAAATGGGGTTAAACCAAAATCACTGTGTCTTCCTACAAGCAAGAGTTCATTTCGGGTAAAGCTAGTGATTTTTCGGCTCAAATGAATTTACACAGTTCACGAACGCAACACGATTTTCACTATTAACTAAAGAGCATCTATGTAAAAGATGCTGTGGTTTGTATGAGTTTCATAAGCAGAGTTCTACTAGATATGGTCCTTATGAGTAGGAAACTCAGTTCTTTTTTTCTGGGCATGCTCATATTTCTTGCTGTAGTGCAGACACTGGACAGAAGAGGATGCTTCTTGCATTAAAACAGATGGTGTTTCATGGATGAGAACACTGGTCTGAATTTCCCTTCAGAAACAGAGTTAAACCAAAGGCTCTGTGTCTTCCTAAAAGCAAGAGTTCATTTCCAGTAAACCCAGTGATTTTTCGGCTCAAATGAATTTACACAGTTCATGAAACTAACACGAATTTCACTATTAACTAAAGAGCATCTATGAAGAGATGCTGTGGTTTGTATGAGTTTCATAAGCAGAGTTCAACTAGATGGTCCGTATTAGTAGGAAACACAGTTCTTTATTTCTGGGCATGCTCATATTTCTTGCTGTATTACAGATCCTGGAAAGAAGAGCATGGTTCTTGCGTTAAAACAGAGTGTGTTTCATGGATAAGAACACTGGTCTGAATTTTTCTTCAGAAACGGAGTTAAACCAAAGGCTCTGTGTCTTCCTACAAGCAAGAGTTCATTTAGAGTAAACCCAGTGATTTTCGGCTGAAATTAATTTACAAAGTTCAAGATCCCAACACGATTTTCACTATTAAATAAAGAGCAACTATGTAAGAGATCCTGTGGTTTGTATGAGTTTCATAAGCAGAGTTCCACTAGATAAGGCCCGTATGAGTAGGAAACACAGTTCTTTTTTTCTGGGCATGCTCATATTTCTTGTTGTAGTGCAGAGGCTGGACAGAAGAGGATGCTCCTTGAGTTAAAACAGATGGTGTTTCATGGATGAGAACACTGGTCTGAATTTCCCTTCAGAAACAGAGTTAAACCAAAGACTCCGTGTCTTCCTAAAAGCAAGAGTTCATTTCCAGTAACCCAGTGATTTTTTGGCTCAAATGAATTTACACTGTTCACGAACCCAACACGATTTTCACTATTAACTAAAGAGCATCTATGTAAAAGATGCTGTGGTTTGTTACAGTTTCATAAGCAGACTTCAACTAGATATGGTCCGTAAGAATAGGAAACCCAGTTCTTTTTTTTCTGGGCATGCTCATTTTTATTGCTGTAATGGAGACTCTGGACAGAAGAGGATGCTTCTTGCATTAAAACAGATGTTGTTTCATGGATGAGAACACTGGTCTCTATTTTCCTTCAGAAACGTATTTAAACCAAAGGCTCTGTGTCTTCCTACAAGCAAGAGTTCATTTCCAGTAAACACAGTGATTTTTCGGCTCAAATGAATTTACACAGTGCGCAAACCCAACACGGTTTTCACTATTAACTAAAGAGCATCTATGAAGAGATGCTGTGGTTTGTATGAGTTTCATAAGCAGAGTTCAACTAGACATGATCCTATTGAGTAGGAAATACAGTAATTTTTTTTCTGGGCATGCTCATCTTTCCTGCTGCATTGGAGACTCTGGAAAGAAGAGCATGCTTCTTGCGTCAAAACAGAGTGTGTTTCATGGATGAGAACACTGGTTTGAATTTTCCTTCAGAAATGGGGTTAAACCAAATTCTCTGTGTCTTTCTACAAGCAAGAGTTCATTTCTGGTAAAACTAGTGATTTTTACGCTCAAATGAATTTACACAGTTCACGAACCAAACACGATTTTCACTATTAACTAAAGAGCATCTATGTAAAAGATGCTGTGGTTTGTATGAGTTTCATAAGCTGAGTTCTACTAGATATGGTCCTTATGAGTCGGAAACTTAGTTCTTTTTTTCTGGGCATGCTCATATTTCTTGCTGTAGTGCAGACGCTGGACAGAAGAGGATGCTTCTTTGTTAAAACAGAGGGTGTTTCATGGATGAGAACAATGGTCTGAATATCCCTTCACAAAAGGAGTTAAACCAAAGGCTGTGTGTTTTCCTACAAGCAAGAGTTCATTTCCGGTAAACCCAGTGATTTTACGGCTCAAATGAATTTACACCGTTCACTAACCCAACACGAATTTACTAATACCTAAAGAGCATCTATGTAAGAGATGCTGTCGTTTGTATGAGTTTCATATGCAGAGTTGAACTAGACACGGTCCTTTTGAATAGGAGCACAGTTGTTTTTTTTCTGGGCATGCTCATGTTTCTTGCTATATTGGAGACACTGGACAGAAGAGGATGCTTCTTGCGTTAAAACAGAGGGTGTTTCATCGATGAGAACACTGGTGTGAATTTCCCTTCACAAACGAGTTAAACCAAAGGCGCTGTGTCTTCATAAAGAAAGTGTTCATTTGCAGTAAACCCAGTGATTTTTCGGCTCAAATGAATTTACACTGTTCACGAACCCAACACGATTTTCACTATTAACTAAAGAGCATCTATGTAAAAGATGCTGTGGTTTGTATGAGTTTCATAAGCAGAGTTCTACTAGATATGGTCCTTATGAGTAGGAAACTCAGTTCTTTTTTTCTGGGCATGCTCACATTTCTTGCTGTAGTGCAGACACTGGACAGAAGAGGATGCTTCTTGCATTAAAACAGATGGTGTTTCATGGATGAGAACACTGGTCTGAATTTCCCTTCAGAAACAGAGTTAAACCAAAGACTCTGTGTCTTCCTACAAGCAAGAGTTCATTTAGAGTAAACCCAGTGATTTTTCGGCTGAAATTAATTTACAAAGTTCAAGATCCCAACACGATTTTCACTATTAAATAAAGAGCAACTATGTAAGAGATCCTGTGGTTTGTATGGGTTTCATAAGCAGAGTTCCACTAGATAAGGCCCGTATGAGTAGGAAACACAGTTCTTTTTTTCTGGGCATGCTGATATTTCTTGTTGTAGTGCAGAGGCTGGACAGAAGAGGATGCTCCTTGAGTTAAAACAGATGGTGTTTCATGGATGAGAACACTGGTCTGAATTTCCCTTCAGAAACAGAGTTAAACCAAAGACTCCGTGTCTTCCTAAAAGCAAGAGTTCATTTCCAATAACCCAGTGATTTTTCGGGTCAAATGAATTTACACTGTTCACGAACCCAACACGATTTTCACTATTAACTAAAGAGCATCTATGTAAAAGATGCTGTGGTTTGTTACAGTTTCATACGCAGACTTCAACTCTATATGGTCCGTATGAGTAGGAAACACAGTTCTTTTTTTCTTGGCATGCTCATTTTTATTGCTGTAATGGAGACGCTGGACAGAAGAGGATGCTTCTTGTGTTAAAACAGATGGTGTTTCATGGATGAGAACACTGGCCTGAATTTCCCTTCAGAATCAGAGTTAAACCAAAGGCTCTGTGTCTTCCTACAAGCAAGAGTTCATTTCCAGTAAACACAGTGATTTTTCGGCTCAAATGAATTTACACAGTTCACGAACCCAACACAGTTTTCACTATTAACTAAAGAGCATCTATGAAGAGATGCTGTGGTTTGTATGAGTTTCATAAGCAGAATTGAACTAGCCATGATCCTATTGAGTAGGAAATACAGTAATTTTTTTCTGGGCATTCTCATCTTTCTTGCTGTAATGGAGACGCTGGACAGAAGAGGATGCTTCTTTTGTTAAAACAGAGGGTGTTTCATGGATGAGAACACTGGCCTGAATTTCCCTTCAGAACCAGAGTTAAACCAATGGCTCCGTGTCTTCCTAAAAGCAAGAGTTCATTTCCAGTAAGCCCAGTGATTTTTCGGCTCAAATGAATTTACACAGTTCACGAACCTAATACGATTTTCACTATTAACTAAAGAGCATCTTTGTAAAAGTTGCAGTGGTTTGTTACAGTTTCATAAGCAGACTTCAACTAGATATGGTCCGTATGAGTAGGAAACACAGTTCTTTTTTGCAGGGCATGCTCATGGTTCTTGCTATATTGGAGACGCCAGAAAGAATAGCTTGCTTCTTGCATTAAAACAGACTGTGTTTCATGGATGAGAACTCTGGTCAGAATTTCCCTTCAGAAACGGAGTTATCCCCATGATGTGTGTATTCCTACAAGCAAGAGTTCATTTCTGGTAAACCAAGTGAATTTTCAGCTCAAATGACTTTACACAGTTCTAGAACCAAAAGCGATAATCACTATTAACCAAAGACCATTTATGTAAGAGGAGCTGTGTTCTGTATCATTTCATAAGCAGAGTTGAACTACATATGGTCCGTATGAGTGGGAAACACAAGTCTTTTTTGCTGGGCATGCTCAATATTCTTGCTGTATTGGAGACTCTGGGAAGAAGAGCATGCATCTTCCATTAAAACAGACTGTGTTTTAAGGATGAGAACACTGGTCTGAATTTCCCTTCAGAAATGGAGTTAAACCCCAGGTTCTGTGTCTTCCTACAAGCAAGAGTTCATTTCTGGTAAACCCAGTGAATTTTTGGCTCAAATGATTTTTCGCAGTTCACGAATCCAACGCTATTCTCACTATGAACTAAAGAGCATTTATGTAAGAGGAGGTGTGGTTTGTATCAGTTTCATAAACAGAGTTGAACTACATATGGTCCGTATGAATAGGAAACACAGTTCTTTTTTTCAGGCCATGCTCATGGTTCTTGCTGTATTTTAGACTCTGGAAAGAAGAGCTTGCTTCTTCATTAAAACAGAGTGTGTTTCAGGGATGAGAACTCTGTTCTGAATTTCCCTTCAGAAACGGAGTTAAACCCCAGGATCTGTGTCTTCCTACAAGCAAGAGTTCATTTCAGGTAAACCCAGTGAATTTTGGGCTCAAATGACTTTACACAGTTCTAGAACCCAACGCGATTATTACTATTAACTAAAAGAGTTTATGTAAGAGGAGCTGCGGTTTGATTCAGTTTCATAAGCAGAGTTCAACTACATATGGTCTGTATGATTAGGAAACACAGTTCTTTTTTTCAGGGAATACTCATGTTTCTTACTGTATTGGAGACGTTGGATAGAAGAGGATGATTCTTGCCTTAAAACAGAGTTTTTTTCAGGGATGAGAACTCTACTCTGAAATTAACTTCAGAAACGGAGTTAAACCCAAGGATCTGTGTCTTCCTACAAGCAAGAGTTCATTTCTGTTAAACCAAGTGAATTTTGGGCTCAGATGATTTTTCTGCAATTCACCACCCAAACCGATTCTCACTATTAACTAAAGAGCATTTATGTAAGAGGAGCTGTGGTTTGTATCAGTTTCATAAGCAGAGTTGAACTACATATGGTCCTTATGAGTAGGAAACACAGTTCTTTTTTTCTGGGTATGCTCATGGTTCTTGTTGTATTGGAGAAGCTGGAAAGAAGACCTTGCTTCTTGCATTTAAACAGAGTGTGTTTCAGGGATAAGAACTCTGGTCTGATTTTCCCTTCAGAAACGGAGTTAAACCCCAAGATGTGTGTCTTCCTACAAGCAAGAGTTCATTTCTGGTAAACCCAGTGAATTTTGGGCTCAAATGATTTTACAAAGTTCTCAAACCCAACGCGATTCTCACTATTAAGTAAAGAGCATTTATGTAAGAAAAGCTGTGGTTTGTATGAGTTTCATAAGCAGAGTTGATCTACGTATGGTCCCTATGAGTAGGAAACACAGTTCTTTTTTTTTAGGACCTGCTCATTGATCTCGCTATATTGGAGATGTTGAAAAGAAGAGCTTGCTTCTTGCATTAAAACCGAGTGTTTTACATGGATGAGAACATAGGTCTGAATTTCCCTTCAAATTCGGAGTTAAACCCCAAGATCTGTGTCATCCTACAAGCAAGAGTTCATTTCTGGTAAACCCAGGGAATTTTGGGCTCAAATGATTTTTCCCAGTTCATGAACTCAACGCGATTCTCACTATTAACTACAGAGCATTTATGTAAGAGGTGCTGTGTTTTTTATCAGTTTCATAAGCAGTGTTGAACTACATATAGTCTGTATGTGTAGGAAACAGAGTTCTTTTTTTTTCTGGCCATTCTTTTGGTTCTTGTTGCATTGGAGATTCTGGAAAGAAGAGCTTGCTTCTTGCATTACAACAGAGTGTGTTTCATGGATGAGAACACTGGTCTGAATTTCCCTTCAGAAGCGTAGTTAAACCCCAGGATCTGTGTCTTCCTACAAGCATGAGTTCATTCCTGGTAAACCCAGTGAATTTTGTGGTTAAATGATTTTTAGCAGTTCAGGAACCCAACACGATTCTCACCATTAACTAAAGAGCCTTTATGTAAGAGGACCTGTGGTTTGTGTCAGTTTCATTAGCGTAGTTGAACAGCACATGATCTGTATGAGTAGGAAACACAGCTCTTTTTTTCTGGGCACTCTCATGGCTCTTGCTGTATTGGAGACTCTGGAAAGAAGAGGCTCCTTCTTGCGTTAAAACAGCAAGTGTTTCATGGATGAGAACACTGGTCTGAATATCCATTCAGAAACGGATTTAAACCCCAGGATCTCGGTCTTCCAACAAGCAGGAGTTAATTTGTGGTAAACCAAGTGAAATTTGGGCTCAAATGATTTTTTGCAGTTCACGAACCCAACGCGATTCTCACTATTAACTAAAGACCCTTTTTGTAAGAGGGGCTGTGGTTTGTATCAGCTTCATAAGCAGAGTTGAACTGCATATTGTCCGTATGACAGGGAAACACAGTTCTTTTTTCCAGAGAATCTCATGGTTCTTGCTGTATTGGAGACCCTGGAAAGAAGGGGCTGCTTCTTGCATTAAAACAGCATTGTTCCATGGAGGAGAACACTGGTCTGAATTTCCATTCAGAAACGGATTTAAACCCCAAGATCTATGTCTTCCTAAAAGCAGGAGTTCATTTCTGGTACACAAAGTGAATTTTGGGCTAAAATGATTTTACACAGTACACCAACAAAATTTGATTCTCACTATTAACTAAAGAGCCTTCATGTAAGTAGAGCTGTTGTTTGTATCAGTTTCATAAGCAGAGTTGAACGACAAATGGTCTGTATGAATAGGAAACACAGTTCTTTTTTTCTGGGCATGCTAATGGTTCTTGCTGTATTGGAGATGCTGGTAAGAAGAGGATGCTTCTTGCCTTAATACAGATTGTGTTTCAGTGATAAGAACTCTGGTCTGAATTTCCCTTCACAAACGTAGTTAAAACCCAGGATCCGTGTCTTCCTCCAAGAAAGAGTTCATTTCTGGTAAACCCTGAGAATTTTGGCCTCAAATGATTTTTTGCAGTTCACGAACCCAACGCGAATCTCACTATTAACTAAAGAGCCTTTATGTAAGAGGAGCTGTGGTTTGTATCAGTTTCATAAGCGGAGTTGAACTGCATATTGTCTGTATGACTAGGAAACACAGTTCTTTTTTTCTGGGCATTCTCATTGTTCTTGATGCTTTGGAGACGATAGAAAGAAGAGGATGCTTCTTGTCTTAAAACTGAGTGTGTTTGAGGGATGAGAACTCTTGTCTGAATTTCCCTTCAGAAACGGAGTTAAACCCCAGGATATGTGTCTTCCTACAAGCAAGAGTTCATTTCTGGTAAACTCACTGAATTTTGGGCTCAAATGATTTTTTCGCAGTTCACCAACTCAAACCGATTCTCACTATTAACTAAAGAGCATTTATGTAAGAGGAGCTGTGGTTTGTATCAGTTTCATAAGCAGAGTTGAACTACATGTGGTGAGTATGAGTAGGAAACACAGTTCTTTTATTCATGGCATGCTCAAGGATCTTGCTGTATTGGAGATGCAGGAAAGAAGAGCTTTCCTCTTGCATTAAAACAGGGTGTGTTTCAGGGATGAGAATTCTGGTATGAATTTCCCTTCAAAAACGGAGTTAAACCCCATGATCTGTGTCTTCCTACAAGCAAGAGTTCATTTCTGATAAACAAAGTGAATTTTCCCCTCAAATGACTTTACACAGTTCTAGAACCCAACGCGATTATCACTATTAACTAAAGAGCATTTATGTAAGAGGAGCTGAGGTCTGTATCATTTCATAAGCAGAGTTGAACTACATATGGTCCGAATGAGTAGGAAACACAGTTCTTTTTTTCTGGGCATGCTCATTGTTCTTACTGTATTGGAGTCACTGGAAAGAAGAGGATGATTCTTGCCTTAAAACAGAGTGTTTTTCAGGGTTGGAATTCTGGTCTGAATTTGCCTTCAGAAATGGAGTTAAACCCCAGGATCTGTGTCTTCCTACAATAAAGAGTTCATTTCTGGTAAACCAAGTGAATTTTCGGCTCAAATGAGTTTACACAGTTCTAGAACCCAACGCGATTATAACTATAAACTAAAAGGATTTATGTAAGAGGAGCTGGGTTTGATTCAGTTTCATAAGAAGAGTTGAACTACATATGGTCTGTATGAGTAAGAAACACAGTTCATTTTTTCAGGGAATGCTCATGTTTCTTACTGTACTGGAGACTCTGGATAGAAGAGGATTATTCTTGCCTTAAAACAGAGTTTTTTTCAGGGATGAGAACTCTAGTCTGAATTTAACTTCAGAAACGGAGTTAAACCCCAGGATATGTGTCTTCCTACAAGCAAGAGTTCATTTCTGTTAAACCAAGTGAATTTTGGGCACAAATGATTTTTCGCAGTTCACCAACCAAAACCGATTCTCACTATTAACTAAAGAGCATTTATGTAAGAGGAGCAGTGGTTTGTATCAGTTTCATAAGCAGAGTTGAACTACATATGGTCCTTAGGAGTAGGAAACACAGTTCTTTTTTTCTGGGCATGCTCATGGTTTGGATGTATTGGTGACGCTGGAATGAAGAGCTTGCTTCTTGCATGAAAACAGAATGTGTTTCCTGTATGAGAACACTGGTCTGAATTTCCCTTCAGAAACGGAGTTAAACCCCATGATCTGTGTCTTCCTACAAGCAAGAGTTCATTTCTGGTAAACCCAGTGAATTTTGGGCTCAAATGATTTTACAAAGTTCTCAACCCCAACGCGATTCTCACTATTAAGTAAAGAGCATTTATGTAAGAGGAGCTGTGGTTTGTATGAGTTTCATAAGCAGAGTTGATCTACGTAGGGTCCCTATGAGTAGGAAACACAGTTCTTTTTTTTTAGGGCCTGCTCATTGTTCTTGCTGTATTGGAGATGTTGAAAAGAAGAGCTTGCTGCTTGCATTAAAACTGAGTGTTTTACATGGATGAGAACTTCAGTCTGAATTTCCCTTCAGAATCCGAGTTAAACCCCAAGATCTGTATCATCCTACAAGCAAGAGTTAATTTCTAGTAAACCCAGTGAGTTTTGGACTCAAATGATTTTTCCCAGTTCACCAACCCAACATGATTCTCACTATTAACTAAAGAGCATTTATGTAAGAGGAGCTGTGGTTTGTATCAGCTTCATAAGCAAAGTTGAACTACAAATGGTCTGTATGAGTAGGAAACACAGTTCTTTTTTTCTGGGCATGCTCATGGTTCTTGCTGTATTTTAGACTCTGGAAAGAAGAGCTTGCTTCTTTCGTTAAAACAGAGTGTTTTTCATGGATGAGAACTCTGGTCTGAATTTCCCTTCAGAAACGGACTTAAATCCCAGGATGTGTGTCTTCCTACATGCAAGAGTTCATTTCTGGTAAACCCAGTGAATTTTCGGCATTAATGATTTTTTTGCAGTTCACAAACACAACGCTATTCTCACTACTAACTAAAGAGGATTTACGTAAGAGAAGCTGTGGTTTGTATCAGTTTCATAAGTATAGTTGAACTTCATATGGTCTGTATGAGTAGGAAACACAGTCTTTTATTCTTGGCATGATCATTGTTCTTGCTGTATTGGAGACGCTGGACAAAAGAGCTTGCTTCTTGCATAAAAACAGAGTGTGTTTCATGGATGAGAACTCTGGTCTGAATTTCCCTTCAGAAACGGAGTTAAACCCCATGATCTGTGTCTTCCTACAAGCAAGAGTTCATTTCTGGTTAACCCAGTGAATTTTGGGCTCAAATGATTTTTCGCAATTCACGAACCCAACGCGATTCTCACTATTAACTAAAGAGCATTTATGTAAGAGGAGCTGTGATTTGTATCAGTTTCATAAGCAGAGTTGAACTACATATGGTCCGTATGAGTTGGTAACACAGTTCTTTTTTTCAGGGAATGTTCATGGTTCTTGCTGTATTGGAGACGCTGGAAAGAATAACTTTCTTCTTGCATTAAAGTAGGGAGTGTTTCATGGATGAGAACTCTGGTCTGAATTTCCCTTCACAAACGGGGTTAAACCCCATGATCTGTGTCTTCCTACCAGCAAGAGTTCATTTCAGGTAAACCCAGTGAATTTTGGGCTCAAATGACTTTACACAGTTCTAGAACCCAACGCGATTATGACTATTAACTGAAAGAGTTTATGTAAGAGGAGCTGCGGTTTGATTCAGTTTCATAAGCAGAGTTCAACTACAAATGGTCTGTATGATTAGGAAACACAGTTCTTTTTTTCAGGGAATACTCATGTTTCTTACTGTATTGGAGACGCTGGATAGAAGAGGATGATTCTTGCCTTAAAACAGAGTTTTTTTCAGGGATGAGAACTCTACTGTGAAATTAACTTCAGAAACAGAGTTAAACCCAAGGATCTGTGTCTTCCTACAAGCAAGAGTTCATTTCTGTTAATCCAAGTGAATTTTGGGCTCAAATGATTTTTCGCAGTTCACCAACCCAAACTGATTCTCACTATTAACTAAAGAGCATTTATGTAAGAGGAGCTGGGGTTTGTATCAGTTTCATAAGCAGAGTTGAACTACATATGGTCCTTATGAGTAGGAAACACAGTTCTTTTTTTCTGGGCATGCTCATGGTTCTTGTTGTATTGGAGATGCTGGAAAGAAGAGCTTGCTTCTTGCATTTAAACAGAGTGTGTTTCAGGGATGAGATCTCTGGTCTGATTTTCCCTTCAGAAACGGAGTTAAACCCCACGATGTGTGTCTTCCTACAAGCAAGTGTTCATTTCTGGTAAACCCAGTGAATTTTGGGCTCAAATGATTTTACAAAGTTCTCAAACCCAACGCGATTCTCACTATTAAGTATAGAGCATTGATGTAAGAGGAGCTGTGGTTTGTAGGAGTTTCATGAGCAGAGTTGATCTCCGTATGGTCCCTATGAGTAGGAAACACAGTTCTTTTTTTTAGAGCCTCCTCATTGTTCTTGCTGTATTGGAGACTTTGAAAAGAAGAGCTTGCTTCTTGCATTAAAACCGAGTGTTTTACATGGATGAGAACTTCGGTCTGAATTTCCCCTCAGAATCAGAGATAATCCCCAGGATCTGTGTCATCCTACAAGCAAGAGTTCATTTCTGGTAAAACCAGGGAATTTGGGGCTCAAATTATTTTTCCCAGTTCACGAACTCAACGCGATTCTCACTATTAACTAAAGAGCATTTATTTAAGAGGTGCTGTGTTTTTTATCAGTTTCATAAGCAGTGTTGAACTACATATAGTCCGTATGTGTGGGAAACTCAGTTCTTTTTTTTCTGGCCATTCTCTTGGTTCTTGCTGCATTGGAGATTCTGGAAAGAAGAGCTTGCTTCTTGCGTTACAACAGAGGGTGTTTCATGGATGAGAACACTGGTCTGAATTTCCCTTCAGAAACGGAGTTAAACCCCAGGATCTGTGTCTTCCTTCAAGCATGAGTTCATTCCTGGTAAATCCAGTGAATTTTGGGGTTAAATGATTTTTAGCAGTTCACGAACCATACATGATTCTCACCATTAACTAAAGAGCCTTTATGTAAGAGGACCTGTGGTTTGTATCAGTTTCATTAGCGGAGTTGAACAGCACATGATCTGTATGAGTAGGAAACACAGTTCTTTTTTTCTGGGCACTCTCATGGTTTTTGCTGTTTTGGAGACTCTGGGAAGAAGAGGCTGCGTCTTGCGTTAAAACAGCAAGTGTTTCATGGATGAGAACACTGGTCTGAATATCCATTCAGAAACGGATTTAAACCCCAGGATCTCGGTCTTCCAACAAGCAGGAGTTAATTTGTGGTAAACCAAGTGAAATTTGGGCTCAAATGATTTTTTGCAGTTCACGAACCCAACGTGATTCTCACTATTAACTAAAGAGCCTTTTTGTAAGAGGGGCTGTGGTTTGTATCAGCTTTATAAGCAGAGTTGAACTGCATATTGTCCGTATGACTAGGAAACACAGTTCTTTTTTCAGGGGCATTCTCATGGTTCTTGCTGTATTGGAGACCCTGGAAAGAAGGGGCTGCTCCTTGCATTAAAACAGCATTGTTCCATGGACGAGAACAGTGGTCTGAATTTCCATTCAGAAACGGATTTAAACCACAGGATCTATGTCTTCCTACAAGCAGGAGTTCATTTCTGGTAAACAAAGTGAATTTTGGGCTAAAATGATTTTACACAGTACACCAACAAAACTCGATTCTCACTATTAACTAAAGAGCCTTCATGTAAGAAGAGCTGTTGTTTGTATCAGTTTCATAAGCAGAGTTGAACTACATATGGTCAGTATGAGTAGGAAACACAGTTCTTTTTTTCTGGGCATGCTAATGGTTCTTGCTGTATTGGAGATGCCTGTAAGAAGAGGATGCTTTTTGCCTTAATACAGAGTGTGTTTCAGTGATAAGAACTCTGGTCTGAATTTCCCTTCACAAACGTAGTTAAAACCCAGGATCCGTGTCTTCCTCCAAGAAAGAGTTCATTTCTGGTAAACCCTGGGAATTTTGGCCTCAAATGATTTTTTGCAGTTCACGAACCCAACGCGATTCTCACTATTAACTAAAGAGCCTTTATGTAAGAGGAGCTGTGGTTTGTATCAGTTTCATAAGCGGAGTTGAACTGCATATTGTCCATATGACTAGGAAACACAGTTCTTTTTTTCTGGGCATTCTCATGGTTCTTGATGCATTGGAGACGCTGGAAAGAAGAGGATGCTTCTTGTCTTAAAACTGAGTGTTTGAGGGATGAGAACTCTTGTCTGAATTTCCCTTCAGAAACAGAGTTAAACTCCAGGATATATGTCTTCCTACAAGCAAGAGTTCATTTCTGGTAAACCTTCTGTATTTTGGGCTCAAATGATTTTTAGCAGTTCACGAACCCAATGCGATTCTCACTATTAACTAAAGAGCATTTATGTAAGTGGTGCTGTGGTTTGTATTTGTTTCATGAGCAGAGTTGAACTACATATGGTCCGTATGATTAGGAAACACAGTTTTTTTCAGGGCATGCTCATGGTACTTGCTGTATTGGAGATGCTTGAAAGAAGAGCTTGCTTCTTGCATGAAAACAGAGTGTGTTTACTGTATGAGAACACTGGTCTGAATTTCCCTTTAGAAACGGAGTTAAACCCCAGGATCTTTGTTTTCCTACAAGCAAGAGTACTTTCCTGGTAAACAAATAGAATTTTGGGCTCAAATGATTTTACAAAGTTCAGAAACCCATCGTGATTCTCACTATTAACTAAAGAGCATTTATGTAAGAGGAGCTGTGGTATGTATCAGTTTCCTAAGCAGAGTTGAACTACATATGGTCTGTATGAGGAGGAAACACAGTTCTTTTTTTCTGAGCATTCTCTTGGTTCTTGCTGTATAGGAGAATCTTGAAGAAGAGGCTGCTTCTTGCGTTAAAAGAGCATGTGTTTCCTGGATGAGAACACTGGTCTGAATTTCCGTTCAGAAACGGATTTAAACCCCAGGATCTCTGTCTTCCTACAAGCAGGAATTAATCTGTGGTATACCAAATATATTTGGGCTCAAATGATTTTACACAGTACACCAACAGAACACGATTCTCACTATTAACTCAAGAGTCTTTATGTAAGAGGAGCTGTGGTTTGTATCAGTTTCCTAAGCAGAGTTGAACTAAATATGGTCTCTATGAGTAGGAAACACATTTCTTTTTTTCTGAGCATGCTAATGGTTCTTGCTGTATTGGAGACACTGGAAAGAAGAGGAAGCTTTTGGCCTTAAAACAGAGTGAGTTTCATGGATGAGATCACTGGTCTGAATTTCCCTTCAGAAACAGAGTTAAACACCAGGATCTGTGTCTTCCTGCAAGCAAGAGTTCATTTCTGTTAAACCCTGGATTTTTGGGATCAAATGATTTTTCGCAGTTCACGAACCCAACGCGATTCTCACTATTAACTAAAGAGCATTTATGTAAGAGGAGCTGTGATTTGTATCAGTTTCATAAGCAGAGTTGAACTACATATGGTCCGTATGAGTTGGTAACACAGTTCTTTTTTTCAGGGAATGTTCATGGTTCTTGCTGTATTGGAGACGCTGGAAAGAATAAATTTCTTCTTGCATTAAAGCAGGGTGTGTTTCATGGATGAGAACTCTGGTCTGAATTTCCCTTCACAAACGGGGTTAATCCCCATGATCTGTGTCTTCCTACCCGCAAGAGTTCATTTCAGGTAAACCCAGTGAATTTTGGGCTCAAATGACTTTACACAGTTCTAGAACCCAACGCGATTATGACTATTAACTAAAAGAGTTTATGTAAGAGGAGCTGCGGTTTGATTCAGTTTCATAAGCAGAGTTCAACTACATATGTTCTGTACGATAAGGAAACACAGTTCTTTTTTTCAGGGAATACTCATGTTTCTTACTGTATTGGAGACGCTGGATAGAAGAGGATGATTCTTGCCTTAAAACAGAGTTTTTTTCAGGGATGAGAACTCTACTCTGAAATTAACTTCAGAAACGGAGTTAAACCCAAGGATCTGTGTCTTCCTACAAGCAAGAGTTCATTTCTGTTAATCCATGTGAATTTTGGGCTCAAATGATTTTTCGCAGTTCACCAACCCAAACTGATTCTCACTATTAACTAAAGAGCATTTATGTAAGAGGAGCTGTGGTTTGTATCAGTTTCATAAGCAGAGTTGAACTACATATGGTCCTTATGAGAAGGAAACACAGTTCTTTTTTTCTGGGCATGCTCATGGTTCTTGTTGTATTGGAGATGCTGGAAAGAAGAGCTTGCTTCTTGCATTTAAACAGAGTGTGTTTCAGGGATGAGAACTCTGGTCTGATTTTCCCTTCAGAAACGGAGTTAAACCCCAGGATGTGTGTCTTCCTACAAGCAAGTGTTCATTTCTGGTAAACCCAGTGAATTTTGGGCTCAAATGATTTTACACAGTTCTCAAACCCAACGCGATTCCCACTATTAAGTATAGAGCATTGATGTAAGAGGAGCTGTGGTTTGTAGGAGTTTCATAAGCAGAGTTGATCTCCGTATGGTCCCTATGAGTAGGAAACACAGTTCTTTTTTTTTTTAGGGCCTGCTCATTGTTCTTGCTGTATTGAAGACGTTGAAAAGAAGAGCTTGCTTCTTGCATTAAAACCGAGTGTTTTACATGGATGAGAACTTGGGTCTGAATTTCCCTTAAGAATCGGAGATAAACCCCAGGATCTCTGTCATCCTACAAGCAAGAGTTCATTTCTGGTAAAACCAGGGAAATTGGGGCTCAAATGATTTTTCCCAGTTCACGAACTCAACGCGATTCTCACTATTAACTAAAGAGCATTTATTTAAGAGGTGCTGTGTTTTTTATCAGTTTCATAAGCAGTGTTGACCTACATATAGTCCGTATGTGTGGGAAACTCAGTTCTTTTTTTTTCTGGCCATTCTCTTGGTTCTTGCTGCATTGGAGATTCTGGAAAGAAGAGCTTGCTTCTTGCGTTACAACAGAGTGTGTTTCATGGATGAGAACACTGGTCTGAATTTCCCTTCAGAAACGGAGTTAAACCCCAGGATCTGTGTCTTCCTACAAGCAGGAGTTCATTCCTGGTAAACCCAGTGAATTTTGGGGTTAAATGATTTTTAGCAGTTCACGAACCATACATGATTCTCACCATTAACTAAAGAGCCTTTATGTAAGAGGACCTGTGGTTTGTATCAGTTTCATTAGCGGAGTTGAACAGCACATGATCTGTATGAGTAGGAAACACAGTTCTTTTTTTCTGGGCACTCTCATCTTTTTTGCTGTTTTGGAGACTCTGGGAAGAAGAGGCTACGTCTTGCGTTAAAACAGCAAGTGTTTCATGGATGAGAACACTGGTCTGAATATCCATTCAGAAACGGATTTAAACCCCAGGATCTCGGTCTTCCAACAAGCAGGAGTTAATTTGTGGTAAACCAAGTGAAATTTGGGCTCAAATGATTTTTTGCAGTTCACGAACCCAACGTGATTCTCACTATTAACTAAAGAGCCTTTTTGTAAGAGGGGCTGTGGTTTGTATCAGCTTCATAAGCAGAGTTGAACTGCATATTGTCCGTATGACTAGGAAACACAGTTCTTTTTTCAGGGGCATTCTCATGGTTCTTGCTGTATTGGAGACCCTGGAAAGAAGGGGCTGCATCTTGCATTAAAACAGCATTGTTCCATGGAGGAGAACACTGGTCTGAATTTCCATTCAGAAACGGATTTAAACCACAGGATCTATGTCTTCCTACAAGCAGGAGTTCATTTCTGGTAAACAAAGTGAATTTTGGGCTAAAATGATTTTACACAGTACACCAACAAAACTCGATTCTCACTATTAACTAAAGAGCCTTCATGTAAGAAGAGCTGTTGTTTGTATCAGTTTCATAAGCAGAGTTGAACTACATATGGTCAGTATGAGTAGGAAACACAGTTCTTTTTTTCTGGGCATGCTAATGGTTCTTGCTGTATTGGAGATGCCTGTAAGAAGAGGATGCTTTTTGCCTTAATACAGAGTGTGTTTCAGTGATAAGAACTCTGGTCTGAATTTCCCTTCACAAACGTAGTTAAAACCCAGGATCCGTGTCTTCCTCCAAGAAAGAGTTCATTTCTGGTAAACCCTGGGAATTTTGGCCTCAAATGATTTTTTGCAGTTCACGAACCCAACGCGATTCTCACTATTAACTAAAGAGCCTTTATGTAAGAGGAGCTGTGGTTTGTATCAGTTTCATAAGCGGAGTTGAACTGCATATTGTCCATATGACTAGGAAACACAGTTCTTTTTTTCTGGGCATTCTCATGGTTCTTGATGCATTGGAGACGCTGGAAAGAAGAGGATGCTTCTTGTCTTAAAACTGAGTGTTTGAGGGATGAGAACTCTTGTCTGAATTTCCCTTCAGAAACAGAGTTAAACTCCAGGATATATGTCTTCCTACAAGCAAGAGTTCATTTCTGGTAAACCTTCTGTATTTTGGGCTCAAATGATTTTTAGCAGTTCACGAACCCAATGCGATTCTCACTATTAACTAAAGAGCATTTATGTAAGTGGTGCTGTGGTTTGTATTTGTTTCATGTGCAGAGTTGAACTACATATGGTCCGTATGATTAGGAAACACAGTTTTTTTCAGGGCATGCTCATGGTACTTGCTGTATTGGAGATGCTTGAAAGAAGAGCTTGCTTCTTGCATGAAAACAGAGTGTGTTTACTGTATGAGAACACTGGTCTGAATTTCCCTTTAGAAACGGAGTTAAACCCCAGGATCTTTGTTTTCCTACAAGCAAGAGTACTTTCCTGGTAAACAAATAGAATTTTGGGCTCAAATGATTTTACAAAGTTCAGAAACCCATCGTGATTCTCACTATTAACTAAAGAGCATTTATGTAAGAGGAGCTGTGGTATGTATCAGTTTCCTAAGCAGAGTTGAACCACATATGGTCTGTATGAGGAGGAAACACAGTTCTTTTTTTCTGAGCATTCTCTTGGTTCTTGCTGTATAGGAGACTCTTGAAGAAGAGGCTGCTTCTTGCGTTAAAAGAGCATGTGTTTCCTGGATGAGAACACTGGTCTGAATTTCCGTTCAGAAACGGATTTAAACCCCAGGATCTCTGTCTTCCTACAAGCAGGAATTAATCTGTGGTATACCAAATATATTTGGGCTCAAATGATTTTACACAGTACACCAACAGAACACGATTCTCACTATTAACTCAAGAGTCTTTATGTAAGAGGAGCTGTGGTTTGTATCAGTTTCCTAAGCAGAGTTGAACTAAATATGGTCTCTATGAGTAGGAAACACATTTCTTTTTTTCTGAGCATGCTAATGGTTCTTGCTGTATTGGAGACACTGGAAAGAAGAGGAAGCTTTTGGCCTTAAAACAGAGTGAGTTTCATGGATGAGATCACTGGTCTGAATTTCCCTTCAGAAACAGAGTTAAACACCAGGATCTGTGTCTTCCTGCAAGCAAGAGTTCATTTCTGTTAAACCCTGGATTTTTGGGATCAAATGATTTTTCGCAGTTCACGAACCCAACGCGATTCTCACTATTAACTAAAGAGCATTTATGTAAGAGGAGCTGTGATTTGTATCAGTTTCATAAGCAGAGTTGAACTACATATGGTGCGTATGAGTTGGTAACACAGTTCTTTTTTTCAGGGAATGTTCATGGTTCTTGCTGTATTGGAGACGCTGGAAAGAATAACTTTCTTCTTGCATTAAAGTAGGGAGTGTTTCATGGATGAGAACTCTGGTCTGAATTTCCCTTCACAAACGGGGTTAAACCCCATGATCTGTGTCTTCCTACCAGCAAGAGTTCATTTCAGGTAAACCCAGTGAATTTTGGGCTCAAATGACTTTACACAGTTCTAGAACCCAACGCGATTATGACTATTAACTGAAAGAGTTTATGTAAGAGGAGCTGCGGTTTGATTCAGTTTCATAAGCAGAGTTGAAATACATATGGTCCGTATGAGTAGGAAACACAGTTCTTTTTTTCTTGTCATGCTCATGGTATTTACACAGTACACAATAAAACATGATTCTCACTATTAAGTAAGGAGCCTTTATGTAAGAGGATCTGTGGTGAGTATCAGTTTCATAAGCAGAGTTGAACTACATATGGTCTGTGTGAGTAGGAAACACAGTTCTTTTTTTCTGGGCATGCTAGTGGTTCTTGCTGTATTGGAGACGCTGGAAAGAAGAGGATGCTTCATGCCATAAAACAGAGTGTGTTTCATGGATGAGATCTCTGGTTTGAATTTCCTTTCAGAAACGGAGTTAAACCCCAGGATATGTGTCTTCCTACAAGCAAGAGTTCATTTCTGGTAAACCCAGTGAATTTTTGGCTCAAATGTTTTTTAGCAGTTCATTAACCCAACGCGATTCTCACTATTAACTAAAGAGCATTTATGTAAGAGGAGCTGTGGTTTTATCAGTTTCATAAGCGGAGTTGAACAGCATATGATCTGTATGAGTAGGAAACACAGTTCTTTTTTTCTAGGCATTCTCATGGTTCTTGCTGGATTGGAGACTCTGGAAAGAAGAGGCTGCCCTTGCGTTAAAACAGCATGTCTTTCATGGATGACAACACTGGTCTGAATTTCCGTTCAGAAACAGATTTAAACCCCAGGATCTCTTTTTTCCTACAAGCAGGAGTTAATTTGTGGTAAACCATGGGAATTTTGGGCTCAAATCATTTTTAGCAGTTCACGAACCCAACACGATTCTCATTATTAACTAAACCGCCTTTATGTAAGAGAAGCTGTGGTTTGTATCAGTTTCATAAGCAGAGTGGAACTACATATGGTCCGTATGATTAGGAAACACAGTTTTTTTTTTCAGGGCATGCTCATTTTACTTGCTGTATGGGAGATGCTGGAAAGAAGAGCTTGCTTCTTGCGTTAAAACAGAGTGCGCTTCATGGAAGAGAACACTGGTCTGAATTTGCCATCAAAAACGGAGTTAAACCCCAGGATCTGTGTCTTCCTACAAGCAAGAGTACTTTTCTGGTAAACAAATATAATTTTGGGCTCAAATGATTTTACAAAATTCAGAAACACTTCGTGATTCTCACTATTAACTAAAGAGCATTTATTTAAGAATAGCTGTGTTTTTTATCAGTTTCATAAGCAGAGTTGAACTACATATAGTCCGTATGTGTAGGAAACACAGTTCTTTTTTTTTCTGGCCATTCTCTTGGTTCTTGCTGCATTGGAGATTCTGGAAAGAAGAGCTTGCTTCTTGCGTGAAAACAGAGTGTGTTTCATGGATGAGAACACTGGTCTGAATTTCCCTTCAGAAACGGAGTTAAACCCCAGGATGTGTGTCTTTCTACAAGCAGGAGTTCATTCCTGGTAAACCCAGTGAATTTTGGGGTTAAATAATTTTTAGCAGTTCACGAACCCAACACGATTCTCACTATTAAATAAAAAGCCTTTATGTATGAGGAGCTGTGGTTTGTATCAGTTTCATATGCAGAGTTGAACTACATATCGTCCATATGAATAGGAAAAACAGTTGTTTTTTTCTGTGCAAGCTCATGGTTCTTGCTCTATTGGAGATGTTGGAAAGAAAAGCTTGCTTCTTGCATTTCTACAGAGTGTGTTTCATGGATGAGAACACTAGTCTGAATATCCCCTCAGAAATGGAGTTAAACCCCAGGATCTATGTCTGCCTACAAAGAAGAGTTCATTTCTGGTAAACCCAGTTTATTTTGGGCTCTAATGATTTTACACATTTCAAGAACCCAACGCGACTCTCATGATTACCTAATGAGTATTTACGTAAGTGGTGCTGTGGTTTGTATCAGTGTCATAAGCAGAGTTGAACTACATATAGTCCGTATGATTAGGAAACACAGTTCTTATTTTTATGGCCATGCTCATGGTTCTTGATGCATTGGAGACGCTGGAAAGAAGAGCTTGCTTCTTGGGTGAAAACAGAGTGTGTTTCATGGATGAGAACACTGCTCTGAATTTCCATTCAGCAACGGAGTTAAACCCCATGATCTGTGTCCTCCTACAAGCAGGAGTTAATTTCTGCTAAACCGAGTGAATTTTGGCCTCAAATGATTTTACAAAGTTCTCAAACCCAACGCGATTCTCACTATTAAGTAAAGAGCATTTATGTAAGAGGAGCTGTGGTTTGTATGAGTTTCATAAGCAGATTTGATCTACGTATGGTCTCTATGAGTAGGAAACACAGTTTTTTTTTTTTTTTTTTTTTACGGCCTGCTCATTGTTCTTGCTGTATTGGAGACGTTGGAAAGAAGAGATTGCTTCTTGCATTAAAACAGAGTGTTTTACATGGATGAGAACTTCGGTCTGAATTTCCCTTCAGAAACGGAGTTATACCCCAGGATCTGTGTCATCCTACAAGCAAGAGTTCATTTCTGTTAAACCCAGGGAATTTTGAGCTCAAATGATTTTTTGCAGTTCACAAACCCAACACAATTCTCACTATTAACTAAAGAGCATTTATGTAAGAGGAGCTGTCTTTTGTATCAATTTCCTAAGCAGAGTTGAACTACATATGGTCCGTATGAGTTGGAAACCCAGTTCTTTTTTTCAGGGATTGTTCATGGTTCTTGCTGTATTGGAGACGCTGGAAAGAAGAGCTTTGTTCTTGCATTAAAACAGGGTGTGTTTCATGGATGTGAACTCTGGTCTGAATTTTCCTTCACAAACGGGGTTAAACCCCATGATCTGTGTCTTTCTACCAGCAAGAGTTCATTTCTGGTAAACACAGTTCATTTTCGGCTCAAATGATTTTACAAAGTTCCAAAACACAACGCATTTATCTCTATTAACTAAAGAGCATTTATGTAAGAGGAGCTGTGGTTTGTTTCAGTTTCATAAGCAGAGTTGAACTACATATGGCCTGGAGGAGTAGGAAACACAGTTCTTTTTTTAAGGGCATGCTCATTGTTCTTGCTGTATTTTAGACTCTGTAAAGAAGAGCTTGTTTCTTGCATTAAAACACAGTGTGTATCAGGGATGAGAACTCTGGTCTGATTTTCCCTTCAGAAACGAAGTTAAACCCCAGGATCAGTGTCTTCCTACAAGCAAGTGTTCATTTCTGGTATCCTTAGTGAATTTTGGGCTCAAATGTTTTTTCTCGGTTCACAAATCCATCAAGATTCTCACTTTTAACGAAAGAGGATTTATGTAAGAGGAACTGTGGTTTCTAACAGTTTCATAAGCAGAGTTGAACTACATATGGTCTGTATGAGAGGGAAACACAGTTCCATTTTTCTGGGCATGCTCGTGGTTCTTACTGTATTGGAGACGCTGGAAAGAAGAGGATGATTCTTGCCTTAAAACAGAGTTTTTTTTCAGGGATGAGAACTCTGGTCTGAATTTGCCTTCAGAAACGGACTTAAACCCCAGGATATGTGTCTTCCTACAAGCAAGAGTTCATTTCTAGTAAACCCAGTGAACTTTGGGCTCAAATGATTTTTTGCAGTTCACCAACCCAACATGATTCCCACTATTAACTAAAGAGCATTTATGTAAGAGGAGCTGTGGTTTGTTTCAGTTTCATAAGCAGAGTTGAACTACATATGGTCCGTATGAGTAGGAAACACAGTTCTTTTTTTCAGGGCATGCACATGGTTCTTGCTGTATTTTAGACTCTGGAAAGAAGAGCTTGCTTCTTGCGTTAAAGCAGAGTGTGTTTCAGGGATGAGAACTCTGGTCTGAATTTCCCTTCAGAAACGGAGTTAAACCCCATGATCTGTGTCTTCCTCCAAGCAAGAGTTCATTTCTGGTAAACCCAGTGAATTTTGGGCTCAAATGATTTTTCGCAGTTCACCCACCCAAACCGATTCTCACTATTAACTAAAGAGCATTTATGTAAGAGGAGCTGTGGACTGTATCAGTTTCAAAAGCAGACTTGAACTACATATGGAACGTATGAGTAGGAAACACAGATCTTTTTTTCTTGGCATGCTCATGGTTCTTAGTGTATTGAAGACCCTGGAATCAAGAGCATGATTCATGCCTTAAAACAGAGTGTTTTTCAGGGATGAGAATTCTGGTCTGAATTTCCCCTCAGGACAGAGTTAAACCCCAGGTTCTATGTCTTCCTAAAAGCAAAAGTTCATTTCTGGTTAACCCAGTGAATTTTGGGCTCAAATGATTTTTCGCAGTTCACAAACACAACACGATTCTCACTATTAACTAAAGAGCATTTATGTAAGAGCAGCTGTGGACTGTATCAGTTTCATAAGCAGAGTTGAACTACATATGGTCCTTAGGAGTAGGAAACACAGTTCTTTTTTTCTTGGCATGCTCATGGTTCTTGTTGTATTGGTGATGCTGGAAAGAAGAGTTTGCGTCTTGTATGAAAACAGAGGGTGTTTCCTGTATGAGAACACGTGTCTCAATTTCCCTTCAAAAACGGTGTTAAACCCCATGATCTGTGTCTTCCTACAAGCAAGAGTTCATTTCTGGTAATCCGAGTGAATTTTTGGCTCAAATGATTTTTCACAGTTCATGAACCCAACGCTATTCTCACTATTAACTAAACAGAATTTATTTAGGAGGTGTGGTTTGTATCAGTTTCATAAACAGAGTTGAACTACATATGGTCCGTATGAATAGGATACACAGTTCTTTTTTCCAGACCATGCTCATGTTTCTTACTGTATTGAGGCACTTGAAAGAAGAGGATGATTCATGCCTTAAAACAGAGTGTGTTTCATGGATGAGAACTCTGGTCTGAATTTCCCTTCAGAAACGGAGTTAAACCCCATGATCTGTGTCTTCCTACAAGCAAGAGTTCATTTCTGGTTAACCCAGTGAATTTTGGGCTCAAATGATTTTTCACAATTCACGAACCCAACGCGATTCTCACTATTAACTAAAGAGCATTTATGTAAGAGGAGCTGTGATTTGTATCAGGTTCATAAGCAGAGTTGAGCTACATATGGTCCGTATGAGTTGGAAACCCAGTTGTTTTTTTCAGGGAATGTTCATGGTTCTTGCTGTATAGGAGATGCTGGAAAGTAGAACTTTCTTCTTGAATTAAAACAGGGTGTGTTTCATGGATGAGAACTCTGGTATGAATTTTCCTTCACAAACGGGGTTAAACCCCATGATCTGTGTCTTCCTACCAGCAAGAGTTCATTTCTGTTAAAGAAAGTGAATTTTTGGCTCAAATGATTTTAGACAGTTCCAAAACACAACGCGTTTATCTCTATTAACTACAGAGCATTTATGTAAGAGGAGCTGTAATCTGTGTCAGTTTCATAAGCAGAGTTGAACTACATATGATTCGGAGGAGTAGGAAACACAGTCTTTTATTCTGGGCATGCTCATGGTTCTTGCTGTATTGGAGACGCTGGAAAAAAGAGCTTGCTTCTTGCATTAAAACAGAGTGTGTTTCATGGATGAGAACTCTGGTCTGAATTTCCCTTCATTAACGGATTTAAACCCCAGGATCTATGTCTTCCTACAAGCAGGAGTTCATTTCTGGTAAACAAAGTGAATTTTGGGCTAAAATGATTTTACACAGTACAACAACAAAACTCGATTCTCCCTATTAACTAAAGAGCCTTCATGTAACAGGAGCTGTGGTTTGTATCAGTATCATAAGCAGAGTTGAACTACATATGCTCAGTATGAGTAGGAAACACAGTTTTTTTTTTTTTTTCTGGGCATGCTAATGGTTCTTGCTGTATTGGAAACGCTGGTAAGAAGAGGATGCTTCTTGCCTTAATACAGAGTATGTTTCAGTGATTAGAACTCTGGTCTGAATTTCCCTTCTGAAACGTAGTTAAAACCCAGGATCCGTGTCTTCCTCCAAGAAAGTGTTCATTTCTGGTAAACCCTGGGAATTTTGGCCTCAAATGATGTTTTGCAGTTCATGAACCCAACGCGATTCTCATAATTAACTAAAGAGCCTTTAAGTAAGAGGAGCTGTGTTTTGTATCAGATTCATAAGCGGAGTTGTCCGTACGACTAGGAAACACAGATCTTTATTTCTGGGCATTCTCATGGTTCTTGATGCATTGGAGAAGCTGGAAAGAAGAGGATGCTTCTTGTCTTAAAACTGAGTGTGTTTGAGGGTTGAGAACTCTTGTCTGAATTTCCCTTCAGAAACGGAGTTAAACCCCATGATCTGTGTCTTCCTACAAGCAAGAGTTCATTTCTGGTAAACCCATTGAATTTTGGGCTCAAATGATTTTTAGCAGTTGACGAACCCAACGCGATTCTCACTATTAACTAAAGAGCATTTAAGTAACTGGACCTGTGGTTTGAATCTGTTTCATAAGCAGAGTTGAACTACATATGGTCCGAATGAGTAGGAAACACAGTTATTTTGTTCAGGGCATGCTCATGGTTCTTGCTGTAATTTAGACTCTGGAAAGAAGAGCTTGCTTCTTGCGTTACAGCAGAGTTTATTTCAGGGATGAGAACTCTGGTCTTAATTTCCCTTCAGTAACGGAGTTAAACCCCAGGATCTGTGTCTTCCTACAAGCACGAGTTCATTTCTGGTAAACCAAGTGAATTTTCGGCTCAAATGATTTTACACAGTTCTAGAACACAACGCGATTTTCACTATTAACTAAAGAGCATTTATGTAAGAGGAGCTGTGGGCTGTATCAGTTTCATTAGCACACTTGAACTACATATGGAACGTATGAGTAGGAAACACAGATCTTTTTTTCTTGGCATGCTCATGGTTCTTACTGTATTGGAGACCCTGGAATCAAGAGGATGATTCATGCCTTAAAACAGAGTGTTTTTTAGGGATTAGAATTCTGGTCTGAATTTCCCCTCAGAAAAGGAGTTAAACCCCAGGTTCTGTGTCTTCCTACAAGCAAGAGTTCATTTCTGGTTAACCCAGTGAATTTTGGGCTCAAATGATTTTTCGCAGTTCACAGACACAACACGATTCTCACCATTAACTAAAGAGGATTCATGTAAGAGGAGCTGTGGTTTGTATCAGTTTCATAAGCAGAGTTGAACTACATATGGTGTGTATGAGTAGGAAACACAGTTCTTTTTTTCAGGGCATGCTCATGTTTCTTACTGTATTGAGGCGCTGGAAAGAAGAGGATGATTCTTGCCTTAAAACAGAGTGTTTTTCAGGGATGAGAACTCTGGTTTGAATTTGACTTCAGTAACGGAGTTAATCGTCAGGATCAATGTCTTCCTACAAGGAAGAGTTCATTTCTGGTAAATCCAGTGAGTTTTGGGCTCAAATGATTTTTCGCAGTTCACCAACCCAACATGATTCTCACTATTAACTAAAGAGCATTTATGTAAGCGGAGCTGTGGTTTGTATCAGTTTCATAAGCAGAGTTGAACTACATATGGTCCGTATGAGTAGGAAACACAGTTCTTTTTTTCAGGGCAAGCTCATGGTTCTGGCTGTATTTTAGACTCTGGAAAGAAGAGCTTGCTTCTTGCGTTACAACAGAGTGTGTTTCATGGATGAGAACTCTGGTCTGAATTTCCGTTCAGAAACGGAGTTAAACCCCAGGATGTATGTCTTCCTACAAGCAAAAGTTCATTTCTGGTAAACCAAGTTAATTTTGGGCTCAAATGATTTTTTGCAGTTCACAAACCCAACACGATTCTCCCTATTAACTAAAGAGCATTTATTTAAGAGGAACTGTAATTTGTATCAGTTTCATAAGCAGAGTTGTACTACATATGGTCCGTATGAGTTGGAAAGCCAGTTCTTTTTTTCAGGGAATGTTCATGGTTCTTACTGTTTTGGAGACGCTGGAAAGAATAGCTTTCTTCTCGCATTAAAACAGGGTGTGTTTCATGGATGAGAACTCTGGTCTGAATTTTCCTTCACAAACGGGGTTAAACCCCATGATCTGTGTCTTCCTACCAGCAAGAGTTCAGTTCTTGTAAACAAAGTGAATTTCGGCTCAAATGATCTTACACAGTTCCAAAACACAACGCGTTTATCTCTATTAACTAAAGAGCATTTATGTAAGAGGAGCTGTAGTCTGTATCAGTTTCATAAGCAGTGTTGAACTATATATCGTCTGTATGAGTAGGAAACACAATGTTTTTGAGGGCATTCTCATGGTTCTTGCTGTACTTTTGACTCTGGAAAGAAGAGCTTGCTTCTTTCATTAAAAGAGATTGTGTTTCAGGAATGAGAACTCTGGTCTGAATTTCTCTTAAAAACAGAGTTAAACCCCAGGATCTGTGTCTTCCTACAAGCAAGAGTTCATTTCTGTTAAACAAAGTTAATTTTGGGCTCAAATGATTTTACAAAGTTCAAAAACACAATGTGTTTCTCACTATTAACTAAAGAGAATTTATGTAAGAGGAGCTGTGGTTTGTTTCAGTTTCATAAGCAGAGTTGAACTACATATGGTCCGGAGGAGTAGGAAACACAGTTCTTTTTTTCAGGGCATTCTCATTGTTCTTGCTGTATTTTAGACTCTGGAAAAAAGACCTTGCTTCTTGCCTTAAAACACAGTGTGTATCAGGGATGAGAACTCTGGTCTGATTTTCCCTTCAGAAAGGAAGTTAAACCCTAGGATCAGTGTCTTCCTACAAGCAAGAGTTCATAACTGGTAAACCCAGTGAATTTTGGGCTGAAAAGATTTTACACAGTTCAAAAACCCAATGCAATTCTCACTATTAACTAAAGAGCATTTATGTAAGCAGAGCTGTAGTTTGTGTCAGTTTCATAAGTAGAGTAGAACTACATATGGTCTGTATGAGTAGGAAACACAGTTCTTTTTTTCAGGGCATGTTCATGGTTTTTGCTGTATGTTAGAATCTGGAAAGAGGAGTTTGCTTCTTGCGTTAAAACAGAGTGTGTTTCAGGGATGAGAACTCTGTTCTGAATTTCCCCTCAGAAACGGATTTAATCCCCACGATCTGTGTCTTCCTACAAGCAAGGGTTCATTTCTGGTAACCTCAGTGAATTTTGGGCTCAAATGATTTTTCTCCGTTCACAAATCCAAGGTGATTCTCATTTTTAACTAAAGAGGATTTATGGAAGAGGAGCTGTGGTTTCTAACACTTTCTAAGCAGAGTTGAACTACATATGGTCTGTATGATTAGGAAACACAGTTCTTTTTTTCTGGGCATGCTCCTGTTTCTTACTGTATTGGAGATGGTGGAAAGAAGAGGATGATTCTTGCCTTAAAACAGAGTTTTTTTTTTTTTTCAGGGATGAGAACTCTGGTCGGAATTTGCCTTCAGAAACGCACTTAAACCCCAGGATATGTGTCTTCCTACAAGCAAGAGTTCATTTCTGGCAAACCTAGTGAATTTTGGGCTCAAATGATTGTACACAGTTCTAGAACCCAACACGATTATCATTATTAACTAAAGAGCATTAATGGAAGCGGAGCTGTGGTCTGTATCAGTTTCATAAGCAGAGTTGGAATGCTTATGGTCCGTATGAGTAGGAAACACAGTTCTTTTTTTTCAGGGCATGCTCATTGTTCTTGCTATATTTTAGACTCTGGAAAGAAGAGCTTACTTCTTGCGTTAAAGCAGAGTGTGTTTCAGGGATGAGAACTCTGGTCTGAATTTCCCTTCAGAAACGGAGTAAAACCCTATGATCTGTGTCTTCTTACAAGCAAGAGTTCATTTCTGGCAAAAAAGTGAATTTTGGGATCAAATGATTTTTTTGCAGTTCTCCAACCCAAACCGATTCTCACTATTAACCAAAGAGCATTTTTGTAAGAGGAGCTGTGGTTTGTATCAGTTTTATAAGCAGAGTTGAACTACATATGTTCTGCATAAGTAGGAAACGCATTTCTTTTTTTCAGGGCATGCTCATGGATCTTGCTGTATTTTAGACTCTGTAAAGAAGAGCTTGCTTCTTTCGTGAAATCGGAGTGTGTTTCAGGGATGAGAACTCTGGTCTGAATTTCCCTTCAGAAACGGAGTTAAACCCCAGGATCTGTGTCTTCCTACAAGCAAGTGTTCATTTCTGGTAAACCATGTGAATTTTCGGATCAAATGATTTTACACTGTTCTAGAACCCAACGCGATTATCACTATTAACTAAAGAGCATTTATGTAATAGGAGCTGTGGTCTGTATCAATATCATAAGCAGAGTTGGATTATATAAGGTCCGTATGAGTAGGAAACACAGTTCTTTTTTCTTGGCATGTTCAAGGTTCTTACTGTATTGGAGACCCTGGAAAGAAGAGGATGATTCATGCCTTAAAACAGAATGTTTTTCAGGGATAAAAATTCTGGTCTGTATTTCCCTACAGAAACGGAGTTAAACCTCAGGATCTGTGTCTTCCTACAAGCAAGAGATCAGTTGTGGTAAACCCAGTGAATTTTGGGCTCAAATGATTTTTCGCAGTTCAGGAACACAACGCTATTATCACTATTAACTAAAGAGCATTTATGTAAGTGGTGGTGTGGTATGTATCAGTTTCATAAGCAGAGTTGAACTAAATATGTTCCTTATGAATAGGAAACACAGTTCTTTTTTTCAGGCCCTGCTCCTGGTTATTGCTGTATTCTAGAATCTGGAAAGAAGAGCTTGCTTCGTCGTAAAAACAGAGCGTGTTTCAGGGATGCGAACTCTGGTCTGAATTTGTCTTCAGAAACTGAGTTAAACCTCATGATCTGTGTCTTCCTACAAGCAAGAGTTCATTTCTTGTAAACCAATGAATTTTCGGCTCAAATGATTTTACACAGTTCTAGAACCCAACCCAATTATCACTAATAACTGAAGTGCATTTATGTAAGAGGAGCTGTGCTCTGTATCAGTTTCATAAGCAGAGTTGGACTACATATGGTCCGTATGAGTAGTAAACACAGTTCTTTTTTTCAGGGCATGCTCATGGTTCTTGCTGTATTTAGACTGGAAATAAGAGCTTGCTTCTTGCGTTAAAACAGATTGTGTTTCAGTGATGAGAACTCTGGTCTGAATTTCCCTTCAGAAACCGAGTTAAAGCCCAGGATCTGTGTCTTCCAACAAGCAAGAGTCCATTTCTGGTTAACATAGTGAATTTTGGGCTCAAATGATTTTTCGCAGTTCACGAACCCAAACCGATTCTCACAATTAACTAAAAAGCATTTACGTAAGAAGAGCTGTGGTTTGTATCAGTTTCATAAGCAGAGTTGAACTACATATGGTCCGTATGAGTAGGAAACACAGTTCCTTTTTTCAGGGCATGCTCACGGTTCTTGCAGTATTGGAGACACTGGAAAGAAGAACTGACTTCTTGCGTGAAAACAGCGTGTTTCATGGATTTGAACACTGGTCGGAATTTCCCTTCAGAATTGGAGTTAAACCCCAGGATCTGGGTCTTCCTACATGCAAGAGTTCATTACTTGTAAACCAAGTAAATTTTGGGCTCAAATGATTTTACACAGTTCTAGAACCCAACCCAATTATCACTCTTAACTAAAGAGCATTTATGTAAGAGGGGCTGTGGTTTGTATCAGTTTCATATCCAGAGTTGATCTACATATGGTCTGCATGTGTAGGAAACACAGTTCTTTTTTTCAGGGCATTCACATGGTTCTTGCTGTATTGGAGACGCTGGAAAGAAGAGCTTGCTTCTTGCATTAAAAGAGTGTGTTTAATGGATGAGAACACTGGTCTGAATATCCCTTCAGAAACGGAGTTAAACCCCATGATCTGTGTCTTCGTACAAGCAAGAGTTCATTTCTGGAAAACAAAGAGAATTTTGGCCTCAAATGATTTTACACAGTTCTAGAACCCAATGCAATTAGCACTATTAACTAAAGAGCATTTATGTAAGAGGACCTGTGGTCTGTATCAGTTTCATAAGCAGATTTGGACTACATATGGTCCGTATGAGTAGGAAACACAGTTCTTTTTTTCAGAGCATGCTCATGGTTCTTGCTGTATTTAGACTGGAAATAAGAGCTTGCTTCTTGTGTTTAAACAGAGTGTGTTTCAGGGATGAGAACTATGGTCTGAATTTCCCTTCAGAAACGGAGTTAAAGCCCAGGCTCTGTCTCTTCCTACAAGCAAAAGTTCATTTCCGGATAACCCAGTGAATTTTTGGCTCAAATGATTTTTCGCACTTCACGAACCCAACGCGATTCACACTATTAACTAAAGAGCATTTATGTAAGAGGAGCTGTGGTTTGTGTCAGTTTCATAAGCAGAGTTGAACTAAATATGGTCCTTATGAGTAGGAAACACAGTTCTTTTTTTCAGGGCATGCTCATGGTTCTTGCTGTATTGGAGACACTGGAAAGAATAACCCTCTTCTTGCATTAAAACAGAGGGTGTTTCATGGATGAGAACTCTGGTGTGAATTTCCCTTCAGAAACGGAGTTAAACCCCATGATCTGTGTCTTCGTACAAGCAAGAGTTCCTTTCTGGAAAACAAAGAGAATTTTGTCCTCAAATGATTTTACACAGTTCTAGAACCCAACGCAATTAGCACTATTAACTAAAGAGCATTTATGCAAGAGGAGCTGTGGTCTGTATCAGTTTCATAAGCAGAGTTGGACTACATATGGTCCGTATGAGTAGGAAACACAGTTCTTTTTTTCAGGGCATGCTCATGGTGCTTGCTGTATTTTAGACTGGAAATAAGAGCTTCCTTCTTGCGTTAAAACAGAGTGTGTTTCAGGGATGAGAACTATGGTCTGAATTTCTCTTCAGAATCAGAGTTAAACCCCAGGATCTGGGTCTTCATACACGCTAGAGTACATCTAGTAAACCACGTGTATTTTGGACTCAAGTGATTTTACAGAGTTCTAGAACCCAACGCGATTCTCACTATTAACTAAACAGCATTTATTTAAGAGGTGCTGTGGTTTGTATCAGTTTCATAACCAGAGTTGATCTCCATTTGGTCTGTAGGTGTAGGAAACACAGTTATTTTTTTCAGGGCATTCACTTGGTTCTTGCTGTATTGGAGACGCTTGAAATAAGAGCTTGCTACTTGCATTAAAACAGAGTGTGTTTCATGGATGAGAACTCTGGTCTGAATTTCCCTCCAGAAACGGAGTTAAACCCCATGATCTGTGTCTTCCTACAAGCAAGAGTTCATTTCTGGTAAGCCCAGTAAATTTTGGGTTCAAATGATTTTTCCCAGTTCACGAACCCAACGCTATTCTCACGATTAACTAAAGAGCATTTATATAAGAGGAGCTGTGGTTTGTATCAGTTTCATAAGCAGAGTTGAACTACATATGGTCCATATGAGTAGGAAACACAGTTCTTTTTTTCAGGACATGCTCATGGTTCTTGCTGTGTTGGAGACACTGGAAAGAAGAGCATGCTTCTTGCGTGAAAACAGAGTGTTTCATGGATTTGAACACTGGTCGGAATTTCCCTTCAGAATTGGAGTTAAACCCCAGCATCTGGGTCTTCCTACATGCAAGAGTTCATTTCTTGTAAACCAAGTGAATTTTGGGCTCAAATGATTTTACACAGTTCTAGAACTCAACCCAATTATCACTATTAACTAAAGAGCATTTATGTAAGAGGAGCTGTGGTCTGTATCAGTTTCATAAGCAGAGTTGGACTACATATGGTCCATATGAGTAGGAAACACAGTTCTTTTTTTCAGGGCATGCTCATGGTTCTTGCTGTATTTTAGACTGGAAATAAGAGGTTGCTTCTTGCGTTAAAACAGAGTGTGTTTCAGTGATGAGAACTCTGATCTGAATTTCCCTTCAGAAACCGAGTTAAAGCCCAGGATCTGTGTCTTCCAACAAGCAAGAGTTCATTTCTGGTTAACATAGTGAATTTTGGGCTCAAATGATTTTTCGCAGTTCACGAACCCAAACCGATTCTCACGATTAACTAAAAAGCATTCATGTAAGAGGAGCTGTGCTTTGTATCAATTTCATAAGCAGAGTTGAACTACATATGTTCCGTATGAGTAGGAAAGACAGTTCTTTTGTTCTGGGCATGCTCATGGTTCTTGATGTATTGGAGCCGCTGGAAAGAAGAGTTTGCTTCTTGCGTGAAAACAGAGTGTGTTTTATGGATGAGAACACTGGTCTGAATATCCCTTCAGAAACGGAGTTAAACCCCATGATCTGTGTCTTCATACAAGCAAGAGTTCATTTCTGGATACGAAGAGAATTTTGGCCTCAAATGATTTTACACAGTTCTAGAACCCAACACGATTATCACTATTAACTAAAGAGCGTTAATGTAAGAGGACCTACGGTCTGTATCAGTTTCATAAGCAGAGTTGGATTACATATGGTCCGTATGAGTAGGAAACACAGTTCTTTTTTTCTGGGCATGCTCGTGGTTCTTGCTATATTTAGACTGGAAATAAGAGCTTGCTTCTTGCATTAAAACAGAGTGTGTTTCAGGGATGAGAACTCTGGTCTCAATTTCCCTTCAGAATTGGAGTTAAACCCCAGGATCTGTGTCTTCCTACAAGCAAGTGTTCCTTTCTTGTAAACCAAGAGAATTTTTGGCTCAAATGATTTTTCGCAGTTCACCAACCCAAACAGATTCTCACTATTAACTAAAAAGCATTTATGTAAGAGGAGCTGTGGTTCGTATCACTTTCATATGCAGAGTTAAACTACATAAGGTCTTTATGAGTAGGAAACACGGTTCCTTTTTTCTGGGCATGCTCATTGTTGTTGGTGTATTGGAGACTCTGGAAAGAAGAGCTTGCTTCCTGCGTGAAAACAGAGTGTGTTTCATGGATTTGAACTCTGGTCTGAATTTCCCTTCCTAAACGGAGTTAAACCCAATGATCTGTGTCTTCCTACAAGCAAGAGATCAGTTGTGGTAAACCCAGTGAATTTTGGGCTCAAATGATTTTTCGCAGTTCAGGAACACAACGCTATTATCACTATTAACTAAAGAGCATTTATGTAAGTGGTGGTGTGGTATGTATCAGTTTCATAAGCAGAGTTGAACTAAATATGTTCCTTATGAATAGGAAACACAGTTCTTTTTTTCAGGCCCTGCTCCTGGTTATTGCTGTATTCTAGAATCTGGAAAGAAGAGCTTGCTTCGTCGTAAAAACAGAGCGTGTTTCAGGGATGCGAACTCTGGTCTGAATTTGTCTTCAGAAACTGAGTTAAACCTCATGATCTGTGTCTTCCTACAAGCAAGAGTTCATTTCTTGTAAACCAATGAATTTTCGGCTCAAATGATTTTACACAGTTCTAGAACCCAACCCAATTATCACTAATAACTGAAGTGCATTTATGTAAGAGGAGCTGTGCTCTGTATCAGTTTCATAAGCAGAGTTGGACTACATATGGTCCGTATGAGTAGTAAACACAGTTCTTTTTTTCAGGGCATGCTCATGGTTCTTGCTGTATTTAGACTGGAAATAAGAGCTTGCTTCTTGCGTTAAAACAGATTGTGTTTCAGTGATGAGAACTCTGGTCTGAATTTCCCTTCAGAAACCGAGTTAAAGCCCAGGATCTGTGTCTTCCAACAAGCAAGAGTCCATTTCTGGTTAACATAGTGAATTTTGGGCTCAAATGATTTTTCGCAGTTCACGAACCCAAACCGATTCTCACAATTAACTAAAAAGCATTTACGTAAGAAGAGCTGTGGTTTGTATCAGTTTCATAAGCAGAGTTGAACTACATATGGTCCGTATGAGTAGGAAACACAGTTCCTTTTTTCAGGGCATGCTCACGGTTCTTGCAGTATTGGAGACACTGGAAAGAAGAACTGACTTCTTGCGTGAAAACAGCGTGTTTCATGGATTTGAACACTGGTCGGAATTTCCCTTCAGAATTGGAGTTAAACCCCAGGATCTGGGTCTTCCTACATGCAAGAGTTCATTACTTGTAAACCAAGTAAATTTTGGGCTCAAATGATTTTACACAGTTCTAGAACCCAACCCAATTATCACTCTTAACTAAAGAGCATTTATGTAAGAGGGGCTGTGGTTTGTATCAGTTTCATATCCAGAGTTGATCTACATATGGTCTGCATGTGTAGGAAACACAGTTCTTTTTTTCAGGGCATTCACATGGTTCTTGCTGTATTGGAGACGCTGGAAAGAAGAGCTTGCTTCTTGCATTAAAAGAGTGTGTTTAATGGATGAGAACACTGGTCTGAATATCCCTTCAGAAACGGAGTTAAACCCCATGATCTGTGTCTTCGTACAAGCAAGAGTTCATTTCTGGAAAACAAAGAGAATTTTGGCCTCAAATGATTTTACACAGTTCTAGAACCCAATGCAATTAGCACTATTAACTAAAGAGCATTTATGTAAGAGGACCTGTGGTCTGTATCAGTTTCATAAGCAGATTTGGACTACATATGGTCCGTATGAGTAGGAAACACAGTTCTTTTTTTCAGAGCATGCTCATGGTTCTTGCTGTATTTAGACTGGAAATAAGAGCTTGCTTCTTGTGTTTAAACAGAGTGTGTTTCAGGGATGAGAACTATGGTCTGAATTTCCCTTCAGAAACGGAGTTAAAGCCCAGGCTCTGTCTCTTCCTACAAGCAAAAGTTCATTTCCGGATAACCCAGTGAATTTTTGGCTCAAATGATTTTTCGCACTTCACGAACCCAACGCGATTCACACTATTAACTAAAGAGCATTTATGTAAGAGGAGCTGTGGTTTGTGTCAGTTTCATAAGCAGAGTTGAACTAAATATGGTCCTTATGAGTAGGAAACACAGTTCTTTTTTTCAGGGCATGCTCATGGTTCTTGCTGTATTGGAGACACTGGAAAGAATAACCCTCTTCTTGCATTAAAACAGAGGGTGTTTCATGGATGAGAACTCTGGTGTGAATTTCCCTTCAGAAACGGAGTTAAACCCCATGATCTGTGTCTTCGTACAAGCAAGAGTTCCTTTCTGGAAAACAAAGAGAATTTTGTCCTCAAATGATTTTACACAGTTCTAGAACCCAACGCAATTAGCACTATTAACTAAAGAGCATTTATGCAAGAGGAGCTGTGGTCTGTATCAGTTTCATAAGCAGAGTTGGACTACATATGGTCCGTATGAGTAGGAAACACAGTTCTTTTTTTCAGGGCATGCTCATGGTGCTTGCTGTATTTTAGACTGGAAATAAGAGCTTCCTTCTTGCGTTAAAACAGAGTGTGTTTCAGGGATGAGAACTATGGTCTGAATTTCTCTTCAGAATCAGAGTTAAACCCCAGGATCTGGGTCTTCATACACGCTAGAGTACATCTAGTAAACCACGTGTATTTTGGACTCAAGTGATTTTACAGAGTTCTAGAACCCAACGCGATTCTCACTATTAACTAAACAGCATTTATTTAAGAGGTGCTGTGGTTTGTATCAGTTTCATAACCAGAGTTGATCTCCATTTGGTCTGTAGGTGTAGGAAACACAGTTATTTTTTTCAGGGCATTCACTTGGTTCTTGCTGTATTGGAGACGCTTGAAATAAGAGCTTGCTACTTGCATTAAAACAGAGTGTGTTTCATGGATGAGAACTCTGGTCTGAATTTCCCTCCAGAAACGGAGTTAAACCCCATGATCTGTGTCTTCCTACAAGCAAGAGTTCATTTCTGGTAAGCCCAGTAAATTTTGGGTTCAAATGATTTTTCCCAGTTCACGAACCCAACGCTATTCTCACGATTAACTAAAGAGCATTTATATAAGAGGAGCTGTGGTTTGTATCAGTTTCATAAGCAGAGTTGAACTACATATGGTCCATATGAGTAGGAAACACAGTTCTTTTTTTCAGGACATGCTCATGGTTCTTGCTGTGTTGGAGACACTGGAAAGAAGAGCATGCTTCTTGCGTGAAAACAGAGTGTTTCATGGATTTGAACACTGGTCGGAATTTCCCTTCAGAATTGGAGTTAAACCCCAGCATCTGGGTCTTCCTACATGCAAGAGTTCATTTCTTGTAAACCAAGTGAATTTTGGGCTCAAATGATTTTACACAGTTCTAGAACTCAACCCAATTATCACTATTAACTAAAGAGCATTTATGTAAGAGGAGCTGTGGTCTGTATCAGTTTCATAAGCAGAGTTGGACTACATATGGTCCATATGAGTAGGAAACACAGTTCTTTTTTTCAGGGCATGCTCATGGTTCTTGCTGTATTTTAGACTGGAAATAAGAGGTTGCTTCTTGCGTTAAAACAGAGTGTGTTTCAGTGATGAGAACTCTGATCTGAATTTCCCTTCAGAAACCGAGTTAAAGCCCAGGATCTGTGTCTTCCAACAAGCAAGAGTTCATTTCTGGTTAACATAGTGAATTTTGGGCTCAAATGATTTTTCGCAGTTCACGAACCCAAACCGATTCTCACGATTAACTAAAAAGCATTCATGTAAGAGGAGCTGTGCTTTGTATCAATTTCATAAGCAGAGTTGAACTACATATGTTCCGTATGAGTAGGAAAGACAGTTCTTTTGTTCTGGGCATGCTCATGGTTCTTGATGTATTGGAGCCGCTGGAAAGAAGAGTTTGCTTCTTGCGTGAAAACAGAGTGTGTTTTATGGATGAGAACACTGGTCTGAATATCCCTTCAGAAACGGAGTTAAACCCCATGATCTGTGTCTTCATACAAGCAAGAGTTCATTTCTGGATACGAAGAGAATTTTGGCCTCAAATGATTTTACACAGTTCTAGAACCCAACACGATTATCACTATTAACTAAAGAGCGTTAATGTAAGAGGACCTACGGTCTGTATCAGTTTCATAAGCAGAGTTGGATTACATATGGTCCGTATGAGTAGGAAACACAGTTCTTTTTTTCTGGGCATGCTCGTGGTTCTTGCTATATTTAGACTGGAAATAAGAGCTTGCTTCTTGCATTAAAACAGAGTGTGTTTCAGGGATGAGAACTCTGGTCTCAATTTCCCTTCAGAATTGGAGTTAAACCCCAGGATCTGTGTCTTCCTACAAGCAAGTGTTCCTTTCTTGTAAACCAAGAGAATTTTTGGCTCAAATGATTTTTCGCAGTTCACCAACCCAAACAGATTCTCACTATTAACTAAAAAGCATTTATGTAAGAGGAGCTGTGGTTCGTATCACTTTCATATGCAGAGTTAAACTACATAAGGTCTTTATGAGTAGGAAACACGGTTCCTTTTTTCTGGGCATGCTCATTGTTGTTGGTGTATTGGAGACTCTGGAAAGAAGAGCTTGCTTCCTGCGTGAAAACAGAGTGTGTTTCATGGATTTGAACTCTGGTCTGAATTTCCCTTCCTAAACGGAGTTAAACCCAATGATCTGTGTCTTCCTACAAGCAAGAGATCAGTTGTGGTAAACCCAGTGAATTTTGGGCTCAAATGATTTTTCGCAGTTCAGGAACACAACGCTATTATCACTATTAACTAAAGAGCATTTATGTAAGTGGTGGTGTGGTATGTATCAGTTTCATAAGCAGAGTTGAACTAAATATGTTCCTTATGAATAGGAAACACAGTTCTTTTTTTCAGGCCCTGCTCCTGGTTATTGCTGTATTCTAGAATCTGGAAAGAAGAGCTTGCTTCGTCGTAAAAACAGAGCGTGTTTCAGGGATGCGAACTCTGGTCTGAATTTGTCTTCAGAAACTGAGTTAAACCTCATGATCTGTGTCTTCCTACAAGCAAGAGTTCATTTCTTGTAAACCAATGAATTTTCGGCTCAAATGATTTTACACAGTTCTAGAACCCAACCCAATTATCACTAATAACTGAAGTGCATTTATGTAAGAGGAGCTGTGCTCTGTATCAGTTTCATAAGCAGAGTTGGACTACATATGGTCCGTATGAGTAGTAAACACAGTTCTTTTTTTCAGGGCATGCTCATGGTTCTTGCTGTATTTAGACTGGAAATAAGAGCTTGCTTCTTGCGTTAAAACAGATTGTGTTTCAGTGATGAGAACTCTGGTCTGAATTTCCCTTCAGAAACCGAGTTAAAGCCCAGGATCTGTGTCTTCCAACAAGCAAGAGTCCATTTCTGGTTAACATAGTGAATTTTGGGCTCAAATGATTTTTCGCAGTTCACGAACCCAAACCGATTCTCACAATTAACTAAAAAGCATTTACGTAAGAAGAGCTGTGGTTTGTATCAGTTTCATAAGCAGAGTTGAACTACATATGGTCCGTATGAGTAGGAAACACAGTTCCTTTTTTCAGGGCATGCTCACGGTTCTTGCAGTATTGGAGACACTGGAAAGAAGAACTGACTTCTTGCGTGAAAACAGCGTGTTTCATGGATTTGAACACTGGTCGGAATTTCCCTTCAGAATTGGAGTTAAACCCCAGGATCTGGGTCTTCCTACATGCAAGAGTTCATTACTTGTAAACCAAGTAAATTTTGGGCTCAAATGATTTTACACAGTTCTAGAACCCAACCCAATTATCACTCTTAACTAAAGAGCATTTATGTAAGAGGGGCTGTGGTTTGTATCAGTTTCATATCCAGAGTTGATCTACATATGGTCTGCATGTGTAGGAAACACAGTTCTTTTTTTCAGGGCATTCACATGGTTCTTGCTGTATTGGAGACGCTGGAAAGAAGAGCTTGCTTCTTGCATTAAAAGAGTGTGTTTAATGGATGAGAACACTGGTCTGAATATCCCTTCAGAAACGGAGTTAAACCCCATGATCTGTGTCTTCGTACAAGCAAGAGTTCATTTCTGGAAAACAAAGAGAATTTTGGCCTCAAATGATTTTACACAGTTCTAGAACCCAATGCAATTAGCACTATTAACTAAAGAGCATTTATGTAAGAGGACCTGTGGTCTGTATCAGTTTCATAAGCAGATTTGGACTACATATGGTCCGTATGAGTAGGAAACACAGTTCTTTTTTTCAGAGCATGCTCATGGTTCTTGCTGTATTTAGACTGGAAATAAGAGCTTGCTTCTTGTGTTTAAACAGAGTGTGTTTCAGGGATGAGAACTATGGTCTGAATTTCCCTTCAGAAACGGAGTTAAAGCCCAGGCTCTGTCTCTTCCTACAAGCAAAAGTTCATTTCCGGATAACCCAGTGAATTTTTGGCTCAAATGATTTTTCGCACTTCACGAACCCAACGCGATTCACACTATTAACTAAAGAGCATTTATGTAAGAGGAGCTGTGGTTTGTGTCAGTTTCATAAGCAGAGTTGAACTAAATATGGTCCTTATGAGTAGGAAACACAGTTCTTTTTTTCAGGGCATGCTCATGGTTCTTGCTGTATTGGAGACACTGGAAAGAATAACCCTCTTCTTGCATTAAAACAGAGGGTGTTTCATGGATGAGAACTCTGGTGTGAATTTCCCTTCAGAAACGGAGTTAAACCCCATGATCTGTGTCTTCGTACAAGCAAGAGTTCCTTTCTGGAAAACAAAGAGAATTTTGTCCTCAAATGATTTTACACAGTTCTAGAACCCAACGCAATTAGCACTATTAACTAAAGAGCATTTATGCAAGAGGAGCTGTGGTCTGTATCAGTTTCATAAGCAGAGTTGGACTACATATGGTCCGTATGAGTAGGAAACACAGTTCTTTTTTTCAGGGCATGCTCATGGTGCTTGCTGTATTTTAGACTGGAAATAAGAGCTTCCTTCTTGCGTTAAAACAGAGTGTGTTTCAGGGATGAGAACTATGGTCTGAATTTCTCTTCAGAATCAGAGTTAAACCCCAGGATCTGGGTCTTCATACACGCTAGAGTACATCTAGTAAACCACGTGTATTTTGGACTCAAGTGATTTTACAGAGTTCTAGAACCCAACGCGATTCTCACTATTAACTAAACAGCATTTATTTAAGAGGTGCTGTGGTTTGTATCAGTTTCATAACCAGAGTTGATCTCCATTTGGTCTGTAGGTGTAGGAAACACAGTTATTTTTTTCAGGGCATTCACTTGGTTCTTGCTGTATTGGAGACGCTTGAAATAAGAGCTTGCTACTTGCATTAAAACAGAGTGTGTTTCATGGATGAGAACTCTGGTCTGAATTTCCCTCCAGAAACGGAGTTAAACCCCATGATCTGTGTCTTCCTACAAGCAAGAGTTCATTTCTGGTAAGCCCAGTAAATTTTGGGTTCAAATGATTTTTCCCAGTTCACGAACCCAACGCTATTCTCACGATTAACTAAAGAGCATTTATATAAGAGGAGCTGTGGTTTGTATCAGTTTCATAAGCAGAGTTGAACTACATATGGTCCATATGAGTAGGAAACACAGTTCTTTTTTTCAGGACATGCTCATGGTTCTTGCTGTGTTGGAGACACTGGAAAGAAGAGCATGCTTCTTGCGTGAAAACAGAGTGTTTCATGGATTTGAACACTGGTCGGAATTTCCCTTCAGAATTGGAGTTAAACCCCAGCATCTGGGTCTTCCTACATGCAAGAGTTCATTTCTTGTAAACCAAGTGAATTTTGGGCTCAAATGATTTTACACAGTTCTAGAACTCAACCCAATTATCACTATTAACTAAAGAGCATTTATGTAAGAGGAGCTGTGGTCTGTATCAGTTTCATAAGCAGAGTTGGACTACATATGGTCCATATGAGTAGGAAACACAGTTCTTTTTTTCAGGGCATGCTCATGGTTCTTGCTGTATTTTAGACTGGAAATAAGAGGTTGCTTCTTGCGTTAAAACAGAGTGTGTTTCAGTGATGAGAACTCTGATCTGAATTTCCCTTCAGAAACCGAGTTAAAGCCCAGGATCTGTGTCTTCCAACAAGCAAGAGTTCATTTCTGGTTAACATAGTGAATTTTGGGCTCAAATGATTTTTCGCAGTTCACGAACCCAAACCGATTCTCACGATTAACTAAAAAGCATTCATGTAAGAGGAGCTGTGCTTTGTATCAATTTCATAAGCAGAGTTGAACTACATATGTTCCGTATGAGTAGGAAAGACAGTTCTTTTGTTCTGGGCATGCTCATGGTTCTTGATGTATTGGAGCCGCTGGAAAGAAGAGTTTGCTTCTTGCGTGAAAACAGAGTGTGTTTTATGGATGAGAACACTGGTCTGAATATCCCTTCAGAAACGGAGTTAAACCCCATGATCTGTGTCTTCATACAAGCAAGAGTTCATTTCTGGATACGAAGAGAATTTTGGCCTCAAATGATTTTACACAGTTCTAGAACCCAACACGATTATCACTATTAACTAAAGAGCGTTAATGTAAGAGGACCTACGGTCTGTATCAGTTTCATAAGCAGAGTTGGATTACATATGGTCCGTATGAGTAGGAAACACAGTTCTTTTTTTCTGGGCATGCTCGTGGTTCTTGCTATATTTAGACTGGAAATAAGAGCTTGCTTCTTGCATTAAAACAGAGTGTGTTTCAGGGATGAGAACTCTGGTCTCAATTTCCCTTCAGAATTGGAGTTAAACCCCAGGATCTGTGTCTTCCTACAAGCAAGTGTTCCTTTCTTGTAAACCAAGAGAATTTTTGGCTCAAATGATTTTTCGCAGTTCACCAACCCAAACAGATTCTCACTATTAACTAAAAAGCATTTATGTAAGAGGAGCTGTGGTTCGTATCACTTTCATATGCAGAGTTAAACTACATAAGGTCTTTATGAGTAGGAAACACGGTTCCTTTTTTCTGGGCATGCTCATTGTTGTTGGTGTATTGGAGACTCTGGAAAGAAGAGCTTGCTTCCTGCGTGAAAACAGAGTGTGTTTCATGGATTTGAACTCTGGTCTGAATTTCCCTTCCTAAACGGAGTTAAACCCAATGATCTGTGTCTTCCTACAAGCAAGAGTTCATTTCTGGTAAACCCAGTGAATTTTGGGTTCAAATGATTTTTCCCAGTTCAGGAACCCAACGCTATTCTCACGATTAACTAAAGAGCATTTATGTAAGAGGAGCTGTGGTCTGTTTCAGTTTCATAAGCATTGTTGAACTACATATGGTCCTTATGAGTAGGAAACACAGTTCTTTTTTTCTGGGCATGCTCATGGTTCTTGCTGTATTGGAGACGCTTGAAATAAGAGCTTGATTCTTGCATTAAAACAGAGTGTGTTTCATGGATGAGAACTCTGGTCTGAATTTTTCTTCAGAATCGGAGTTAAACCCCTGGATCTGGGTCTTCCAACAAGCAAGAGTTAATTTCTGGTTAACATAGTGTATTTTGGACTCAAGTGATTTTACAGAGTTCTAGAACCCAACGCGATTCTCACTAATAACTAAACAGCATTTATTTAAGTGGTGCTGTGGTTTGTATCAATTTCATAAGCATAGTTGATCTCCATATGGTCTGTATGTGTAGGAAACACAGTTCTTTTTTTCAGGGCATTCACATGGTTATTGATGTATTGGAGCCGCTGGAAAGAAGAGTTTGCTTCTTGCGTGAAAACAGAGTGTGTTTCATGGATGAGAACTCTGATCTGAATTTCCCTCCAGAAACGGAGTAAAACTCCATGATCTGTGTCTTCGTACAAGCAAGAGTTCATTTCTGGATACCAAGAGAATTTTGGCCTCAAATGATTTTACACAGTTCTAGAACCCAACGCAATTATCACTATTAACTAAAGAGCTTTAATGTAAGAGGACCTCTGGTCTGTATCAGTTTCATAAGCCGAGTTGGACTACATATGGTCCGTATGACTAGGAAACAAAGTTCTTTTTTTCAGGGCATGCTCATGGTTCTTGCTGTATTGGAGACGCAGGAAATAAGAGCTTGCTTCTTGCATTAAAACAGAGTGTGTTTCATGGATGAGAACTCTGGTCTCAATTTCCCTTCAGAATTGGAGATAAACCCCAGGATCTGTGTCTTCCTACAAGCAAGTGTTCCTTTCTTGTAAGCCAAGAGAATTTTCGGCTCAAATGATTTTTCGCAGTTCACCAACCCAAACAGATTCTCACTATTAACTAAAAAGCATTTATGTAAGAGGAGCTGTGGTTCGTATAAGTTTCATAAGCAGAGTTGAACTACATATGGTCCGTATGAGTAGGAAACACAGTTCCTTTTTTCAGGGCATGCTCATGCTTCTTGCTGTATTGGAGACACAGGAAAGAAGAGCTTGCTTCTTGCTTGAAAACAGAGTGTGTTTCATCGTATTGAACTCTGGTCTGAATTTCCCTTCAGAAACGGAGTTAAACCCCATGATCTGTGTCTTCCTACAAGCAAGAGTTCATTTCTGGATACCAAGAGAATTTTGGCCTCAAATGATTTTACACAGTTCTAGAACCCAACGCAATTATCACTATTAACTAAAGAGCATTAATGTAAGAGGACCTGTGGTCTGTATGAGTTTCATAAGCCGAGTTGGACTACATATGGTCCGTATGACTAGGAAACAAAGTTCTTTTTTTCAGGGCATGCTCATGGTTCTTGCTGTATTGGAGACGCAGGAAATAAGAGCTTGCTTCTTGCATTAAATGAGTGTGTTTCATGGATGAGAACTCTGGTCTCAATTTCCCTTCAGAATTGGAGTTAAACCCCAGGATCTGTGTCTTCCTACAAGCAAGTGTTCCTTTCTTGTAAACCAAGAGAATTTTCGGCTCAAATAATTTTTCGCAGTTCACCAACCCAAACAGGTTCTCACTATTAACTAAAAAGCATTTATGTAAGAGGAGCTGTGGTTCATATAAGTTTCATAAGCAGAGTTGAACTACATATGGTCCGTATGAGTAGGAAACACAGTTCCTTTTTTCAGGGCATGCTCATGCTTCTTGCTGTATTGGAGACACAGGAAAGAAGAGCTTGCTTCTTGCTTGAAAACAGAGTGTGTTTCATGGTATTGAACTCTGGTCTGAATTTCCCTTCAGAAACGGAGTTAAACCCCATGATCTGTGTCTTCCTACAAGCAAGAGTTCATTTCTGGAAAACAAAGAGAATTTTGGGTTCAAATGATTTTTCCCAGTTCAGGAACCCAACGCTATTCTCACGATTAACTAAAGAGCATTTATGTAAGAGGAGCTGTGGTTTGTTTCAGTTTCATAAGCATTGTTGAACTACATATGGTCTGTATGAGTAGGAAAAACAGTTCTTTTTTTCAGGGCATGCTCATGCTTCTTGCTGTATTGGAGACCCTGGAAAGAAGAGATTGCTTCTTGCGTTAAAACAGAGTGTGTGTCATGAATTTGAACACTGGTCTGAATTTTTCTTCAGAATCGGAGTTAAACCCCATGATCTCTGTCTTCATACACGCTAGAGTTCATTTCTAGTAAACCACGTGTATTTTGGACTCAAGTGATTTTACAGAGTTCTAGAACCCAACGCGATTCTCACTATTAACTAAACAGCATTTATTTAAGAGGTGCTGTGGTTTGTATCAGTTTCATAAGCAGAGTTGGGCTACATATGGTCCGTATGAGTAGGAAACACAGTTCTTTTTTTCAGGGCATGCTCATGGTTCTTGCTGAATTAAGACTGGAAATAAGAGCTTGCTACTTGCGTTAAAACAGAGTGTGTTTCAGGGATGAGAACTATGGTGTGAATTTCCCTTCAGAAACGGAGTACAACTCCATGATCTGTGTCTTCGTACAAGTAAGAGTTCATTTCTGGAAACCAAGAGAATTTTGGGTTCAAATGATTTTTCCCAGTTCACCAACCAATGCTATTCTCACGATTAACTAAAGAGCATTTATGTAAGAGGAACTGTGGTTTGTTTCAGTTTCATATGCAGAGTTGAACTACATAAGGTCCGTATGAGTAGGAAACACAGTTCTTTTTTTCTGGGCATGCTCATGGTTCTTGCTGTATTGGAGACGCATGAAAGAAGAGCTTGCTTCTTGCGTGAAAGCAGAGTGTGTTTCATGGATGACAACTCTGGTCTCAATTTCCCTTCAGAATTGGAATTAAACCCCAGGATCTGTGTCTTCCTACAAGCAAGAGTTAATTTCTGGTAAACCAAAAGAATTTTTGTCTCAAATGTTTTTTCTCAGTTCACCATCCCAAACAGATTCTCAATATTAACTAAAAAGCATTTATATAAGAGGAGCTGTGGTTTGTATCAGTTTCATATGCAGAGTTGAACTACATAAGGTCTGTATGAGTAGGAAACACAGTTCCTTTTTTCTGGGCATGTTCATTGTTGTTGGTGTATTGGAGATGCTGGAAAGAAGAGCTTGCTTCTTGCATTAAAAGAGTGTGTTTAATGGATGAGAACACTGGTCTGAATATCCCTTCAGAAACGGAGTTAAACCCCATGATCTGTGTCTTCGTACAAGCAAGAGTTCATTTCTGGAAAACAAAGAGAATTTTGGCCTCAAATGATTTTACACAGTTCTAGAACCCAATGCAATTAGCACTATTAACTAAAGAGCATTTATGTAAGAGGACCTGTGGTCTGTATCAGTTTCATAAGCAGATTTGGACTACATATGGTCCGTATGAGTAGGAAACACAGTTCTTTTTTTCAGGGCATGCTCATGGTTCTTGCTGTATTTAGACTGGAAATAAGAGCTTGCTTCTTGTGTTTAAACAGAGTGTGTTTCAGGGATGAGAACTATGGTCTGAATTTCCCTTCAGAAACGGAGTTAAAGCCCAGGCTCTGTCTCTTCCTACAAGCAAAAGTTCATTTCCGGATAACCCAGTGAATTTTTGGCTCAAATGATTTTTCGCACTTCACGAACCCAACGCGATTCGCACTATTAACTAAAGAGCATTTATGTAAGAGGAGCTGTGGTTTGTGTCAGTTTCATAAGCAGAGTTGAACTAAATATGGTCCTTATGAGTAGGAAACACAGTTCTTTTTTTCAGGGCATGCTCATGGTTCTTGCTGTATTGGAGACACTGGAAAGAATAACCCTCTTCTTGCATTAAAACAGAGGGTGTTTCATGGATGAGAACTCTGGTGTGAATTTCCCTTCAGAAACGGAGTTAAACCCCATGATCTGTGTCTTCGTACAAGCAAGAGTTCCTTTCTGGAAAACAAAGAGAATTTTGTCATCAAATGATTTTACACAGTTCTAGAACCCAACGCAATTAGCACTATTAACTAAAGAGCATTTAGGCAAGAGGAGCTGTGGTCTGTATCAGTTTCATAAGCAGAGTTGGACTACATATGGTCCGTATGAGTAGGAAACACAGTTCCTTTTTTCAGGGCATGCTCATGGTGCTTGCTGTATTTTAGACTGGAAATAAGAGCTTCCTTCTTGCGTTAAAACAGAGTGTGTTTCAGGGATGAGAACTATGGTCTGAATTTCTCTTCAGAATCAGAGTTAAACCCCAGGATCTGGGTCTTCATACACGCTAGAGTACATCTAGTAAACCACGTGTATTTTGGACTCAAGTGATTTTACAGAGTTCTAGAACCCAACGCGATTCTCACTATTAACTAAACAGCATTTATTTAAGAGGTGCTGTGGTTTGTATCAGTTTCATAACCAGAGTTGATCTCCATTTGGTCTGTAGGTGTAGGAAACACAGTTATTTTTTTCAGGGCATTCACTTGGTTCTTGCTGTATTGGAGACGCTTGAAATAAGAGCTTGCTACTTGCCTTAAAACAGAGTGTGTTTCATGGATGAGAACTCTGGTCTGAATTTCCCTCCAGAAACGGAGTTAAACCCCATGATCTGTGTGTTCCTACAAGCAAGAGTTCATTTCTGGTAAGCCCAGTAAATTTTGGGTTCAAATTATTTTTCCCAGTTCACGAACCCAACGCTATTCTCACGATTAACTAAAGAGCATTTATATAAGAGGAGCTGTGGTTTGTATCAGTTTCATAAGCAGAGTTGAACTACATATGGTCCATATGAGTAGGAAACACAGTTCTTTTTTTCAGGACATGCTCATGGTTCTTGCTGTGTTGGAGACACTGGAAAGAAGAGCATGCTTCTTGCGTGAAAACAGAGTGTTTCATGGATTTGAACACTGGTCGGAATTTCCCTTCAGAATTGGAGTTAAACCCCAGCATCTGGGTCTTCCTACATGCAAGAGTTCATTTCTTGTAAACCAAGTGAATTTTGGGCTCAAATGATTTTACACAGTTCTAGAACTCAACCCAATTATCACTATTAACTAAAGAGCATTTATGTAAGAGGAGCTGTGGTCTGTATCAGTTTCATAAGCAGAGTTGGACTACATATGGTCCATATGAGTAGGAAACACAGTTCTTTTTTTCAGGGCATGCTCATGGTTCTTGCTGTATTTTAGACTGGAAATAAGAGGTTGCTTCTTGCGTTAAAACAGAGTGTGTTTCAGTGATGAGAACTCTGATCTGAATTTCCCTTCAGAAACCGAGTTAAAGCCCAGGATCTGTGTCTTCCAACAAGCAAGAGTTCATTTCTGGTTAACATAGTGAATTTTGGGCTCAAATGATTTTTCGCAGTTCACGAACCCAAACCGATTCTCACGATTAACTAAAAAGCATTCATGTAAGAGGAGCTGTGCTTTGTATCAATTTCATAAGCAGAGTTGAACTACATATGTTCTGTATGAGTAGGAAAGACAGTTCTTTTGTTCTGGGCATGCTCATGGTTCTTGATGTATTGGAGCCGCTGGAAAGAAGAGTTTGCTTCTTGCGTGAAAACAGAGTGTGTTTTATGGATGAGAACACTGGTCTGAATATCCCTTCAGAAACGGAGTTAAACCCCATGATCTGTGTCTTCATACAAGCAAGAGTTCATTTCTGGATACGAAGAGAATTTTGGCCTCAAATGATTTTACGCAGTTCTAGAACCCAACACGATTATCACTATTAACTAAAGAGCGTTAATGTAAGAGGACCTACGGTCTGTATCAGTTTCATAAGCAGAGTTGGATTACATATGGTCCGTATGAGTAGGAAACACAGTTCTTTTTTTCTGGGCATGCTCGTGGTTCTTGCTATAATTAGACTGGAAATAAGAGCTTGCTTCTTGCATTAAAACAGAGTGTGTTTCAGGGATGAGAACTCTGGTCTCAATTTCCCTTCAGAATTGGAGTTAAACCCCAGGATCTGTGTCTTCCTACAAGCAAGTGTTCCTTTCTTGTAAACCAAGAGAATTTTTGGCTCAAATGATTTTTCGCAGTTCACCAACCCAAACAGATTCTCACTATTAACTAAAAAGCATTTATGTAAGAGGAGCTGTGGTTCGTATCACTTTCATATGCAGAGTTAAACTACATAAGGTCTTTATGAGTAGGAAACACGGTTCCTTTTTTCTGGGCATGCTCATTGTTGTTGGTGTATTGGAGACTCTGGAAAGAAGAGCTTGCTTCCTGCGTGAAAACAGAGTGTGTTTCATGGATTTGAACTCTGGTCTGAATTTCCCTTCCTAAACGGAGTTAAACCCAATGATCTGTGTCTTCCTACAAGCAAGAGTTCATTTCTGGTAAACCCAGTGAATTTTGGGTTCAAATGATTTTTCCCAGTTCAGGAACCCAACGCTATTCTCACGATTAACTAAAGAGCATTTATGTAAGAGGAGCTGTGGTCTGTTTCAGTTTCATAAGCATTGTTGAACTACATATGGTCCTTATGAGTAGGAAACACAGTTCTTTTTTTCTGGGCATGCTCATGGTTCTTGCTGTATTGGAGACGCTTGAAATAAGAGCTTGATTCTTGCATTAAAACAGAGTGTGTTTCATGGATGAGAACTCTGGTCTGAATTTTTCTTCAGAATCGGAGTTAAACCCCTGGATCTGGGTCTTCCAACAAGCAAGAGTTAATTTCTGGTTAACATAGTGTATTTTGGACTCAAGTGATTTTACAGAGTTCTAGAACCCAACGCGATTCTCACTAATAACTAAACAGCATTTATTTAAGTGGTGCTGTGGTTTGTATCAATTTCATAAGCATAGTTGATCTCCATATGGTCTGTATGTGTAGGAAACACAGTTCTTTTTTTCAGGGCATTCACATGGTTATTGATGTATTGGAGCCGCTGGAAAGAAGAGTTTGCTTCTTGCGTGAAAACAGAGTGTGTTTCATGGATGAGAACTCTGATCTGAATTTCCCTCCAGAAACGGAGTAAAACTCCATGATCTGTGTCTTCGTACAAGCAAGAGTTCATTTCTGGATACCAAGAGAATTTTGGCCTCAAATGATTTTACACAGTTCTAGAACCCAACGCAATTATCACTATTAACTAAAGAGCTTTAATGTAAGAGGACCTCTGGTCTGTATCAGTTTCATAAGCCGAGTTGGACTACATATGGTCCGTATGACTAGGAAACAAAGTTCTTTTTTTCAGGGCATGCTCATGGTTCTTGCTGTATTGGAGACGCAGGAAATAAGAGCTTGCTTCTTGCATTAAAACAGAGTGTGTTTCATGGATGAGAACTCTGGTCTCAATTTCCCTTCAGAATTGGAGATAAACCCCAGGATCTGTGTCTTCCTACAAGCAAGTGTTCCTTTCTTGTAAACCAAGAGAATTTTCGGCTCAAATGATTTTTCGCAGTTCACCAACCCAAACAGATTCTCACTATTAACTAAAAAGCATTTATGTAAGAGGAGCTGTGGTTCGTATAAGTTTCATAAGCAGAGTTGAACTACATATGGTCCGTATGAGTAGGAAACACAGTTCCTTTTTTCAGGGCATGCTCATGCTTCTTGCTGTATTGGAGACACAGGAAAGAAGAGCTTGCTTCTTGCTTGAAAACAGAGTGTGTTTCATGGTATTGAACTCTGGTCTGAATTTCCCTTCAGAAACGGAGTTAAACCCCATGATCTGTGTCTTCCTACAAGCAAGAGTTCATTTCTGGAAAACAAAGAGAATTTTGGGTTCAAATGATTTTTCCCAGTTCAGGAACCCAACGCTATTCTCACGATTAACTAAAGAGCATTTATGTAAGAGGAGCTGTGGTTTGTTTCAGTTTCATAAGCATTGTTGAACTACATATGGTCTGTATGAGTAGGAAAAACAGTTCTTTTTTTCAGGGCATGCTCATGCTTCTTGCTGTATTGGAGACCCTGGAAAGAAGAGATTGCTTCTTGCGTTAAAACAGAGTGTGTGTCATGAATTTGAACACTGGTCTGAATTTTTCTTCAGAATCGGAGTTAAACCCCATGATCTCTGTCTTCATACACGCTAGAGTTCATTTCTAGTAAACCACGTGTATTTTGGACTCAAGTGATTTTACAGAGTTCTAGAACCCAACGCGATTCTCACTATTAACTAAACAGCATTCATTTAAGAGGTGCTGTGGTTTGTATCAGTTTCATAAGCAGAGTTGGGCTACATATGGTCCGTATGAGTAGGAAACACAGTTCTTTTTTTCAGGGCATGCTCATGGTTCTTGCTGAATTAAGACTGGAAATAAGAGCTTGCTACTTGCGTTAAAACAGAGTGTGTTTCAGGGATGAGAACTATGGTGTGAATTTCCCTTCAGAAACGGAGTACAACTCCATGATCTGTGTCTTCGTACAAGTAAGAGTTCATTTCTGGAAACCAAGAGAATTTTGGGTTCAAATGATTTTTCCCAGTTCACCAACCAATGCTATTCTCACGATTAACTAAAGAGCATTTATGTAAGAGGAACTGTGGTTTGTTTCAGTTTCATATGCAGAGTTGAACTACATAAGGTCCGTATGAGTAGGAAACACAGTTCTTTTTTTCTGGGCATGCTCATGGTTCTTGCTGTATTGGAGACGCATGAAAGAAGAGCTTGCTTCTTGCGTGAAAGCAGAGTGTGTTTCATGGATGACAACTCTGGTCTCAATTTCCCTTCAGAATTGGAATTGAACCCCAGGATCTGTGTCTTCCTACAAGCAAGAGTTAATTTCTGGTAAACCAAGAGAATTTTTGTCTCAAATGTTTTTTCTCAGTTCACCATCCCAAACAGATTCTCAATATTAACTAAAAAGCATTTATATAAGAGGAGCTGTGGTTTGTATCAGTTTCATATGCAGAGTTGAACTACATAAGGTCTGTATGAGTAGGAAACACAGTTCCTTTTTTCTGGGCATGTTCATTGTTGTTGGTGTATTGGAGATGCTGGAAAGAAGAGCTTGCTTCTTGTGTGAAAACAGAGTGTGTTTCATGGTTTTTAACTCTGGTCTGAATTTCCCTTCAGAAACGGAGTTAAACCCCATGATCTGTGTCTTCCTACAAGCAAGAGTTCATTTCTGGTAAACCCAGTGAATTTTGGGTCCAAATGATTTTTCCCAGTTCAAGAACCCAACGCTATTCTCACAATTAACTAAAGAGCATTTATATAAGAGGAGCTGTGGTTTGTATCAGTTTCATAAGCAGAGTTGAACTACATATGATCCGTATGAGTAGGAAACACAGTTCTTTTTTTCTGGGCATGCTCATTGTTCTTGCTGTATTGGAGACACTGGAAAGAAGAGCTTGCTTCTTGCGTGAAAACAGAGTGTTTCATGGATTTGAACACTGGTCGGAATTTCCCTTCAGAATTGGAGTTAAACACCAGGATCTGGGTCTTCCTACATGCAAGAGTTCATTTCTTGTAAACCAAGTGAATTTGGGCGCAAATGATTTTACACAGTTCTAGAACCCAACCCAATTATCACTATTAACTAAAGAGCATTTATGTAAGAGGAGCTGTGGTCTGTATCAGTTTCATAAGCAGAGTTGGACTACATATGGTCCGTATGTGTAGGAAACACAGTTCGTTTTTTCAGGGCATGCTCATGGTTCTTGCTGTATTTTAGACTGGAAATAAGAGCTTGTTTCTTGCGTTACAACAGAGTGTGTTTCAGGGATGAGAACTATGGTCTGAATTTCCCTTCAGAAATGGAGTTAAAGCCCAGGATCTGTCTCTTCCTACAAGCAAGAGTTCATTTCTTGTAAACCAAGTGAATTTTGGGCTCAAATGATTTTACACAGTTCTATAACCAAACCCAATTATCACTATTAACTAAAGAGCATTTATGTAGGAGGAGCTGTGGTCTGTATCAGTTTCATAAGCAGAGTTGGACTACATATGTTCCGTATGAGTAGGAAACACAGTTCTTTATTTCAGGGCATGCTCATGGTTCTTGCTGTATTGGAGACCCTGGAAAGAAGAGATTGCTTCTTGCGTTAAAACAGAGTGTGTGTCATGAATTTGAACACTGGTCTGAATTTTTCTTCAGAATCAGAGTTAAACCCCATGATCTCTGTCTTCATACACGCTAGAGTTCATTTCTAGTAAACCACGTGTATTTTGGACTCAAGTGATTTTACAGAGTTCTAGAAACCAACGCGATTCTCACTATTAACTAAACAGCATTTATTTAAGAGGTGCTGTGGTTTGTATCAGTTTCATAAGCAGAGTTCTGCTACATATGGTCCGTATGAGTAGGAAACACAGTTCTTTTTTTCAGGGCATGCTCATGGTTCTTGCTGAATTAAGACTGGAAATAAGAGCTTGCTACTTGCGTTAAAACAGAGTGTGTTTCAGGGATGAGAACTATGGTGTGAATTTCCCTTCAGAAACGGAGTAAAACTCCATGATCTGTGTCTTCGTACAAGTAAGAGTTCATTTCTGGATACCAAGGGAATTTTGGGTTCAAATGATTTTTCCCAGATCACCAACCAACGCTATTCTCACGATTAACTAAAGAGCATTTATGTAAGAGGAACTGTGGTTTGTTTCAGTTTCATATGCAGAGTTGAACTACATAAGGTCCGTATGAGTAGGAAACACAGTTCTTTTTTTCTGGGCATGCTCATGGTTCTTGCTGTATTGGAGACGCATGAAAGAAGAGCTTGCTTCTTGCGTGAAAGCAGAGTGTGTTTCATGGATGACAACTCTGGTCTCAATTTCCCTTCAGAATTGGAATTAAACCCCAGGATCTGTGTCTTCCTACAAGCAAGAGTTAATTTCTGGTAAACCAAGAGAATTTTCGTCTCAAATGATTTTTCTCAGTTCACCATCCCAAACAGATTCTCAATATTAACTAAAAAGCATTTATATAAGAGGAGCTGTGGTTTGTATCAGTTTCATATGCAGAGTTGAACTACATAAGGTCTGTATGAGTAGGAAACACAGTTCCTTTTTTCTGGGCATGTTCATTGTTGTTGGTGTATTGGAGATGCTGGAAAGAAGAGCTTGCTTCTTGTGTGAAAACAGAGTGTGTTTCATGGTTTTTAACTCTGGTCTGAATTTCCCTTCAGAAACGGAGTTAAACCCCATGATCTGTGTCTTCCTACAAGCAAGAGTTCATTTCTGGTAAACCCAGTGAATTTTGGGTCCAAATGATTTTTCCCAGTTCAAGAACCCAATGCTATTCTCACAATTAACTAAAGAGCATTTATATAAGAGGAGCTGTGGTTTGTATCAGTTTCATAAGCAGAGTTGAACTACATATGATCCGTATGAGTAGGAAACACAGTTCTTTTTTTCTGGGCATGCTCATTGTTCTTGCTGTATTGGAGACACTGGAAAGAAGAGCTTGCTTCTTGCGTGAAAACAGAGTGTTTCATGGATTTGAACACTGGTCGGAATTTCCCTTCAGAATTGGAGTTAAACACCAGGATCTGGGTCTTCCTACATGCAAGAGTTCATTTCTTGTAAACCAAGTGAATTTGGGCGCAAATGATTTTACACAGTTCTAGAACCCAACCCAATTATCACTATTAACTAAAGAGCATTTATGTAAGAGGAGCTGTGGTCTGTATCAGTTTCATAAGCAGAGTTGGACTACATATGGTCCGTATGTGTAGGAAACACAGTTCGTTTTTTCAGGGCATGCTCATGGTTCTTGCTGTATTTTAGACTGGAAATAAGAGCTTGTTTCTTGCGTTACAACAGAGTGTGTTTCAGGGATGAGAACTATGGTCTGAATTTCCCTTCAGAAATGGAGTTAAAGCCCAGGATCTGTCTCTTCCTACAAGCAAGAGTTCATTTCTTGTAAACCAAGTGAATTTTGGGCTCAAATGATTTTACACAGTTCTATAACCAAACCCAATTATCACTATTAACTAAAGAGCATTTATGTAGGAGGAGCTGTGGTCTGTATCAGTTTCATAAGCAGAGTTGGACTACATATGTTCCGTATGAGTAGGAAACACAGTTCTTTATTTCAGGGCATGCTCATGGTTCTTGCTGTATTTTAGACTGGAAATAAGAGCTGTCTTCTTGCGTTAAAACAGAGTGTGTTTCAGTGATGAGAACTCTGGTCTGAATTTCCCTTCAGAAACGGAGTTAAACCATAGGATCTGTGTCTTCCTATGAGCAAGAGTTCCTTTCTGGTAAACCAAGTGAATTTTCGGCTCAAATGATTTTTCGCAGTTCACAACCCCAAACCGATTCTCACTCTTAACTAAAAAGCATTTATGTAAGTAGAGCTGTGGTTTGTATCACTTTCATATGCAGAGTTGTACTGAATACTGTCCGTATGAGTAGGAAACACAGTTCTTTTTTTCAGGGCATGCTCACGGTTCTTGCTGTATTGGAGACACTGGAAAGAAGAGCTTGCTTCTTGCGTGAAAACAGAGTGTTTCATTGATTTGATCACTGGTCTGAATTTCCCTTCAGAATTGGAATTAAACCCCAGGATCTGGGTCTTCCTACATGCAAGAGTTCATTTCTTGTAAACCAAGTGAATTTTGGGCTCAAGTAATTGTATAGAGTTCTAGAACCCAACGCTATTCTCACTATTAACTAAACAGCATTTATTTAAGAGGTGCTGTGGTTTGTATCAGTTTCATAACCAGAGTTGATCTACATATGGCCTGTATGAGTAGGAAACACAGTTTTATTTTTCAGGGCATTCACATGGTTCTTGCTGTATTGGAGACGCTCGAAATAAGAGCTTGCTTCTTGTGTTAAAACAGAGTGTGTTTCATAGATGAGAACTCTGGTCTGAATTTCCCTCCTGAAACGGAGTAAAACCCCGTGATCTGTGTCTTCCTACAAATAAGAGTTCATTTCTAGTAAACCCAGTTAATTTTCGGCTCAAATGATTTTTTGCAGTTCCCCAACCCAAACCGATTCTCATGATTAACTAAAGAGCATTTACGTAAGAGGAGCGGTGGTTTGTATCAGTTTCATAAGCAGAGTTGGACTACATATGGTCCGTATGAGTAGGAAACACAGTTCTTTTTTTCAGGGCATGCTCATGGTTCTTGCTGTATTGGAGACCCTGGAAAGAAGAGCTTGCTTCTTGCGTTAAAACAGAGTGTGCTTCAGGGATGAGAACTATGGTCTGAATTTCCCTTCAGAAACGGAGTTAAAGCCCAGGATCTGTCTCTTCCTACAAGCAAGAGTTCATTTCTTGTAAACCAAGTGAATTTGGGGCTCAAATGATTTTAAACAGTTCTAGAACCCAACCCAATTATCACTATTAACTAAAGTGCATTTATGTAAGAGGAGCTGCGCTCTGTATCAGTTTCATAAGCAGAGTTGGACTACATATGGTCCGTATGAGTAGGAAACACAGTTCTTTTTTTCAGGGCATGCTCATGCTTCTTGCTGTATATAGACTGGAAATAAAAGCTTGCTTCTTGCATTTAAACAGAGTATGTTTCAGGGATGAGAACTATGGTCTGAATTTCTGTTCAGAGACGGAGTTAAAGCCCAGGCTCTGTCTCTTCCGACAAGCAAAAGTTCATTTCTGGTTAACCCAGTGAATTTTTGGCTCAAATGATTTTTCGCACTTCACGAACCCAACGGGATTCGCACAATTAACTAAAGAGCATTTATGTAAGAGGAACTGTGGTTTGTATCAGTTTCATAAGCAGAGTTGAACTAAATATGGTATGTATGAGTAGGAAACACAGTTCTTTTTTTCAGGGCATGCTCATGGTTCTTGCTGTATTGGAGACACTGGAAAGAATAACCCGCTTCTTGCATTAAAACAGAGGGTGTTTCATGGATGAGAACTCTGGTGTGAATTTCCCTTCAGAAACGGAGTTAAACCCCATGTTCTCTGTCTTCGTACAAGCAAGAGTTCATTTCCGGTAAACACCAGTGAATTTTGGGTTCAAATGATTTTTCCCAGTGCACGAACCCAACGCTATTCTCACGATTAACTAAAGAGCATTTATGTAAGAGGGGCTGTGGCTTGCATCAGTTTCATAAGCAGAGTTGAACTACATATGGTCCGTATGAGTAGGAAACACAGTTCTTTTTTTCATGGTATGCTCATGGTTCTTGCTGTATTGGAGTCACTGGAAAGAAGAGCTTGCTTGCTTCTTGCGTGAAAACAGAATGTTTCATAGATTTGAACACTGGCCTGAATTTCCCTTCAGAAACGGATTTAAGCCCCATGATCTGTGTCTTCGTACAAGCAAGAGTTCATTTCTGGAAAACAAAGAGAATTTTGGTCTCAAATGATTTTACACAGTTCTACAAACCAACGCAATTATCAATATTAACTTAAGAGCATTTATGCAAGAGGAGCTGTGGTCTGTATCAGTTTCATAAGCAGAGTTGGACTACATATAGTCCGTATGAGTAGGAAACACAGTTCTATTTTTCAGGGCATGCTCATGGTTCTTGCTGTATTTTAGACTGGAAATAAGAGCTTCCTTCTTGCGTTAAAACAGAGTGTGTTTCAGGGATGAGAACTATGGTCTGAATTTCCCATCAGAAACGGAGTTAAACCCCAAGATCTGTGTCTTCCTACAAGCAAGAGTTCATTTCTGGTAAACCCAGTGAATTTTGGGTTCAAATGATTTTTTCCAGTTCACGAACCCAACGCTATTGTCAAGATTAACTAAAGAGCATTTATGTAAGAGGAGCTGTGGTTGGTTTCAGTTTCATAAGCAGAGTTGAACTACATATGATCTGTATGAGTAGGAAACACAGTAAATTTTTACTGGGCATGCTGATGATTCTTGCTGTATTGGAAACCCTGGACAGAAGAGCTTGCTTCTTGCGTTAAAACAGAGTGTGTTTCATGAATTTGAACACTGGTCTGAATTTCTCTTCAGAATCGGAGTTAAACCCCAGGATCTGGGTCTTCTTACAAGCTAGAGTTCACTTCTAGTAAACCATGTGTATTTTTTACTCAATGATTTTACAGAGTTCTAGACCCAAAGCTATTCTCACTATCAACTAAACAGCCTTTATTTAAGATGTGCTCTGGTTTGTATCAGTTTCATAACCAGAGTTGATCTACATACGGTCTGTATGAGTAGGAAACACAGTTCTTTTTTTCAGGGCATTCACATGGTTCTTGCTAATTGGAGACGCTTGAAATAAGAGCTTGCTTCTTGCATTAAAACAGAGTGTGTTCCATGGATGAGAACTCTGGTCTGAATTTCCCTCCAGAAACGGAGTAAAACCCCATGATCTGTGTCTTCCTACAAGCAAGAGTTCATTTCTGGTAAACCCAGTGAATTTTGAGTTCAAATGATTATTCCCAGTTCACGAACCCAACCATATTCTCATGATTAACTAAAGAGCATTTATGTAAGAGGAGCTATGGTTTGTTTTAGTTTCATAGCAGAGTTGAACTACTTGTGGTCCTTATGAGTAGGAAACACAGTACTTTTTTTCTGCACATGCTCATGGTTCTTGCTGTAATGGAGACGCTGGAAAGAAGAGCTTGCTTCTTGCATTAAAACAGAGTGTGTTCCATGGATGAGAACTCTGGTCTGAATTTCCCTCCAGAAACGGAGTAAAACCCCATGATCTGTGTCTTCCTACAAGCAAGAGTTCATTTCTGGTAAACGCAGTGCATTTTGAGTTCAAATGATTTTTCCCAGTTCACGAACCCAACCATATTCTCATGATTAACTAAAGAGCATTTATGTAAGAGGAGCTATGGTTTGTTTCAGTTTCATAAGCAGAGTTGAACTACATGTGGTCCTTATGAGTAGGAAACACAGTTCTTTTTTTCTGGGCATGCTCATGGTTCTTGCTGTAATGGAGACGCTGGAAAGAAGAGCTTGCTTCTTGCATTAAAACAGAGTTTGTTTCATGGATGAGAACTATGGTCTTAATTTCCCTTCCGAAACGGAGTGACACCCCATGATCTGTGTCTTCCTACAAGCAAGAGTTCATTTCTGGTAAACCCAGTGAATTTTGGGTTCTAATGATTTTTCCCAGTTCACGAACCCAATGCTATTCTCACAATTAACTAAAGAGCATTTATGTAAGAGGAGCTGTGGTTTGTTTCAGTGTCATAAGCAGAGTTGATCTACATATCGTCCTTATGAGTAGGAAACACAGTTCTTTTTTTCAGGGCATGCTCATGGTTCTTGCTGTATTGGGGACACTGGAACGAAGAGCTTGCTTCTTGCGTGAAAACAGACTGTGTTTCATGGATTTGAACACTGGTCAGAATTTCGATTCAGAATTGGAGTTAAACCCCAGGATCTGGGTCTTCCTACACGCAAGAGTTCATTTCTTGTAAGCCAAGTGAATTTTGGGCTCAAGTGATTTTACAGAGTTCTAGAACCCAACGCAATTATTGCTATTAACTAAAGAGCATTTATGTAAGAGGAGCTGTGGTCTGTATCAGTTTCATGAGCAGAGTTGGACTACATATGGTCCGTATGAGTAGGAAACACAGTTCTTTTTTTCAGGGCATGCTCATGCTTCTTGCTGTATTGGAGACACTGGAAAGAAGAGCTTGCTTCTTGCGTGAAAACAGATTGTTTCATGGATTTGAACACTGGCCTGAATTTCCCTTCAGAAACGGAGTTAAACCCCATGATCTGTGTCTTCGTACAAGCAAGAGTTCAATTCTGCAAAACCAAGAGAATTTTGGGCTCAAATGATTTTACACAGTTCTAGAACCCAACGCAATTATCACTATTAACTAAAGAGCACTTATGCAAGAGGAGCTGTGGTCTGTATCAGTTTCATAAGCAGAGTTGGACTACATATGGTTCCTATGAGTAGGAAACACAGTTCTTTTTTTCAGGGCATGCTCATGGTTCTTGCTGTATTTTAGACTGGAAATAAGAGCATGCTTCTTGCGTGAAAACAGAGTGTGATTTATGGATGAGAACACTGGTCTGAATATCCCTTCAGTAACGGAGTTAAACTCCATGATCTGGGTCTTCTTACAAGCAAGAGTTCCTTTTCGGTAAACCAAGTGAATTTTCGGCTCAAATGATTTTTCGCAATTCACCAACCCAAACTGATTCTCACTATTAACTAAAAAGCATTTATGTAAGAGGAGCTGTGGTTTGTATCAGTTTCATAAGCAGAGTTGAACTACATATCGTCCGTATGAGTAGGAAACACAGTTCTTTTTTTCTGGGTATGCTCATGGTTCTTCATGTATCAGATCCGCTGGAAGGAAGAGCTTTCTTCTTGCATTAAAACAGAGTGTGTTTCATGGATGAGAACTCTGCACCTAATTTCCCTCCAGAAACGGAGTAAAACCCCATGATCTGTGTCTTCTTACAAGCAAGAGTTCATTTATGGTAAACCCAGTGAATTTTGGGTTCAAATGATTTCTCCCAGTTCACGAACACAACGCTATTCTCACGATTAAGTAAATAGCATTTATGTAAGAGGAGCTGTTGTTTGTATCAGTTTCATAAGCAGAGTTGAACTACATATGGTCCGTATGAGTAGGAAACACAGTTCTTTTTTCAGGGCATGCTCATGATTCTTGCTGTATTGGAGACACTGGAAAGAAGAGCTTGCTTCTTGCGTGAAAACAGAGTGTTTCATGGATTTGAACTCTGGTCGGAATTTACCTTCAGAATTGGAGTAAACCCCAGGATCTGGGTCTTCCTACATGCAAGAGTTCATTTCTTGTAAACCAAGTGAATTTTGGGCTCAAATGATTTCACACAGTTCTAGAACCCAACGCAATTATCACTATTAACAAAAGAGCATTTATACAAGAGGAGCTGTGGTCTGTATCAGTTTCATAAGCAGAGTTGGACTACATATGGTTCCTATGAGTAGGAAACACAGTTCTTTTTTTCAGGGCATGCTCATGGTTCTTGCTGTATTTTAGACTGGAAATAAGAGCTTGCTTCTTGCGTGAAAACAGAGTGTGATTTATGGATGAGAACACTGGTCTGAATATCCCTTCAGAAACGGAGTTAAACCCCATGATCTTGGTCTTCGTACAAGCAAGAGTTCCTTTTCAGTAAACCAAGTGAATTTTCGGCTCAAATGATTTTTCGCAATTCACCAACCCAAACTGATTCTCACTATTAACTAAAAAGCATTTATGTAAGAGGAGCTGTGGTTTGTATCAGTTTCATAAGCAGAGTTGAACTACATATCGTCCATATGAGTAGGAAACACAGTTCTTTTTTTCTGGGTATGCTCATGGTTCTTGATGTATCAGATCTGCTGGAAAGAAGAGCTTTCTTCTTGCATTAAAACAGAGTGTGTTTCATGGATGAGAACTCTGGACCTAATTTCCCTCCAGAAACGGAGTAAAACCCCATGATCTGTGTCTTCTTACAAGCAAGAGTTCATTTATGGTAAACCCAGTGAATTTTGGGTTCAAATGATTTTTCCCAGTTCACGAACACAACGCTATTCTCACGATTAAGTAAATAGCATTTATGTAAGAGGAGCTGTGGTTTGTATCAGTTTCATAAGCAGAGTTGAACTACATATGGTCCGTATGAGTAGGAAACACAGTTCTTTTTTCAGGGCATGCTCATGATTCTTGCTGTATTGGAGACACTGGAAAGAAGAGCTTACTTCTTGCGTGAAAACAGAGTGTTTCATGGATTTGAACTCTGGTCGGAATTTACCTTCAGAATTGGAGTAAACCCCAGGATCTGGGTCTTCCTACATGCAAGAGTTCATTTCTTGTAAACCAAGTGAATTTTGGGCTCAAATGATTTCACACAGTTCTAGAACCCAACGCAATTATCACTATTAACTAAAGAGCATTTATGCAAGAGGAGCTGTGGTCTGTATCAGTTTCATAAGCAGAGTTGGACTACATATGGTTCCTATGAGTAGGAAACACAGTTCTTTTTTTCAGGGCATGCTCATGGTTCTTGCTGTATTTTAGACTGGAAATAAGAGCTTGCTTCTTGCGTGAAAACAGAGTGTGATTTATGGATGAGAACACTGGTCTGAATATCCCTTCAGTAACGGAGTTAAACTCCATGATCTGGGTCTTCGTACAAGCAAGAGTTCCTTTTCGGTAAACCAAGTGAATTTTCGGCTCAAATGATTTTTCGCAATTCACCAACCCAAACTGATTCTCACTATTAACTAAAAAGCATTTATGTAAGAGGAGCTGTGGTTTGTATCAGTTTCATAAGCAGAGTTGAACTACATATCGTCCGTATGAGTAGGAAACACAGTTCTTTTTTTCTGGGTATGCTCATGGTTCTTCATGTATCAGATCCGCTGGAAAGAAGAGCTTTCTTCTTGCATTAAAACAGAGTGTGTTTCATGGATGAGAACTCTGCACCTAATTTCCCTCCAGAAACGGAGTAAAACCCCATGATCTGTGTCTTCTTACAAGCAAGAGTTCATTTATGGTAAACCCAGTGAATTTTGGGTTCAAATGATTTCTCCCAGTTCACGAACACAACGCTATTCTCACGATTAAGTAAATAGCATTTATGTAAGAGGAGGTGTGGTTTGTATCAGTTTCATAAGCAGAGTTGAACTACATATGGTCCGTATGAGTAGGAAACACAGTTCTTTTTTCAGGGCATGCTCATGATTCTTGCTGTATTGGAGACACTGGAAAGAAGAGCTTGCTTCTTGCGTGAAAACAGAGTGTTTCATGGATTTGAACTCTGGTCGGAATTTACCTTCAGAATTGGAGTAAACCCCAGGATCTGGGTCTTCCTACATGCAAGAGTTCATTTCTTGTAAACCAAGTGAATTTTGGGCTCAAATGATTTCACACAGTTCTAGAACCCAACGCAATTATCACTATTAACTAAAGAGCATTTATGCAAGAGGAGCTGTGGTCTGTATCAGTTTCATAAGCAGAGTTGGACTACATATGGTTCCTATGAGTAGGAAACACAGTTCTTTTTTTCAGGGCATGCTCATGGTTCTTGCTGTATTTTAGACTGGAAATAAGAGCTTGCTTCTTGCGTGAAAACAGAGTGTGATTTATGGATGAGAACACTGGTCTGAATATCCCTTCAGAAACGGAGTTAAACCCCATGATCTTGGTCTTCGTACAAGCAAGAGTTCCTTTTCGGTAAACCAAGTGAATTTTCGGCTCAAATGATTTTTCGCAATTCACCAACCCAAACTGATTCTCACTATTAACTAAAAAGCATTTATGTAAGAGGAGCTGTGGTTTGTGTCAGTTTCATAAGCAGAGTTGAACTACATATCGTCCATATGAGTAGGAAACACAGTTCTTTTTTTCTGGGTATGCTCATGGTTCTTGATGTATCAGATCTGCTGGAAAGAAGAGCTTTCTTCTTGCATTAAAACAGAGTGTGTTTCATGGATGAGAACTCTGGACCTAATTTCCCTCCAGAAACGGAGTAAAACCCCATGATCTGTGTCTTCTTACAAGCAAGAGTTCATTTATGGTAAACCCAGTGAATTTTGGGTTCAAATGATTTCTCCCAGTTCACGAACACAACGCTATTCTCACGATTAAGTAAATAGCATTTATGTAAGAGGAGCTGTGGTTTGTATCAGTTTCATAAGCAGAGTTGAACTACATATGGTCCGTATGAGTAGGAAACACAGTTCTTTTTTCAGGGCATGCTCATGATTCTTGCTGTATTGGAGACACTGGAAAGAAGAGCTTGCTTCTTGCGTGAAAACAGAGTGTTTCATGGATTTGAACTCTGGTCGGAATTTACCTTCAGAATTGGAGTAAACCCCAGGATCTGGGTCTTCCTACATGCAAGAGTTCATTTCTTGTAAACCAAGTGAATTTTGGGCTCAAATGATTTCACACAGTTCTAGAACCCAACGCAATTATCACTATTAACTAAAGAGCATTTATGCAAGAGGAGCTGTGGTCTGTATCAGTTTCATAAGCAGAGTTGGACTACATATGGTTCCTATGAGTAGGAAACACAGTTCTTCTTTTCAGGGCATGCTCATGGTTCTTGCTGTATTTTAGACTGGAAATAAGAGCTTGCTTCTTGCGTGAAAACAGAGTGTGATTTATGGATGAGAACACTGGTCTGAATATCCCTTCAGAAACGGAGTTAAACCCCATGATCTTGGTCTTCGTACAAGCAAGAGTTCCTTTTCGGTAAACCAAGTGAATTTTCGGCTCAAATGATTTTTCGCAATTCACCAACCCAAACTGATTCTCACTATTAACTAAAAAGCATTTATGTAAGAGGAGCTGTGGTTTGTATCAGTTTCATAAGCAGAGTTGAACTACATATCGTCCGTATGAGTAGGAAACACAGTTCTTTTTTTCTGGGTATGCTCATGGTTCTTGATGTATCAGATCTGCTGGAAAGAAGAGCTTTCTTCTTGCATTAAAACAGAGTGTGTTTCATGGATGAGAACTCTGGACCTAATTTCCCTCCAGAAACGGAGTAAAACCCCATGATCTGTGTCTTCTTACAAGCAAGAGTTCATTTATGTTAAACCCAGTGAATTTTGGGTTCAAATGATTTTTCCCAGTTCACGAACACAACGCTATTCTCACGATTAAGTAAATAGCATTTATGTAAGAGGAGCTGTGGTTTGTATCAGTTTCATAAGCAGAGTTGAACTACATATGGTCCGTATGAGTAGGAAACACAGTTCTTTTTCAGGGCATGCTCATGATTCTTGCTGTATTGGAGACACTGGAAAGAAGAGCTTACTTCTTGCGTGAAAACAGAGTGTTTCATGGATTTGAACTCTGGTCGGAATTTACCTTCAGAATTGGAGTAAACCCCAGGATCTGGGTCTTCCTACATGCAAGAGTTCATTTCTTGTAAACCAAGTGAATTTTGGGCTCAAATGATTTCACACAGTTCTAGAACCCAACGCAATTATCACTATTAACTAAAGAGCATTTATGCAAGAGGAGCTGTGGTCTGTATCAGTTTCATAAGCAGAGTTGGACTACATATGGTTCCTATGAGTAGGAAACACAGTTCTTTTTTTCAGGGCATGCTCATGGTTCTTGCTGTATTTTAGACTGGAAATAAGAGCTTGCTTCTTGCATGAAAACAGAGTGTGATTTATGGATGAGAACACGGGTCTGAATATCCCTTCAGAAACGGAGTTAAACCCCATGATCTTGGTCTTCGTACAAGCAAGAGTTCCTTTTCAGTAAACCAAGTGAATTTTCGGCTCAAATGATTTTTCGCAATTCACCAACCCAAACTGATTCTCACTATTAACTAAAAAGCATTTATGTAAGAGGAGCTGTGGTTTGTATCAGTTTCATAAGCAGAGTTGAACTACATATCGTCCATATGAGTAGGAAACACAGTTCTTTTTTTCTGGGTATGCTCATGGTTCTTGATGTATCAGATCTGCTGGAAAGAAGAGCTTTCTTCTTGCATTAAAACAGAGTGTGTTTCATGGATGAGAACTCTGCACCTAATTTCCCTCCAGAAACGGAGTAAAACCCCATGATCTGTGTCTTCTTACAAGCAAGAGTTCATTTATGGTAAACCCAGTGAATTTTGGGTTCAAATGATTTCTCCCAGTTCACGAACACAACGCTATTCTCACGATTAAGTAAATAGCATTTATGTAAGAGGAGGTGTGGTTTGTATCAGTTTCATAAGCAGAGTTGAACTACATATGGTCCGTATGAGTAGGAAACACAGTTCTTTTTTCAGGGCATGCTCATGATTCTTGCTGTATTGGAGACACTGGAAAGAAGAGCTTGCTTCTTGCGTGAAAACAGAGTGTTTCATGGATTTGAACTCTGGTCGGAATTTACCTTCAGAATTGGAGTAAACCCCAGGATCTGGGTCTTCCTACATGCAAGAGTTCATTTCTTGTAAACCAAGTGAATTTTGGGCTCAAATGATTTCACACAGTTCTAGAACCCAACGCAATTATCACTATTAACTAAAGAGCATTTATGCAAGAGGAGCTGTGGTCTGTATCAGTTTCATAAGCAGAGTTGGACTACATATGGTTCCTATGAGTAGGAAACACAGTTCTTCTTTTCAGGGCATGCTCATGGTTCTTGCTGTATTTTAGACTGGAAATAAGAGCTTGCTTCTTGCGTGAAAACAGAGTGTGATTTATGGATGAGAACACTGGTCTGAATATCCCTTCAGAAACGGAGTTAAACCCCATGATCTTGGTCTTCGTACAAGCAAGAGTTCCTTTTCGGTAAACCAAGTGAATTTTCGGCTCAAATGATTTTTCGCAATTCACCAACCCAAACTGATTCTCACTATTAACTAAAAAGCATTTATGTAAGAGGAGCTGTGGTTTGTATCAGTTTCATAAGCAGAGTTGAACTACATATCGTCCATATGAGTATGAAACACAGTTCTTTTTTTCTGGGTATGCTCATGGTTCTTGATGTATCAGATCTGCTGGAAAGAAGAGCTTTCTTCTTGCATTAAAACAGAGTGTGTTTCATGGATGAGAACTCTGGACCTAATTTCCCTCCAGAAACGGAGTAAAACCCCATGATCTGTGTCTTCTTACAAGCAAGAGTTCATTTATGGTAAACCCAGTGAATTTTGGGTTCAAATGATTTTTCCCAGTTCACGAACACAACGCTATTCTCACGATTAAGTAAATAGCATTTATGTAAGAGGAGCTGTGGTTTGTATCAGTTTCATAAGCAGAGTTGAACTACATATGGTCCGTATGAGTAGGAAACACAGTTCTTTTTTCAGGGCATGCTCATGATTCTTGCTGTATTGTAGACACTGGAAAGAAGAGCTTACTTCTTGCGTGAAAACAGAGTGTTTCATGGATTTGAACTCTGGTCGGAATTTACCTTCAGAATTGGAGTAAACCCCAGGATCTGGGTCTTCCTACATGCAAGAGTTCATTTCTTGTAAACCAAGTGAATTTTGGGCTCAAATGATTTCACACAGTTCTAGAACCCAACGCAATTATCACTATTAACTAAAGAGCATTTATGCAAGAGGAGCTGTGGTCTGTATCAGTTTCATAAGCAGAGTTGGACTACATATGGTTCCTATGAGTAGGAAACACAGTTCTTTTTTTCAGGGCATGCTCATGGTTCTTGCTGTATTTTAGACTGGAAATAAGAGCTTGCTTCTTGCATGAAAACAGAGTGTGATTTATGGATGAGAACACTGGTCTGAATATCCCTTCAGTAACGGAGTTAAACTCCATGATCTGGGTCTTCGTACAAGCAAGAGTTCCTTTTCGGTAAACCAAGTGAATTTTCGGCTCAAATGATTTTTCGCAATTCACCAACCCAAACTGATTCTCACTATTAACTAAAAAGCATTTATGTAAGAGGAGCTGTGGTTTGTATCAGTTTCATAAGCAGAGTTGAACTACATATCGTCCGTATGAGTAGGAAAAACAGTTCTTTTTTTCTGGGTATGCTCATGGTTCTTCATGTATCAGATCCGCTGGAAAGAAGAGCTTTCTTCTTGCATTAAAACAGAGTGTGTTTCATGGATGAGAACTCTGCACCTAATTTCCCTCCAGAAACGGAGTAAAACCCCATGATCTGTGTCTTCTTACAAGCAAGAGTTCATTTATGGTAAACCCAGTGAATTTTGGGTTCAAATGATTTCTCCCAGTTCACGAACACAACGCTATTCTCACGATTAAGTAAATAGCATTTATGTAAGAGGAGGTGTGGTTTGTATCAGTTTCATAAGCAGAGTTGAACTACATATGGTCCGTATGAGTAGGAAACACAGTTCTTTTTTCAGGGCATGCTCATGATTCTTGCTGTATTGGAGACACTGGAAAGAAGAGCTTGCTTCTTGCGTGAAAACAGAGTGTTTCATGGATTTGAACTCTGGTCGGAATTTACCTTCAGAATTGGAGTAAACCCCAGGATCTGGGTCTTCCTACATGCAAGAGTTCATTTCTTGTAAACCAAGTGAATTTTGGGCTCAAATGATTTCACACAGTTCTAGAACCCAATGCAATTATCACTATTAACTAAAGAGCATTTATGCAAGAGGAGCTGTGGTCTGTATCAGTTTCATAAGCAGAGTTGGACTACATATGGTTCCTATGAGTAGGAAACACAGTTCTTTTTTTCAGGGCATGCTCATGGTTCTTGCTGTATTTTAGACTGGAAATAAGAGCTTGCTTCTTGCGTGAAAACAGAGTGTGATTTATGGATGAGAACACTGGTCTGAATATCCCTTCAGAAACGGAGTTAAACCCCATGATCTTGGTCTTCGTACAAGCAAGAGTTCCTTTTCGGTAAACCAAGTGAATTTTCGGCTCAAATGATTTTTCGCAATTCACCAACCCAAACTGATTCTCACTATTAACTAAAAAGCATTTATGTAAGAGGAGCTGTGGTTTGTATCAGTTTCATAAGCAGAGTTGTACTACATATCGTCCATATGAGTATGAAACACAGTTCTTTTTTTCTGGGTATGCTCATGGTTCTTGATGTATCAGATCTGCTGGAAAGAAGAGCTTTCTTCTTGCATTAAAACAGAGTGTGTTTCATGGATGAGAACTCTGGACCTAATTTCCCTCCAGAAACGGAGTAAAACCCCATGATCTGTGTCTTCTTACAAGCAAGAGTTCATTTATGGTAAACCCAGTGAATTTTGGGTTCAAATGATTTTTCCCAGTTCACGAACACAACGCTATTCTCACGATTAAGTAAATAGCATTTATGTAAGAGGAGGTGTGGTTTGTATCAGTTTCATAAGCAGAGTTGAACTACATATGGTCCGTATGAGTAGGAAACACAGTTCTTTTTTCAGGGCATGCTCATGATTCTTGCTGTATTGGAGACACTGGAAAGAAGAGCTTACTTCTTGCGTGAAAACAGAGTGTTTCATGGATTTGAACTCTGGTCGGAATTTACCTTCAGAATTGGAGTAAACCCCAGGATCTGGGTCTTCCTACATGCAAGAGTTCATTTCTTGTAAACCAAGTGAATTTTGGGCTCAAATGATTTCACACAGTTCTAGAACCCAACGCAATTATCACTATTAACTAAAGAGCATTTATGCAAGAGGAGCTGTGGTCTGTATCAGTTTCATAAGCAGAGTTGGACTACATATGGTTCCTATGAGTAGGAAACACAGTTCTTTTTTTCAGGGCATGCTCATGGTTCTTGCTGTATTTTAGACTGGAAATAAGAGCTTGCTTCTTGCATGAAAACAGAGTGTGATTTATGGATGAGAACACTGGTCTGAATATCCCTTCAGTAACGGAGTTAAACTCCATGATCTGGGTCTTCGTACAAGCAAGAGTTCCTTTTCGGTAAACCAAGTGAATTTTCGGCTCAAATGATTTTTCGCAATTCACCAACCCAAACTGATTCTCACTATTAACTAAAAAGCATTTATGTAAGAGGAGCTGTGGTTTGTATCAGTTTCATAAGCAGAGTTGAACTACATATCGTCCGTATGAGTAGGAAAAACAGTTCTTTTTTTCTGGGTATGCTCATGGTTCTTCATGTATCAGATCCGCTGGAAAGAAGAGCTTTCTTCTTGCATTAAAACAGAGTGTGTTTCATGGATGAGAACTCTGCACCTAATTTCCCTCCAGAAACGGAGTAAAACCCCATGATCTGTGTCTTCTTACAAGCAAGAGTTCATTTATGGTAAACCCAGTGAATTTTGGGTTCAAATGATTTCTCCCAGTTCACGAACACAACGCTATTCTCACGATTAAGTAAATAGCATTTATGTAAGAGGAGGTGTGGTTTGTATCAGTTTCATAAGCAGAGTTGAACTACATATGGTCCGTATGAGTAGGAAACACAGTTCTTTTTTCAGGGCATGCTCATGATTCTTGCTGTATTGGAGACACTGGAAAGAAGAGCTTGCTTCTTGCGTGAAAACAGAGTGTTTCATGGATTTGAACTCTGGTCGGAATTTACCTTCAGAATTGGAGTAAACCCCAGGATCTGGGTCTTCCTACATGCAAGAGTTCATTTCTTGTAAACCAAGTGAATTTTGGGCTCAAATGATTTCACACAGTTCTAGAACCCAATGCAATTATCACTATTAACTAAAGAGCATTTATGCAAGAGGAGCTGTGGTCTGTATCAGTTTCATAAGCAGAGTTGGACTACATATGGTTCCTATGAGTAGGAAACACAGTTCTTTTTTTCAGGGCATGCTCATGGTTCTTGCTGTATTTTAGACTGGAAATAAGAGCTTGCTTCTTGCGTGAAAACAGAGTGTGATTTATGGATGAGAACACTGGTCTGAATATCCCTTCAGAAACGGAGTTAAACCCCATGATCTTGGTCTTCGTACAAGCAAGAGTTCCTTTTCGGTAAACCAAGTGAATTTTCGGCTCAAATGATTTTTCGCAATTCACCAACCCAAACTGATTCTCACTATTAACTAAAAAGCATTTATGTAAGAGGAGCTGTGGTTTGTATCAGTTTCATAAGCAGAGTTGTACTACATATCGTCCATATGAGTATGAAACACAGTTCTTTTTTTCTGGGTATGCTCATGGTTCTTGATGTATCAGATCTGCTGGAAAGAAGAGCTTTCTTCTTGCATTAAAACAGAGTGTGTTTCATGGATGAGAACTCTGGACCTAATTTCCCTCCAGAAACGGAGTAAAACCCCATGATCTGTGTCTTCTTACAAGCAAGAGTTCATTTATGGTAAACCCAGTGAATTTTGGGTTCAAATGATTTTTCCCAGTTCACGAACACAACGCTATTCTCACGATTAAGTAAATAGCATTTATGTAAGAGGAGCTGTGGTTTGTATCAGTTTCATAAGCAGAGTTGAACTACATATGGTCCGTATGAGTAGGAAACACAGTTCTTTTTTCAGGGCATGCTCATGATTCTTGCTGTATTGGAGACACTGGAAAGAAGAGCTTACTTCTTGCGTGAAAACAGAGTGTTTCATGGATTTGAACTCTGGTCGGAATTTACCTTCAGAATTGGAGTAAACCCCAGGATCTGGGTCTTCCTACATGCAAGAGTTCATTTCTTGTAAACCAAGTGAATTTTGGGCTCAAATGATTTCACACAGTTCTAGAACCCAACGCAATTATCACTATTAACTAAAGAGCATTTATGCAAGAGGAGCTGTGGTCTGTATCAGTTTCATAAGCAGAGTTGGACTACATATGGTTCCTATGAGTAGGAAACACAGTTCTTTTTTTCAGGGCATGCTCATGGTTCTTGCTGTATTTTAGACTGGAAATAAGAGCTTGCTTCTTGCATGAAAACAGAGTGTGATTTATGGATGAGAACACTGGTCTGAATATCCCTTCAGTAACGGAGTTAAACTCCATGATCTGGGTCTTCGTACAAGCAAGAGTTCCTTTTCGGTAAACCAAGTGAATTTTCGGCTCAAATGATTTTTCGCAATTCACCAACCCAAACTGATTCTCACTATTAACTAAAAAGCATTTATGTAAGAGGAGCTGTGGTTTGTATCAGTTTCATAAGCAGAGTTGAACTACATATCGTCCGTATGAGTAGGAAAAACAGTTCTTTTTTTCTGGGTATGCTCATGGTTCTTCATGTATCAGATCCGCTGGAAAGAAGAGCTTTCTTCTTGCATTAAAACAGAGTGTGTTTCATGGATGAGAACTCTGCACCTAATTTCCCTCCAGAAACGGAGTAAAACCCCATGATCTGTGTCTTCTTACAAGCAAGAGTTCATTTATGGTAAACCCAGTGAATTTTGGGTTCAAATGATTTCTCCCAGTTCACGAACACAACGCTATTCTCACGATTAAGTAAATAGCATTTATGTAAGAGGAGGTGTGGTTTGTATCAGTTTCATAAGCAGAGTTGAACTACATATGGTCCGTATGAGTAGGAAACACAGTTCTTTTTTCAGGGCATGCTCATGATTCTTGCTGTATTGGAGACACTGGAAAGAAGAGCTTGCTTCTTGCGTGAAAACAGAGTGTTTCATGGATTTGAACTCTGGTCGGAATTTACCTTCAGAATTGGAGTAAACCCCAGGATCTGGGTCTTCCTACATGCAAGAGTTCATTTCTTGTAAACCAAGTGAATTTTGGGCTCAAATGATTTCACACAGTTCTAGAACCCAATGCAATTATCACTATTAACTAAAGAGCATTTATGCAAGAGGAGCTGTGGTCTGTATCAGTTTCATAAGCAGAGTTGGACTACATATGGTTCCTATGAGTAGGAAACACAGTTCTTTTTTTCAGGGCATGCTCATGGTTCTTGCTGTATTTTAGACTGGAAATAAGAGCTTGCTTCTTGCATGAAAACAGAGTGTGATTTATGGATGAGAACACTGGTCTGAATATCCCTTCAGTAACGGAGTTAAACTCCATGATCTGGGTCTTCGTACAAGCAAGAGTTCCTTTTCGGTAAACCAAGTGAATTTTCGGCTCAAATGATTTTTCGCAATTCACCAACCCAAACTGATTCTCACTATTAACTAAAAAGCATTTATGTAAGAGGAGCTGTGGTTTGTATCAGTTTCATAAGCAGAGTTGAACTACATATCGTCCGTATGAGTAGGAAAAACAGTTCTTTTTTTCTGGGTATGCTCATGGTTCTTCATGTATCAGATCCGCTGGAAAGAAGAGCTTTCTTCTTGCATTAAAACAGAGTGTGTTTCATGGATGAGAACTCTGCACCTAATTTCCCTCCAGAAACGGAGTAAAACCCCATGATCTGTGTCTTCTTACAAGCAAGAGTTCATTTATGGTAAACCCAGTGAATTTTGGGTTCAAATGATTTCTCCCAGTTCACGAACACAACGCTATTCTCACGATTAAGTAAATAGCATTTATGTAAGAGGAGGTGTGGTTTGTATCAGTTTCATAAGCAGAGTTGAACTACATATGGTCCGTATGAGTAGGAAACACAGTTCTTTTTTCAGGGCATGCTCATGATTCTTGCTGTATTGGAGACACTGGAAAGAAGAGCTTGCTTCTTGCGTGAAAACAGAGTGTTTCATGGATTTGAACTCTGGTCGGAATTTACCTTCAGAATTGGAGTAAACCCCAGGATCTGGGTCTTCCTACATGCAAGAGTTCATTTCTTGTAAACCAAGTGAATTTTGGGCTCAAATGATTTCACACAGTTCTAGAACCCAATGCAATTATCACTATTAACTAAAGAGCATTTATGCAAGAGGAGCTGTGGTCTGTATCAGTTTCATAAGCAGAGTTGGACTACATATGGTTCCTATGAGTAGGAAACACAGTTCTTTTTTTCAGGGCATGCTCATGGTTCTTGCTGTATTTTAGACTGGAAATAAGAGCTTGCTTCTTGCGTGAAAACAGAGTGTGATTTATGGATGAGAACACTGGTCTGAATATCCCTTCAGAAACGGAGTTAAACCCCATGATCTTGGTCTTCGTACAAGCAAGAGTTCCTTTTCGGTAAACCAAGTGAATTTTCGGCTCAAATGATTTTTCGCAATTCACCAACCCAAACTGATTCTCACTATTAACTAAAAAGCATTTATGTAAGAGGAGCTGTGGTTTGTATCAGTTTCATAAGCAGAGTTGAACTACATATCGTCCATATGAGTATGAAACACAGTTCTTTTTTTCTGGGTATGCTCATGGTTCTTGATGTATCAGATCTGCTGGAAAGAAGAGCTTTCTTCTTGCATTAAAACAGAGTGTGTTTCATGGATGAGAACTCTGGACCTAATTTCCCTCCAGAAATGGAGTAAAACCCCATGATCTGTGTCTTCTTACAAGCAAGAGTTCATTTATGGTAAACCCAGTGAATTTTGGGTTCAAATGATTTTTCCCAGTTCACGAACACAACGCTATTCTCACGATTAAGTAAATAGCATTTATGTAAGAGGAGCTGTGGTTTGTATCAGTTTCATAAGCAGAGTTGAACTACATATGGTCCGTATGAGTAGGAAACACAGTTCTTTTTTCAGGGCATGCTCATGATTCTTGCTGTATTGGAGACACTGGAAAGAAGAGCTTACTTCTTGCGTGAAAACAGAGTGTTTCATGGATTTGAACTCTGGTCGGAATTTACCTTCAGAATTGGAGTAAACCCCAGGATCTGGGTCTTCCTACATGCAAGAGTTCATTTCTTGTAAACCAAGTGAATTTTGGGCTCAAATGATTTCACACAGTTCTAGAACCCAACGCAATTATCACTATTAACTAAAGAGCATTTATGCAAGAGGAGCTGTGGTCTGTATCAGTTTCATAAGCAGAGTTGGACTACATATGGTTCCTATGAGTAGGAAACACAGTTCTTTTTTTCAGGGCATGCTCATGGTTCTTGCTGTATTTTAGACTGGAAATAAGAGCTTGCTTCTTGCATGAAAACAGAGTGTGATTTATGGATGAGAACACTGGTCTGAATATCCCTTCAGTAACGGAGTTAAACTCCATGATCTGGGTCTTCGTACAAGCAAGAGTTCCTTTTCGGTAAACCAAGTGAATTTTCGGCTCAAATGATTTTTCGCAATTCACCAACCCAAACTGATTCTCACTATTAACTAAAAAGCATTTATGTAAGAGGAGCTGTGGTTTGTATCAGTTTCATAAGCAGAGTTGAACTACATATCGTCCGTATGAGTAGGAAAAACAGTTCTTTTTTTCTGGGTATGCTCATGGTTCTTCATGTATCAGATCCGCTGGAAAGAAGAGCTTTCTTCTTGCATTAAAACAGAGTGTGTTTCATGGATGAGAACTCTGCACCTAATTTCCCTCCAGAAACGGAGTAAAACCCCATGATCTGTGTCTTCTTACAAGCAAGAGTTCATTTATGGTAAACCCAGTGAATTTTGGGTTCAAATGATTTCTCCCAGTTCACGAACACAACGCTATTCTCACGATTAAGTAAATAGCATTTATGTAAGAGGAGGTGTGGTTTGTATCAGTTTCATAAGCAGAGTTGAACTACATATGGTCCGTATGAGTAGGAAACACAGTTCTTTTTTCAGGGCATGCTCATGATTCTTGCTGTATTGGAGACACTGGAAAGAAGAGCTTGCTTCTTGCGTGAAAACAGAGTGTTTCATGGATTTGAACTCTGGTCGGAATTTACCTTCAGAATTGGAGTAAACCCCAGGATCTGGGTCTTCCTACATGCAAGAGTTCATTTCTTGTAAACCAAGTGAATTTTGGGCTCAAATGATTTCACACAGTTCTAGAACCCAACGCAATTATCACTATTAACTAAAGAGCATTTATGCAAGAGGAGCTGTGGTCTGTATCAGTTTCATAAGCAGAGTTGGACTACATATGGTTCCTATGAGTAGGAAACACAGTTCTTTTTTTCAGGGCATGCTCATGGTTCTTGCTGTATTTTAGACTGGAAATAAGAGCTTGCTTCTTGCATGAAAACAGAGTGTGATTTATGGATGAGAACACTGGTCTGAATATCCCTTCAGAAACGGAGTTAAACCCCATGATCTTGGTCTTCGTACAAGCAAGAGTTCCTTTTCGGTAAACCAAGTGAATTTTCGGCTCAAATGATTTTTCGCAATTCACCAACCCAAACTGATTCTCACTATTAACTAAAAAGCATTTATGTAAGAGGAGCTGTGGTTTGTATCAGTTTCATAAGCAGAGTTGAACTACATATCGTCCATATGAGTATGAAACACAGTTCTTTTTTTCTGGGTATGCTCATGGTTCTTGATGTATCAGATCTGCTGGAAAGAAGAGCTTTCTTCTTGCATTAAAACAGAGTGTGTTTCATGGATGAGAACTCTGGACCTAATTTCCCTCCAGAAACGGAGTAAAACCCCATGATCTGTGTCTTCTTACAAGCAAGAGTTCATTTATGGTAAACCCAGTGAATTTTGGGTTCAAATGATTTTTCCCAGTTCACGAACACAACGCTATTCTCACGATTAAGTAAATAGCATTTATGTAAGAGGAGCTGTGGTTTGTATCAGTTTCATAAGCAGAGTTGAACTACATATGGTCCGTATGAGTAGGAAACACAGTTCTTTTTTCAGGGCATGCTCATGATTCTTGCTGTATTGGAGACACTGGAAAGAAGAGCTTACTTCTTGCGTGAAAACAGAGTGTTTCATGGATTTGAACTCTGGTCGGAATTTACCTTCAGAATTGGAGTAAACCCCAGGATCTGGGTCTTCCTACATGCAAGAGTTCATTTCTTGTAAACCAAGTGAATTTTGGGCTCAAATGATTTCACACAGTTCTAGAACCCAACGCAATTATCACTATTAACTAAAGAGCATTTATGCAAGAGGAGCTGTGGTCTGTATCAGTTTCATAAGCAGAGTTGGACTACATATGGTTCCTATGAGTAGGAAACACAGTTCTTTTTTTCAGGGCATGCTCATGGTTCTTGCTGTATTTTAGACTGGAAATAAGAGCTTGCTTCTTGCATGAAAACAGAGTGTGATTTATGGATGAGAACACTGGTCTGAATATCCCTTCAGTAACGGAGTTAAACTCCATGATCTGGGTCTTCGTACAAGCAAGAGTTCCTTCTCGGTAAACCAAGTGAATTTTCGGCTCAAATGATTTTTCGCAATTCACCAACCCAAACTGATTCTCACTATTAACTAAAAAGCATTTATGTAAGAGGAGCTGTGGTTTGTATCAGTTTCATAAGCAGAGTTGAACTACATATCGTCCGTATGAGTAGGAAAAACAGTTCTTTTTTTCTGGGTATGCTCATGGTTCTTCATGTATCAGATCCGCTGGAAAGAAGAGCTTTCTTCTTGCATTAAAACAGAGTGTGTTTCATGGATGAGAACTCTGCACCTAATTTCCCTCCAGAAACGGAGTAAAACCCCATGATCTGTGTCTTCTTACAAGCAAGAGTTCATTTATGGTAAACCCAGTGAATTTTGGGTTCAAATGATTTCTCCCAGTTCACGAACACAACGCTATTCTCACGATTAAGTAAATAGCATTTATGTAAGAGGAGGTGTGGTTTGTATCAGTTTCATAAGCAGAGTTGAACTACATATGGTCCGTATGAGTAGGAAACACAGTTCTTTTTTCAGGGCATGCTCATGATTCTTGCTGTATTGGAGACACTGGAAAGAAGAGCTTGCTTCTTGCGTGAAAACAGAGTGTTTCATGGATTTGAACTCTGGTCGGAATTTCCATTCAGAATTGGAGTAAACCCCAGGATCTGGGTATTCCTACATCAAGAGGTCATTTCTTGTAAACCAGTTGAATTTTGGGCTCAAATGATTTCACACAGTTCTAGAACCAAACCCAATTATCACTATTAACTAAAGAGCATTTATGTAAGAGGAGCTGTGGTCTGTATCAGTTTCATAAGCAGAGTTGGACTACATATGGTCCGTATGAGTAGGAAACACAGTTTTTTTTCAGGGCATGCTCATGGTTCTTGCTGTATTTTAGAGTGGAAATAAGAGCTTGCTTCTTGCGTTAAAACAGAGTGTGTTTCAGTGATGAGAACTCTGGTCTGAATTTCCCTTTAGAAACCGAGTTAAAGGCCAGGATCTGATTCTTCCAACAAGCAAGAGTCCATTTCTGGTTAACATAGTGAATTTTGGGCTCAAATGATTTTTCGCAGTTACCGAACCCAAACCGATTCTCACGATTCACTAGAAAGCATTTATGTAAGAGGAGCTGTGGTTTGTATCAGTTTCATAAGCAGAGTTGAACTAAATATGGTCTGTATGAGTAGGAAACACAGTTCTTTTTTTCTGGGCATGCTCATGGTTCTTGCTGTATTGGAGACCCTGGAAAGAAGAACTGTCTTCTTGCGTTAAAACAGAGTGTGTTTCATGGATTTGAACACTGGTCTGAATTTCCCTTCAAAATCGGAGTTAAACCCCAGGATCTGGGTCCTCCTACACGCAAGAGTTCACTTCTAGTAAACCACGTGTATTTTGGGCTCAAGTGATTTTACATATTTCTAGAACCTAACGCGATTCTCACTATTAACTAAACAACATTTATTTAAGAGGTGCCCTGGTTTTTATCAGTTTCATAATCAGAGTTCATCTATATATGGTCTGTATGAGTTGGAAAAACAGTTCTTTTTTTTCAGGGCATGCACATGGTTCTTGCTGTATTGGAGACGCTGGAAAGAAGAGCTTGCTTCTTGCATTAAAACAGAGTGTGTTTCATGGATGAGAACTCTTGTCTGAATTTCCCTTCAGAAACGGAGTTAAACCCCAGGATCTGTGTCTTCCTACAAGCCAGAGTTCCTTTTTGGTAAACCAAGTGAATTTTCGGCTCAAAGATTTTTCGCAGATCACCAACCCAAACTGATTCTCACTATTAACTAAAAAGCTTTATGTAAGAGGAGCTGTGGTTTGTATCAGTTTCATAATTAGAGTTGAACTCCATATGGTCCGTATGAGTAGGAAACACAGTACTTTTTTCGGCATGCTCATGGTTCTTACTGTATTGGAGACACTGGAAAGAAGAGCTTTCTTTTTGCGTGAAAACAGAGTGTTTCATTGATTTGAACACTGGTCGGAATTTCCCTTCAGAATTGGAGTTAAACCCAGGATCTGCGTCTTCCTACATGCAAGAGTTCATTTCTTGTAAACCAAGTGAATTTTGGGCTCAAATGATTTTGCACAGTTCTAGAACCCAACCCAATTATCACTATTAACTAAAGAGCATTTATGTAAGAGGAGCTGTGGTCTGTATCAGTTGCATAAGCAGAGTTGGACTACATATGGTCCGAACGAGTAGGAAACACAGTTCTTTTTTTCAGGGCATGCTCATGGTTCATCCTGTATTTTAGACTGGAAATAAGAGCTTGCTTCTTGCATTAAAACAGAGTGTGTTTCAGGGATGAGAACACTGGTCTGAATTTCTCTTCAGAATCAGAGTTAAACCCCAGGATCTGGGTCTTCATACACGCTTGAGTTCACTTCTAATAAACCACGTGAATTTTGGACACAAGTGATTTTACAGAGTTCTAGAACCCAACGCGATTCTCACTATTAACTAAACAGCATTTATTTAAGAGGTGCTGTGGTTTGTATCAGTTTCATAACCAGAGTTGATCTCCATATGATCTGTATGTGTAGGAAACACAGTTCTTTTGTTCAGGGCATTAATTGGTTCTTGCTGTATTGGTGACGCTTGAAATAAGAGCCTGCTTCTTGCATTAAAACAGAGTGTGTTTCATGGATGAGAACTCTGGTCTTTATTTCCCTCCAGTAACGGAGTTAATCCCCATGATCAGTGTCTTCCTACAATCAAGAGTTCATTTCTGGTAAACCCAGTGAATTTTGGGTTCAAATGATTTTTCCCAGTTCACGAACCCAACGCTATTTTCACGATTAACTAAAGAGCATTTATATAAAAGGAGCTGTGGTTTGTATCAGTTTCATAAGCAGAGTTGAACTCCATATGGTCCGTATGAGTAGGAAACACAGTTCTTTTTTTCAGGACATGCTCATGGTTCTTGCTGTATTGGAGACACTGGAAAGAAGAGCATGCTTCTTGCGTGAAAACAGATTGTTTCATGGATTTGAACACTCGTCGCAATTTCCCTTCAGAAACGGAGTTAAACCCCATGATCTGTGTCTTCCTACATGCAAGAGTTCATTTCTGGAAAACCAAGAGAATTTTGGGCTCAAATGAATTTACACAGTTCTAGAACCCAACGCAATTAGCACTATTAATTAAAGAGCATTTATGCAAGAGGAGCTGTGGTCTGTATCAGTTTCATAAGCAGAGTTGGACTACATATGGTGCGTATGAGTAGGAAACACAGTTCTTTTTTTCAGGGCATGCTCATGGTTCATCCTGTATTTTAGACTGGAAATAAGAGCTTGCTTCTTGCATTAAAACAGAGTGTGTTTCAGGGATGAGAACACTGGTCTGAATTTCTCTTCAGAATCAGAGTTAAACCCCAGGATCTGGGTCTTCATACACGCTTGAGTTCACTTCTAGTAAACCACGTGAATTTTGGACACAAGTGATTTTACAGAGTTCTAGAACCCAACGCGATTCTCACTATTAACTAAACAGCATTTATTTAAGAGGTGCTGTGGTTTGTATCAGTTTCATAACCAGAGTTGATCTCCATATGATCTGTATGTGTAGGAAACACAGTTCTTTTGTTCAGGGCATTAATTGGTTCTTGCTGTATTGGTGACGCTTGAAATAAGAGCCTGCTTCTTGCATTAAAACAGAGTGTGTTTCATGGATGAGAACTCTGGTCTTTATTTCCCTCCAGTAACGGAGTTAATCCCCATGATCAGTGTCTTCCTACAATCAAGAGTTCATTTCTGGTAAACCCAGTGAATTTTGGGTTCAAATGATTTTTCCCAGTTCACGAACCCAACGCTATTTTCACGATTAACTAAAGAGCATTTATATAAAAGGAACTGTGGTTTGTATCAGTTTCATAAGCAGAGTTGAACTCCATATGGTCCGTATGAGTAGGAAACACAGTTCTTTTTTTCAGGACATGCTCATGGTTCTTGCTGTATTGGAGACACTGGAAAGAAGAGCATGCTTCTTGCGTGAAAACAGATTGTTTCATGGATTTGAACACTCGTCGCAATTTCCCTTCAGAAACGGAGTTAAACCCCATGATCTGTGTCTTCCTACATGCAAGAGTTCATTTCTGGAAAACCAAGAGAATTTTGGGCTCAAATGAATTTACACAGTTCTAGAACCCAACGCAATTAGCACTATTAATTAAAGAGCATTTATGCAAGAGGAGCTGTGGTCTGTATCAGTTTCATAAGCAGAGTTGGACTACATATGGTGCGTATGAGTAGGAAACACAGTTCTTTTTTTCAGGGCATGCTCATGGTTCTTGCTGTATTTTAGACTGGTAATAAGAGCTTCCTTCTTGCGTGAAAACAGAGTGTGTTTCAGGGATGAGAACTATGGTCTGAATTTCTCTTCAGAATCAGAGTTAAACCCCAGGATCTGGGTCTTCATACACGCTAGAGTTCACTTCTAGTAAACCACGTGTATTTTGGACTTAAGTGATTTTACAGAGTTCTAGAACCCAACGCGATTCTCACTATTAACTAAACAGCATTTATTTAAGAGGTGCTGTGGTTTGTATCAGTTTCATAACCAGAGTTGATCTCCATTTGGTCTGTATGTGTAGGAAACACAGTTCTTTTTTTCAGGGCATTCACTTGGTTCTTGCTCTATTGGAGACCCTTGAAATAAGAGCCTGCTTCTTGCATTAAAACAGAGTGTGTTTCATGGATGAGAACTCTGGTCTGAATTTCCCTCCAGAAACGGAGTTAAACCCCAGGATCTGTGTCTTCCAACAAGCAAGAGTTCATTACTGGTTAACATAGTGAATTTTGGGCTCAAATGATTTTTCGCAGTTCACGAACCCAAACCGATTCTCACGATTAACTAAAAAGCATTTATGTAAGTTGAGCTGTGGTTTGTATCAATTTCATAAGCAGAGTTGAACTACATATGTTCCGTATGAGTAGGAAAGACAGTTCTTTTGTTCTGGGCATGCTCATGGTTCTTGATGTATTGGAGCCGCTGGAAAGAAGAGTTTGCTTCTTGCGTGAAAACAGAGTGTGTTTTATGGATGAGAACACTGGTCTGAATATCCCTTCAGAAACGGAGTTAAACCCCATGATCTGTGTCTTCGTACAAGCAAGAGTTCATTTCTGGATACCAAGAGAATTTTGGCCTCAAATGATTTTACACAGTTCTAGAACCCAACGCAATTATCACTATTAACTAAAGAGCGTTAATGTAAGAGACCTGTGGTCTGTATCAGTTTCATAAGCAGAGTTGGATTACATATGGTCCGTATGAGTAGGATACAAAGTTCTTTTTTTCAGGGCATGCTCATGCTTCTTGCTGTATTTAGACTGGAAATAAGAGCTTGCTTCTTGCGTTAAAACAGAGTGTGTTTCAGGGATGAGAACTATGGTGGGAATTTCCCTTCAGAAACGGAGTTAAACCCCATGATCTGTGTTTTCGTACATGCAAGAGTTCATTTCTGGTAAACCCAGTGAATTTTGGGATCAAATGATTTTTCCCAGTTCAAGAACCCAACGCTATTCTCACGATTAACTAAGGAGCATTTATGTAAGAGGAGCTGTGGTTTGTATCAGTTTCATAAGCAGAGTTGAACTACATATGGTCCGTATGAGTAGGAAACACAGTTCTTTTTTTCAGGGCATGCTCATGCTTCTTGCTATATTGGAGACACTGGAAAGAAGAGCTTGCTTCTTGCTTGAAAACAGATTGTTTAATGGTATTGAACACTGCCCTGAATTTCCCTTCAGAAACGGCGTTAAACCCCATGATCTGTGTCTTCGTACAAGCAAGAGTTCATTTCTGGAAAACAAAGAGAATTTTGGGCTGAAATGATTTTACACAGTTCTAGAACCCAAAGCAAATATCACTATTAACTAAAGAGCATTTATGCAAGAGAAGCTGTGGTCTGTATCAGTTTCATAAGCAGAGTTGGACTACATATGGTCCATATGAGTAGGAAACACCGTTCTTTTTTTCAGGGCATTCACATGGTTCATGCTGTATTGGAGACGCCTGAAATAAGAGCTTGCTTCTTGCATTAAAACAGAGTGTGTTTCATGGATGAGAACTCTGGTCTGAATTTCCCTTCAGAAACCGAGTTAAAGACCAGGATCTGTGTCTTCCAACAAGCAAGAGTTCCTTTCTTGTGAACCAAGAGTATTTTCAGCTCAAATGATTTTGAGCAGTTCACCAACCTAAACAGATTCTCACTATTAACTAAAAAGCATTTATGTAAGAGGAGCTGTGGTTCGTATCAGTTTCATATGCAGAGTTGAACTACATAAGGTCTTTATGAGTAGGAAACACAGTTCTTTTTTTCTGGGCATGCTCATGGTTCTTGCTGTATTGGTGACCCTGGAAAGAAGAGCTTGCTTCTTGCGATAAAACAGAGTGTGTGTCATGAATTTGAACACTGGTCTGAATTTTTCTTCAGAATCGGAGTTAAACCCCTGGATCTGGGTCTTCATACACGCTAGAATTCACTTCTAGTAAACCACGTGTATTTTGGACTCAAGTGATTTTACAGAGTTCTAGAACCCAACGCGATTCTCACTATTAACTAAACAGCATTTATTTAAGAGGTGCTGTGGTTTGTATCAGTTTCATAACCAGAGTTGATCTACATATGGTCTGTATGTGTAGGAAACACAGTTCTTTTTTTCAGGGCATTCACATGGTTCTTGCTGTATTGGAGACGCTTGAAATAAGAGCTTGCTTCTTGCATTAAAACAGAGTGTGTTTCATGGATGAGAACTCTGATCTGAATTTCCCTCCAGAAACGGAGTAAAACTCCATGATCTGTGTCTTCCTACAAGCAAGAGTTCATTTCTGGATACCAAGAGAATTTTGGCCTTAAATGATTTTACACAGTTCTAGAACCCAACGCAATTATCACTATTAAATAAACAGCATTTATTTAATAGGTGCTGTGGTTTGTATCAGTTTCATAACCACAGTTGATCTACATATGGTCTGTATGTGTAGGAAACACAGTTCTTTTTTTCAGGGCATTCACATGGTTCTTGCTGTATTGGAGACGCTTGAAATAAGAGCTTGCTTCTTGCATTAAAACAGAGTGTGTTTCATGGATGAGAACTCTGATCTGAATTTCCCTCCAGAAACAGAGTAAAACTCCATGATCTGTGTCTTCGTACAAGCAAGAGTTCATTTCTGGATACCAAGAGAATTTTGGCCTCAAATGATTTTACACAGTTCTAGAACCCAACGCAATTATCACTATTAACTAAAGAGCATTAATGTAAGAGGACCTGTGGTCTGTATCAGTTTCATAAGCAGAGTTGGACTACATATGGTCCGTATGACTAGGAAACAAAGTTCTTTTTTTCAGGGCATGCTCATGGTTCTTGCTGTATTTAGAATGGAAATAAGAGCTTGCTTCTGGTGTTAAAAAAGAGTGTGTTTCAGGGATGAGAACTATGGTGTGAATTTCCCTTCAGAAACGGAGTTAAACCCCATGATCTGTGTCTTCATACAAGCAAGAGTTCATTTCTGGTAAACCCAGTGAATTTTGGGTTCAAATGATTTTTCCCAGTTCAAGAACCCAATGCTATTCTCACGATTAACCAAAGAGCATTTATGTAAAAGGAGCTGTGGTTTGTATCAGTTTCATAAGCAGAGTTGAACTACATATGGTCCGTATGAGTAGGAAACACAGTTCCTTTTTTCAGGGCATGCTCATGCTTCTTGCTGTATTGGAGACACAGGAAAGAAGAGCTTGCTTCTTGCTTGAAAACAGATTGTTTCATGGTATTGAACACTGGCCTGAATTTCCCTTCAGAAACGGAGTTAAACCCAATGATCTGTGTCTTCATACAAGCAAGAGTTCATTTCTGGAAAACAAAGAGAATTTTGGGCTCAAATGACTTTACACAGTTCTAGAACCCAACCCAATTACCACTATTAACTAAAGAGCATTTATGGAAGAGGAGCTGTGGTCTGTATTAGTTTCATAAGCAGACTTGGACTACATATGGTCAGTATGAGTAGGAAACACAGTTCTTTTTTTCAGGGCATGCTCATGCTTCTTGCTGTATTGGAGACACTGGAAAGAAGAGCTTGCTTCTTGCTTGAAAACAGATTGTTACATGGTATTGAACACTGGCCTGAATTTCCCTCAGAAACGGAGTTAAACCCCATGATCTGTGTCTTCATACAAGCAAGAGTTCATTTTTGGAAAACAAAGAGAATTTTGGGCTCAAATGATTTTACACAGTTCTAGAACCCAAAGCAATTATCACTATTAACAAAAGAGCATTTATGAAAGAGGAATTGTGGTCTGTATCAGTTTCATAAGCAGAGTTGGACTACATATAGTCCGTATGAGTAGGAAACACAGTTCTTTTTTTCAGGGCATGCTCATGGTTCTTGCTGTATTTAGACTGGAAATAAGAGCTTGCTTCTTGCGTTAACACAGAGTGTGTTTCAGGGATGAGAACTATGGTATGAATTTCCCTTCAGAAACGGAGATAAACCCCATGATCTGTGTCTTCGTACAAGCAAGAGATCATTTCTGGTAAACCCAGTGAATTTTGGGTTCAAATGATTTTTCCCAGTTCACCAACCAACGCTATTCTCACGATTAACTAAAGAGCATTTATGTAAGAGGAGCTGTGGTTTGTTTCAGTTTCATATGCAGAGTTGAACTACATAAGGTCTGTATGAGTAGGAAACACAGTTCTTTTTTTCAGGGCATGCTCATGGTTCTTGCTGTATTTATACTGGAAATAAGAGCTTGCTTCTTGCGTTAACACAGAGTGTGTTTCAGGGATGAGAACTATGGTATGAATTTCCCTTCAGAAACGGAGATAAACCCCATGATCTGTGTCTTCGTACAAGCAAGAGTTCATTTCTGGTTAACCCAGTGAATTTTGGGTTTAAATGATTTTTCCCAGTTAAAGAACCCAACGCTAATCTCACGATTAACTAAAGAGCATTTATGTAAGAGGAGCTGTGGTTTTTATCAGTTTCATAAGCAGAATTGAACTACATATGGTCCGTATGACTAGGAAACACAGTTCTTTTTTTCAGGGCATGCTCATGCTTCTTGCTGTATTGGAGACACTGGAAAGAAGAGCTTGCTTCTTGCTTGAAAACAGATTGTTTCATGGTATTGAAAACTGGCCTGAATTTCCCTTCTGAAACGGAGTTAAACCCCATGATCTGTGTCTTCATACAAACAAGAGTTCATTTCTGGAAAACAAAGAGAATTTTGGGCTCAAATGATTTTACACAGTTCTAGAACCCAAAGCAATTATCACTAATAACAAAAGAGAATTTATGCAAGAGGAGCTGTGGTCTGTATCAGTTTCATAAGCAGAGTTGGACTACAAATGGTCCGTATGAGTAGGAAACACAGTACTTTTTTCAGGGCATGCTCATTGTTCTTGCTGTATTGGAGACACTGGAAATAAGAGCTTGCTTCTTGCGTGAAAACAGAGTGTTTCATGGATTTGAACACTGGTCGGAATTTCCCTTCAGAATTGGAGTTAAACCCCAGGATCTGGGTCTTCCTACATGCAAGAGTTCATTTCTTGTAAACCAAGTGAATTTGGGCTCAAATGACTTCACACAGTTCTAGAACCCAAAGCAATTATCACTATTAACTAAAGAGCATTTATGTAAGAGGACCTGTTGTCTGTATCAGTTTCATAAGCAGATTTGGACTACATATGGTCCGTATGAGTAGGAAACACAGTTCTTTTTTTCAGGGCATGCTCATGGTTCTTGCAGTATTTAGACTGGAAATAAGAGCTTGCTTCTTGCGTTAAAACAGAGTGTGTTTCAGGGATGAGAACTCTGGTATGAATTTCCCTTCAGAAACGGAGTTAAACCCAGGATCTGTGTCTTCATACAAGCAAGAGTTCCTTTTTGGTAAACCTAGTGAATTTTCGGTTCAAAGATTTTTCGCAGTTCACCAACCCAAACCGATTCTCACTATTAACTAAAAAGCATTTATGTAAGAGGAGCTGTGGTTTGTATCAATTTCATGAGCAGGGTTGAACTACATATGGTCCGTATGAGTAGTAAACACAGTTCTTTTTTTCTGCACATGCTCATGGTTCTTGATGTATTGGAGCCGCTGGAAAGAAGAGTTTGCTTCTTGCGTGAAAACAGAGTGTGATTTATGGATGAGAACACTGGTCTAAATATCCCTTCAGACACGGAGTTAAACCCCATGATCTGTGTCTTCATACAAGCAAGAGTTCCTTTTCGGTAAACCAAGGGAATTTTCGGCTCAAATGATTTTTCGCAATTCACCAACCCAAACTAATTCTCACTATTAACTAAAAAGCATTTATGTAAGAGGAGCTGTGGTTTGTATCAGTTTCATAAGCAGAGTTGAACTACATACGTCCCTATGAGTAGAAAACTCAGTTCTTTTTTTCTGGGTATGCTCATGGTTCTTGATGTATCAGATCCGCTGGAAAGAAGAGCTTTCTTCTTGCATTAAAACAGAGTGTGTTTCATGGATGAGAACTCTGGACTGAATTTCCCTCCAGAAACGGAGTAAAACCCCATGATCTGTGTCTTCTTACAAGCAAGAGTTCATTTATGGTAAACCCAGTGAATTTTGGGTTCAAATGATTTTTCCCAGTTCACGAACACAACGCTATTCTCACGATTAAGTAAAAAGCATTTATGTAAGAGGAGCTGTGGTTTGTATCAGTTTCATAAGCAGAGTTGAACTACATATGGTCCGTATGAGTAGGAAACACAGTTCTTTTTTCAGGGCATGCTCATGGTTCTTGCTGTATTGGAGACACTGGAAAGAAGAGCTTGATTCTTGCCTGAAAACAGAGTGTTTCATGGATTTGAACACTGATCGCAAATTCCCTTCAGAATTGGAGTTAAACCCAGGATTTGGGTCTTCCTACATGCAAAAGTTCATTTCTTGTAAACCAAGTGAATTTTGGGCTCAAATGATTTTACAGAGTTCTAGAATCCAACCCAATTATCACTATTATCTAAAGAGCACTTATGTAAGAGGAGCTGTGGTCTGTATCAGTTTCATAAGCAGATTTGGACTACATATGGTCCTTATGAGTAGGAAACACAGTTCTTTTTTTCAGGGCATGCTCATGGTTCATGCTGTATTTTAGATTGGAAATAAGAGCTTGCTTCTTGCGTTAAAACAGTGTGTGTTTCAGTGATGAGAATTCTGGTCTGAATTTCCCTTCAGAAACCAAGTTAAAGCCCAGGATCTGTGTCTTCCAACAAGCAAGAGTCCATTTCTGGTTAACATAGTGAATTTTGGGCTCAAATGATTTTTCGCAGTTCACGAACCCAAACCGATTCTCACGATTCACTAAAAAGCATTTATGTAAGAGGAGCTGTGGTTTGTATCAGTTTCATAAGCAGAGTTGAACTAAATATGGTCCGTATGAGTAGGAAACACAGTTCTTTTTTTCAGGGCATGCACATGGTTCTTGCTCTATTGGAGACACTGGAAAGAAGAGCATGCTTCTTGCGTGAAAACAGAGTGTTTCATGGATTTGAACACTGGTCGGAATTTCCCTTCAGATTTGGAGTTAAACCCCAGGATCTGGGTCTTCCTACATGCAAGAGTTCATTTCTTGTAAACCAAGTAAATTTTGGGCTCAAATGATTTGACACAGTTCTAGAACCCAACGCAATTATCACTATTAACTAAAGAGCATTTATGTAGGAGGACCTGTTGTCTGTATCAGTTTCATAAGCAGATTTGGACTACATATGGTCCGTATGAGTAGGAAACACAGTTCTTTTTTTCAGGGCATGCTCATGGACCTTGCTGTACTTAGACTGGAAATAAGAGCTTGCTTCTTTCGTTAAAACAGAGTGTGTTTCAGGGATGAGAACTCTGGTCTGAATTTCCCTTCAGAAACGGAGTTAAACCCCAGGATCTGTGTCTTCATACAAGCAAGAGTTCCTTTTCGGTAAACCAAGTGAATTTTCGGCTCAAATGATTTATCGCAATTCACCAAACCAAACTGATTCTCACTATTAACTAAAAAGCATTTATGTAAGAGGAGCTGTGGTTTGTATCAGTTTCATAAGCAGAGTTGAACTACATATCGTCCGTATGAGTAGGAAACACAGTTCTTTTTTTCTGGGTATGCTCATGTTCTTGATGTATCAGATCCGATGGAAAGAAGAGCTTTCTTCTTGCATTAAAACAGAGTGTGTTTCATGGATGAGAACTCTGGACTGAATTTCCCTCCAGAAACGGAGTAAAACCCCATGATCTGTGTCTTCTTACAAGCAAGAGTCCATTTCTGTTTAACATAGTGAATTTTGGGCTCAAATGGTTTTTTCGCAGTTCATGAACCCAAACCGATTCTCACGATTAACTAAAAAGCATTTATGTAAGAGGACCTGTGGTTTGTATCAGTTTCATAAGCAGAGATGAACTACATATGGTCCGTATGAGTAGGAAACACAGTTCTTTTTTTCAGGGCATGCTCATGCTTCTTGCTGTATTGGAGACACTGGAAAGAAGAGCTTGCTTCTTGCGTGAAAACAGATTGTTTCATGGATTTGAACACTGGCCTGAATTTCCCTTCAGAAACGGAGTTAAACCCCATGATCTGTGTCTTCGTAAAAGCAAGAGTTCATTTCTGCAAAACCAAGAGAATTTTGGGCTCAAATGATTTTACACAGTTCTAGAACCCAACGCAATTATCACTATTAACAAAAGAGCATTTATGCAAGAGCAGCTGTGGTCTGTATCAGTTTCATAAGCAGAGTTGGACTACATATGGTCCGTATGAGTAGGAAACACAGTTCTTTTTTTTCAGGGCATGCTCATGGTTCTTGCTGTATTTTAGACTGGAAATAAGAGCTTGCTTCTTGCGTTAAAACAGAGTGTGTTTCATGAATTTGAACACTGGTCTGAATGGCTCTTCAGAATCGGAGTTAAACCCCAGGATCTGGGTCTTCATACACGCTAGAGTTCACTTCTAGTAAACCACGTGTATTTTGGACTCAAGAGATTTTACAGAGTTCTAGAACCCAACGTGATTCTCAAGATTAACTAAAGAGCATTTATATAAGAGGAGCTGTGGTTTGTATCAGTTTCATAAGCAGAGTTGGACTACATATGGTCCGTATGAGTAGGAAAGACAGTTCTTTTTTTCAGGGCATGCTCATGCTTCTTGCTGTATTGGAGACACTGGAAAGAAGAGCTTGCTTCTTGCGTGAAAACAGAGTCTTTCATGGATTTGAACACTGGTCGGAATTTACCTTCAGAATTGGAGTTAAACCCCAGCATCTGGGTCTTCCTACATGCAAGAGTTCATTTCTTGTAAACCAAGTGAATTTTGCGCTCAAATGATTTTACACAGTTCTAGAACCCAAACCGATTCTCACGATTAATTAAAAAGCATTTATGTAAGAGGAGCTGTGGTTTGTATCAATTTCATAAGCAGAGTTGGACTACATATGGTCCGTATGAGTAGGAAAGACAGTTCTTTTTTTCTGGGCATGCTCATGGTTTTTGCTCTATTGGAGACGCAGGAAAGAAGAGCTTGCTTCTAGCATTAAAACACAGTGTGTTTCATGGATGAGAACTCTGGTCTCAATTTCCCTTCAGAATTGGAGTTAAACTCCAGGATCTGTGTCTTCCTACAAGCAAGAGTTCCTTTCTGGTAAACCAAGAGAATTTTCGGCTCAAATAATTTTTCGCAGTTCACCAACCCAAACAGATTCTCACTATTAACTTTTAAGCATTTATGTAAGAGGAGCTGTGGTTCGTATCAGTTTCATATGCAGAGTTGAACTACATAAGGTCTTTATGAGTAGGAAACACAGTTCCTTTTTTCTGAGCATGCTCATTGTTGGTGTATTGGAGACTCTGGAAAAGGAGCTTGCTTCTTGCGTGAAAACAGAGTGTGTTTCATGGATTTGAACTCTGGTCTGAATTTCCCTTCAGAAACGGAGTTAAACCCCATGATCTGTGTCTAACTACAAGCAAGAGTTCATTTCTGGTAAACCCAGTGAATTTTGGGTTCAAATGATTTTTCCCAGTTCAAGAACCCAACGCTATTCTCACGATTAACTAAAGAGCATTTGTGTAAGAGGAGCTGTGGTTTGTATCAGTTTCATAAGCAGAGTTGAACTACATATGGTCCGTATGAGTAGGAAACACAGTTCTTTTTTTCAGGGCATGCTCATGCTTCTTGCTGTATTGGAGTCCCTGGAAAGAAGAGCTTGCTTCTTGCGTTAAAACAGAGTGTGTTTCATGAATTTGAACACTGGTCTGAATTTTTCTTCAGAATCGGAGTTAAACCCCTGGATCTGGGTCTTCATACAGGCTAGAGTTCACTTCTATTAAACCACGTGTATTTTGGACTCAAGTGATTTTACAGAGTTCTAGAACCCAACGCGATTCTCACTATTAACTAAACAGCATTTATTTAAGAGGTGCTGTGGTTTGTATCAGTTTCATAACCAGAGTTGATCTACATATGGTCTGTATGTGTAGGAAACACAGTTCTTTTTTTCAGGGCATTCACATGGTTCTTGCTGTTTTGGAGACGCTTGAAATAAGAGCTTGCTTCTTGCATTAAAACAGAGTGTGTTTCATGGATGAGAACTCTGATCTGAATTTCCCTCCAGAAACGGAGTAAAACTCCATGATCTGTGTCTTCCTACAAGCAAGATTTCATTTCTGGTAAACCAAGTGAATTTTGGGTTCAAATGATTTTTCCCAGTTCACGAACCCAACGCTATTCTCACGATTAACTAAAGAGCATTTATATAAGAGGAGCTGTGGTTTGTATCAGTTTCATAAGCAGAGTTGAACTACATATGGTCCATATGAGTAGGAAACACAGTTCTATTTTTCAGGTCATGCTCATGGTTCTTGCTGAATTTTAGACTGGAAATAAGAGCTTGCTTCTTGCGTTAAAACAGAGTGTGTTTCAGGGATGAGAACTATGGTCTGAATTTCCCTTCAGAAACGGAGTTAAAGCCCAGGATCTGTCTCTTCCTACAAGCAAGAGTTCATTTCTTGTAAACCAAGTGAATTTTGGGCTCAAATGATTTTACACAGTTCTAGAACCCAAACCTATTCTCACGATTAACTAAAAAGCATTTATGTAAGAGGAGCTGTGGTTTGTATCAATTTCATAAGCAGAGTTGGACAACATATGGTCCGTATGAGTAGGAAACACAGTTCTTTTTTTCAGGGCATGCTCATGGTTCTTGCTGTATTTTACACTGGAAATAAGAGCTTGCTTCTAGCATTAAAACACAGTGTGTTTCATGGATGAGAACTCTGGTCTCAATTTCCCTTCAGAATTGGAGTTAAACCCCAGGATCTGTGTCTTCCTACAAGCAAGAGTTCCTTTCTGGTAAACCAAGAGAATTTTCGGCTCAAATGATTTTTCGCAGTTCACCAACCCAAACAGATTCTCACTATTAACTTTAAAGCATTTATGCAAGAGGAGCTGTGGTTCGTATCAGTTTCATATGCAGAGTTGAACTACATAAGGTCTTTATGAGTAGGAAACACAGTTCCTTTTTTCTGGGCATGCTCATTGTTGGTGTATTGGAGACTCTGGAAAAGGAGCTTGCTTCTTGCGTGAAAACAGAGTGTGTTTCATGGATTTGAACTCTGGTCTGAATTTCCCTTCAGAAACGGAGTTAAACCCCATGATCTGTGTCTTCCTACAAGCAAGAGTTCATTTCTGGTAAACCAAGTGAATTTTGTGTTCAAATGATTTTTCCCAGTTCACGAACCAACGCTATTCTCACGATTAACTAAAGAGCATTTATTTAAGAGGAGCTGTGGTTTGTTTCAGTTTCATATGCAGAGTTGAGCTACATAAGGTCCCTATGAGTAGGAAACACAGTTCTTTTTTCTGGGCATGCTCATGGTTCTTGCTGTATTGGAGACACAGGAAAGAAGAGCTTGCTTCTAGCATTAAAACACAGTGTGTTTCATGGATGAGAACTCTGGTCTCAATTTCCCTTCAGAATTGGAGTTAAACCCCATGATCTATGTCTTCCTACAAGCAAGAGTTCATTTCTGGTAAACCCAGTGAATTTTGGGTTCAAATGATTTTTCCCAGTTCAGGAACCCAACGCTATTCTCACGATTAACTAAAGAGCATTTATGTAAGACGAGCTGTGGTTTGTTTCAGTTTCATAAGCATTGTTGAACTACATATGGTCCGTATGAGTAGGAAACACAGTTCTTTTTTTCTGAGCATGCTCATGGTTCTTGCTGTATTGGAGTCCCTGGAAAGAAGAGCTTGCTTCTTGCGTGAAAACAGAGTCTTTCATGGATTTGAACACTGGTCGGAATTTACCTTCAGAATTGGAGTTAAACCCCAGCATCTGGGTCTTCCTACATGCAAGAGTTCATTTCTTGTAAACCAAGTGAATTTTGCGCTCAAATGATTTTACACAGTTCTAGAACCCAAACCGATTCTCACGATTAATTAAAAAGCATTTATGTAAGAGGAGCTGTGGTTTGTATCAATTTCATAAGCAGAGTTGGACTACATATGGTCCGTATGAGTAGGAAAGACAGTTCTTTTTTTCTGGGCATGCTCATGGTTTTTGCTCTATTGGAGACGCAGGAAAGAAGAGCATGCTTCTAGCATTAAAACACAGTGTGTTTCATGGATGAGAACTCTGGTCTCAATTTCCCTTCAGAATTGGAGTTAAACTCCAGGATCTGTGTCTTCCTACAAGCAAGAGTTCCTTTCTGGTAAACCAAGAGAATTTTCGGCTCAAATAATTTTTCGCAGTTCACCAACCCAAACAGATTCTCACTATTAACTTTTAAGCATTTATGTAAGAGGAGCTGTGGTTCGTATCAGTTTCATATGCAGAGTTGAACTACATAAGGTCTTTATGAGTAGGAAACACAGTTCCTTTTTTCTGAGCATGCTCATTGTTGGTGTATTGGAGACTCTGGAAAAGGAGCTTGCTTCTTGCGTGAAAACAGAGTGTGTTTCATGGATTTGAACTCTGGTCTGAATTTCCCTTCAGAAACGGAGTTAAACCCCATGATCTGTGTCTTCCTACAAGCAAGAGTTCATTTCTGGTAAACCCAGTGAATTTTGGGTTCAAATGATTTTTCCCAGTTCAAGAACCCAACGCTATTCTCACGATTAACTAAAGAGCATTTGTGTAAGAGGAGCTGTGGTTTGTATCAGTTTCATAAGCAGAGTTGAACTACATATGGTCCGTATGAGTAGGAAACACAGTTCTTTTTTTCAGGGCATGCTCATGCTTCTTGCTGTATTGGAGTCCCTGGAAAGAAGAGCTTGCTTCTTGCGTTAAAACAGAGTGTGTTTCATGAATTTGAACACTGGTCTGAATTTTTCTTCAGAATCGGAGTTAAACCCCTGGATCTGGGTCTTCATACAGGCTAGAGTTCACTTCTATTAAACCACGTGTATTTTGGACTCAAGTGATTTTACAGAGTTCTAGAACCCAACGCGATTCTCACTATTAACTAAACAGCATTTATTTAAGAGGTGCTGTGGTTTGTATCAGTTTCATAACCAGAGTTGATCTACATATGGTCTGTATGTGTAGGAAACACAGTTCTTTTTTTCAGGGCATTCACATGGTTCTTGCTGTTTTGGAGACGCTTGAAATAAGAGCTTGCTTCTTGCATTAAAACAGAGTGTGTTTCATGGATGAGAACTCTGATCTGAATTTCCCTCCAGAAACGGAGTAAAACTCCATGATCTGTGTCTTCCTACAAGCAAGATTTCATTTCTGGTAAACCAAGTGAATTTTGGGTTCAAATGATTTTTCCCAGTTCACGAACCCAACGCTATTCTCACGATTAACTAAAGAGCATTTATATAAGAGGAGCTGTGGTTTGTATCAGTTTCATAAGCAGAGTTGAACTACATATGGTCCATATGAGTAGGAAACACAGTTCTATTTTTCAGGTCATGCTCATGGTTCTTGCTGAATTTTAGACTGGAAATAAGAGCTTGCTTCTTGCGTTAAAACAGAGTGTGTTTCAGGGATGAGAACTATGGTCTGAATTTCCCTTCAGAAACGGAGTTAAAGCCCAGGATCTGTCTCTTCCTACAAGCAAGAGTTCATTTCTTGTAAACCAAGTGAATTTTGGGCTCAAATGATTTTACACAGTTCTAGAACCCAAACCTATTCTCACAATTAACTAAAAAGCATTTATGTAAGAGGAGCTGTGGTTTGTATCAATTTCATAAGCAGAATTGGACAACATATGGTCCGTATGAGTAGGAAACACAGTTCTTTTTTTCAGGGCATGCTCATGGTTCTTGCTGTATTTTACACTGGAAATAAGAGCTTGCTTCTAGCATTAAAACACAGTGTGTTTCATGGATGAGAACTCTGGTCTCAATTTCCCTTCAGAATTGGAGTTAAACCCCAGGATCTGTGTCTTCCTACAAGCAAGAGTTCCTTTCTGGTAAACCAAGAGAATTTTCGGCTCAAATGATTTTTCGCAGTTCACCAACCCAAACAGATTCTCACTATTAACTTTAAAGCATTTATGCAAGAGGAGCTGTGGTTCGTATCAGTTTCATATGCAGAGTTGAACTACATAAGGTCTTTATGAGTAGGAAACACAGTTCCTTTTTTCTGGGCATGCTCATTGTTGGTGTATTGGAGACTCTGGAAAAGGAGCTTGCTTCTTGCGTGAAAACAGAGTGTGTTTCATGGATTTGAACTCTGGTCTGAATTTCCCTTCAGAAACGGAGTTAAACCCCATGATCTGTGTCTTCCTACAAGCAAGAGTTCATTTCTGGTAAACCAAGTGAATTTTGTGTTCAAATGATTTTTCCCAGTTCACGAACCAACGCTATTCTCACGATTAACTAAAGAGCATTTATTTAAGAGGAGCTGTGGTTTGTTTCAGTTTCATATGCAGAGTTGAGCTACATAAGGTCCCTATGAGTAGGAAACACAGTTCTTTTTTCTGGGCATGCTCATGGTTCTTGCTGTATTGGAGACACAGGAAAGAAGAGCTTGCTTCTAGCATTAAAACACAGTGTGTTTCATGGATGAGAACTCTGGTCTCAATTTCCCTTCAGAATTGGAGTTAAACCCCATGATCTATGTCTTCCTACAAGCAAGAGTTCATTTCTGGTAAACCCAGTGAATTTTGGGTTCAAATGATTTTTCCCAGTTCAGGAACCCAACGCTATTCTCACGATTAACTAAAGAGCATTTATGTAAGACGAGCTGTGGTTTGTTTCAGTTTCATAAGCATTGTTGAACTACATATGGTCCGTATGAGTAGGAAACACAGTTCTTTTTTTCTGAGCATGCTCATGGTTCTTGCTGTATTGGAGTCCCTGGAAAGAAGAGCTTGCTTCTTGCGTGAAAACAGAGTGTGTTTCATGAATTTGAACACTGGTCTGAATTTTTCTTCAGAATCGGAGTTAAACTCCTGGATCTGGGTCTTCATACAGGCTAGAGTTCACTTCTATTAAACCACGTGTATTTTGGACTCAAGTGATTTTACAGAGTTCTAGAACCCAACGCGATTCTCACTATTAACTAAACAGCATTTATTTAAGAGGTGCTGTGGTTTGTATCAGTTTCATAACCAGAGTTGATCTACATATGGTCTGTATGTGTAGGAAACACAGTTCTTTTTTTCAGGGCATTCACATGGTTCTTGCTGTTTTGGAGACGCTTGAAATAAGAGCTTGCTTCTTGCATTAAAACAGAGTGTGTTTCATGGATGAGAACTCTGATCTGAATTTCCCTCCAGAAACGGAGTAAAACTCCATGATCTGTGTCTTCCTACAAGCAAGATTTCATTTCTGGTAAACCAAGTGAATTTTGGGTTCAAATGATTTTTCCCAGTTCACGAACCCAACGCTATTCTCACGATTAACTAAAGAGCATTTATATAAGAGGAGCTGTGGTTTGTATCAGTTTCATAAGCAGAGTTGAACTACATATGGTCCATATGAGTAGGAAACACAGTTCTATTTTTCAGGTCATGCTCATGGTTCTTGCTGTATTTTAGACTGGAAATAAGAGCTTGCTTCTTGCGTTAAAACAGAGTGTGTTTCAGGGATGAGAACTATGGTCTGAATTTCCCTTCAGAAACGGAGTTAAAGCCCAGGATCTGTCTCTTCCTACAAGCAAGAGTTCATTTCTTGTAGACCAAGTGAATTTTGGGCTCAAATGATTTTACACAGTTCTAGAACCCAAACCTATTCTCACGATTAACTAAAAAGCATTTATGTAAGAGGAGCTGTGGTTTGGTATCAATTTCATAAGCAGAGTTGGACAACATATGGTCCGTATGATTAGGAAACACAGTTCTTTTTTTCAGGGCATGCTCATGGTTCTTGCTGTATTTTACACTGGAAATAAGAGCTTGCTTCTTGCGTTAAAACAGAGTGTGTTTAATGGATGAGAACTATGGTCTGAATTTCCCTTCAGAAACGGAGTTAAAGCCAGGATCTGTCTCTTCCTACAAGCAAGAGTTCATTTCTGGTTAACCCAGTGAATTTTGGGTTCAAATGATTTTTCCCAGTTAACGAACCCAACGCTATTCTCACGATTATATAAAGAGCATTTATGTAAGAGGAGTTGAGGTTTGTTTCAGTTTCTTATGCAGAGTTGAACTACATAAGGTCCGTATGAGTAGGAAACACAGTTCTTTTTTTCTGGGCATGCTCATGGTTCTTGCTGTATTGGAGACGCAGGAAAGAAGAGCTTGCTTCTAGCATTAAAACACAGTGTGTTTCATGGATGAGAACTCTGGTCTCAATTTTCCTTCAGAATTGGAGATAAACCCCACGATCTGTGTCTTCCTACAAGCAAGAGTTCCTTTCTGGTAAACCAAGAGACTTTTCGGCTCAAATGATTTTTCGCAGTTCACCACCCCAAACAGATTCTCACTATTAACTAAAAAGCATTTATCTAAGAGGAGCTGTGGTTCGTATCAGTTTCATATGCAGAGTTGAACTACATAAGGTCTTTATGAGTAGGAAACACAGTTCCTTTTTTCTGGGCATGCTCATTGTTGTTGGTGTATTGGAGACTCTGGAAAGAGGAGCTTGCTTCTTGCGTGAAAACAGAGTGTGTTTCATGGATTAGAACTCTGGTCTGAATTTCCCTTCAGAAACGGAGTTAAACCCCATGATCTGTGTCTTCCTACAAGCAAGAGTTCATTTCTGGTAAACCCAGGGAATTTTGGGTTCAAATGATTTTTCCCAGTTCAGGAACCCAACGCTATTCTCACGATTAACTAAAGAGCTTTTATGTAAGAGGAGCTGTGGTTTGTTTCAGTTTCATAAGCATTGTTGAACTACATATGGTCCGTATGAGTAGGAAACACAGTTCTTTTTTTCTGGGCATGCTCATGGTTCTTGCTGTTTTGGAGACCTTGGAAGGAAGAGCTTGCTTCTTGCGTTAAAACAGAGTGTGTTTCATGAATTTGAACACTGGTCTGAATTTTTCTTAAGAATCGGAGTTAAACCCCTGGATCTGGGTCTTCATACACGCTAGAGTTCACTTCTAGTAAACCACGTGTATTTTGGACTCAAGTGATTTTACAGAGTTCTAGAACCCAACGCGATTCTCACTATTAACTAAACAGCATTTATTTAAGAGGTGCTGTGGTTTGTATCAGTTTCATAACCAGAGTTGATCTACATATGGTCTGTATGTGTAGGAAACACAGTTCTTTTTTTCAGGGCATTCACATGGTTCTTGCTGTATTGGAGACGCTTGAAATAAGAGCTTGTTCTTGCATTAAAACAGAGTGTGTTTCATGGATGAGAACTCTGATCTGAATTTCCCTCCAGAAACGGAGTAAAACTCCATGATCTGTGTCTTCCTACAAGCAAGATGTCATTTCTGGTAAACCAAGTGAATTTTGGGTTCAAATGATTTTTCCCAGTTCACGAACCCAACGCTATTCTCACGATTAACTAAAGAGGATTTATATAAGAGGAGCTGTGGTTTGTATCAGTTTCATAAGCAGAGTTGAACTACATATGGTCCATATGAGTAGGAAACACAGTTCTATTTTTCAGGTCATGCTCATGGTTCTTGCTGTATTTTAGACTGGAAATAAGAGCTTGCTTCTTGCGTTAAAACAGAGTGTGTTTCAGGGATGAGAACTATGGTCTGAATTTCCCTTCAGAAACGGAGTTAAAGCCAGGATCTGTCTCTTCCTACAAGCAAGAGTTCATTTCTGGTTAACCCAGTGAATTTTGGGTTCAAATGATTTTTCCCAGTTAACGAACCCAACGCTATTCTCACGATTATATAAAGAGCATTTATGTAAGAGGAGTTGAGGTTTGTTTCAGTTTCTTATGCAGAGTTGAACTACATAAGGTCCGTATGAGTAGGAAACACAGTTCTTTTTTTCTGGGCATGCTCATGGTTCTTGCTGTATTGGAGACGCAGGAAAGAAGAGCTTGCTTCTAGCATTAAAACACAGTGTGTTTCATGGATGAGAACTCTGGTCTCAATTTTCCTTCAGAATTGGAGATAAACCCCACGATCTGTGTCTTCCTACAAGCAAGAGTTCCTTTCTGGTAAACCAAGAGACTTTTCGGCTCAAATGATTTTTCGCAGTTCACCACCCCAAACAGATTCTCACTATTAACTAAAAAGCATTTATCTAAGAGGAGCTGTGGTTCGTATCAGTTTCATATGCAGAGTTGAACTACATAAGGTCTTTATGAGTAGGAAACACAGTTCCTTTTTTCTGGGCATGCTCATTGTTGTTGGTGTATTGGAGACTCTGGAAAGAGGAGCTTGCTTCTTGCGTGAAAACAGAGTGTGTTTCATGGATTAGAACTCTGGTCTGAATTTCCCTTCAGAAACGGAGTTAAACCCCATGATCTGTGTCTTCCTACAAGCAAGAGTTCATTTCTGGTAAACCCAGGGAATTTTGGGTTCAAATGATTTTTCCCAGTTCAGGAACCCAACGCTATTCTCACGATTAACTAAAGAGCTTTTATGTAAGAGGAGCTGTGGTTTGTTTCAGTTTCATAAGCATTGTTGAACTACATATGGTCCGTATGAGTAGGAAACACAGTTCTTTTTTTCTGGGCATGCTCATGGTTCTTGCTGTTTTGGAGACCTTGGAAGGAAGAGCTTGCTTCTTGCGTTAAAACAGAGTGTGTTTCATGAATTTGAACACTGGTCTGAATTTTTCTTAAGAATCGGAGTTAAACCCCTGGATCTGGGTCTTCATACACGCTAGAGTTCACTTCTAGTAAACCACGTGTATTTTGGACTCAAGTGATTTTACAGAGTTCTAGAACCCAACGCGATTCTCACTATTAACTAAACAGCATTTATTTAAGAGGTGCTGTGGTTTGTATCAGTTTCATAACCAGAGTTGATCTACATATGGTCTGTATGTGTAGGAAACACAGTTCTTTTTTTCAGGGCATTCACATGGTTCTTGCTGTATTGGAGACGCTTGAAATAAGAGCTTGTTCTTGCATTAAAACAGAGTGTGTTTCATGGATGAGAACTCTGATCTGAATTTCCCTCCAGAAACGGAGTAAAACTCCATGATCTGTGTCTTCCTACAAGCAAGATTTCATTTCTGGTAAACCAAGTGAATTTTGGGTTCAAATGATTTTTCCCAGTTCACGAACCCAACGCTATTCTCACGATTAACTAAAGAGCATTTATATAAGAGGAGCTGTGGTTTGTATCAGTTTCATAAGCAGAGTTGAACTACATATGGTCCATATGAGTAGGAAACACAGTTCTATTTTTCAGGTCATGCTCATGGTTCTTGCTGTATTTTAGACTGGAAATAAGAGCTTGCTTCTTGCGTTAAAACAGAGTGTGTTTCAGGGATGAGAACTATGGTCTGAATTTCCCTTCAGAAACGGAGTTAAAGCCCAGGATCTGTCTCTTCCTACAAGCAAGAGTTCATTTCTTGTAGACCAAGTGAATTTTGGGCTCAAATGATTTTACACAGTTCTAGAACCCAAACCTATTCTCACGATTAACTAAAAAGCATTTATGTAAGAGGAGCTGTGGTTTGTATCAATTTCATAAGCAGAGTTGGACAACATATGGTCCGTATGAGTAGGAAACACAGTTCTTTTTTTCAGGGCATGCTCATGGTTCTTGCTGTATTTTACACTGGAAATAAGAGCTTGCTTCTTGCGTTAAAACAGAGTGTGTTTAATGGATGAGAACTATGGTCTGAATTTCCCTTCAGAAACGGAGTTAAAGCCAGGATCTGTCTCTTCCTACAAGCAAGAGTTCATTTCTGGTTAACCCAGTGAATTTTGGGTTCAAATGATTTTTCCCAGTTAACGAACCCAACGCTATTCTCACGATTATATAAAGAGCATTTATGTAAGAGGAGTTGAGGTTTGTTTCAGTTTCTTATGCAGAGTTGAACTACATAAGGTCCGTATGAGTAGGAAACACAGTTCTTTTTTTCTGGGCATGCTCATGGTTCTTGCTGTATTGGAGACGCAGGAAAGAAGAGCTTGCTTCTAGCATTAAAACACAGTGTGTTTCATGGATGAGAACTCTGGTCTCAATTTTCCTTCAGAATTGGAGATAAACCCCACGATCTGTGTCTTCCTACAAGCAAGAGTTCCTTTCTGGTAAACCAAGAGACTTTTCGGCTCAAATGATTTTTCGCAGTTCACCACCCCAAACAGATTCTCACTATTAACTAAAAAGCATTTATCTAAGAGGAGCTGTGGTTCGTATCAGTTTCATATGCAGAGTTGAACTACATAAGGTCTTTATGAGTAGGAAACACAGTTCCTTTTTTCTGGGCATGCTCATTGTTGTTGGTGTATTGGAGACTCTGGAAAGAGGAGCTTGCTTCTTGCGTGAAAACAGAGTGTGTTTCATGGATTAGAACTCTGGTCTGAATTTCCCTTCAGAAACGGAGTTAAACCCCATGATCTGTGTCTTCCTACAAGCAAGAGTTCATTTCTGGTAAACCCAGGGAATTTTGGGTTCAAATGATTTTTCCCAGTTCAGGAACCCAACGCTATTCTCACGATTAACTAAAGAGCTTTTATGTAAGAGGAGCTGTGGTTTGTTTCAGTTTCATAAGCATTGTTGAACTACATATGGTCCGTATGAGTAGGAAACACAGTTCTTTTTTTCTGGGCATGCTCATGGTTCTTGCTGTTTTGGAGACCTTGGAAGGAAGAGCTTGCTTCTTGCGTTAAAACAGAGTGTGTTTCATGAATTTGAACACTGGTCTGAATTTTTCTTAAGAATCGGAGTTAAACCCCTGGATCTGGGTCTTCATACACGCTAGAGTTCACTTCTAGTAAACCACGTGTATTTTGGACTCAAGTGATTTTACAGAGTTCTAGAACCCAACGCGATTCTCACTATTAACTAAACAGCATTTATTTAAGAGGTGCTGTGGTTTGTATCAGTTTCATAACCAGAGTTGATCTACATATGGTCTGTATGTGTAGGAAACACAGTTCTTTTTTTCAGGGCATTCACATGGTTCTTGCTGTATTGGAGACGCTTGAAATAAGAGCTTGTTCTTGCATTAAAACAGAGTGTGTTTCATGGATGAGAACTCTGATCTGAATTTCCCTCCAGAAACGGAGTAAAACTCCATGATCTGTGTCTTCCTACAAGCAAGATTTCATTTCTGGTAAACCAAGTGAATTTTGGGTTCAAATGATTTTTCCCAGTTCACGAACCCAACGCTATTCTCACGATTAACTAAAAAGCATTTATGTAAGAGGAGCTGTGGGTTGTATCAGTTTCATAAGCAGAGTTGAACTACATATGGTCCATATGAATAGGAAACCCAGTTCTATTTTTCAGGGCATGCTCATGGTTCTTGCTGTATTTTAGACTGGAAATAAGAGCTTGCTTCTTGCGTGAAAACAGAGTGTGTTTCAGGGATGAGAACTATGGTCTGTATTTCCCTTCAGAAACGGAGTTAAAGCCCAGGATCTGTCTCTTCCTACAAGCAAGAGTTCATTTCTTGTAAACCAAGTGAATTTTGGGCTCAAATGATTTTACACAGTTCTAGAACCCAAACCTATTCTCACGATTAACTAAAAAGCATTTATGTAAGAGGAGCTGTGGTTTGTATAAATTTCATAAGCAGAGTTGGACAACATATGGTCCCTATGAGTAGGAAACACAGTTCTTTTTTTCAGGGCATGCTCATGCTTCTTGCTCTATTGGAGACACTGGAAAGAAGAGCTTGCTTCTTGCTTGAAAACAGATTGTTTCATGGTATTGATCATTGGCCTGAATTTCCCTTCATAAACAGCATTAAACCCCTGATCTGTGTCTTTGTACAAGCAAGAGTTCATTTCTGGTAAACCCAGTGAATTTTGGGTTCACATGATTTTTCCCAGTTCACCAACCAACGCTATTCTCACGATTAACTAAAGAGCATTTATTTAAGAGGAGCTGTGGTTTGTTTCAGTTTCATATGCAGAGTTGAGCTACATAAGGTCCCTAAGAGTAGGAAACACAGTTCTTTTTTCTGGGCATGCTCATGGTTCTTGCTGTATTGGAGACGCAGGAAAGAAGAGCTTGCTTCTAGCATTAAAACACAGTGTGTTTCATTGATGAGAACTCTGGTCTCAATTTCCCTTCAGAATTGGAGTTAAACCCCAGGATCTGTGTCTTCCTACAAGCAAGAGTTCCTTTCTGGTAAACCAAGAGACTTTTCGGCTCAAATGATTTTTCGCAGTTCACCAACCCAAACAGATTCTCACTATTAACTAAAAAGCATTTATGTAAGAGGAGCTGTGGTTCGTATCAGTTTCATATGCAGAGTTGAACTACATATGGTCTGTATGTGTAGGAAACACAGTTCTTTTTTTCTGGGCATGCTCATTGTTGTTGGTGTATTGGAGACTCTGGAAAGAGTAGCTTGCTTTTTGCGTGAAAACAGAGTGTGTTTCATGGATTTGAACTCTGGTCTGAATTTCCCTTCAGAAACGGAGTTAAACCCCATGATCTGTGTCTTCCTAGAAGCAAGAGTTCATTTCTGGTAAACCCAGTGAATTTTGGGTTCAAATGATTTTTCCCAGTTCAGGAACCCAACGCTATTCTCACGATTAACTAAAGAGCATTTATGTAAGACGAGCTGTGGTTTGTTTCAGTTTCATAAGCATTGTTGAACTACATATGCTCCGTATGAGTAGGAAACACAGTTCTTTTTTTCTGGGCATGCTCATGGTTCTTGCTGTATTGGAGACCCTGGAAAGAAGAGCTTGCTTCTTGCGTTAAAACAGAGTGTGTTTCATGAATTTGAACACTGGTCTGAATTTTTCTTAAGAATCGGAGTTAAACCCCTCGATCTGGGTCTTCATACACGCTAGAGTTCACTTCTAGTAAACCACGTGTATTTTGGACTCAAGTGATTTTACAGAGTTCTAGAACCCAACGCGATTCTCACTATTAACTAAACAGCATTTATTTAAGAGGTGCTGTGGTTTGTATCAGTTTCATAACCAGAGTTGATCTACATATGGTCTCTATGTGTAGGAAACACAGTTCTTTTTTTCAGGGCATTCACATGGTTCTTGCTGTATTGGAGACGCTTGAAATAAGAGCTTACTTCTTGCATTATAACAGAGTGTGTTTCATGGATGAGAACTCTGATCTGAATTTCCCTCCAGAAACGGAGTAAAACTCCATGATCTGTGTCTTCCTACAAGCAAGATTTCATTTCTGGTAAACCAAGTGAATTTTGGGTTCAAATGATTTTTCCCAGTTCACGAACCCAACGCTATTCTCACGATTAACTAAAGAGCATTTATATAAGAGGAGCTGTGGTTTGTATCAGTTTCATAAGCAAAGTTGAACTACATATGGTCCGTATGAGTAGGAAACACACTTCTTTTTTTCAGGGCATGCTCATGGTTCTTGCTGTATTTTAGACTGGAAATAAGAGCTTGCTTCTTGCGTCAAAACAGAGTGTGTTTCAGGGATGAGAACTATGGTCTGAATTTCCCTTCAGAAACGGAGTTAAAGCCCAGGATCTGTCTCTTCCTACAAGCAAGAGTTCATTTCTTGTAAACCAACTGAATTTTGGCTCAAATAATTTTACACAGTTCTAGAACCCGAACCGATTCTCACTATTAACTAAAAAGCATTTATGTAAGAGGAGCTGTGGTTTGTAACAAATTCATAAGCAGAGTTGGACTACATATGGTCCGTATGAGTAGGAAAGACAGTTCATTTTTTCTGGGCATGCTCATGGTTCTTGATGTATTGGAGCCGCTGGAAAGAAGAGTTTGCTTCTTGCGTGAAAACAGAGTGTGTTTTAAGGATGAGAACACTGGTCTGAATATCCCTTCAGAAACGGAGTTAAACCCCATGATCTGTGTCTTCGTACAAGGAAGAGTTCATTTCTGGAAAACCAAGAGAATTTTAGCCATAATTGATTTTACACAGTTCTGGAACCCAACACAATTATCACTATTATCTAAAGAGCATTTATGTAAGAGGACCTGTGGTCTGTATCAGTTTCATAAGCAGGTTTGGACTACTTATGGTCCGTATGAGTAGGAAACACAGTTCTTTTTTTCAGGGCATGCTCATGGTTCTTGCTGTATTTAGACTGGAAAGAAGAGCTTGTTTCTTGCGTGAAAACAGATTGTTTCATGGATTTGAACACTGGCCTCAATTTCCCTTCAGAAACGGTGTTAAACCCCATGATCTGTGTCTTCCTACAAGCAAGAGATCATTTCTGGAAAACCAAGAGAATTTTGTGCTCAAATGATTTTACACAGTTCTAGAACCCAACGCAATTATCACTATTAACTAAAGAGCATTTATGCAAGAGGAGCTGTGGTCTGTATCAGTTTCATAAGCAGAGTTGGACTACATATGGTCCGTATGTGTAGGAAACACAGTTCTTTTTTTCAGGGCATGCTCATGGTTCTTGCTGTATTTTAGACTGGAAATAAGAGCTTGCTTCTTGCGTTAAAACAGAGTGTGTTTCAGGGCTGAGAACACTGATCTGAATTTTTCTTCAGAATCAGATTTAAACCCCAGGATCTTTGTCTTCATACACGCTAGAGTTCACTTCTAGTAAACCACGTGTATTTTGGACTCAAGTGATTTTACAGAGTTCTAGAACCCAACGCGATTCTCACTATTAACTAAACAGCATTTATTTAAGAGGTGCTGTGGTTTGTATCAGTTTCATAACCAGAGTTGATCTACATATGGTCTGTATGTGTAGGAAACACAGTTCTTTTTTTCAGGGCATTCACATGGTTCTTGCTGTATTGGAGACGATTGAAATAAGAGCTTGTTCTTGCATTAAAACAGAGTGTGTTTCATGGATGAGAACTCTGATCTGAATTTCCCTCCAGAAACGGAGTAAAACTCCATGATCTGTGTCTTCCTACAAGCAAGATTTCATTTCTGGTAAACCAAGTGAAGTTTGGGTTCAAATGATTTTTCCCAGTTCACGAACCCAACGCTATTCTCACGATTAACTAAAAAGCATTTATGTAAGAGGAGCTGTGGTTTGTATCAGTTTCATAAGCAGAGTTGAACTACATATGGTCCATATGAGTAGGAAACCCAGTTCTATTTTTCAGGGCATGCTCATGGTTCTTGCTGTATTTTAGACTGGAAATAAGAGCTTGCTTCTTGCGTGAAAACAGAGTGTGTTTCAGGGATGAGAACTATGGTCTGAATTTCCCTACAGAAACGGAGTTAAAGCCCAGGATCTGTCTCTTCCTACAAGCAAGAGTTCATTTCTTGTAAACCAAGTGAATTTTGGGCTCAAATGATTTTACACAGTTCTAGAACCCAAACCTATTCTCACGATTAACTAAAAAGCATTTATGTAAGAGGAGCTGTGGTTTGTATAAATTTCATAAGCAGAGTTGGACAACATATGGTCCCTATGAGTAGGAAACACAGTTCTTTTTTTCAGGTCATGCTCATGCTTCTTGCTCTATTGGAGACACTGGAAAGAAGAGCTTGCTTCTTGCTTGAAAACAGATTGTTTCATGGTATTGAACACTGGCCTGAATTTCCCTTCATAAACGGCGTTAAACCCCTGATCTGTGTCTTTATACAAGCAAGAGTTCATTTCTGGTAAACCCAGTGAATTTTGGGTTCACATGATTTTTCCCAGTTCACCAACCAACGCTATTCTCACGATTAACAAAAGAGCATTTATTTAAGAGGAGCTGTGGTTTGTTTCAGTTTCATATGCAGAGTTGAGCTACATAAGGTCCCTATGAGTAGGAAACACAGTTCTTTTTTCTGGGCATGCTCATGGTTCTTGCTGTATTGGAGACGCAGGAAAGAAGAGCTTGCTTCTAGCATTAAAACACAGTGTGTTTCATGGATGAGAACTCTGGTCTCAATTTCCCTTCAGAATTGGAGTTAAACCCCAGGATCTGTGTCTTCCTACAAGCAAGAGTTCCTTTCTGGTAAACCAAGAGACTTTTCGGCTCAAATGATTTTTCGCAGTTCACCAACCCAAACAGATTCTCACTATTAACTAAAAAGCATTTATGTAAGAGGAGCTGTGGTTCGTATCAGTTTCATATGCAGAGTTGAACTACATATGGTCTGTATGTGTAGGAAACACAGTTCTTTTTTTCTGGGCATGCTCATTGTTGTTGGTGTATTGGAGACTCTGGAAAGAGTAGCTTGCTTTTTGCGTGAAAACAGAGTGTGTTTCATGGATTTGAACTCTGGTTTGAATTTCCCTTCAGAAATGGAGTTAAACCCCATGATCTGTGTCTTCCTACAAGCAAGAGTTCATTTCTGGTAAACCCAGTGAATTTTGGGTTCAAATGATTTTTCCCAGTTCAGGAACCCAACGCTATTCTCACGATTAACTAAAGAGCATTTATGTAAGACGAGCTGTGGTTTGTTTCAGTTTCATAAGCATTGTTGAACTACATATGGTCCGTATGAGTAGGAAACACAGTTCTTTTTTTCTGGGCATGCTCATGGTTCTTGCTGTATTGGAGACCCTGGAAAGAAGAGATTGCTTCTTGCGTTAAAACAGAGTGTGTTTCATGAATTTGAACACTGGTCTGAATTTTTCTTAAGAATCGGAGTTAAACCCCTGGATCTGGGTCTTCATACACGCTAGAGTTCACTTCTAGTAAACCACGTGTATTTTGGACTCAAGTGATTTTACAGAGTTCTAGAACCCAACGCGATTCTCACTATTAACTAAACAGCATTTATTTAAGAGGTGCTGTGGTTTGTATCAGTTTCATAACCAGAGTTGATCTACATATGGTCTGTATGTGTAGGAAACACAGTTCTTTTTTTCAGGGCATTCACATGGTTCTTGCTGTATTGGAGACGCTTGAAATAAGAGCTTGCTTCTTGCATTATAACAGAGTGTGTTTCATGGATGAGAACTCTGATCTGAATTTCCCTCCAGAAACGGAGTAAAACTCCATGATCTGTGTCTTCCTACAAGCAAGATTTCATTTCTGGTAAACCAAGTGAATTTTGGGTTCAAATGATTTTTCCCAGTTCACGAACCCAACGCTATTCTCACGATTAACTAAAGAGCATTTATATAAGAGGAGCTGTGGTTTGTATCAGTTTCATAAGCAAAGTTGAACTACATATGGTCCGTATGAGTAGGAAACACAGTTCTTTTTTTCAGGGCATGCTCATGGTTCTTGCTGTATTTTAGACTGGAAATAAGAGCTTGCTTCTTGCGTCAAAACAGAGTGTGTTTCAGGGATGAGAACTATGGTCTGAATTTCCCTTCAGAAACGGAGTTAAAGCCCAGGATCTGTCTCTTCCTACAAGCAAGAGTTCATTTCTTGTAAACCAACTGAATTTTGGCTCAAATGATTTTACACAGTTCTAGAACCCAAACCGATTCTCACTATTAACTAAAAAGCATTTATGTAAGAGGAGCTGTGGTTTGTAACAAATTCATAAGCAGAGTTGGACTACATATGGTCCGTATGAGTAGGAAAGACAGTTCATTTTTTCTGGGCATGCTCATGGTTCTTGATGTATTGGAGCTGCTGGAAAGAAGAGTTTGCTTCTTGCGTGAAAACAGAGTGTGTTTTAAGGATGAGAACACTGGTCTGAATATCCCTTCAGAAACGGAGTTAAACCCCATGATCTGTGTCTTCGTACAAGGAAGAGTTCATTTCTGGAAAACCAAGAGAATTTTAGCCATAATTGATTTTGCACAGTTCTAGAACCCAACACAATTATCACTATTATCTAAAAAGCATTTATGTAAGAGGACCTGTGGTCTGTATCAGTTTCATAAGCAGGTTTGGACTACTTATGGTCCGTATGAGTAGGAAACACAGTTCTTTTTTTCAGGGCATGCTCAAGGTTCTTGCTGTATTTAGACTGGAAAGAAGAGCTTGTTTCTTGCGTGACAACAGATTGTTTCATGGATTTGAACACTGGCCTCAATTTCCCTTCAGAAACGGATTTAAACCCCATGATCTGTGTCTTCCTACAAGCAAGAGATCATTTCTGGAAAACCAAGAGAATTTTGGGCTCAAATGATTTTACACAGTTCTAGAACCCAACGCAATTATCACTATTAACTAAAGAGCATTTATGCAAGAGGAGCTGTGGTCTGTATCAGTTTCATAAGCAGAGTTGGACTACATATGGTCCGTATGTGTAGGAAACACAGTTCTTTTTTTCAGGGCATGCTCATGGTTCTTGCTGTATTTTAGACTGGAAATAAGAGCTTGCTTCTTGCGTTAAAACATAGTGTGTTTCAGGGCTGAGAACACTGGTCTCAATTTTTCTTCAGAATCAGATTTAAACCCCAGGATCTTTGTCTTCATACACGCTAGAGTTCACTTCTAGTAAACCACGTGTATTTTGGACTCAAGTGATTTTACAGAGTTCTAGAACCCAACGCGATTCTCACTATTAACTAAACAGCATTTATTTAAGAGGTGCTGTGGTTTGTATCAGTTTCATTACCAGAGTTGATCTCCATTTGGTCTGTATGTGTAGGAAACACAGTTCTTTTTTTCAGGGTATTCACTTGGTTCTTGCTGTATTGGAGACGCTTGAAATAAGTGCCTGCTTCTTGCCTTAAAACAGAGTGTGTTTCATGGATGAGAACTCTGGTCTGTATTTCCCTCCAGAAACGGAGTTAAACCCCAGCATCTGGGTCTTCCTACATGCAAGAGTTCATTTCTGGTAAACTAAGTGAATTTTGGGTTCAAATGATTTTTTCCCAGTTTTCGAACCCAACGCTATTCTCACGATTAACTAAAGAGCATTTATATAAGAGGAGCTGTGGTTTGTATCAGTTTCATAAGCAGAGTTGAACTACATATGGTCCGTATGAGTAGGAAACACAGTTCTTTTTTTCAGGGCATGCTCATGGTTCTTGCTGTATTTTAGACTGGAAATAAGAGCTTGCTTCTTGCGTTAAAACAGAGTGTGTTTCAGGGATGAGAACTATGGTCTGAATTTCCCTTCAGAAACGGAGTTAAAGCCCAGGATCTGTCTCTTCCTACAAGCAAGAGTTCATTTCTTGTAAACCAAGTGAATTTTGGGCTCAAATGATTTTACACAGTTCTAGAACCAAACCCAATTATCACTATTAACTAAAGAGCATTTAAGTAAGAGGAGCTCTGGTCTGTATCAGTTTCATAAGCAGAGTTGGACTACATATGGTCCGTATGAGTAGGAAACACAGTTCTTTTTTTCTGGGCATGCTCATGGTTCTTGCTGTATTTTAGACTGGAAATAAGAGCTTGCTTCTTGCGTTAAAACAGAGTGTGTTTCAGGGATGAGAACACTGGTCTGAATTTCTCTTCAGAATCAGAGTTAAACACCAGGATCTGGGACTTCATACACGCTAGAGTTCACTTCTAGTAAACCACGTGTATTTTGGACTCAAGTGATTTTACAGAGTTCTAGAACCCAACGCGATTCTCACTATTAACTAAACAGCATTTATTTAAGAGGTGCTGTGGTTTGTATCAGTTTCATAACCAGAGTTGATCTCCATTTGGTCTGTATGTGTAGGAAACACAGTTCTTTTTTTCAGGGTATTCACTTGGTTCTTGCTGTATTGGGGACGCTTGAAATAAGAGCCTGCTTCTTGCATTAAAACAGAGTGTATTTCATGGATGAGAACTCTGGTCTGAATTTCCCTCCAGAAACGGAGTTAAACCCCAGCATCTGGGTCTTCCTACATGCAAGAGTTCATTTCTGGTAAACCCAGTAAATTTTGGGTTCAAATGATTTTTCCCAGTTCACGAACCCAACGCTATTCTCACGATTAACTAAAGAGCATTTATATAAGAGGAGCTGTGGTTTGTATCAGTTTCATAAGCAGAGTTGAACTACATACAGTCCGTATGAGTAGGAAACCCAGTTCTTTTTTTCAGGACATGCTCATGGTTCTTGCTGTATTGGAGACACTGGAAAGAAGAGCATGCTTCTTGCGTGAAAACAGAGTGTTTCATGGATTTGAACACTGGTCGGAATTTCCCTTCAGAATTGGAGTTAAACCCAAGCATCTGGGTCTTCCTACATGCAAGAGTTCATTTCTTGTAAACCAAGTGAATTTTGGGCTCAAATGATTTTACACAGTTCTAGAACTCAACCCAATTATCACTATTAACTAAAGAGCATTTATGTAAGAGGAGCTGTGGTCTGTATCAGTTTCATAAGCAGAGTTGGACTACATATGGTCCATATGAGTAGGAAACACAGTTCTTTTTTTCAGGGCATGCTCATGGTTCTTGCTGTATTTTTGACTGGAAATAAGAGGTGCTTCTTGCGTTAAAACAGAGTGTGTTTCAGTGATGAGAACTCTGGTCTGAATTTCCCTTCAGAAACCGAGTTAAAGCCCAGGATCTGTGTCTTCCAACAAGCAAGAGTTCATTTCTGGTTAACATAGTGAATTTTGGGCTCAAATGATTTTTCGTAGTTCACGAACCCAAACCGATTCTCACGATTAACTAAAAAGCATTTATGTAAGAGGAGCTGTGGTTTGTATCAATTTCATAAGCAGAGTTGAACTACATATGGTCCGTACTAGTAGGAAAGACAGTTCTTTTTTTCTGGGCATTCTCATGGTTCTTGATGTATTGGAGCCGCTGGAAAGAAGAGTTTGCTTCTTGCGTGAAAACAGAGTGTGTTTTATGGATGAGAACACTGGTCTGAATATCCCTTCAGAAACGGAGTTAAACCCCATGATCTATGTCTTCGTACAAGCAAGAGTTCATTTCTGGACACCAAGAGAATTTTGGCCTCAAATAATTTTACAAAGTTCTAGAACCCAACGCAATTATCACTATTAACTAAAGAGTGTTAATGTAAGAGGACCTGTGGTTTGTTTCAGTTTCATAAGCATTGTTGAACTACATATGGTCCGTATGAGTAGGAAACACAGTTCTTTTTTTCTGGGCATGCTCATGGTTCTTGATCAATTGGAGATCCTGGAAAGAAGAGCTTGCTTCTTGCGTTAAAACAGAGTGTGTTTCATGAATTTGAACACTGGTCTGAATTTTTCTTCAGAATCGGAGTTAAACCCCTGGATCTGGGTCTTCATACACGCTAGAGTTCACTTCTAGTAAACCACGTGTATTTTGGACTCAAGTGATTTTACAGAGTTCTAGAACCCAACGCGATTCTCACTATTAACTAAACAGCATTTATTTAAGGGGTGCTGTGGTCTGTATCAGTTTCATAACCAGAGTTGATCTACATATGGTGTGTATGTGTAGGAAACACAGTTCTTTTTTTCAGGGCATTCACATGGTTCTTGCTGTATTGGAGACGCTTGAAATAAGAGCTTGCTTCTTGCATTAAAACAGAGTGTTTCATGGATGAGAACTCTGATCTGAATTTCCCTCCAGAAACGGAGTAAAACTCCATGATCTGTGTCTTCCTACAAGCAAGATTTCATTTCTGGTAAACCAAGTGAATTTTGGGTTCAAATGATTTTTCCCAGTTCACGAACCCAACGCTATTCTCACGATTAACTAAAGAGCATTTATATAAGAGGAGCTGTGGTTTGTATCAGTTTCATAAGCAAAGTTGAACTACATATGGTCTGTATGAGTAGGAAAGACAGTTCTTTTTTTCAGGGCATGCTCATGGTTCTTGCTGTATTTTAGACTGGAAATAAGAGCTTGCTTCTTGCGTTAAAACAGAGTGTGTTTCAGGGATGAGAACTATGGTCTGAATTTCCCTTCAGAAACGGAGTTAAAGCCCAGGATCTGTCTCTTCCTACAAGCAAGAGTTCATTTCTTGTAAACCAAGTGAATTTTGGGCTCAAATGATTTTACACAGTTCTAGAACCAAACCCAATTATCACTATTAACTAAAGAGCATTTAAGTAAGAGGAGCTCTGGTCTGTATCAGTTTCATAAGCAGAGTTGGACTACATATGGTCCAGATGAGTAGGAAACCCAGTTCTTTATTTCAGGGCATGCTCATGGTTCTTGCTGTATTTTAGACTGGAAATAAGAGCTGTCTTCTTGCGTTAAAACAGAGTGTGTTTCAGTGATGAGAACTCTGGTTTGAATTTCACTTCAGTAACCGAGTTAAAGCCCAGGATCTGTGTCTTCCAACAAGCAAGAGTCCGTTTCTGGTTAACATAGTGAATTTTGGGCTCAAATGATTTTTCGCAGTTCACGAACCCAAAACGATTCTCACGATTAACTAAAAAGCATTTATGTAAGAGGAGCTGTGGTTTGTATCAATTTCATAAGCAGAGTTGAACTACATATGGTCCGTATGAGTAGGAAAGACAGTTCTTTTTTTCTGGGCATGCTCATGGTTCTTGCTGTATTGGAGACGCAAGAAAGAAGAGCTTGCTTCTTGCATTAAAACAGAGTGTTTTTCATGGATGATAACTCTGGTCTCAATTTCCCTTCAGAATTGGAGTTAAACCCCAGGATCTGTGTCTTCCTACAAGCAAGAGTGCCTTTCTGGTAAACCAAGAGAATTTTCGGCTGAAATGATTTTTCGCAGTTCACCAACCCAAACAGATTCTCACTATTAACTAAAAAGCATTTATGTAAAAAGAGCTGTGGTTTGTATCAGTTTCAAATGCAGAGTTGAACTACATAAGGTCTGTATGAGTAGGAAACACAGTTCCTTTTTTCATGGCATGCTCATTGTTGTTGGTGTATTGGAGACTCTGGAAAGAAGAGCTTGCTTCTTGCGTGAAAACAGAGTGTGTTTCATGGATTTGAACTATGGTCTGAATTTCCCTTCAGAAACGGAGTTAAACCCAATGATCTGTGTCTTCGTACAAGCAAGAGTTCATTTCTGGATACCAAGAGAATTTTGGCCTCAAATGATTTTACACAGTTCTAGAATCCAACGCAATTATCACTATTAACTAAAGAGCATTAATGTAAGAGGACCTGTGGTCTGTATCAGTATCATAAGCAAAGTTGGATTACATATGGTCCGTATGAGTAGGAAACAAAGTTCTTTTTTTCAGGGCATGCTCATGGTTCTTGCTGTATTTAGACTGGAAAAAAGAGCTTGCTTCTTGCGTTAAAACAGAGTGTGTTTTAGGGATGAGAACTATGGTGTGAATTTCCCTTCAGAAACAGAGTTAAACCCCATGATCTGTGTCTTCGTACAAGCAAGAGTTCATTTCTGGTAAACCCAGTGAATTTTGAGTTCAAATGATTTTTCCCAGTTCAAGAAACCAACGCTATTCTCACGATTAACTAAAGAGCATTTATGTAAGAGGAGCTATGGTTTGTATCAGTTTGATAAGCAAAGTTGAACTACATATGGTCCGTATGAGTAGGAAACACAGTTCTTTTTTTCAGGGCATGCTCATGCTTCTTGCTGTATTGGAGACACTGGAAAGAAGAGCTTGCTTCTTGCTTGAAAACAGATTGTTTCATGGTATTGAACACTGGCCTGAATTTCCCTTCAGAAACAGCGTTAAACCCCATGATCTGTGTCTTTGTACAAGCAAGAGTTCATTTATGGAAAACAAAGAGAATTTTGGGCTCAAATGATTTTACACAGTTCTAGAACCCAAAGCAATTATCACGATTAACAAAAGAGCATTTATGCAAGAGGAGCTGTGGTCTGTATCAGTTTCATAAGCAGAGTTGGATAACATATGGTCCTTATGAGTTGGAAACACAGTTCTTTTTTTCAGGGCATGCTCATGGTTCTTGCTGTATTTAGACTGGAATAAGAGCTTGCTTCTTGCGTTAACACAGAGTGTGTTTCAGGGATGAAAACTATGGTGTGAATTTCCCTTCATAAACGGAGTTAAACCCCATGATCTGTGTCTTCGTACAAGCAAGAGATCATTTCTGGTAAACCCAGTGAATTTTGGGTTCAAATGATTTTTCCTAGTTCACCAACCAACGCTATTCTCACGATTAACTAAAGAGCATTTATGTAAGAGGAGCTGTGGTCTGTATCAGTTTCATAAGCAGAGTTGGGCTACATATGGTCTGTATTAGTAGTAAACACAGTTCTTTTTTTCAGGGCATTCACATGGTTCTTGCTGTATTGGAGACACTTGAAATTAGAGCTTGCTTCTTGCATTAAAACAGAGTGTGTTTCATAGATGAGAACTCTTGTCTGAATTTCCCTCCAGAAACGGAGTAAAACCCCGTGATCTGTGTCTTCCTACAAAGAAGAGTTCATTTCTGGTAAACCCAGTGAATTTTCAGCTCAAATGATTTTTTGCAGTTCCCCAACCCAAACCGATTCTCATGATTAACTAAAGAGCATTTACGTAAGAGGAGCTGTGGTTTGTATCAGTTTCATAAGCAGAGTTGGACTACATATGGTCCGTATGAGTAATAAACACAGTTCTTTTTTTCTTGGCATGCTCATGGTTTTTGCTGTATTGGAGACCCTGGAAAGAAGAGCTTGCTTCTTGCGTTAAAACACAGTGTGTTTCATGAATTTGAACACTGGTCTGAATTTCTCTTCAGAATCGGAGTTAAACCCCAGGATATGGGTCTTCTTACAAGCTAGAGTTCACTTCTAGTAAACCATGTGTATTTTTTACTCAAGTGATTTTACAGAGTTCTAGAACCCAAAGCTATTCTCACTATCAACTAAACAGCCTTTATTTAAGATGTGCTCTGGTTTGTATCAGTTTCATAACCAGAGTTGATCTACATATGGTCTGTATGAGTAGGAAACACAGTTCTTTTTTTCAGGGCATTCATATTGTTCTTGTTAATTGGAGACGCTTGAAATAAGAGCTTGCTTCTTGCATTAAAACAAAGTGTGTTCCATGGATGAGAACTCTGGTCTGAATTTCCCTCCAGAAACGGAGTAAAACCACATGATCTGTGTCTTCCTACAAGCAAGAGTTCATTTCTGGTAAACCCAGTAATTTTGAGTTCAAATGATTTTTCCCTGTTCACGAACCCAACCCTATTCTCACGATTAACTAAAGAGCATTTATGTAAGAGGAGCTGTGGTTTGTTTCAGTTTCATAAGCAGAGTTGAACTACATGTGGTCCGTATGAGTAGGAAACACAGTTCATTTTTTTCTGGGCATGCTCATTGTTCTTGCTGTATTGGAGACGCTGGAAAGAAGAGCTTGTTTCTTGCATGAAAACAGAGTGTGTTTCATGGATTTGAACTCTGGTCTGAATTTCCCTTCCGAAACGGAGTGAAACACCATGATCTGTGTCTTCCTAGAAGCAAGAGTTCATTTCTGGTAAACCCAGTGAATTTTGGGTTCAAATGATTTTTCCCAATTCACAAACCCAATGCTATTCTCACAATTAACTAAAGAGCATTTATGTAAGAGGAGCTGTGGTTTGTTTCAGTTTGATAAGCAGAGTTGATCTACATATCGTCCTTATGAGTTGGAAACACAGTTCTTTTTTCAGGGCATGCTCATGATTCTTGCTGTATTGGGGACACTGGAACGAAGAGCATGCTTCTTGCGTGAAAACAGAGTGTGTTTCATGGATTTGAACACTGGTCGGAATTTCGATTCAGAATTGGAGTTAAACCCCAGGATCTGGGTCTTCCTACACGCAAGAGTTCATTTCTTGTAAGCCAAGTGAATTTTGGGCTCAAGTGATTTTACAGAGTTCTAGAACCCAACGCAATTATCGCTATTAACTATAGAGCATTTATGTAAGAGGAGCTGTGGTCTGTATCAGTTTCATAAGCAGAGTTGGACTACATATGGTCCGTATGATTAGGAAACACAGTTCTTTTTTTCAGGGCATGCTCATGGTTCTTGCTGTAATTTAGACTGGAAATAAGAGCTTGCTTCTTGAATAAAAAAGAGTGTGTTTCAGGGATGAGAACTATGGTCTGAACTTCCCTTCAGAAACGGAGTTAAAGCCCAGGATCTGAGTCTTCCTACAAGCAAGAGTTCATTTATGGTAAACCCAGTGAATTTTCGGCTCAAATGATTTTTTGCAGTTCACCAACCAAAACCAATTCTCACGATTAACTAAAAAGCATTTATGTAAGAAGAGCTGTGGTTTGTATCAGTTTCATAAGCAGAGTTAAACTACATATGGTCCGTATGAGTAGGAAACACAGTTCTTTTTTTCTGGGCATGCTCATCGTTCTTGCTGTATTGGAGACCCTGGAAAGAAGAGCTTGCTTCTTGCGTTAAAACAGAGTGTGTTTCATGAATTTGAATACTGGTTTGAATTTCTCTTCAGAATCGGAGTTAAACCCCAGGATCTGGGTCTTCTTACACGCTAGAGTTCAATTCTAGTAAACCACGTATATTTTGTACTCATTGATTTTACAGAGTTCTAGAACCCAACCCGATTCTCAGTATTAAGTAAACAGCATTTATTTAAGTGGTACTGTGGTTTTTATCAGTTTCATAACCAGAGTGATCTACATATGGTCTGTATGAGTAGGAAACACAGTTCTTTTTGTCTGGGCATGCTCATGGTTCTTGCTGGATTGGAGACGCTGGAAGGAAGAGCTTGGTTCTTGCATTAAAACAGAGTTTGTTTTATGGATGAGAACTATGGTCTGAATTTCCCTTCTGAAACGGAGTTAAACCCCATGATCTGGGTCTTCCTATAAGCAAGAGATCTTTTCTTGTATACTCCGTGAATTTTGGGTTCAAATGATTTTTCCCAGGTCACGAACCCAACGCTATTCTCATGATTAACTAAAGAGCATTTATGTAAGAGGAGCTGTGGTTTGTTTCAGTTTCATAAGCAGAGTTGAACTACATATGGTCTGTATGAGTAGGAAACACAGTTCTTTTTTTCTGGGCATGCTCATTGTTCTTGCTGTATTGGAGACGCAGGAAAGAAGAGCTTGCTTCTTGCATTAAAACAGAGTGTGTTTAATGGATGAGAACTATGGTCTGAATTTCCCTTCAGAAACGGAGTTAAAGCCCAGGATCTGTCTCTTCCTACAAGCAAGAGTTCATTTCTGGTTAACCCAGTGAATTTTGGGTTCAAATGATTTTTCCCAGTTCAGGAACCCAACGCTATTCTCACGATTAACTAAAGAGCATTTATGTAAGAGGAGCTGTGGTTTATATCAGTTTCATAAGCAGAATTGAACTACATATGGTCCATATGAGTAGGAAACACAGTTCTTTTTTTCAGGGCATGCTCATGCTTCTTGCTGTATTGGAGACACTGGAAAGAAGAGCATGCTTCTTACGTGAAAACAGAGTGTTTCATGGATTTGAACACTGATCAGAATTTCCCTTCAGAATTGCAGTTAAACCCCAGCATCTGGGTCTTCCTACATGCAAGAGTTCATTTGTTGTAAACCAAGTGAATTTTGGGCTCAAATGATTTTACACAGTTCTAGAACTCAACCCAATTATCACTATTAACTAAAGAGCATTTATGTAAGAGGAGCTGTGGTCTGTATCAGTTTCATAAGCAGAGTTGGACTACATATGGTCCGTATGAGTAGGAAACACAGTTCTTTTTTTCAGGGCATGCTCATGGTTCTTGCTGTATTTTTGACTGGAAATAAGAGGTGCTTCTTGCGTTAAAACAGAGTGTGTTTCAGTGATGAGAACTCTGGTCTGAATTTCCCTTCAGAAACCGAGTTAAAGCCCAGGATCTGTGTCTTCCAACAAGCAAGAGTTCATTTCTGGTTAACATAGTGAATTTTGGGCTCAAATGATTTTTCGCAGTTCACAAACCCAAACCGATTCTCACGATTAACTAAAAAGCATTTAAGTACGAGGAGCTGTGGTTTGTATCAATTTCATAAGCAGAGTTGAACTACATATGGTCCGTATTAGTAGGAAAGACAGTTCTTTTTTTCTGGGCATGCTCATGGTTCTTGATGTATTGGAGCCGCTGGAAAGAAGTGTTTGCTTCTTGCGTGAAAACAGAGTGTGTTTTATGGATGAGAACACTGGTCTGAATATCCCTTCAGAAACGGAGTTAAACCCCATGAACTGTGTCTTCATACAAGCAAGAGTTCATTTCTGGTAAACCCAGTGAATTTTGGGTTCAAATGATTTTTCCGAGTTCAAGAACCCAACGCTATTCTCACGATTAACTAAAGAGCATTTATGTAAGTGGAGCTGTGGTTTGTATCAGTTTGATAAGCAGAGTTGAACTACATATGGTCCATATGAGTAGGAAACACAGTTCTTTTTTTCAGGGCATGCTCATGCTTCTTGCTGTATAGGAGACACTGGAAAGAAGAGCTTGCTTCTTGCTTGAAAACAGATTGTTTCATGGTATTGAACACTGGCCTGAATTTCCCTTCAGAAACAGCGTTAAACCCCATGATCTGTGCCTTTGTACAAGCAAGAGTTCATTTATGGAAGACAAAGAGAATTTTGGGCTCAAATGATTTTACACAGTTCTAGAACCCAAAGCAATTATCACTATTAACTAAAGAGCATTTATGTAAGAGGAGCTGTGGTCTGTATCAGTTTCATAAGCAGAGTTGAACTACATGTGGTCCGTATGAGTAGGAAACACAGTTCATTTTTTTCTGGGCATGCTCATTGTTCTTGCTGTATTGGAGACGCTGGAAAGAAGAGCTTGTTTCTTGCATGAAAACAGAGTGTGTTTCATGGATTTGAACTCTGGTCTGAATTTCCCTTCCGAAACGGAGTGAAACACCATGATCTGTGTCTTCCTAGAAGCAAGAGTTCATTTCTGGTAAACCCAGTGAATTTTGGGTTCAAATGATTTTTCCCAATTCACAAACCCAATGCTATTCTCACAATTAACTAAAGAGCATTTATGTAAGAGGAGCTGTGGTTTGTTTCAGTTTGATAAGCAGAGTTGATCTACATATCGTCCTTATGAGTTGGAAACACAGTTCTTTTTTCAGGGCATGCTCATGATTCTTGCTGTATTGTGGACACTGGAACGAAGAGCATGCTTCTTGCGTGAAAACAGAGTGTGTTTCATGGATTTGAACACTGGTCGGAATTTCGATTCAGAATTGGAGTTAAACCCCAGCATCTGGGTCTTCCTACACGCAAGAGTTCATTTCTTGTAAGCCAAGTGAATTTTGGGCTCAAGTGATTTTACAGAGTTCTAGAACCCAACGCAATTATCGCTATTAACTATAGAGCATTTATGTAAGAGGAGCTGTGGTCTGTATCAGTTTCATAAGCAGAGTTGGACTACATATGGTCCGTATGATTAGGAAACACAGTTCTTTTTTTCAGGGCATGCTCATGGTTCTTGCTGTAATTTAGACTGGAAATAAGAGCTTGCTTCTTGAATAAAAAAGAGTGTGTTTCAGGGATGAGAACTATGGTCTGAACTTCCCTTCAGAAACGGAGTTAAAGCCCAGGATCTGAGTCTTCCTACAAGCAAGAGTTCATTTATGGTAAACCCAGTGAATTTTCGGCTCAAATGATTTTTTGCAGTTCACCAACCAAAACCAATTCTCACGATTAACTAAAAAGCATTTATGTAAGAAGAGCTGTGGTTTGTATCAGTTTCATAAGCAGAGTTAAACTACATATGGTCCGTATGAGTAGGAAACACAGTTCTTTTTTTCTGGGCATGCTCATCGTTCTTGCTGTATTGGAGACCCTGGAAAGAAGAGCTTGCTTCTTGCGTTAAAACAGAGTGTGTTTCATGAATTTGAATACTGGTTTGAATTTCTCTTCAGAATCGGAGTTAAACCCCAGGATCTGGGTCTTCTTACACGCTAGAGTTCAATTCTAGTAAACCACGTATATTTTGTACTCATTGATTTTACAGAGTTCTAGAACCCAACCCGATTCTCAGTATTAAGTAAACAGCATTTATTTAAGTGGTACTGTGGTTTTTATCAGTTTCATAACCAGAGTGATCTACATATGGTCTGTATGAGTAGGAAACACAGTTCTTTTTGTCTGGGCATGCTCATGGTTCTTGCTGGATTGGAGACGCTGGAAGGAAGAGCTTGGTTCTTGCATTAAAACAGAGTTTGTTTTATGGATGAGAACTATGGTCTGAATTTCCCTTCTGAAACGGAGTTAAACCCCATGATCTGGGTCTTCCTATAAGCAAGAGATCTTTTCTTGTATACTCCGTGAATTTTGGGTTCAAATGATTTTTCCCAGGTCACGAACCCAACGCTATTCTCATGATTAACTAAAGAGCATTTATGTAAGAGGAGCTGTGGTTTGTTTCAGTTTCATAAGCAGAGTTGAACTACATATGGTCTGTATGAGTAGGAAACACAGTTCTTTTTTTCTGGGCATGCTCATTGTTCTTGCTGTATTGGAGACGCAGGAAAGAAGAGCTTGCTTCTTGCATTAAAACAGAGTGTGTTTAATGGATGAGAACTATGGTCTGAATTTCCCTTCAGAAACGGAGTTAAAGCCCAGGATCTGTCTCTTCCTACAAGCAAGAGTTCATTTCTGGTTAACCCAGTGAATTTTGGGTTCAAATGATTTTTCCCAGTTCAGGAACCCAACGCTATTCTCACGATTAACTAAAGAGCATTTATGTAAGAGGAGCTGTGGTTTATATCAGTTTCATAAGCAGAATTGAACTACATATGGTCCATATGAGTAGGAAACACAGTTCTTTTTTTCAGGGCATGCTCATGCTTCTTGCTGTATTGGAGACACTGGAAAGAAGAGCATGCTTCTTACGTGAAAACAGAGTGTTTCATGGATTTGAACACTGATCAGAATTTCCCTTCAGAATTGCAGTTAAACCCCAGCATCTGGGTCTTCCTACATGCAAGAGTTCATTTGTTGTAAACCAAGTGAATTTTGGGCTCAAATGATTTTACACAGTTCTAGAACTCAACCCAATTATCACTATTAACTAAAGAGCATTTATGTAAGAGGAGCTGTGGTCTGTATCAGTTTCATAAGCAGAGTTGGACTACATATGGTCCGTATGAGTAGGAAACACAGTTCTTTTTTTCAGGGCATGCTCATGGTTCTTGCTGTATTTTTGACTGGAAATAAGAGGTGCTTCTTGCGTTAAAACAGAGTGTGTTTCAGTGATGAGAACTCTGGTCTGAATTTCCCTTCAGAAACCGAGTTAAAGCCCAGGATCTGTGTCTTCCAACAAGCAAGAGTTCATTTCTGGTTAACATAGTGAATTTTGGGCTCAAATGATTTTTCGCAGTTCACAAACCCAAACCGATTCTCACGATTAACTAAAAAGCATTTAAGTACGAGGAGCTGTGGTTTGTATCAATTTCATAAGCAGAGTTGAACTACATATGGTCCGTATTAGTAGGAAAGACAGTTCTTTTTTTCTGGGCATGCTCATGGTTCTTGATGTATTGGAGCCGCTGGAAAGAAGTGTTTGCTTCTTGCGTGAAAACAGAGTGTGTTTTATGGATGAGAACACTGGTCTGAATATCCCTTCAGAAACGGAGTTAAACCCCATGAACTGTGTCTTCATACAAGCAAGAGTTCATTTCTGGTAAACCCAGTGAATTTTGGGTTCAAATGATTTTTCCGAGTTCAAGAACCCAACGCTATTCTCACGATTAACTAAAGAGCATTTATGTAAGTGGAGCTGTGGTTTGTATCAGTTTGATAAGCAGAGTTGAACTACATATGGTCCATATGAGTAGGAAACACAGTTCTTTTTTTCAGGGCATGCTCATGCTTCTTGCTGTATAGGAGACACTGGAAAGAAGAGCTTGCTTCTTGCTTGAAAACAGATTGTTTCATGGTATTGAACACTGGCCTGAATTTCCCTTCAGAAACAGCGTTAAACCCCATGATCTGTGCCTTTGTACAAGCAAGAGTTCATTTATGGAAGACAAAGAGAATTTTGGGCTCAAATGATTTTACACAGTTCTAGAACCCAAAGCAATTATCACGATTAACAAAATAGCATTTATGTAAGAGAAGCTGTGGTCTGTATCAGTTTCATAAGCAGAGTTGGGCAACATATGGTCCGTATGAGTAGGAAACACAGTTCTTTTTTTCAGGGCATGCTCATGGTTCTTGCTGTATTTAGACTGGAAATAAGAGCTTGCTTCTTGCGTTAAAACAGAGTTTGTTTCAGGGATGAGAACTATGGTGTGAATTTCCCTTCATAAACGGAATTAAACCCCATTATCTGTGTCTTCGTACAAGCAAGAGATCATTTCTGGTAAACCCAGTGAATTTTGGGTTCAAATGATTTTTCCCAGTTCACCAACCAACGCTATTCTCACGATTAACTAAAGAGCATTTATGTAAGAGGAGCTGTGGTTTGTTTCAGTTTCATATGCAGAGTTGAACTACATAAGGTATGTATGACTAGGAAACACAGTTCTTTTTTTATAGGCATGCTCATGGTTCTTGCTGTATTGGAGACGCAGGAAAGAAGAGCTTGCTTCTTGCATTAAAACAGAGTGTGTTTAATGGATGAGAACTATGGTCTGAATTTCCCTTCAGAAACGGAGTTAAAGCCCAGGATCTGTCTCTTCCTACAAGCAAGAGTTCATTTCTGGTTAACCCAGTGAATTTTGGGTTCAAATGATTTTTCCCAGTTCAGGAACCCAACGCTATTCTCACGATTAACTAAAGAGCATTTATGTAAGAGGAGCTGTGGTTTATATCAGTTTCATAAGCAGAATTGAACTACATATGGTCCGTATGAGTAGGAAACACAGTTCTTTTTTTCAGGGCATGCTCATGCTTCTTGCTGTATTGGAGACACTGGAAAGAAGAGCTTGCTTCTTGCTTGAAAACAGATTGTTTCGTGGTATTGAACACTGGCCTGAATTTACCTTCTGAAACGGAGTTAAACCCCATGATCTGTGTCTTTATACAAGCAAAAGTTCATTTCTGGAAAACAAAGAGAATTTTGGGCTCAAATAATTTTACACAGTTCTAGAACCCAACGCAATTATCACTATTATCTAAAGAGCGTTAATGTAAGAGGACCTGTGGTTTGTTTCAGTTTCATAAGCATTGTTGAACTACATATGGTCCGTATGAGTAGGAAACACAGTTCTTTTTTTCTGGGCATGCTCATGGTTCTTGCTCAATTGGAGACCCTGGAAAGAAGAGCTTGCTTCTTGCGTTAAAAAAGAGTGTGTTTCATGAATTTGAACACTGGTCTGAATTTTTCTTCAGAATCGGAGTTAAACCCCTGGATCTGGGTCTTCATACACGCTAGAGTTCACTTCTAGTAAACCACGTGTATTTTGGACTCAAGTGATTTTACAGAGTTCTAGAACCCAACGCGATTCTCACTATTAACTAAACAGCATTTATTTAAGGGGTGCTGTGGTTTGTATCAGTTTCATAACCAGAGTTGATCTACATATGGTGTGTATGTGTAGGAAACACAGTTCTTTTTTTCAGGGCATTCACATGGTTCTTGCTGTATTGGAGATGCTTGAAATAAGAGCTTGCTTCTTGCATTAAAACAGAGTGTTTCATGGATGAGAACTCTGATCTGAATTTCCCTCCAGAAACGGAGTAAAACTCCATGATCTGTGTCTTCCTACAAGCAAGATTTCATTTCTGGTAAACCAAGTGAATTTTGGGTTCAAATGATTTTTCCCAGTTCACGAACCCAATGCTATTCTCACGATTAACTAAAGAGCATTTATATAAGAGGAGCTGTGGTTTGTATCAGTTTCATAAGCAAAGTTGAACTACATATGGTCCGTATGAGTAGGAAAGACAGTTCTTTTTTTCAGGGCATGCTCATGGTTCTTGCTGTATTTTAGACTGGAAATAAGAGCTGTCTTCTTGCGTTAAAACAGAGTGTGTTTCAGTGATGAGAACTCTGGTTTGAATTTCCCTTCAGAAACCGAGTTAAAGCCCAGGATCTGTGTCTTCCAACAAGCAAGAGTCCGTTGCTGGTTAACATAGTGAATTTTGGGCTCAAATGATTTTTCGCAGTTCACGAACCCAAAACGATTCTCACGATTAACTAAAAAGCATTTATGTAAGAGGAGCTGTGGTTTGTATCAATTTCATAAGCAGAGTTGAACTACATATGGTCCGTATGAGTAGGAAAGACAGTTCTTTTTTTCTGGGCATGCTCATGGTTCTTGCTGTATTGGAGACGCAGGAAAGAAGAGCTTGCTTCTTGCATTAAAACAGAGTGTGTTTCATGGATGATAACTCTGGTCTCAATTTCCCTTCAGAATTGGAGTTAAACCCCAGGATCTGTGTCTTACTACAAGCAAGAGTGCCTTTCTGGTAAACCAAGAGAATTTTCGGCTGAAATGATTTTTCGCAATTCACCAACCAAAACAGATTCTCACTATTAACTAAAAAGCATTTATGTAAAAGGAGCTGTGGTTTGTATCAGTTTCAAATGCAGAGTTGAACTACATAAGGTCTGTATGAGTAGGAAACACAGTTCCTTTTTTCTTGGCATGCTCATTGTTGTTGGTGTATTGGAGATTCTGGAAAGAAGAGCTTGCTTCTTGCGTGAAAACAGAGTGTGTTTCATGGATTTGAACTCTGGTCTGAATTTCCCTTCAGAAACGGAGTTAAACCCCATGATCTGTGTCTTCGTACAAGCAAGAGTTCATTTCTGGATACCAAGAGAATTTTGGCCTCAAATGATTTTACACAGTTCTAGAATCCAACGCAATTATCACTATTAACTAAAGAGCATTAATGTAAGAGGACCTGTGGTCTGTATCAGTTTCATAAGCAGAGTTGGATTACATGTGGTCCGTATGAGTAGGAAACAAAGTTCTTTTTTTCAGGGCATGCTCATGGTTCTTGCTGTATTTAGACTGGAAAAAAGAGCTTGCTTCTTGCGTTAAAACAGAGTGTGTTTTAGGGATGAGAACTATGGTGTGAATTTCCCTTCAGAAACGGAGTTAAACCCCATGATCTGTTTCTTCATACAAGCAAGAGTTCATTTCTGGTAAACCCAGTGAATTTTGGGTTCAAATGATTTTTCCGAGTTCAAGAAACCAACGCTATTCTCACGATTAACTAAAGAGCATTTATGTAAGTGGAGCTGTGGTTTGTATCAGTTTGATAAGCAGAGTTGAACTACATATGGTCCATATGAGTAGGAAACACAGTTCTTTTTTTCAGGGCATGCTCATGCTTCTTGCTGTATAGGAGACACTGGAAAGAAGAGCTTGCTTCTTGCTTGAAAACAGATTGTTTCATGGTATTGAACACTGGCCTGAATTTCCCTTCAGAAACAGCGTTAAACCCCATGATCTTTGCCTTTGTACAAGCAAGAGTTCATTTATGGAAGACAAAGAGAATTTTGGGCTCAAATGATTTTACACAGTTCTAGAACCCAAAGCAATTATCACGATTAACAAAATAGCATTTATGTAAGAGAAGCTGTGGTCTGTATCAGTTTCATAAGCAGAGTTGGGCAACATATGGTCCGTATGAGTAGGAAACACAGTTCTTTTTTTCAGGGCATGCTCATGGTTCTTGCTGTATTTAGACTGGAAATAAGAGCTTGCTTCTTGCGTTAAAACAGAGTTTGTTTCAGGGATGAGAACTATGGTGTGAATTTCCCTTCATAAACGGAATTAAACCCCATGATCTGTGTCTTCGTACAAGCAAGAGATCATTTCTGGTAAACCCAGTGAATTTTGGGTTCAAATGATTTTTCCCAGTTCACCAACCAACGCTATTCTCACGATTAACTAAAGAGCATTTATGTAAGAGGAGCTGTGGTTTGTTTCAGTTTCATATGCAGAGTTGAACTACATAAGGTATGTATGACTAGGAAACACAGTTCTTTTTTTATAGGCATGCTCATGGTTCTTGCTGTATTGGAGACGCAGGAAAGAAGAGCTTGCTTCTTGCATTAAAACAGAGTGTGTTTAATGGATGAGAACTATGGTCTGAATTTCCCTTCAGAAACGGAGTTAAAGCCCAGGATCTGTCTCTTCCTACAAGCAAGAGTTCATTTCTGGTTAACCCAGTGAATTTTGGGTTCAAATGATTTTTCCCAGTTCAGGAACCCAACGCTATTCTCACGATTAACTAAAGAGCATTTATGTAAGAGGAGCTGTGGTTTATATCAGTTTCATAAGCAGAATTGAACTACATATGGTCCGTATGAGTAGGAAACACAGTTCTTTTTTTCAGGGCATGCTCATGCTTCTTGCTGTATTGGAGACACTGGAAAGAAGAGCTTGCTTCTTGCTTGAAAACAGATTGTTTCGTGGTATTGAACACTGGCCTGAATTTACCTTCTGAAACGGAGTTAAACCCCATGATCTGTGTCTTCATACAAGCAAAAGTTCATTTCTGGAAAACAAAGAGAATTTTGGGCTCAAATAATTTTACACAGTTCTAGAACCCAACGCAATTATCACTATTATCTAAAGAGCGTTAATGTAAGAGGACCTGTGGTTTGTTTCAGTTTCATAAGCATTGTTGAACTACATATGGTCCGTATGAGTAGGAAACACAGTTCTTTTTTTCTGGGCATGCTCATGGTTCTTGCTCAATTGGAGACCCTGGAAAGAAGAGCTTGCTTCTTGCGTTAAAAAAGAGTGTGTTTCATGAATTTGAACACTGGTCTGAATTTTTCTTCAGAATCGGATTTAAACCCCTGGATCTGGGTCTTCATACACGCTAGAGTTCACTTCTAGTAAACCACGTGTATTTTGGACTCAAGTGATTTTACAGAGTTCTAGAACCCAACGCGATTCTCACTATTAACTAAACAGCATTTATTTAAGGGGTGCTGTGGTTTGTATCAGTTTCATAACCAGAGTTGATCTACATATGGTGTGTATGTGTAGGAAACACAGTTCTTTTTTTCAGGGCATTCACATGGTTCTTGCTGTATTGGAGATGCTTGAAATAAGAGCTTGCTTCTTGCATTAAAACAGAGTGTTTCATGGATGAGAACTCTGATCTGAATTTCCCTCCAGAAACGGAGTAAAACTCCATGATCTGTGTCTTCCTACAAGCAAGATTTCATTTCTGGTAAACCAAGTGAATTTTGGGTTCAAATGATTTTTCCCAGTTCACGAACCCAATGCTATTCTCACGATTAACTAAAGAGCATTTATATAAGAGGAGCTGTGGTTTGTATCAGTTTCATAAGCAAAGTTGAACTACATATGGTCCGTATGAGTAGGAAAGACAGTTCTTTTTTTCAGGGCATGCTCATGGTTCTTGCTGTATTTTAGACTGGAAATAAGAGCTGTCTTCTTGCGTTAAAACAGAGTGTGTTTCAGTGATGAGAACTCTGGTTTGAATTTCCCTTCAGAAACCGAGTTAAAGCCCAGGATCTGTGTCTTCCAACAAGCAAGAGTCCGTTGCTGGTTAACATAGTGAATTTTGGGCTCAAATGATTTTTCGCAGTTCACGAACCCAAAACGATTCTCACGATTAACTAAAAAGCATTTATGTAAGAGGAGCTGTGGTTTGTATCAATTTCATAAGCAGAGTTGAACTACATATGGTCCGTATGAGTAGGAAAGACAGTTCTTTTTTTCTGGGCATGCTCATGGTTCTTGCTGTATTGGAGACGCAGGAAAGAAGAGCTTGCTTCTTGCATTAAAACAGAGTGTGTTTCATGGATGATAACTCTGGTCTCAATTTCCCTTCAGAATTGGAGTTAAACCCCAGGATCTGTGTCTTACTACAAGCAAGAGTGCCTTTCTGGTAAACCAAGAGAATTTTCGGCTGAAATGATTTTTCGCAATTCACCAACCAAAACAGATTCTCACTATTAACTAAAAAGCATTTATGTAAAAGGAGCTGTGGTTTGTATCAGTTTCAAATGCAGAGTTGAACTACATAAGGTCTGTATGAGTAGGAAACACAGTTCCTTTTTTCTTGGCATGCTCATTGTTGTTGGTGTATTGGAGATTCTGGAAAGAAGAGCTTGCTTCTTGCGTGAAAACAGAGTGTGTTTCATGGATTTGAACTCTGGTCTGAATTTCCCTTCAGAAACGGAGTTAAACCCCATGATCTGTGTCTTCGTACAAGCAAGAGTTCATTTCTGGATACCAAGAGAATTTTGGCCTCAAATGATTTTACACAGTTCTAGAATCCAACGCAATTATCACTATTAACTAAAGAGCATTAATGTAAGAGGACCTGTGGTCTGTATCAGTTTCATAAGCAGAGTTGGATTACATGTGGTCCGTATGAGTAGGAAACAAAGTTCTTTTTTTCAGGGCATGCTCATGGTTCTTGCTGTATTTAGACTGGAAAAAAGAGCTTGCTTCTTGCGTTAAAACAGAGTGTGTTTTAGGGATGAGAACTATGGTGTGAATTTCCCTTCAGAAACGGAGTTAAACCCCATGATCTGTTTCTTCATACAAGCAAGAGTTCATTTCTGGTAAACCCAGTGAATTTTGGGTTCAAATGATTTTTCCGAGTTCAAGAAACCAACGCTATTCTCACGATTAACTAAAGAGCATTTATGTAAGTGGAGCTGTGGTTTGTATCAGTTTGATAAGCAGAGTTGAACTACATATGGTCCATATGAGTAGGAAACACAGTTCTTTTTTTCAGGGCATGCTCATGCTTCTTGCTGTATAGGAGACACTGGAAAGAAGAGCTTGCTTCTTGCTTGAAAACAGATTGTTTCATGGTATTGAACACTGGCCTGAATTTCCCTTCAGAAACAGCGTTAAACCCCATGATCTGTGCCTTTGTACAAGCAAGAGTTCATTTATGGAAGACAAAGAGAATTTTGGGCTCAAATGATTTTACACAGTTCTAGAACCCAAAGCAATTATCACAATTAACAAAATAGCATTTATGTAAGAGGAGCTGTGGTTTGTTTCAGTTTCATATGCAGAGTTGAACTACATAAGGTATGTATGACTAGGAAACACAGTTCTTTTTTTATAGGCATGCTCATGGTTCTTGCTGTATTGGAGACGCAGGAAAGAAGAGCTTGCTTCTTGCATTAAAACAGAGTGTGTTTAATGGATGAGAACTATGGTCTGAATTTCCCTTCAGAAACAGAGTTAAAGCCCAGGATCTGTCTCTTCCTACAAGCAAGAGTTCATTTCTGGTTAACCCAGTGAATTTTGGGTTCAAATGATTTTTCCCAGTTCAGGAACCCAACGCTATTCTCACGATTAACTAAAGAGCATTTATGTAAGAGGAGCTGTGGTTTATATCAGTTTCATAAGCAGAATTGAACTACATATGGTCCGTATGAGTAGGAAACACAGTTCTTTTTTTCAGGGCATGCTCATGCTTCTTGCTGTATTGGAGACACTGGAAAGAAGAGCTTGCTTCTTGCTTGAGAACAGATTGTTTCGTGGTATTGAACACTGGCCTGAATTTACCTTCTGAAACGGAGTTAAACCCCATGATCTGTGTCTTCATACAAGCAAGAGTTCATTTCTGGAAAACAAAGAGAATTTTGGGCTCAAATAATTTTACACAGTTCTAGAACCCAACGCAATTATCACTATTATCTAAAGAGCGTTAATGTAAGAGGACCTGTGGTTTGTTTCAGTTTCATAAGCATTGTTGAACTACATATGGTCCGTATGAGTAGGAAACACAGTTCTTTTTTTCAGGGCATGCTCACGGTTTTGCTGTATTGGATACACTGGAAAGAAGAGCTTGCTTCTTGCGTGAAAACAGAGTGTTTCATGGATTTGATCACTGGTCGGAATTTCCCTTCAGAATTGGAATTAAACCCCAGGATCTGGGTCTTCCTACATGCAAGAGTTCATTTCTTGTAAACCAAGTGAATTTTGGGCTCAAGTAATTGTACAGAGTTCTAGAACACAACGCTATTCTCACTATTAACTAAACAGCATTTATTTAAGAGGAGCTGTGGTTTGTATCAGTTTCATAACCAGAGTTGATCTATATATGGTCTGTATTAGTAGTAAACACAGTTCTTTTTTTCAGGGCATTCACATGGTTCTTGCTATATTGGAGACACTTGAAATTAGAGCTTGCTTCTTGCATTAAAACAGAGTGTGTTTCATAGATGAGAACTCTTGTCTTAATTTCCCTCCAGAAACGGAGTAAAACCCCGTGATCTGTGTCTTCCTACAAAGAAGAGTTCATTTCTGGTAAACCCAGTGAATTTTCGGTTCAAATGATTTTTTGCAGTTCCCCAACCCAAACCGATTCTCATGATTAACTAAAGAGCATTTACGTAAGAGGAGCTGTGGTTTGTATCAGTTTCATAAGCAGAGTTGGACTACATATGGTCCGTATGAGTAATAAACACAGTTCTTTTTTTCTGGGCATGCTCATGGTTTTTGCTGTATTGGAGACGCTGGAAAGAAGACCTTGCTTCTTGCATGAAAACAGAGTGTGTTTCATGGATTTGAACACTGGTCGGAATTTCCCTTCCGAAACGGAGTGAAACACCATGATCTGTGTCTTCCTACAAGCAAGAGTTCATTTCTGGTAAACCCAGTGAATTTTGGGTTCAAATGATTTTTCCCAGTTCACGAACCCAATGCTATTCTCACAATTAACTAAAGAGCATTTATGTAAGAGGAGCTGTGGTTTGTTTCAGTTTCATAAGCAGAGTTGATCTACATATCGTCCTTATGAGTAGGAAACACAGTTCTTTTTTTCAGGGCATGGTCATGGTTCTTGCTGTATTGGGGACACTGGAACGAAGAGCTTGCTTCTTGCGTGAAAACAGAGTGTGTTTCATGGATTTGAACACTGGTCGGAATTTCGATTCAGAATTGGAGTTAAACCCCAGGATCTGGGTCTTCCTACACGCAAGAGTTCATTTCTTGTAAGCCAAGTGAATTTTGGGCTCAAGTGATTTTACAGAGTTCTAGAACCCAACGCAATTATCGTTATTAACTAAAGAGCATTTATGTAAGAGGAGCTGTGGTCTGTATCAGTTTCATAAGCAGAGTTGGACTACATATGGTCCGTATGATTAGGAAACACATTTCTTTTTTTCAGGGCATGCTCATGGTTCTTGCTGTAATTTAGACTGGAAATAAGAGCTTGCTTCTTGAATAAAAAAGAGTGTGTTTCAGGGATGAGAACTATGGTCTGAACTTCCCTTCAGAAACGTAGTTAAAGCCCAGGATCTGAGTCTTCCTACAAGCAAGAGTTCATTTATGGTAAACCCAGTGAATTTTCGGCTCAAATGATTTTTTTCAGTTCACCAACCAAAACCAATTCTCATGATTAACTAAAAAGCATTTATGTAAGAAGAGCTGTGGTTTGTATCAGTTTCATAAGCAGAGTTAAACTACATATGGTCCGTATGAGTAGGAAACACAGTTCTTTTTTTCTGGGCATGCTCATGGTTCTTGCTGTATTGGAGACCCTGGAAAGAAGAGCTTGCTTCTTGCGTTAAAACAGAGTGTGTTTCATGAATTTGAATACTGGTTTGAATTTCTCTTCAGAATCGGAGTTAAACCCCAGGATCTGGGTCTTCTTACATGCTAGAGTTCAATTCTAGTAAACCACGTATATTTTGTACTCAAGTGATTTTACAGAGTTCTAGAACCCAACGCGATTCTCAGTATTAAGTAAACAGCATTTATTTAAGTGGTGCTGTGGTTTTTATCAGTTTCATAACCAGAGTGATCTATAGATGGTCTGTATGAGTAGGAAACACAGTTCTTTTTGTCTGGGCATGCTCATGGTTCTTGCTGGATTGGAGACGCTGGAAGGAAGAGCTTGGTTCTTGCATTAAAACAGAGTTTGTTCCATGGATGAGAACTGTGGTCTGAATTTCCCTTCTGAAACGGAGTTAAACCCCATGATCTGTGTCTTCCTATAAGCAAGAGATCTTTTCTTGTATACTCAGTGAATTTTGGGTTCAAATGATTTTTCCCAGGTCACGAACCCAACGCTATTCTCATGATTAACTAAAGAGCATTTATGTAAGAGGAGCTGTGGTTTGTTTCAGTTTCATAAGCAGAGTTGAACTACATATGGTCTGTATGAGTAGGAAACACAGTTCTTTTTTTCTGGGCATGCTCATTGTTCTTGCTGTATTGGAGACACTGGAAAGAAGAGCTTGCTTCTTGCGTGAAAACAGTGTGTGTTTCATGAATTTGAACACTGGTCTGAATTTCTCTTCAGAATCGGAGTTAAACTCCAGGATCTGGGTCTTCATACACGCTAGAGTTCACTTCTAGTAAACCTCGTGTATTTTGGACTCAAGTGATTTCACAGAGTTCTAGAACCCAACGCGATTCTAGATATTAACTAAACAGCATTTATTTAAGAGGTGCTGTGGTTTGTATAAGTTTCATAACCAGAGTTGATCTACATATGGTCTTATGAGTAGGAAACACAGTTCTTTTTTTCCGGGCATTCATATGGTTCTTGTTAATTGGAGACGCTTGAAATAAGAGCTTGCTTCTTGCATTAAAACAGAGTGTGTTCCATGGATGAGAACTCTGGTCTGAATTTCCCTCCAGAAACGGAGTAAAACCCCATGATCTGTGTCTTCCTACAAGCAAGAGTTCATTTCTGGTAAACCCAGTGAATTTTGAGTTCAAATGATTTTTCCCTGTTCACGAACCCAACCGTATTCTTATGATTAACTAAAGAGCATTTATGTAAGAGGAGCTGTAGTTTGTTTCAGTTTCATAAGCGGAGTTGAACTACCCATGGTCTGTATGAGTAGGAAACACAGTTCTTTTTTTCTGGGCATGCTCATTGTTCTTGCTGTATTGGAGACACTGGAAAGAAGTGCTTGCTTCTTGCGTGAAAACAGAGTGTTTCATTGATTTGAACACTGCTCGGAATTTCCCTTCAGAATTGGAGTTAAACCCCAGGATCTGGGTCTTGCTACATGCAAGAGTTCATTTCTTGTAAACCAAGTGAATTTTGGGCTCAAGTAATTTTACAGATTTCTAGAACCCAATGCTCTTCTCACTATTAACTAAAAAGCATTTAATTAAGAGGTGCCGTGGGTTGTATCAGTTTCATAACCAGAGTTGATCTACATATGGTCTGTATGAGTAGGAAACACAGTTCTTTTTTTCAGGGCATGCACATGGTTCTTGCTGTATTGGAGACGCTGGAAAAAAGAGCTTGCTTCTTGCATTAAAACAGAGTGTGTTCCATGGATGAGAACTGTGGTCTGAATTTCCCTTCAGAAACGGTGTTAAACCCCAGAATCTGTGTCTTCATATGAGCAAGAGTTCCTTTCTGGTAAACCAAGTGAATTTTCGGCTCAAATGATTTTTTGCAGTTCACCAACCCAAACCGATTCTCACTCTTAACTAAAAAGCATTTATGTAAGAGGAGCTGTGGTTTGTATCAGTTTAATAAGCAGAGTTGAACTACATATGGTCCGTATGAGTAATAAACACAGTTCTTTTTTTCTGGGCATGCTCATGGTTCTTGCTGTATTGGAGACCCTGGAAAGAAGAGCTTGCTTCTTGCGTGAAAACAGAGTGTGTTTCATGAATTTGAACACTGGTCTGAATTTCTCTTCAGAATCGGAGTTAAACTCCAGGATCTGGGTCTTCATACACGCTCGAGTTCACTTCTAGTAAACCACGTGTATTTTGGACTCAAGTGATTTTACAGAGTTCTAGAACCCAACGCGATTCTAGCTATTAACTAAACAGCATTTATTTAAGAGGTGCTGTGGTTTGTATAAGTTTCATAAGCAGAGTTGATCTACATATGGTCTGTATGAGTAGGAAACACAGTTCTTTTTTTCTGGGCATGCTCATGGTTCTTGTTGTATTGGAGTCGCTGGAAGGAAGAGCTTGCTTCTTGCATTAAAACAGAGTGTGTTCCATGGATGAGAACTGTGGTCTGAATTTCCCTTCAGAAACGGAGTTAAACCCCAGGATCTGTGTCTTCCTATGAGCAAGAGTTCCTTTTTGGTAAACCAAGTGAATTTTCGGCTCAAATGATTTTTCGAAGTTCACCAACCCTAAGCGATTCTCACTCTTAACTAAAAAGCATTTATGTAACTGGAGCTGTGGTTTGTATCACTTTCATATGCAGAGTTGAACTACATAAGCTCCAGATGAGTAGGAAACACAGTTCCTTTTTTCTGGGCATGCTCATTGTTCTTGCTGTATTGGAGACAATGGAAAGAAGAGCTTGCTTCTTGCGTGAAAACAGAGTGTGTTTATGGATTTGAACTCTTGTCTGAATTTCTCTGCTGAAACGGAGTTAAACCCCATGATCTGTGTCTTCCTACAAGCAAGAGTTCTTTTCTGGTATACCCAGTGAATTGTGGGTTCAAACAATTTTTCCCATTCACGAACCCAACGCTATTCTCACGATTAACTAAAGAGCATTTATGTAAGAGGAGCTGTGGTTTGTTTCAGTTTCATAAGCAGAGTTGAACTACATATGGTCTGTATGAGTAGGAAACAAAGTTCTTTTTTTCAGGGCATGCTCATGGTTCTTGCTGTATTGGAGACGCTCGAAATAAGAGCTTGCTTCTTTCATTAAAACAGAGTGTGTTTCATGGATGAGAACTGTGGTCTGAATTTCACTTCAGAAACAGAGTTAAACCCCAGGATCTGTGTCTTCCTACAAGCAAGAGTTCCTTTCTGGTAAACCAAGAGAATTTTTGGCTCTAATGATTTTTCGCAGTTCACCAACCCAAACCGATTCTCACTCTTAACTAAAAAGCATTTATGTAAGAGGAGCTGTGGTTTGTATCAGTTTCATATGCAGAGTTGAACTACATAAGTTCCTTATGAGTAAGAAACACAGTTCCTTTTTTCTGGGCATGCTCATTGTTCTTGCTCTATTGGAGACGCTGGAAAGAAGAGCTTGCTTCTTGCATGAAAACAGAGTGTGTTTCATGGATTTGAACTCTGGTCTGAATTTCTATTCCGAAACGGAGTTAAACCCCATGATCTGTATCTTCCTACAAGCAATAGTTCATTTCTGGTAAACCCAGAGAATTTTGGGTTCAAATGATTTTTCCCAGTTCACGAACCCAACGCTATTCTCACGATTAACTAAAGAGCATTTATGTAAAAGGAGCTGTGGTTTGTATCAGTTTCATAAGCAGAGTTGAACTACATATGGTCCGTATGAGTAGGAAACACAGTTTTTTTTGGGGGGCATGCTCATGGTTCTTGCTGTATTGGAGACCCTGGAAAGAAGAGCTTGCTTCTTGCATGAAAACAAAGTGTGTTTCATGAATTTGAACACTTGTCTGAATTTCTCTTCAGAATCAGAGTTAAACCCCATGATCTGGGTCTTCCTACACGCAAGAGTTCATTTCTTGTAAACCAAGTGAATTTTGGGCTCAATTGATTTTACAGAGTTCTAGAACCCAAGGCTATTCTCACTATTAACTAAACAGCATTTATTTAAGAGGAGCTGTGGTTTGTATCAGTTTCATAACCAGAGTTGATCTATATATGGTCTGTATGAGTAGGAAACATAGTTCTTTTTTTCAGGGCATTCACATGGTTCTTGCTGTATTGAAGACACTCGAAATAAGAGCTTGCTTCTTGCATTAAAACAGAGTGTGTTTCATAGATGAGAACTCTGGTCTGAATTTCCCTCCAGAAATGGAGTAATACCCCGTGATCTGTGTCTTCCTACAAGCAAGAGTTCATTTCTGGTAAACCCAGTGAATTTTTGACTCAAATGATTTTTTGCAGTTCACCAACCCAAACCGATTCTCATGATTAACTAAAAAGCATTTACGTAAGAGGAGCTGTGGTTTGTATCAGTTTCATGAGCAGAGTTGAACTACTTATGGTCCGTATGAGTAATAAACACAGTTCTTTTTTTCTGGGCATGCTCATGGTTCTTGCTGTATTGGAGACCTTGGAAAGAAGAGCTTGCTTCTTGCGTGAAAACACAGTGTGTTTCATGATTTTGAACACTGGTCTGAATTTCTCTTCAGAATCCGAGTTAAACCCCAGGATATGGGTCTTCTTACAAGCTAGAGTTCACTTCTAGTAAACCATGTGTATTTTTTACTCAAGTGATTTTAGAGAGTTCTAGAACCCAAAGCTATTCTCACTATCAACTAAACAGCCTTTATTTAAGACGTGCTCTGGTTTGTATCAGTTTCATAACCAGGGTTGATCTACATATGGTCTGTATGAGTAGGAAACACAGTTCTTTTTTTCAGGGCATTCATATTGTTCTTGTTAATTGGAAACGCTTGAAATAAGAGCTTGCTTCTTGCATTAAAACAAAGTGTGTTCCATGGATGAGAACTCTGGTCTGAATTTCCCTCCAGAAACGGAGTAAAACCACATGATCTGTGTCTTCCTACAAGCAAGAGTTCATTTCTGGTAAACCCAGTGAATTTTGAGTTCAAATGATTTTTCCCTGTTCACGAACCCAACCCTATTCTCATGATTAACTAAAGAGCATTTATGTAAGAGGAGCTGTGGTTTGTTTCAGTTTCATAAGCAGAGTTGAACTACATGTGGTCCGTATGAGTAGGAAACACAGTTCATTTTTTTCTGGGCATGCTCATTGTTCTTGCTGTATCGGAGACGCTGGAAAGAAGACCTTGCTTCTTGCATGAAAACAGAGTGTGTTTCATGGATTTGAACACTGGTCGGAATTTCCCTTCCGAAACGGAGTGAAACACCATGATCTGTGTCTTCCTACAAGCAAGAGTTCATTTCTGGTAAACCCAGTGAATTTTGGGTTCAAATGATTTTTCCCAGTTCACGAACCCAATGCTATTCTCACAATTAACTAAAGAGCATTTATGTAAGAGGAGCTGTGGTTTGTTTCAGTTTCATAAGCAGAGTTGATCTACATATCGTCCTTATGAGTAGGAAACACAGTTCTTTTTTTCAGGGCATGCTCATGGTTCTTGCTGTATTGGGGACACTGGAACGAAGAGCTTGCTTCTTGCGTGAAAACAGAGTGTGTTTCATGGATTTGAACACTGGTCGGAATTTCGATTCAGAATTGGAGTTAAACCCCAGGATCTGGGTCTTCCTACACGCAAGAGTTCATTTCTTGTAAGCCAAGTGAATTTTGGGCTCAAGTGATTTTACAGAGTTCTAGAACCCAACGCAATTATCGCTATTAACTAAAGAGCATTTATGTAAGAGGAGCTGTGGTCTGTATCAGTTTCATAAGCAGAGTTGGACTACATATGGTCCGTATGATTAGGAAACACATTTCTTTTTTTCAGGGCATGCTCATGGTTCTTGCTGTAATTTAGACTGGAAATAAGAGCTTGCTTCTTGAATAAAAAAGAGTGTGTTTCAGGGATGAAAACTATGGTCTGAACTTCCCTTCAGAAACGTAGTTAAAACCCAGGATCTGAGTCTTCCTACAAGCAAGAGTTCATTTATGGTAAACCCAGGGAATTTTCGGCTCAAATGATTTTTTGCAGTTCACCAACCAAAACCAATTCTCATGATTAACTAAAAAGCATTTATGTAAGAAGAGCTGTGGTTTTTATCAGTTTCATAACCAGAGTGATCTACAGATGGTCTGTATGAGTAGGAAACACAGTTCTTTTTGTCTGGGCATGCTCATGGTTCTTGCTGGATTGGAGACGCTAGAAGGAAGAGCTTGGTTCTTGCATTAAAACAGAGTTTGTTCCATGGATGAGAACTGTGGTCTGAATTTCCCTTCTGAAACGGAGTTAAACCCCATGATCTGTGTCTTCCTATAAGCAAGACATCTTTTCTTGTATACTCAGTGAATTTTGGGTTCAAATGATTTTTCCCAGGTCACGAACCCAACGCTATTCTCATGATTAACTAAAGAGCATTTATGTAAGTGGAGCTGTGGTTTGTTTCAGTTTCATAAGCAGAGTTGAACTACATATGGTCTGTATGAGTGGGAAACACAGTTCTTTTTTTCTGGGCATGCTCATTGTTCTTGCTGTATTGGAGACACTGGAAAGAAGAGCTTGCTTCTTGCGTGAAAACAGTGTGTGTTTCATGAATTTGAACACTGGTCTGAATTTCTCTTCAGAATCGGAGTTAAACTCCAGGATCTGGGTCTTCATACACGCTAGAGTTCACTTCTAGTAAACCACGTGTATTTTGGACTCAAGTGATTTTACAGAGTTCTAGAACCCAACGCGATTCTAGCTATTAACTAAACAGCATTTATTTAAGAGGTGCTGTGGTTTGTATAAGTTTCATAACCAGAGTTGATCTACATATGGTCTTATGAGTAGGAAACACAGTTCTTTTTTTCCGGGCATTCATATGGTTCTTGTTAATTGGAGACGCTTGAAATAAGAGCTTGCTTCTTGCATTAAAACAGAGTGTGTTCCATGGATGAGAACTCTGGTCTGAATTTCCCTCCAGAAACGGAGTAAAACCCCATGATCTGTGTCTTCCTACAAGCAAGAGTTCATTTCTGGTAAACCCAGTGAATTTTGAGTTCAAATGATTTTTCCCTGTTCACGAACCCAACCCTATTCTTATGATTAACTAAAGAGCATTTATGTAAGAGGAGCTGTAGTTTGTTTCAGTTTCATAAGCGGAGTTGAACTACACATGGTCTGTATGAGTAGGAAACACAGTTCTTTTTTTCTGGGCATGCTCATTGTTCTTGCTGTATTGGAGACACTGGAAAGAAGAGCTTGCTTCTTGCGTGAAAACAGAGTGTTTCATTGGTTTGAACACTGGTCGGAATTTCCCTTCAGAATTGGAGTTAAACCCCAGGATCTGGGTCTTGCTACATGCAAGAGTTCATTTCTTGTAAACCAAGTGAATTTTGGGCTCAAGTAATTTTACAGATTTCTAGAACCCAATGCTCTTCTCACTATTAACTAAAAAGCATTTATTTAAGAGGTGCCGTGGGTTGTATCAGTTTCATAACCAGAGTTGATCTACATATGGTCTGTATGAGTAGGAAACACAGTTCTTTTTTTCAGGGCATGCACATGGTTCTTGCTGTATTGGAGACGCTGGAAAAAAGAGCTTGCTTCTTGCATTAATACAGAGTGTGTTCCATGGATGAGAACTGTGGTCTGAATTTCCCTTCAGAAACGGTGTTAAACCCCAGAATCTGTGTCTTCATATGAGCAAGAGTTCCTTTCTGGTAAACCAAGTGAATTTTCGGCTCAAATGATTTTTTGCAGTTCACCAACCCAAACCGATTCTCACTCTTAACTAAAAAGCATTTATGTAAGAGGAGCTGTGGTTTGTATCAGTTTAATAAGCAGAGTTGAACTACATATGGTCCGTATGAGTAATAAACACAGTTCTTTTTTTCTGGGCATGCTCATGGTTCTTGCTGTATTGGAGACCCTGGAAAGAAGAGCTTGCTTCTTGCGTGAAAACAGAGTGTGTTTCATGAAATTTGAACACTGGTCTGAATTTCTCTTCAGAATCGGAGTTAAACTCCAGGATCTGGGTCTTCATACACGCTCGAGTTCACTTCTAGTAAACCATGTGTATTTTGGACTCAAGTGATTTTACAGAGTTCTAGAACCCAACGCGATTCTAGCTATTAACTAAACAGCATTTATTTAAGAGGTGCTGTGGTTTGTATAAGTTTCATAAGCAGAGTTGATCTACATATGGTCTGTATGAGTAGGAAACACAGTTCTTTTTTTCTGGGCATGCTCATGGTTCTTGTTGTATTGGAGTCGCTGGAAGGAAGAGCTTGCTTCTTGCATTAAAACAGAGTGTGTTCCATGGATGAGAACTGTGGTCTGAATTTCCCTTCAGAAACGGAGTTAAACCCCAGGATCTGTGTCTTCCTATGAGCAAGAGTTCCTTTTTGGTAAACCAAGTGAATTTTCGGCTCAAATGATTTTTCGAAGTTCACCAACCCTAAGCGATTCTCACTCTTAACTAAAAAGCATTTATGTAACTGGAGCTGTGGTTTGTATCACTTTCATATGCAGAGTTGAACTACATAAGCTCCAGATGAGTAGGAAACACAGTTCCTTTTTTCTGGGCATGCTCATTGTTCTTGCTGTATTGGAGACAATGGAAAGAAGAGCTTGCTTCTTGCGTGAAAACACAGTGTGTTTATGGATTTGAACTCTTGTCTGAATTTCTCTTCTGAAACGGAGTTAAACCCCATGATCTGTGTCTTCCTACAAGCAAGAGTTCTTTTCTGGTATACCCAGTGAATTGTGGGTTCAAATAATTTTTCCCATTCACGAACCCAACGCTATTCTCACGATTAACTAAAGAGCATTTATGTAAGAGGAGCTGTGGTTTGTTTCAGTTTCATAAGCAGAGTTGAACTACATATGGTCTGTATGAGTAGGAAACAAAGTTCTTTTTTTCAGGGCATGCTCATGGTTCTTGCTGTTTTGGAGACGCTCGAAATAAGAGCTTGCTTCTTTCATTAAAAGAGAGTGTGTTTCATGGATGAGAACTGTGGTCTGAATTTCACTTCAGAAACAGAGTTAAACCCCAGGATCTGTGTCTTCCTACAAGCAAGAGTTCCTTTCTGGTAAACCAAGAGAATTTTTGGCTCTAATGATTTTTCACAGTTCACCAACCCAAACCGATTCTCACTCTTAACTAAAAAGCATTTATGTAAGAGGAGCTGTGGTTTGTATCAGTTTCATATGCAGAGTTGAACTACATAAGTTCCTTATGAGTAAGAAACACAGTTCCTTTTTTCTGGGCATGCTCATTGTTCTTGCACTATTGGAGACGCTGGAAAGAAGAGCTTGCTTCTTGCATGAAAACAGAGTGTGTTTCATGGATTTGAACTCTGGTCTGAATTTCTATTCCGAAACGGAGTTAAACCCCGTGATCTGTATCTTCCTACAAGCAATAGTTCATTTCTGGTAAACCCAGAGAATTTTGGGTTCAAATGATTTTTCCCAGTTCACGAACCCAACGCTATTCTCACGATTAACTAAAGAGCATTTATGTAAAAGGAGCTGTGGTTTGTATCAGTTTCATAAGCAGAGTTGAACTACATATGGTCCGTATGAGTAGGAAACACAGTTTTTTTTGGGGGGGCATGCTCATGGTTCTTGCTGTATTGGAGACCCTGGAGAGAAGAGCTTGCTTCTTGCATGAAAACAAAGTGTGTTTCATGAATTTGAACACTGGTCTGAATTTCTCTTCAGAATCAGAGTTAAACCCCATGATCTGGGTCTTCCTACACGCAAGAGTTCATTTCTTGTAAACCAAGTGAATTTTGGGCTCAATTGATTTTACAGAGTTCTAGAACCCAAGGCTATTCTCACTATTAACTAAACAGCATTTATTTAAGAGGAGCTGTGGTTTGTATCAGTTTCATAACCAGAGTTGATCTATATATGGTCTGTATGAGTAGGAAACATAGTTCTTTTTTTCAGGGCATTCACATGGTTCTTTCTGTATTGAAGACGCTCGAAATAAGAGCTTGCTTCTTGCATTAAAACAGAGTGTGTTTCATAGATGAGAACTCTGGTCTGAATTTCCCTCCAGAAATGGAGTAATACCCCGTGATCTGTGTCTTCCTACAAGCAAGAGTTCATTTCTGGTAAACCCAGTGAATTTTTGACTCAAATGATTTTTTGCAGTTCACCAAACCAAACAGATTCTCATGATTAACTAAAAAGCATTTACGTAAGAGGAGCTGTGGTTTGTATCAGTTTCATAAGCAGAGTTGAACTACTTATGGTCCGTATGAGTAATAAACACAGTTCTTTTTTTCTGGGCATGCTCATGGTTCTTGCTGTATTGGAGACCCTGGAAAGAAGAGCTTGCTTCTTGCGTGAAAACAGAGTGTGTTTCATGAATTTGAACACTGGTCTGAATTTCTCTTCAGAATCGGAGTTCAACTCCAGGATCTGGGTCTTCATACACGCTAGAGTACATCTAGTAAACCACGTGTATTTTGGATTCAAGTGATTTTACAGAGTTCTAGAACCCAACGTTATTCTCACTATTAACTAAACAGCATTTATTTAAGAGGTGCTGTGGTTTGTATCAGTTTCATAACCAGAGTTGATCTACATATGGTCTGTATGAGTAGGAAACACAGTTCTTTTTTTCAGGGCATTCACATGGTTCTTGCTATATTGGAGACGCTTGAAATAAGAGCTTGCTTCTTGCATTAAAACAGAGTATTTTCCATGGATGAGAACTCTGGTCTGAATTTTCCTCAAGAAACGGAGTAAAACCCCATGATCTGTGTCTTCCTACAAGCAAGAGTTCTTTTCTGGTATACCCAGTGAATTTTGGGTTCGAATGATTTTTCCCAGTTCACGAACCCAACGCTATTCTCACGATTAACTAAAGAGCATTTATGTAAGAGGAGCTGTGGTTTGTTTCAGTTTCATAAGCAGAGTTGAACTACATATGGTCTGTATGAGTAGGAAACACAGTTCTTTTTTTCTGGGCATGCTCACGGTTCTTGCTGTATTGGAGACACTGGAAAGAAGAGCTTGGTTTGCGTGAAAACAGAGTGTTTCATGGATTTCATCACTGGCCGGAATTTCCCTTCACAATTGGAGTTAAACCCCAGGATCTGGGTCTTCCTACACGCAAGAGTTCATTTCCTGTAAACCAAGTGAATTTTGGGCTCAAGTGACTTTACAGAGTTCTAGATCCCAACGCTATTCTCACTATTAACTAAACAGCATTTATTTAAGAGGTGCTGTGGTTTGTATCAGTTTCATAACCAGAGTTGATCTACATATGGTCTGTATGAGTAGGAAACACAGTTCTTTTTTTCTGGGCATGCTCATGGTTCTAGCTGTATTGGAGTCCCTAGAAGGAAGAGCTTGCTTATTGCATTAAAACAGAGTTTGTTTCATGGATGAGAACTGTGGTCTGAATTTCCCTTCCGAAAGGGAGTTAAACCCCAGGATCTGTGTCTTCATATGAGCAAGAGTTCCTTTCTGGTAAACCAAGTGAATTTTCGGCTCAAATGATTTTTTGCAGTTCACCAACCCAAACCGATTCTCACTCTTAACTAAAAAGCATTTATGTAAGAGGAGCTGTGGTTTGTATCAGTTTAATAAGCAGAGTTGAACTACATATGGTCCGTATGAGTAATAAACACAGTACTTTTTTTCTGGACATGCTCATGGTTCTTGCTGTATTGGAGACGCTGGAAAGAAGAGCTTGCTTCTTGAGTGAAAACAGAGTGTGTTTCATGGATTTGAACTCTGGTCTGAATATCCCTTCTGAAACGGAGTTAAACCCCATGATCTGTGTCTTCCTACAAGCAAGAGTTCTTTTCTGGTATACCCAGTGAATTTTGGGTTCAAATGATTTTTCCCAGTTCACGAACCCAACGCTATTCTCAAGATTAACTAAAGAGCATTTATGTAAGAGGAGCTGTGGTTTGTTTCAGTTTCATAAGCAGAGTTGAACTACATATGGTCTGTATGAGTAGGAAACACAGTTCTTTTTTTCAGGGCATGCTCACGGTTCTTGCTGTATTGGAGACACTGGAAAGAAGAGCTTGCTTCTTGCGTGAAAACAGAGTGTTTCATGGATTTGATCACTGGTATAATTTCCCTTCAGATTTGGAGTTAAACCCCAGGATCTGGGTCTTCCTACATGCAAGAGTTCATTTCTTGTAAACCATGTGAATTTTGGGCTCAAGTGATTTTACAGAGTTCTAGAACCCAACGCTATTCTCACTATTAACTAAACAGCATTTATTTAAGTGGTGCTGTGGTTTGTATCACTTTCATAACCAGAGTTGATCTACATATGGTCTGTATGAGTAGGAAACACAGTTCTTTTTTTCAGGGCATTCACATGGTTCTTGCTGTATTGGAGACCCTGGAAAGAAGAGCTTGCTTCTTGGGTTAAAACAGAGTGTATTTCATGAATTTGAACACTGGTCTGAATTTCTCTTCAGAATTGGAGTTAAACCCCAGGAACTGTGTCTTCCTACAAGCAGGAGTTCATTTCTGGTAAACCAAGTGAATTTTCGGCTCAAATGATTTTACCCAGTTATAGAACCCAATGCGATTTTTACTATTAACTAAAGAGCATTTATGTAATAGGAGCTGTGGTCTGTATCAGTTTCATCAGCAGAATTGAATTATATATTGTCCGTATGAGTAAGAAACACAGTTCATTTTTTCTGGGCATGCTCATGGTTCTTACTGTATTGGACACGCTGGAAAGAAGAGGATGATTCTTGCCTTAAAACAGAGTGTTTTACAGGGATGAGAATTCTGGTCTGAAATTGCCTTCAGAAACAGCGTTAAACCCTGGGATCTGTGTCTTCCTACAATGAGGAGTTCATTTCAGGTAAACCCAGTGAATTTTGGGCTCAAATGATTTTTCATAGTTCACGAACCCAACGTGATTTACACTATTAACTAAAGAGCATTTATGTAAGAGGAGGTGTGGTCTGTATCAGTTTCACAAGCAGAGTTGAACTACAAAAGTTCTGTCTGAATAGGAAACACAGTTCTTTTTTTCAGGCCATGCTCATGGTTCTTGCTGTATTTTAGACTCTGGAAAGAAGAGCTTGCTTCTTCGTTAAAACAGAGAGTGTTTCAGGAATGAGAACCCTGTTCTGAAATTCCCTTCAGAAACGGAGGTAAACCCCATGATCTGTGTATTCCTAAAAACAGGAGTTCATTTCTGGTAAACCCAGTGAATTTTGGGCTCAAATGATTTTTCGCAGTTCACGACCCTACGCTACTCTCACTATTAACTAAAGAGGATTTATGTAAGAGGAGCTGTGGTTTGTATGTTTGACAAGCAGAGTTGAACTACATATGGTCTGTATGAGTAGGAAAGACACTTCCTTTTTTCTTGGCATGCTCATGTTTCTTACTATATTGGAGACGCTGGAAAGAACAGGATGATTCTTGCCTTAAAACAGAGTGTTTTTCTTGGAGGAGAACTGTGGTCTGAATTTCCCTTCAGAAACGGAGTTAAACCCCAGGATCTGTGTCTTCCTACAAGCAAGGGTCCATTTCTGGCAAAGAAAGTGAATTTTGGGCTCTAATGAATTTACACAGTACACCAACAATACACGAATCTCACTATTAACAAAAGAGCCTTTATGTCAGAGGAGCTGTGGTTTTTATCACTTTCATAAGCAGAGTTCAACTACATATGGTCCGTATGAGTAGGAAACACAGTTCTTTTTTTCAGGGTATGTTCATGGTTGTTGGGGTATTGGAGATGCTGGAAAGAAGAGCTTTCTTCTTGCGTTAAAACAGAGTTCATTTCTGGTAAACACAGTGAATTTTGAGCTCAAATGGTTTTTCTGCAGTTCTAGAACCCGACGCGATTCTCACTATTAACTAAAGATAATTTATGTAAGTGGTGCTGTGGTTTGTATCAGTGCCATAAGCAGATTTGAACTACATATGGTCACTATGAGTAGGAAACACAGTTCTTTTTTGAGGGCATGCTCATGTGTCTTGCTGTATTGGAGAGCTGCAAAGAAGAGCTTGTTCTTGTGTTAATACAGAGTGTGTTTAATGGATGATACCTCTGGTATGAATTTCCCTTCAGAAACGGCGTTAAACCCCAGGAACTGTGTCTTCCTACAAGCAAGAGTTCTTTTCTGGTAAACCAAGTGAATTTCCGGCTCAAATGATTTTACCCAGTTATAGAACACAATGCGATTGTCACTATTAACTAAAGAGCATTTATGTAATAGGAGCTGTGGTCTGTATCAGTTTCATAAGCACAATTGAATTTTATATGGTCCGAATGAGTAAGAAACACAGTTCTTTTTTTCTGCGCATCCTCATTGTTCTTGCTGTATTTTAGACTCTGGAAAGAAGAGCTGGCTTCTTGGGTGCAAACAGAGTGTGATTCATGGATGAGAACATTGCTCTGAATTTCCATTCAGAAACGGAGTTAAACCCCAGGAACTGTGTCTTCCTACAAGCAAGAGTTCTTTTCTGGTAAACCAAGTGAATTTCCGGCTCAAATGATTTTACCCAGTTATAGAACACAATGCGATTGTCACTATTAACTAAAGAGCATGTATGTAATAGGAGCTGTGGTCTGTATCAGTTTCATAAGCACAATTGAATTTTATATGGTCCGAATGAGTAAGAAACACAGTTCTTTTTTTCTGCGCATCCTCATTGTTCTTGCTGTATTTTAGACTCTGGAAAGAAGAGCTGGCTTCTTGGGTGCAAACAGAGTGTGATTCATGGATGAGAACATTGCTCTGAATTTCCATTCAGAAACGGAGTTAAACCCCAGGATCTGTGTCGTCCTACAAGCAAGAGTTCATTTCTGGTAAACAAAGTGAATTTTGGGCTCAAATTATTTTAAAAAGTTCAAAAACCCAATGCAATTCTCACTATAAACTTAAGAGCATTTATGTAAGAGGAGCTGTGGTTTGTATCAGTTTCTTAAGCAGAGTTGATCTACATATGGTTTGTATGAATAGAAAACACAGATCTTTTTTGAGGGCATTCTCTTGGTTCTTGCTGTATTGGAGACGCTAGAAAAAAGAGCTTGCTTCTTGCATTAAAACAGTGTGTGTTTCATGGATGAGAACTCTGGTCTGAATTTCCCTTCAGAAACGGAGTTAAATCACAGCATCTGTGTCTTCCTACAAGCAAGAGTTCATTTCTGGTAAACGAAGTGAATTTTCAAACAAATGATTTTACACAATTCTAGAACCCAACGTGATTATAACTATTATCTAAAGAGCATTTATGTAAGAGGAGCTGTGTTATGTATCAGTTCATAAGCAGAGTTGAACTACATACGATCCCTATGAGTAGGAAACACAGTTCTTTATTTCGGGGAATGTTCATGCTTCTTGCTGTATTTTAGACTCTGGAAAGAAAAGCTTGCTTCTTGCGATAAAACTGAGTGTGTTTCAGAAATGAGATCTCTGGTCTTAATTTCCCTTCAGATACAGAGTTAAACCACAGGATCTTTGTCCTCCTACAAGCAAGAGTTCATTTCTTGTAAACAAAGTGAATTTGGGGCTCAGATGATTTTACAAGGTCACAAACCCATCGCAATTCTCACTATTAACTGAAGAACGTTTATGTAAGAGGAGCTGTGGTTTGTATCAGTTTCATAAGCAGAGTTGAACTACATATGGTCCATATGAGTAGGAAACACAGTTCTTTTTTTCAGGGCATGTTCATGGTTCTTGGGGTATTGGAGATGCTGGAAAGAAGAGCTTTCCTCTTGGGTTAAAACAGAGTGTGTTTCATGGATGAGAACTCTGGTCTGAATTATGCTTCAGAAACGGAGTTAAACCCCCAGATCTGTGTCTTCCTACAAGCAAGAGTTCATTTCTTGTAAACACAGTGAATTTTGAGCTCAAATGTTTTTCTGTAGTTCTACCACCCAACACGATTCTCACTATTAACTAAAGATCATTTATATAAGTGGTGTTGTGGTTTGTATCAGTGCCATAAGCAGATTTGAACTACATATGGTCCCTATGAGTAGGAAACACAGTTCTTTTTTTGAGGGCGTGCTCATGTTTCTTGCTGTATTGGAGAGCGGCAAAGAAGAGCTTGTTCTTTTGTTAATACAGAGTGTGTTTCATGGATGAGACCTCTGGTCTGATATTCCCTTCAGAAAGGGAGTTAAACCCCAGGAACTGTGTCTTCATACAAGCAGGAGTTCATTTCTGGTAAACCAAGTGAATTTTCGGCTCAAATGATTTTACCCAGTTATAGAACCCAATGCGATTATTACTATTAACTAAAGAGCATTTATGTAATAGGAGCTGTGGTCTGTATCAGTTTCATCAGCAGAATTGAATTATATATGGTCCGTATGAGTAATAAACACAATTCTTTTTTTCTGGGCATGCTCATTGTTCTTGCTGTATGTTAGACTCTGGAAAGAAGAGCTTGCTTCTTGGGTGCAAACAGAGTGTGTTTCATGGATGAGAACATGGCTCTGAATTTCCGCTCAGAAATGGAGTTAAACCCCAGGATCTGTGTCGTCCTACAAGCAGGAGTTCATTTCTGGTAAACCCAGTGAATTTTGGGCTCAAATGATTTTACAAAGTTCTCAAACCCAACACTATTCTCACTATTAAGTAAAGAGCATATATGTAAGAGGAGCTGTGGTTTGTATGGGTTTCATAAGCAGAGTTGATCTACATATGGTCCCTATGAGTAGGAAACACAGTTCTTTTTTTTTTAGGTCCTGCTCATTGTTCTTGCTGTATTGGAGACGTTGGAAAGAAGAGCTTGCTTCTTGCGTTAAAACAGGGTGTTTTACATGGATGAGAACTTCGGTCTGAATTTCCCTTCAGAAATGGAGTTAAACCCCAGGATCTGTGTCATCCTCCAAGCAAGAGTTCATTTCTGGTAATTCCAGTGAACTTGGGAGTTAAATGATTTTTAGCAGTTCACAAACCCAACGCGATTCTCACTATTAACTAAAGAGCATTTATGTAAGAGGTGCTGTGGTTTATTTCAGTTTCATAAGCAGAGTGGGACTACATATGGTCTGTATGATTAGGAAACACAGTTTTTTTTTCAGGGCATGATCATGGTACTTGCTGTATTGGAGATGCTGGAAAGAAGAGCTGGCTTCTTGCGTTAAAACACAGTGTGTTTCATGGATGAGAACACTGGTCTGAATTTGCCTTCAGAAACGGAATTAAACCCCAGGATCTGTGTCTTCCTACAAGCAAGAGTACTTTTCTGGTAAACAAAGAGAATTTTAAGCTCAAATGATTTTACAAAGTTCAGAAAAACATCGTGATTCTCACTATTAACTAAAGAGCATTTACGTAAGAGGAGCTGTGTTTCTTATCAGTTTCATAAGCAGAGTTGAACTACATATAGTCCGTAAGTGTAGGAAACACAGTTCTTTTTTTCCTGGCAATTCACTTGGTTCTTGATGCATTGCAGATGCTAGAAAGAAGAGCTTGCTTCTTGCGTGAAAACACAGTGTGTTTCATGGATGAGAACACTGGTCAGAATTTCCCTTCAGAAACGGAGTTAAACCCCAGGATCTGTGTCTTCCTACAATCAGGAGTTCATTCCTGGTAAACCCAGTGAATTTTGGTGTTAAATGATATTTAGCAGTTCATGAACCCAACACGATTCTCACTATTAACTAAAGAGTCTTTATGTAAGTGGAGCTGTGGTTTGTATCAGTTTCATAAGCATTGTTGTACTAAATATGGTCTCTATTAGTAGGAAACACATTTCTTTTTTTCTGAACATGCTAATGGTTCTTGCTGTGTTGGACACACTGGAAAGAAGAGGATGCTTGTGGCCTTAAAACAGAGTGAGTTTCATGGATGAGATCACTGGTCTGAATTTCCCTTCAGAAACGGAGTTAAATCCCTGGATCAGGGTCTTCCTGCAAGCAAGTTTTCATTTCTGGTAAACCCAGGGATGTTGGGGATCAAATGATTTTTTGCAGTTCACGAACCCAACGCTATTCTCACTATTAACAAAAGAGCATTTATGTAAGTGGATTTGTTGTTTGTATCAGTTTCATAAGCAGAGTTGAAATACATATGGTCTGTATGAGTAGCAAACACATTTCTTTTTTTCTTGGCATGCTCATGGTTCTTGGTGGATTGGAGACGCTGGAAAGAAGAGCTTGCTTCTGGTGTGAAAACAGAGTGTGTTTCATGGATGAGAACAATGGTCTGAATTTCCCTTCAGAAAACGGATTTAAACCCCAGGATCTCTGTCTGCCTACAAGCAGGAGTTCATTTCTGGTAAACCCAGTGAATTTTGGGCTCAAATGATTTTACAAACTTCTGAAACCCAAAGCGATTCTCCCTATTAAGTAAAGAGCATTTATGTAAGAGGATCTGTGGTTTGTATGAGTTTCATAAGCAGACTTGATCTACGTATGGTCCCCTATGAGTAGGAAACACAGTTCTTTTTTTTTTTAGGGCCTGCTCATTGTTCTTGCTATAGTGGAGACGTTGGAAATAAGAGCTTGCTTCTTGCATTAAAACAGAGTGTTTTACATGGATGAGAACTTCGGTCTGAATTTCCCTTCAGAAATGGAGTTAAACCCCAGGATCTGTGTCATCCTACAAGCAAGAGTTCATTTCTGGTAAACCCAGGGAATTTTGGGCTCAAATGATTTTTCCCAGTTCATGAACCCAACGCGATTCTCACTATTAACTAAAGAGCATTTATGTAAGAGGTGCTGTGGTTTGTATCAGTTTCATAAGCAGAGTGGAACTACATATCGTCCGTATGATTAGGTAAAACAGTTTTTTTTTCAGGGCATGCTCATGGTACTTGCTGTATTGGAGATTCTGGAAAGAAGAGCTTGCTTCTTGTGTTAAAACAGAGTGTGTTTCATGGATGAGAACAGTGGTCTGAATTTGCATTCAGAAACGGAGTTAAACCCCAGGATCTGTGTCTTCCTACAAGCAAGAGTACTTTTCTGGTAAACAAAGAGAATTTTAGTCTCAAATGATTTTACAAAGTTCAGGAACCCATCGTGATTCTCACTATTAACTAAAGAGCATTTATGTAAGAGGAGCTGTGTTTTTTATCAGTTTCATTAGCAGAGTTAAACTACATATAGTCCGTATGTATAGAAAACACAGTTCTTTTTTTTCTGGCCATTCTCATGGTTCTTGCTGTATTGGAGACTCTGCAAAGAAGAGGCTGCTTCTTGCGTTAAAAGAGCAAGTGTTTCATGGATGAGAACACTGGTCTGAATATCCATTCATAAACAGATTTAAACCCCAGGATCTCGGTCTTCCAATAAGCAGGAGTTAATTTGTGGTAAACCAAGTGAATTTTGGGCTCAAATGATTTTTTGCAGTTCACGAACCCAACGCGATTCTCATTATTAACTAAAGAGCCTTTATGTAAGAGGAGCTGTGGTTTGTATCAGCTTAGTAGCCTAATTGAACTGCATATTGTCTGTATGACTAGGAAACACAGTTTTTTTTTTTTTTTTTTTCGGGGCATTATCATGGTTCTTGCTGTATTGGAGATCTGGAAAGAAGCTGCTGCTTCTTGTGTTAAAACAGCATTGTTCCATGGAGAACACTGGTCTGAATTTCCGTTCAGAAACGGATTTAAACCCGAAGATCTGTGTCTTCCTACAAGCAGGAGATAATTTGTGGTAAACCAAGTGAATTTTGGGCTCAAATGATTTTTTGCAGTTCACGAACCCAACACGATTCTCACTATTACCTAAAGAGCCTTTATGTAAGAGGAGCTGTGGTTTGTTTCAGTTTCATAAGCATTGTTGAACTACATATGGTCCGTATGAGTAGGAAACACAGTTCTTTTTTTCTGTGCAAGCTCATGGTTCTTGCTCTATTGGAGATGCTGGAAAGAAGAGCTTGCTTCTTGCGTTACAACAGAGTGTGTTTCATGGATGAGAACACTGGTCATAATATCCCCTCAGAAACGGAGTTAAACCCCAGGATCTATGTCTTCCTACAACCAAGAGTTCATTTCTGGTAAACTCAGTTTATTTTGGGCTCTAATGATTTTACACATTTCAAGAACCCAACGCGATTCTCATTATTACCTAAAGAGTATTTACGTAAGTGGTGCTGTGGTTTGTATCAGTGTCATAAGCAGAGTTGAACTACATATAGTCCGTATGATTACGAAACACAGTCCTTTTTTTTTCTGGCCATGCTCATGGTTCTTGATGCATTGGAGACACTGGAAAGAAGAGCTTGCTTCTTGGGTGAAAACAGAGTGTGTTTCATGGATGAGAACACTGCTCTGAATTTCCATTCAGAAACGGAGTTCAACCCCAGGAACTGTGTCGTCCTACAAGCAGGAGACATTTCTGGTAAACCAAGTAAATTTTGGCTCAAATGATTTTACACAGCATACAAACAATACACCATTCTCACTATTAACTAAAGAGCATTTATGTAAGAGGAGCTGTGGTTTGTATCAGTTTCATGAGCCGAGTTGAACTACATATGATCTGTATGAGTAGAAAACTCAGTTCTTTTTTTCTGGGCATGCTCATTGTTCTTGCTTTATTAGAGACGCTATCACTATTAACTAAAGAGCATTTATGTAAGAGGAGCTGTGGTTTGTATCAGTTTCATAAGCAGAGTTGAACTACATATGGTTCATATGAATAGGAAACACAGTTCTTTTTTTCAGGGCATGCTCATGGCTCTTGCTATATTGGAGACGTTGGAAAGAAGAGCTTGCTTTTTGCGTTAAAACAGAGTGTGTTACATGGATGAAAACACTGGTCTGAATTTCCCTTCAGAAACGGAATTAAACCCCAGGATCTGTGTCTTCCTACAAGCAAGAGTGTAGATATATCCTGCTTGTTAAATAAGAAACACATAGCCAGTTGCAGAGTTTAAAACCACAAGGTCAGAGCCAAAGCAGAAAACCTTACCCATCACTGCTTCTGCAGTTCCTCCTCTCCGCAAGAGACCTAATTCTCTGCGTCCTGTCTATTTTAAAAACTTTCTGTTCTCCTCCCTCATTGGTTGTATACCCAGCCACATGACCTCCTCGTCACTGCCTGTTTGCACAGACCTCCAGGTCTTCTATGGTTGGTATTGAAATTAAAGGCTTGTGTCTGCTATGCTGTCTATGTCCTTGAACACACAGAGATCCGCCTAGCTCTGCCTCCCAATTGCTGGGATTAAGGGCGTGCCCCACTACTGCTAGGCTTCTGCTCTGGCTTGCTCTGACCTCAAGGCAACTTTATTGACATACAAATAAAATCACATTTCAATACAAATAAAATATCACTATATTTCTCCCTTTCTATTTTAATAAAAAGAAAAAAAGGAAAACGTTATAACTAATATATAACTATTGTATAAACTATATACACAAGTACAATAACTATATATACCATATATACAAAGAATAATTACCTAAACAATGTTTAGTCCATTTGTAATTGACAAATTCAGAGAAAATAATTCCATTATCTATCCTATTTTGGTAAGTCCAGAATGTACCTGATTCACTTTTTATCCTAACTTATATAGCTAATGGAACTGTCTTATAACGTCTTTCAAATTTATACACTTACAGCTCTTAGTGAGTTTTTGTGAAATCCTTAACAAAGATAATTATAACTATAACTAACTGATCTTCAACTCCCTCAGAGACCCAAGAAGGAAATAATACTACCTAATAAAAAATAAAAACAAGAAGTGCATGCAAGCAGCATCAAAAAAAAAAAATGTGAGTTGACAGAAACAGCCAGCTGCCTGGACAGTCACCTGAGGTTTCTTCCCAGTGTTGGGGCATCATCTTCAGCCTACAGGCTTAGCTTATCTGACAGACTCTTTTGTGAACTAAGATGTATACAAGGTCAACAGTTTGACCTCACATTTGGTGAGAGCAGTCCATGTACCAGAAACACCTGAATTCCCTTAGTGTCATGTCATGATTCAGATTTTTAAATTCTGGAAATTATTGATGTCTTTTCAATTCAGCTGTCCATTTTTCTTGGCTGTGTGTATGTGGCTTCATCTTGGCATCCTGTTCTTCTCCACATCTCTCTATTAAATGCCAGTCTACTATTGAGAGAGGTGAGCTTAGTTATTCCTCAAGAATAACTGTTTCATCTGCTGTTCCATTGCATATCAGAAGCCATTGGCCCACTCCCTGTTCAGCTGCCTTCGAAGAAAAGGGCATGGTACCTTTTACAGATTGCAAAGGTCACTCACTTCAGGGATGGTGCCATATTATCCTGGCTTCAGAAGATGCCTTTTGTTAAAGCCACAACCACACTTGTTTTGGCAAGAATTGGTAGTCTTTGGTTTCATGTCCTGTCTGTCCTGTTTGTCAGCAGTTGATTCGAGGATACTTTGTTGTCCAGTGGCTGATTTTTGCCACAATGAAAGTTAGCTCCATATGCAGTTTCTTCAATGCCCATATTTTCTCTGAAGTAGATTGGTACTGCCAGGAGCCGTCATATCTCATAGTCATAGCAAAAAAGAAAAATTCTTAAGTTATTAAAACATTTTAAATGCCATATTCTGTAGATCTCTGAAGGGTTTGAAGATGACCTGTCTATCTAGAATATATCTGTTTGATCTTGAAAACACACCTAATATGACTACAAGTTCAATTGTAATGTCTAACCACTAATTTTCATTTCTATATATCCTAATAGTTGGTAATTACTAACATTCAAGGATTAGCAAATTGCATTACATTGTTAAATGAATGGTATAAATACAATATCTCAAACAAGATTAGGAATACGTATATGGTATATTCTAACAATCTCAATCTCAATAATAATAATTTGTATACAATATAAAACAATCCAATTGAATGTAAAGTATTTAAAACTAGTAATTGTCTTTTTCTTTTTTCTTTTTTTTTCTTAACAAGCACCTTTTGCCTAGCCCTTTTCCTAACCCTTAACAACAACTTGTAACCAACACTCCTAAACAATGAAAACTATCCCAGACCCAATACCCATAAAAAGACCAAAATTCCACCCACCCCACACCACCCCTTTGGGAATGTGGGCGTCAAATTCTTAAAATTGCTTCCTGCTGGGTATGGGCGAAGTTATCTTTATTCTGAAAAGAAAAATTTGGGGTTAATTGACAAATTCTAGTAAAGATAACTATATTCTTTGTTATCCAAAATGCCAAAGTTCAGGGTTTATCTCAAGTCCTTATTCAAGCAGTCTTTGAAACTGGATCATCTCAGCTAGCCATCCCAGAATTGCTCTAAGCACTTTGTAGTCCAAAGCTGATCTGTAGATGATGTTTGTCAGCTTAGTGATATTATTTTCCACGTGGAATTGTCGTTGTGGGGCCCCATCTTCTTCCTGGAGATTTCATTTGATGTTAGGCCTGGCCGTGATTTCCTGCAGAAAACTGAAAAGAGACTCAAACACAAAGACATGTATAGGCAGTTAATCGAAGCCTTTTCTCTAAATTAATTAGTACTCATATGACCATTATTATTTTAAAGTTATATATATATATATATATCTTGTAAATTTTGATATAAAATTCATACTTTAAGAAAAGTTTAAAGAATCAGAATAGAATCAAAGAATTGAGATTAGTTAAAGAATAGTCCCTTAATTAATTTGTTTTTTCTCCTGTCCCATGTCAGAAGATGGCTCTTTCTTCTGGTATGATACAGGGAGTTTTCATTTTCTTTTTAACAACATGCTTGAGTTTAAAGGAGGAGAGAGCCATTCTCCAACTCCAAAATCAGCTTGAAGCTTTAATTGAACTGGGACTACAAGAAGACTAAGAGTATTACTTTTTTAGAGAAGAGCAGAAACAAACATTTAGAAAGATTTATGAAATTTCATAGATGATATACCAATAGGCCATTTTACTCTTTTTCCTGGGACAGATGATTTGTCCTTTTTCTTCAGTTGTCTCATTTGTCCAGGGGTCTTCAGATTCCTTAGCCTTCATTCTCCTAAAAGACAAAAACAAAAACCCTTCCCCATGACTAATTTTGGGGAGGTCCCCTTTTGGAAAGTTACATCTGATTAAATGAAAAGGAATGTATTAATGGTATAAGTGAGTTTAAACTGGATGGTCATGTTGGTTGATGAACTATCACCTCTTCTAATTAAGAGGTCTCTCTTGTTCCAATCGAACCTTTATCAGTTTTGATGGTACCCACAGCTTATCTTCTCCTGCAGAAACAAAAGCAAAACCTCATCCCCAACGTAACAGATGCCCTGGTTTCCATTCTGAGGTCAGCACATCCTTGAAGTATATAGGCTGATTTAATTCTGTTGTTTTTTCTATTAACCAATGTCTCTCTGCAGCTGTTGTTCCTTTCTCATTAGCATTGAGAAAATTCAAAGTTAATAGAGCATTGTGCAGTCTATTTCTGGGGGTTTTTGTTACCCCTTTTTGTTTATTTATCATGTCCTTTAGAGTTCTGTTGGATCTTTCTATAACTGCTTGGCCTATAGGATTATGTGGTATACCTATAATATGCTTTATATTATAATAAGCAAAAACCTGTTTCATTTTAATGGAGACATATGCTGGAGCATTGTCAGTTTTAATTTGTGCAGGTATACCCCTGATGGCCATAACTTCTAGCAAATGAGTGATTACAGAATCAGCTTTTTCAGAACTCAAAGCAGTTGCCCATTGAAATCCTGAATAAGTATCAATAGTATGGTGTACATATTTCAATTTTCCAAATTCTGCAAAGTGAAACACATCCATCTGCCAGATTTCATTCCTCTGAGTACCCTTTGGGTTACATCCTGCTGGTAGTGGTGTCTGATTGTAGAAGGAACAAGTAGGACATTTCTTTACAATTTCCTTGGCTTGTTGCCAGGTTATGGAAAAATCCTTTTTTAAACCTTTACTATTGACATGATGTTTCTTATGAAATTCTGTGGCCTCCAGCACATTTCCTATCAATAATTTATCAATCTCATCATTACCTTGTGCTAGAGGGCCTGGCAGACCAGTATGGGATCAGATGTGAGTTATATATAAAGGATGACTCCTTTCCCTGATTGTATCTTGTAATTGAATAAACAGTGAAGTTAATTCTGAAGCATCAGGGATAAATTCTGCAGTCTCAATATGTAATACCACTCTTTCAGCATACTGAGAGTCAGTAACTATATTGAGAGGTTCTGAATAATCCATTAATACCAACAGAATAGCATACAATTCCGATTTTTGAACTGAATTATAAGGACTTTGAACCACTTTACCTAAATTTTCTGATTTGTAACCTGCCTTTCCTTGTTTGTTGGCATCTGTATAAAATGTCCGAACTCCGGATATGGGTTTTTCACGTACAATTCGAGGCAAGATCCAATCAGCTCTCTTTATAAGATCAATTCTATTGCTTTTAGGATATTTGCTGTTAATTTCTCCCAAAAAATTACTGCAAGCTCTTTGCCAAGGTTCACTTTCTGTCCATAATTTTTCAATGTCCTCTTTAGTTAAAGGTACAACAATTTCTGCTGGGTCTATTCCTGCTAATTGACGAAGTCTCAATTTTCCTTTCAAAATTAAGTCAGAGATTTTTTCCACATAAGTTTTTAATTTTTTATTTGGTAAAAATATCCATTCTAATATAATATCTTCTCTCTGCATTAATATTCCTGTAGGAGAATGCCTAGATGGTAAAATAACCAAAATGCAATCCAGCTTTGGATCAATACAATCTACATGTCCTTCATGTACTTTTTTTTCTACCAAGGCTAATTCTTTCTCAGCTTCAGGTGATAATTCTCTTGGACTATTTAAGTCCTTGTCACCTTCTAAGGTTTTGAACAAATTATTCAGTTCATCATTTTTTACCCCAGCAATAGTTCGTAGATGAGAAATGTCCCCAAATAATCTTTGAAAGTCATTAAGAGTCTGTAGGCGATCTCTCCTAATTTGTACCTTTTGAGGTCTAATTTTTTGTAGCTCTATTTTATATCCTAAATAATTAATAGAATCTCCTCTTTGTATCTTTTCAGGAGCAATTTGTAATCCCCAGCCAGGCAATATTTTCTTTACTTCTTCAAACATTCTTTCTAAAGTATCTGCACTTGAGTCAGCTAGTTAAATATCATCCATATAATGATAAATTATAGATTTAGGAAATTTTTTACGTATCACTTCCAAGGGCTGTTTTACAAAATATTGGCACAGGGTTGGACTATTCAACATTCCCTGTGGGAGGACTCTCCATTGAAATCTTCTAACCGGTTGAGAATTATTGTAAGTAGGCACCGTGAAAGCAAATCTTTCTCTGTCTTTTTCTTGTAGGGGTATTGAAAAGAAACAGTCTTTTAAATCGATAACTATGAGAGGCCATCCTTTAGGTAACAGAGTAGGCAAAGGAATTCCAGATTGTAGAGAGCCCATTGGCTGAATTACTTTGTTAATTGCTCTAAGGTCTGTTACCATTCTCCATTTACCAGATTTCTTTTTAATAACAAATACAGGAGAATTCCATGGGCTAGTAGATTCTTCAATATGCTGAGCATTTAGCTGTTCTTCTACCAGCTCTTCTAAAGCCTGGAGTTTCTCTGTTGTTAAAGGCCATTGATGAACCCATACAGGCTTGTCTGTTAACCATTTTAAATGTAGAGCTGTTGGTGCCTTTGGAAGATCATCAGTTTTTCTGCCCTGTTCTTGTATAATATGGATGGCTGGTGACCACTCATTAGAATAATACCTTCTAATATTTCTCTCAGAAACATGTGCTAGTTTATTATTTATTTCTGAGGTTGGAGGGATGTTAATCTGAGTATTCCATTGTTGTAACAGGTCTCGACCCCACAGGTTCATGGCTATGTTAGCCACATATGGTTTTAATCTGCCTCTCTGTCCTTCTGGGCCTATACATTCGAGCCATCTTGCACTCTGTTTAACATGAGATAATGTTCCAATTCCTAACAGTTGAACATTTACCTCCTGAAGAGGCCAAGATAGATGCCAAAATTCTGGTGCAATTATGGTAACATCAGCACCTGTGTCTACCAGACCAGACAACAAAACACCATTTATTTTTATTGTTAATTGTGGTCTTTGTTCATTTATAGAAGTTTGCCAAAAAATTTTCTTTATGGTCTCTCCTGAATTTTCTGTTCTCTCTGTCTCAGTTGTTCCATTACTCTGAGTAGCCTGGTTTATTCCAATAGGCATTTGGTCATTTAACTGCTCTGAGTAGGGTTCTCCTCTACAATTGCAGGAAAAGTCTGAACTGGATTCACTGTAGGGGCCTGCCTGAGGCCCCTCTGGGAGTTTCCCAAAGACTGAGGCAAAGTATTACCTTGTCTGTCCCTTGTTGATCTACATTCATTGGTCCAATGTCTTCCCTTACCACACCTTCTACATACTCCTGAAGGAAGGGGCATTCTGTTGCCATTGTTCCTTGAAGAAACATTGTTTCTAGAAGTGCCCTGTTTACAGTCCCTTTTCAAATGTCCTTGCTTTCCACATCCCAAACATCTAACATTCCTCAAACCTCTTGAAATTGCTTCTCCTAACCACATATTATCATGATCATGAGCCTCAACATTAACCGTGTCTCTAATCCAATCTTCCAAGGGTGCAGATCTCACCATTAATGGCCTGATTATTCTCTTGCATGCTTCATTTGCATTCTCAAAAGCCAAAGATTCAATTATTATCTGGCAAGCTTTTGAATTTGGGACCATTCTCTTTACTGCTGAAGTCAGTCTTTGTAAGAAATCTGTGAACGATTCTTTTGGGCCCTGTATAACCTTTGTAAATGACTCAGTTTTCTTCCCTGGTTCCTCAACTCTGTCCCATGCATTCAAGGCTGCCATTCGACATAGAATTAGAGTTTGCATATCATATCAACATTGTGTTTGTACTGCAGCATATTGGCCTTCTCCAACAAGCTGATCCTGGAAGATTTGTATACCTCTATCACTACATTGTTTTGCTATGGTATTAGCTTCCTGTTTGAACCACATTTGCCACTGGAGCTGCTGTCCGGGTTCTAGAACTGCCTGTGCCAGTTCCCGCCAGTCCTGTGGTATAATTCTATTATAAGTTGACCAGGAGTTTAACATTTGTTTTACATATGGAGAATGCATGCCATAAGATACTATTGCCTCCTTAAACTTTCATAAGTCTAACATTTCAACTGGAGTCCAAATATTTTGTTTAGTCATTTGACCAGGCTGCTGTTGTATGGTTACCAGATAAATTAAGGGTGATTGTGTGAAAACAGGCTTTCTTTCTGTAACCTTATAATCCAATCCTGAAACAACTTCACTGTTAATTTCTTCTGTCTGAATCTGAATTTCTCTATAATTCATTTTAACAGGTTTTTCTGAAATTTTTATCCTGGCACTTAAATTGACCATCTTTTTAAATAGTAAAATAAGGATAAGAAGATTAATAATGTACATAATTCGATCAACATTAATCTTCTCATATAGTTGTTCCATTACCATACTGCCTAAAATTTCAAACAAAGCCCAATTTACTTCCAATGTACACATAAAACCCATTTTTTTTTAATGTGGAAAAAAATCTCTTTTAAATACTTTCCTTTAAAATATCTGATATAAATGACTTACCAATTCTGTGCAGAACAGTAGAAATCCAAGGGAATTTCCAAACAGCTACCTAGCATCCGAGGTGGGAATCCAGAGAGAGAGAGAAAGAGAGAGAGAGAGAGAAAGAGAGAGAGAGAGAGAAAGCGTAGCCACAATATGGCTAAAATCTTGAACCCAGCCGCTTCAGTGTTCTGGTCTGAGCAGAGTCGAGCCTGGGCTCTGGCTTCCTTAAGCTCCGACCAACCACGTGTGCTGGCGTTTCAGCCAAAAGCAGCCTATCTGCAGTTGCATGTAGCCACTGCAATTAACGGTAGCTCCCACAGGCCTGAGTTGTTTGTAGCACCGGCTTTTTAAGCAAGTAACTCCAGCTGCGGCGCCTGAGTCCTAAGCTGAGCTAGGCCTGACTTAGACCAGGGCTAAGCCGGAGCAAGGGAGGCAGGCCCGCCCAGGTGGGAAGCCGGACCCACTGCCAAGGCAAGCGGTTTTTTAATGAATTCTTGCCCCACGTTGGGCGCCAATTGTAGATGTATCCTGCTTGTTAAATAAGAAACACAGAGCCAGTTGCAGAGTTAAAAACCACAAGGTCAGAGCGAAAGCATAAAACCTTACCCTTCACTGCTTCTGCGGTTCCTCCTCTCCGCAAGAGACCCACTTCTCAGCGTCATGTCTATTTTAAAAACTTTCTGTTCTCCTCCCTCATTGGTTGTAAACCCAGCCACATGACTTCCTCGTCACTGCCTGTTTGTACAGACCTCCAGGTCTTCTATGGTTGGTATTGAAATTGAAGGTGTGTGTCTGCTATGCTGGCTATGTCCTTGAACACACAGAGATCCACTAGCTCTACCTCCCAAGTGCTGGGATTAAGGGCGTGCCCCACTATTGCTCGGCTTCTGCTCTGGCTTGCTCTGACCTCAAGGCAACTTTATTGACATACAAATAAAATCACATTTCAATACAAATAAAATATCACTATGCAAGAGTTCATTTCTGGTAAACAAATTAATTTTGGGATCAAATGATTTTACACAGTTCACAAACCCATCGTGATTCTCACTATTAACTAAAGAGCATTTGTGTAAGTGGAGCTGTGGTTTGTATCAGTTTCATAAGCAGAATTGAACTACATATGGTGCCTATGAGTAGAAACACAGTTCATTTTTTCTGGGCATGCTCATGTTTCTTGCTGTGTTGGAGACGCTGGAAAGCCAAGCTTGCCTTTTGCGTTAAAACAGAGTGTGTTTCATGGATGAGAACACTGGTCTGAATTTCCCTTCAGAAACGAAGTTAAACCCAGGATCTGTGTCTTCTTAGAAGCAAGAGTTCATTTCTGGTAAACCCAGTGACTTTTGGGCTTAAATGAATTTACACATTTCACTAAACCAATTCTTTTCCCACTATTAACGAAAGAGCATTTATGTAAGAGTAGTTTTACGCTGTATCAGATTCATAAGCAGAGTTGAAATAGATATGGTGCCTATGAGTAGGAAACACTTCTTTTTTTCTGGGCATGCTCATGTTTCTTGCTGTATTGGAGACGCTGGAAAGAAAAGCTTGCTACTTGCCTTAAAACTGAGTATGTTTCATGGATGAGAACACTGGTCAGATTTTCACTTCAGAAATGGAGTTAAACCCGAGGATCTGTGTCTTCCTACATGTAAGAGTTAATTTCTGGTAAACCCAGTGAATTTTGGCTCAAATGAATTTACACAGTTCATGAAACCAACAAGTTTCTCACTATTAACTAAAAAGCATTCATGTAAGAGGAGCTGTATTTTTTATCAGTTTCATAAGCAAGGCTGTACTACATATGGTCCTTATGAGTAGGAAACACAGTTCTTTTTTTCTGGGCATGGTCATATTTCTTGCTGTATTGGAGACTCAGGAAAGAAGAGCATGCTTCTTGCATTAAAACAGTGTGTGTTTCATGGATGAGAAAACTGGTTTGATTTTCACTTCAGAAACGGAGTTAAACACCATGATCTGTATCTTACTACAAGTAAGAGTTTATTTCAGGTAAACCAAGTGAATTATGGGCTCAAATTAATTTACACAGTTCACGAACCCAACGTGTTTCTCACTATAAACTAAAGAGCATTTATGTAAGAGGAGCTGTATTTTTTTTATCAGTTTCATAAGCAGACTTGAACTACATATGGTGCCTATGAGCTGGAAGCACAGTTCTTTTTTTTCTGGGCATGCTTATATTTCTTGCTGTATTGGAGACTCAGGAAAGAAGAGCAAGTATCTTGCGTTAAAACAGTGTGTGTTTCATGGATGAGAAAACTGGTTTTATTTTCACTTCAGAAACTGAGTTAAACCCCAGGATCTGTGTCTTCCTACAAGCAAGAGTTCATTTCTGGTAAACAAAGTGAATTTTGGGCTCAAATGATTTTACACAGTTCACGAACCCAACGCGTTTCTCACTATTAACTAAAGAGCATTTGTGTAAGTGGAGCTGTGGTTTGTATCAGTTTCATAAGCAGAGTTGAACTACATATGGTCCAAATGAGTAGGAAACACAGTTCTTTTTTTCTGGGCATGCTCATGGATCTTGCAGTGTTGGAGACGCTGGAAAGGCAAACTTGCTTCTTGCGTTAAAACAGAGTGTGTTTCATGGATGAGAAGACTGGTCTGAATTTCCCTTCAGAAACATAGTTACACCATAGGATCTGTGTCTTCTTACAAGCAAGAGTTCATTTCTGGCAAACCCAGTGAATTTTGGCTCAAATGAATTTACACAGTTCATGGACCCAACTCTTTTCTCACTATTAACTAAAGAGCATTTATGTACGAAGAGCTGTATTATGTTTTAGTTTCATAAGCAGAATTGAACTAGATATGGTGCATATGAATAGGAAACACTTCTTTTTTTCTGGGAATGCTCATATTTCTTGTTGTATTGGAGATGCTTGAAAGAAAAGCTTGCTTCTTGCCTTAAAACTGAGTGTGTTTTATGGATGAGAACACTGGTCTGATTTTCACTTCAGAAACGGAGTTAAACCCCAGGATCTTTGTCTTCCTACATGCAAGAGTTAACTTTGATAAACCCAGTGAATTTTGGGCTCAAATGAATTTACACGTTTCACAAAACGAACGCTTTTCTCACTATTAACTAAAGAGTTTTATGTAATCGGAGCTGTGTTTTGTATCAGTTTTATAGGCAGAGTTGAACTACATATGGTCTGTATGAGTAGGAAACACAGTTCTTATTTTCTGAGCATGCTCATGTTTCTTGCTGTGTTGGAGAAGCTGGAGAGCCAAGCTTGCCTTTTGTGTTAAAACAGAGTGTGTTTCATGGATGAGAACACTGGTCTGAATTTCCCTACAGAAACGAAGTTAAACCCAGCATCTGTGTCTTCTTAGAAGCAAGAGTTAATTTCTGGTAAACCCAGTGACTTTCGGGCATAAATGAATTTACACATTTCACTAAACCAATTCGTTTCCCACTATTAACAAAAGAGCATTTATGTAAGTGTAGTTATACTTTGTATCAGTTTCATAAGCAGTGTTGAACTAGATATGGTACATATGAGTAGGAAACACTTCTTTTTTTCTGGGCATGCTCATGTTTCTTGCTGTATTGGAGATGCTGGAAAGAAAAGATTGCTTCTTGCCTTAAAACTGAGTGTGTTTAATGGATGAGAACACTGGTCTGATTTTCACTTCAGAAACGGAGTTAAACCCCAGGAACTGTGTCTTCCTACATGCAAGAGTTAATTTCTGGTAAACCCAGTGAATTTTGGGCTCAAATGAATTTACACATTTCACGAACCTAACGCGTTTCTCCCTAATAACTAAAGAGCCTTTATGTAAGAGGAGCTGAATTTTGTATCAGTTTCATAAGAAGAGTTGAACTAGATAAGGTGCGTATCAGCAGGAAACACAGTTCTTTTTTTCGGGGCATGCTCATATTTCTTGCTGTTTTGGAGAATCAGGAAAGAAGAGCATGCTTCTTGCCTTAAAACAGAGTATGTTTCTGGGATGAGAACTCTGGTCTGAATTTTCCTTCAGAAATGGAGTTAAACCCAATGATTTGATTCTTACTACAAGCAAGAATTCATTTCAGGTAAACCTAGGTTATTACGGGCTCAAATTAATTTACATAGTTCCCGAACCTAACGCGTTTCTCACTATTAACTAAAGAGCATTTATGTAAGAGGAGATGTATTATGTATCAGTTTCATAAGCAGAGTTGAACTAGATATTGTGCGTATGAGTAGGAAACACAGTTCTTTTTTTCTGGGCATGCTCATATTTCTTGCTGTATTGGAGACTCAGGAAGGAAGAGCATGTATCTTGCGTTAAAACAGCGTGTCTTTCATGTATGAGAACACTGGTTTAATTTTCACTTCAGAAACGGAGTTAAACCCCAGGAACTGTGTCTTCCTACAAGCAAGAATCCATAGCTGGTAAACCCAGTGAATTTTGTGCTCAAATCTTTTTTCACAGTTCATGGAACCAACGTGTTTCTCACTATTAACTAAAGAGCATTATGTAAGAGTAGCTGTGGTTTTTATCAGTTTCATAGGCCGAGTTGAACTACATATGGTCTGTATGAGTAGGAACAACAGTTCTTTTTTTCTGAGCGTGCTCATGTTTCTTGCTTTGTTGGAGACGCTGGAAAGGCAAACTTGCTTCTTACGTTAAAACAGAGTGTGTTTCATGGATAAGAACAATGGTCTGATTTTCACTTCAGAAACGGAGTTAAACCCCAGGATCTGTGTCTTCCTAAATGCAAGAGTTAATTTCTGGTAAACCCAGTGAATTTGGGGCTCAAATGAATTTACACGTTTCACGAAACGAACGCTTTTCTCACTATTAACTAAAGAGTGTTTATGTAAGAGGAGCTGTGTTTTGTATCAGTTTCATAGGCAGAGTTGAACTACATATGGTCTGTATGAGTAGGAAACACAGTTCTTTTTTTCTGGGCATGCTCATGTTCCTTGCTGTATTTGAGACGCTGGAAAGACAAGCTTTCTTCTTGTGTTAAAACAGAGTGTGTTTCATGGATGAGAACACTGGTCTGAATTTCCCTTCAGAAACATAGTTAAACCCCAGGATCTGTGCCCTCTTCCAAGCAAGAGTTCATTTCCTGTATACCCAGTGAATTTTGAGCTCAAATGAATTTACACAGTTCATGAAACCAACAAGTTTCTCACTATTAACTAAAAAGCATTCATGTAAGAGGAGCTGTATTTTGTATCAGTTTCTTATCCAGCATTGAACTAGATATGGTGCTTATGAGTAGGAAACATAGTCCTTTTTTTCTGAGCATGCTCATGTTTCTTCCTCTATTGGAGACGATGGAAAGGCAGGCTTGATTTTTGCATTAAAACAGAGTGTGTTTCATGGTTGAGAACACTGGTCTGAATTTCCCTTCAGAAATGGGATTAAACCCCAGGATCTGTGTCTTCTTACAAGCAAGAGTTCAATTCTGGTAAACCCAGTGACTTTTGGGCTCAAATGATTTTAAACAGTTCACTAACCCAACAAGTTTCTCTCTATTAACTAAAGAGTGTTTATGTAAGAGGAGCTGTGTTTTGTATCAGTTTCATAGGCAGAGTTGAACTACATATGGTCTGTATGAGTAGGAAACACAGTTCTTTTTTTCTGGGCATGCTCATGTTCCTTGCTGTATTTGAGATGCTGGAAAGACAAGCTATCTTCTTGTGTTAAAACAGAGTGTGTTTCATGGATGAGAACACTGGTCTGAATTTCCCTTCAGAAACATAGTTAAACCCCAGGATCTGTGCCCTCTTACAAGCAAGAGTTCATTTCCTGTATACCCAGTGAATTTTGAGCTCAAATGAATTTACACAGTTCATGAAACCAACACGTTTCTCACTATTAACTAAAAAGCATTCATGTAAGAGGAGCTGTATTTTGTATCAGTTTCTTAACCAGCATTGAACTAGATATGGTGCTTATGAGTAGGAAACATAGTCCTTTTTTTCTGAGCATGCTCATGTTTCTTCCTCTATTGGAGACGATGGAACGGCAGGCTTGATTTTTGCATTAAAACAGAGTGTGTTTCATGGTTGAGAACACTGGTCTGAATTTCCCTTCAGAAACAGGATTAAACCCCAGGATCTGTGTCTTCTTACAAGCAAGAGTTCAATTCTGGTAAACCCAGTGACTTTTGGGCTCAAATGATTTTTAACAGTTCACTAACCCAACAAGTTTCTCTCTATTAACTAAAGATCGTTTATGTAAGAGGAGTTGTGGATTGTATCAGTTTCATAAGCAGAGCTGAACTACATATGGTGTGTATGATTAGGAAACACAATTCTTATTTTCTGAGCATGCTCATGTTTCTTGCTGTGTTGGTGATGCTGGAAAGAAAAGCTTGCTTCTTGCCTTAAAACTGAGTGTGTCTCATGGATGAGAACACTGGTCTGATTTTCACGTCAGAAACGGAGTTAAACCCCAAGATCTGTGTCTTCCTACATGCAAGAGTTCATTTCTGGTAAACCCAGTGAATTTTAGGCTCAAATGAATTTACACGTTTCATGAAACGAACGCTTTTCTCACTATTAACTAAAGTGTCTTTATGTAAGAGGGGCTGTGTTTTGTATCAGTTTCATAGGCAGAGTTGAACTACATATGGTCTGTATGAGTAGGAAACACAGTTCCTTTTTTCTGGGCATGCTCATGTTTCTCACTCTATTGGAGAGGCTGGACAGACAAGCTTTCTTCTTGTGTTAAAACAGTGTGTGTTTCATGGATGAGAAAACTGGTTTGATTTTCACTTCAGAAATTGAGTTAAACCCCAGGATCTGTGTCTTCCTATAAGCAAGAGTTCATTTCTGGTAATCCCATTGAATTTTGGGCTCAAATAAATTTACACAGTTCACAACGCCAACCTGTTTCTCACAATTAACTAAAGTGCATTTACGAAAGGGGAGCTGTCGTTTGTATCAGTTTCATAAGCAGAGTTGAACTACATATGGTCCTATGAGTAGGAAACACAGTTCATGTTTTCTGGGCATGCTCATGTTTCTTGCTGTATTTGAGACGATAGAAAGAAGAGCTTGCTCCTTGCGTGAAAACAGAGTGTGTTTCATGGATGAGAACACTGGTCTGAATTTCCCTTCAGAAATGGAGTTAAACCACATGATCTGTGTCTTCTTACAAGCAAGAGTTCATTTCTGGTAAACCCAGTGAATTTTGGTTCAAATGAATTTACACAGTTCATGAATCCAACACGTTTCTCACTATTAATTAAAGAGCATTCATGTAAGAGGTGCTGTATTTTGTATCAGTTCCATAAGCAGAGTTGAACTAGATGTGTTGTGTATGAGTAGGAAACACAGTTCATTTTTTCTGGGCATGCTCATGTTTCTTGCTGTATTGGAGATGCTTGAAAGACAAGCTTGCTTCTTGCGTTAAAACAGACTGTGTTTCATGCATGAGAACAATGGTCTGAATTTCCCTTCATAACGAAGTTAAACCCCATGATCTGTGTCTTACTACAAGCAAGAGTTCATTTCAGGTAAACCAAGTGAAATATGGGCTCAAATTAATTTACACAGTTCACGAACCCAACGCGTTTCTCACTATTAACTAAAGAGCATTTAGGTAAGAGGAACTGTATTTTTTTATCTGTTTCATAAGCAGAGTTGAACTAGATGTGGTTCGTATGAGATGGACACAGAGTTCTTTTTTTCTGAGCATGCTCATGTTTCTTCCTCTATTGGAGACGATGGAAAGGCAAGCTTGATTTTTGCGTTAAAACAGAGAATGTTTCATGGTTGCGAACACTGGTCTGAATTTCCCTTCAGAAATGGGGTAAAACCCCAGGATCTGTGTCTTCTTACAAGCAAGAGTTCAATTCTGGTAAACCCAGTGACTTTTGGGCTCAAATGATTTTACACAGTTCACTAACTCAACAAGTTTCTCTCTATTAACTAAAGAGCTTTTATGTAAGAGGAGCTGTGGATTGTATCAGTTTCATAATCAGAGCTGAACTACATATGGTCTGTATGATTAGGAAACACAGTTCTTTTTTTCTGGGCATGCTCATGTTTCTTGCTGTATTGGAGATGCTGGAATGAAAAGCTTGCTTCTTGACTTAAAACTGAGTGTGTTTAATGGATGAGAACACTGGTCTGATTTTCACTTCAGAAACGGAGTTAAACCCCAGGAACTGTGTCTTCCTACATGCAAGAGTTAATTTCTGGTAATCCCAGTGAATTTTGGGCTCAAATGAATTTACACATTTCACGAACCCAACGCGTTTCTCCCTATTAACTAAAGAGCCTTTATGTAAGAGGAGCTGAAATTTGTATCAGTTTCATAAGCAGAATTGAACTAGATAAGGAGCCTATCAGCAGGAAACACAGTTCTTTTTTTCTGGGCATGCTCATATTTCTTGCTGTTTTGGAGAATCAGGAAAGAAGAGCATGCTTCTTGCCTTAAAACAGAGTATGTTTCTGGGATGAGAACTCTGGTCTGAATTTTCCTTCAGAAACGGAGTTAAACCCCATGATTTGAGTCTTACTACAAGCAAGAATTCATTTCAGGTAAACCTAGGTTATTACGGGCTCAAATTAATTTACATAGTTCCCGAACCTAACGCGTTTCTCACTATTAACTAAAGAGCATTTATCTAAGAGGAGCTGTATTATGTATCAGTTTCATAAGCAGAGTTGAACTAGATATTGTGCGTATGAGTAGGAAACACAGTTCTTTTTTTCTGGACATGCTCATATTTCTTGCTGTATTGGAGACTCAGGAAAGAAGAGCATGTATCTTGCGTTAAAACAGCGTGTCTTTCATGTATGAGAACACTGGTTTAATTTTCACTTCAGAAATGGAGTTAAACCCCAGGAACTGTGTCTTCCTACAAGCAAGAATTCATAGCTGGTAAACACAGTGAATTTTGTGCTCAAATCTTTTGTCACAGTTCATGGATCCAACGTGTTTCTCACTATTAACTAAAGAGCATTATGTAAGAGTAGCTGTGGTTTTTATCAGTTTCATAGGCAGAGTTGAACTACATATGGTCTGTTTGAGTAGGAACAACAATTCTTTTTTTCTGAGCGTGCTCATGTTTCTTGCTTTGTTGGAGATGCTGGAAAGGCAAGCTTGCTTCTTACGTTAAAACAGAGTGTGTTTCATGGATAAGAACAATGGTCTGATTTTCACTTCAGAAACGGAGTTAAACCCCAGGATCTGTGTCTTCCTAAATGCAAGAGTTAATTTCTGGTAAACCCAGTGAATTTTGGGCTCAAATGAATTTACACGTTTCATGAAACGAACGCTTTTCTCACTATTAACTAAAGAGTGTTTATGTAAGAGGAGCTGTGTTTTGTATCAGTTTCATAGGCAGAGTTGAACTACATATGGTCTGTATGAGTAGGAAACACAGTTCTTTTTTTCTGGGCATGCTCATGTTCCTTGCTGTATTTGAGACGCTGGAAAGACAAGCTTTCTTCTTGTGTTAAAACAGAGTGTGTTTCATGGATGAGAACACTGGTCTGAATTTCCCTTCAGAAACATAGTTAAACCCCAGGATTGTGCCCTCTTCCAAGCAAGAGTTCATTTCCTGTATACCCAGTGATTTTTGAGCTCAAATGAATTTACACAGTTCATGAAACCAACAAGTTTCTCACTATTAACTAAAAAGCATTCATGTAAGAGGAGCTGTATTTTGTATCAGTTTCTTAACCAGCATTGAATAGATATGGTGCTTATGAGTAGGAAACATAGTCCTTTTTTTCTGAGCATGCTCATGTTTCTTCCTCTATTGGAGACGATGGAACGGCAGGCTTGATTTTTGCGTTAAAACAGAGTGTGTTTCATGGATGAGAACACTGGTCTGAATTTCCCTTCAGAAACGGGATTAAACCCCAGGATCTGTGTCTTCTTACAAGCAAGAGTTCAATTCTGGTAAACCCAGTGACTTTTGGGCTCAAATGATTTTAAACAGTTCACTAACCCAACAAGTTTCTCTCTATTAACTAAAGATCGTTTATGTAAGATGAGTTGTGGATTGTATCAGTTTCATAATCAGAGCTGAACTACATATGGTCTGTATGATTAGGAAACACAGTTCTTATTCTCTGAGCATGCTCATGTTTCTTGCTCTGTTGGAGATGCTGGAAAGAAAAGCTTGCTTCTTGCCTTAAAACTGAGTGTGTTTCATGGATGAGAACACTGGTCTGATTTTCACATCAGAAACGGAGTTAAACCCCAAGATCTGTGTCTTCCTACATTCAAGAGTTCATTTCTCGTAAACCCAGTGAATTTTAGGCTCAAATAAATTTACACGTTTTATGAAACGAATGCTTTTCTCACTATTAACTAAAGTGTCTTTATGTAAGAGGGGCTGTGTTTTGTATCAGTTTCATAGGCAGAGTTGAACTACATATGGTCTGTATGAGTAGGAAACACAGTTCCTTTTTTCTGGGCATGCTCATGTTTCTCGCTCTATTGGAGAGGCTGGACAGACAAGGTTTCTTCTTGTGTTAAAACAGAGTGTGTTTCATGGATGAGAACACTGGTCTGAATTTCCCTTCAGAAACATAGTTAAACCCCAGGATCTGTGCCCTCTTACAAGCAAGAGTTCATTTCCTGTAAACCCAGTGAATTTTGGGCTCAAATGAATTTACACAGTTCACTAACCCAACGCGATTCTCACTATTAACGAAAAAGCATTCATGTAAGAGGAACTGTATTTTGTATCAGTTTCATAAGCAGAGCTGTACTACATATGGTCCATATGAGTAGGAAACACAGTTCTTATTTTCTGGGCATGCTTCATATGCAGAGTTGAACTAGATATTGTGTGTATGCGTAGGAAACACAGTTCTTTTTTCTGGGCATGCTCATATTTCTTGCTGTATTGGAGTCTCAGGAAAGAAGAGCATGCTTCTTGTGTTAAAACAGTGTGTGTTTCATGGATGAGAAAACTGGTTTGATTTTCACTTCAGAAACGGAGTTAAACCCCATGATCTGTGTCTTACTACAAGCAAGAGTTTAATTCAGGTAATCCAAGTGAATTATGGGCTCAAATTACTTTACACAGTTCACAAACCCAACGTTTTTCTCACTATAAACTAAAGAGCATTTATGTAAGAGGAGCTGTATTTTTTATCAGTTTCATAAGCACACCTGAACTAGATATGGTGCGTATGAGATGGAAGCACAGTTCTTTTTTTCTGGGCATGCTTATATTTCTTGCTGTATTGGAGACTCAGGAAAGAAGAGCAAGTATTTTGCGTTAAAAGAGTGTGTGTTTCATGGATGAGAAAACTGGTTTGATTTTCACTTCAGAAATGGAGTTAAACCCCAGGATCTGTGTCTTCCTATATGCAAGAGTTCATTTCTGGTAATCCCATTGAATTTTGGGCTCAAATAAATTTACACAGGTCACAATGCCAACGTGTTTCTCACTATTAACTAAAGTGCATTTAAGAAAGGGGAGCTGTCGTTTGTGTCAGTTTCATAAGCAGAGTTGAACTACATATGGTCCTATGAGTAGGAAACACAGTTCATTTTTTCTGGGCATGCTCATGTTTCTTGCTGTATTTGAGACGATAGAAAGAAGAGCTTGCTCCTTGCGTGAAAACAGAGTGTGTTTCATGGATGAGAACACTGGTCTGAATTTCCCTTCAGAAACGTAGTTAAACCACATGATCAGTGTCTTCTTACAAGCAAGAGTTCAATTCTGGTAAACCCAGTGACTTTTGGCTCAAATGATTTTCCACAGTTCACTAACCCAACAAGTTTCTCTCTATTAACTAAAGAGCGTTTATGTAAGAGGAGCTGTGGATTGTATCAGTTTCATAAGCAGAGCTGAACTACATATGGTCTGTATGATTAGGAAACACAGTTCTTATTTTCTGAGCATGCTCATGTTTCTTGCTGTGTTGGAGATGCTGGAAAGAAAAGCTTGCTTCTTGCCTTAAAACTGAGTGTGTTTCATGGATGAGAACACTGGTCTGATTTTCACTTCAGAAACGGAGTTAAACCCCAGGATCTGTGTCTTCCTACATGCAAGAGTTAATTTCTGGTAAACCCAGTGAATTTTAGGCTCAAATGAATTTAGACGTTTCATGAAATGAACGCTTTTCTCACTATTAACTAAAGAGTCTTTATGTAAGAGGAGCTGTGTTTTGTATCAGTTTCATAGGCAGAGTTGAGCTACATATGGTCTGTATGAGTAGGAAACACAGTTCTTTTTTTCTGGGCATGCTCATGTTTCTTGCTGTATTGGAGAGGCTGGAAAGACAAGCTTTCTTCTTGTGTTAAAACAGAGTGTCTTTCATGGATGAGAACACTGGTCTGAATTTCCCTTCAGAAACATAGTTAAACCCCAGGATCTGTACTCTCTTACAAGCAAGAGTTCATTTCCTGGAAACCCAGTGAATTTTGGGCTCAAATGAATTTACACAGTTCACGAAACCAACAAGTTTCTCACTATTAACTAAATAGCATTCATGTAAGAGGAAAGAAGTGCAAGTATTTTGTTTTAAAACAGTGTGTGTTTCATGGATGAGAAAACTGGTTTGATTTTCACTTCAGAAATGGAGTTAAACCCCAGAATCTTTGTCTTCCTACAAGCAAGAGTTCATTTCTGGTAAACCCATTGAATTTTGGGCTCAAATAAATTTACACAGTTCACGAAGCCAACGTGTTTCTCACTATTAACTAAAGTGCATTTAAGAAAGGGAAGCTGTGGTTTGTATCAGTTTCATAAGCAGAGTTGAACTACATATGGTCCTATGAGTAGGAAACACAGTTCATTTTTTCTGGGCATGCTCATGTTTCTTGCTGTATTTGAGACGATGGAAAGAAGAGCTTGCTCCTTGCGTGAGAACAGAGTGTGTTTCATGGATGAGAACACTGGTCTGAATTTCCCTTCAGAAACGGAGTTAAACCACATGATCTGTGTCTTCTTTCAAGCAAGAGTTCATTTCTGGTAAACCCAGTAGTATTTTGGCTCAAATGAATTTACACAGTTCATGAATCTGAGTCTCCAATACAGCAAGAAATATGAGCATGCCCAGAAAAAAAGAACTGTGTTTCCTACTCATACGCACAATATCTAGTTCAACTCTGCTTATGAAACTGATAAAAACACAGCTCCTCCTACACAATGCTCTTTACTTAATAGTGAGAAAGGTGTTGCATTCGGGAACTATGTAAATTAATTTGAGCCTGTAATTCACTTGGTTTACCTGAAATGAACACTTGCTTGTAGTAAGACTCAAATCATGAGGTTTAACTCCGTTTCTGAAGGGAAATTCAGACCAGAGTTCTCATTCCAGAAACATACTCTGTTTTAAGGCAAGAAGCATGCTCTTCTTTCCTGATTCTCCAAAACAGCAAGAAATATGAGCATACCCAGAAAAAAAGAACTGGGTTTCCTACTGATACGCACCTTATCCAGTTCTGCTCTGCTTATGAAACTGACACAAAATACTGCTCCTCTTACATAAAGGTTCTTTAGTTAATAGGAAGAAACGCGTTGGGTTCGTGAAATGTGTAAATTCTTTTGATCCCAAAATTCACTGGGTTTACCAGAAATTAACTCTTGCACGTAGGAAGACACAGATCGTGGGGTTTAACTCCATTTCTGAAGTGAGAATCTGACCAGTGTTCTCATCCATGAAACACACTCAGTTTTAAGGCAAGAAGCGAGCTTGTCTTTCCAGCGTATGCAATACAGCAATAAACATGAGTATATCAAGATAAAAGAACTGTGTTTCCTACACATACGGACCATGTCTAGTTCAACTGTGCTTATGAAACTGATACAAACCACAGCATCTCTTACATAGATGCTCTTTCGTTAATAGAGAAAAGCATGATGGGTTCGGGAACTGTGTATATACATTTGAGATGAAAATTCACTGGGTTGACCAGAAATGAATTCTTGTTTGTAGGAAGACACAGACCCTGGGCTTTACCTCAGTTTCTGAAAGGAAATTGAGTCCAGTGTTCTCATCCATGAAACACACTCGGTTTAAACACAAGAAGCATGCTCTTCTTTTCAGCGTCTGCAATACAGGAAGAAGACACAGGAGCATGCCCAGAAGGATAAGAACTTTGTTTCCTACTCATATGGACCATATCTAGTTCACCTCTGCTTGTGAAACTAACACAAACCATAGCCTCACTTATATACATGCTCTTTACTTAATAGTGAAAAGCATGTTGGGTTCATGAAATGTGTAATTTCATTTGAGCCGAAAATTCACTGGGTTTACCAGAAATGATCTTTTGATTGTAGGAAGACACAGAGCCTTTGCTTTAACTCCTTGCTGAAGGAAAATACAGACCTGTGTTCCGAGGCATGAAAAACACTCTGTTTTAATGCAAGAAGCATGCTCTTCTTTCCAGCATCTCCAATACAGCAAGACACATGAGCATGCCCTGAAAAAAAGAACTGTGCTTCCTACTCATATGGAGCATATCTAGTTCAACTCTGCTTGTGAAACTGATACAATCCAGAGCATCACTTATATAGATGCTGTTTAGTTAATAGTGAAAAACATGTTGATTTGTGAACTGAGTAAATTCATTTGAGCCGAAAATTAACTGGGATTAGCAGAAATGATCTCTTGCTTGTAGGAAGACACAGAGCCTTTGGTATAACTCCGTTTCTGAAGGAAAATTCAGACCAGTGTTCTCATCCATGAAACACACTATGTTTAACGCAAGAAGCATGTTCTTCTTTCCAGCGTCTGCAATACAGAAAGAAACATAAGCATGCCCAGAAAAAAAGAACTGTGTTTCCTACTCATACGGTCTGTATCTAGTTCAACTCTGCTTAGGAAACTCATACAAACCACAGCATCTCTTATATAGATGCTCTTTAGTTAATAGTGAAAAACGTGTTTGGTTCATGAACTGTGTAAATTCATTTGAGCCGAAAATTCACTGGGTTTACCAGAAATGAACTCTTCCTTGTAGGAAGACAAAGACCACTGGGTTTAACTACGTTTCTGAAGGGAAATTCAGACCAGTGTTCTAATCCCTGAAACACACTCTGTTTTCACGCAAAAACCATGCTCTTCTGTCCAGCATCTCCAATACAACAAGACACATGAGCATACCCAGAAAAAAGTACTTTGTTTCCTACGCATACAGACCATATCTAGTTCAACTCTGCTTGAGAAACTGATGCAAACCACAGTACCACTTATATAGATGCTCTTTAGTTAATAGTGAAAAGCATGTTGGGTTTGTGAACTGTGTTAATTCATTTGAGCCGAAAATTCACTGGGTTTACCAGAAATGATCTCTTGCTTGTAGGAAGACACTGAGCCTTTGGTTGAACTCCGTTTCTGAAGGTAAATTGAGACCAGTGTTGTCATCCACGAAACACACTCTGCTTTAATGCAAGAAGCATGCTCTTCTTTCCAGTGTCTTCAATACAGGAAGAAACATGAGCATCCCCAGAAAAAAAAGATCTTTGTTTCCTACTCATACGGGCCTTACCTAGTTCAAATTCGCTCATGAAACTGATACAAACCTCAGCAACTCTTACATATATGCTCTTTACTAAATAGTAAGAAAAGCGATGGGTTCATGAACTGTGTAAATTCATTTGAGCCGCAAATTCACTGGGTTTACCTGGAATGAACTATTGCTTGTAGGAAGACACAGAATCTGGTGTTTAACCCCTTTTCGGAAGGGAAATGCAGACCAGTGTTCTCATCCATGAAACACACTCTGTTTAATGCAAGAAGCTTGCTCTTCTTTCCAGCGTCTGCAATACAGAAAGAAACATGAGCATGCCCAGAAAAAAAGAAATGTTTTTCCTACTCATACGGTCCGTATCTAGTTCAACTGTGCTTAGGAAATTCATACAAACCACAGGATCACTTACATATATGCTCTTTAGTTAATAGTGAAAAATGTGTTGGGTTCGTTAACTGTGTAATTTCATTTGAGCCGAAAATTCATTGGGTTTACCAGAAATGAACTCTTGCTTGTAGGAAGACAAAGACACTGGGGTTTCACTACGTTTCTGAAGGGAAATTCAGACCAGTGTTCTAATCCATGAAACACACTCTGTTGAAAGGCAAGAAACATGCTCTTCCTTCCATCATTTCCAAACAGCAAGAAACATGAGCATGCCCAGAAAAAAAGAACTGTGTTTCCTACTATTACGAACCGTATGCTGTTCAACTCTGCATATGAAACACATACAAACCACAGAATCTCTTACATAGATGCTACTTAGTTAATAGTGAGAAACATGTAGGGTTCGTGAACTCTGTAAATATATTTTAGCTGAAAATTCCCTGGGTATACCTCAAATGAGCTCTTGCTTGTAGGAAGACAAAGAACCTGGGGTTTAACTCTGTTTCTTAAGGGAAATTCAGACCAGTGTTCTAATCCATGAAACACACTCTGTATTCACGCAAAAACCATGCTCTTCTTTCCAGTGTCTCCAATACAGCAAAAAAAAAAAAATGAGCATGCCCAGAAAAAAAGAACTGTGGTTCCTACTCATACGGACCATATCTAGTTAAACTCTGCTTATGAAACTAATACAAACCAAGCACCCCTTACATAAATGATCTTTACTTAATAGTGAGAAAATTGATGGATTCTTGAACTGTGTAAATTCATTTGAGCCGAAAATTCACTGGGTTAACCAGAAATGAACGCATGCTTGTAGGAAGACACAGAGCATGGGGTTTAACTCCGCTTCTGAAGGAAAATTCAGACCAGTGTTCTCATCCATGAAACATACTCTGTTTTATAGCAAGAAGCATGCTCTTCCTGCCATCGTCTCCAATACAGCAAGAAATATGAGCATGCCCTGAAAAAAATAACTGTGTTTCCTATGCATACGGACCATATCAAGTTCAACTCTGCTTATGAAACTGATACTAACCACAGCATCTCTTACAAAAATGCTCTTTGCTTAATAGTGAGATAAGCGATGGATTCGTGAACTGTGTAAATTCATTTGAGCCGAAAATTCACTGGGTTTACCAGAAATGACCTCTTGCTTGTAGGAAGACACAGAGTCTGGTCTCTTCAGTTAATAGTAAAATCATGTCGGGTTCTGGAACTGTGTAAATTTATTTGAGCTGAAAATAAACTGGTTTAACCAGAAATGAACTCTTGCTTGTAGGAAGACAAAGAATCTGGGATTTAACTCTGTTTCTGGAGGGAAATTCAGACCAGTGTTATCATCCATGAAACACACTCTGTTGTAATGCATAAAGCATGCTCAACCTTCCAGTGTCTCCAATACAGCAAGAAACCTGAGCATGCCCAGAAAAAAAGAACTGTGTTTCCTACTCTTACACACTGTATCTAGTTCAAATCTGCTTGTGAAACTCATACAAACCACATAATCTCTTACATAGATGCTCTTTAGTTAATAATGAAAATCGTGTTGGGTTCGTGAACTGTGTAAATACCTTTGAGCCGAAAAATCACTGGGTTTGCCAGAAATGAAATCTTGCTTGTAGGAAGATACAGAGCCTGTGCTTTAACTGCGTTTCTGAAGGAAATTTCAGACCTGTGTGCTCATCCATTAAAAACACTCTGTTTTAACGCAAGAAGCATGCCCTTCTTTCCAGCGTCTGGAATACAGCAAGACACATGAGCATGCCCAGAAAAAAAGAGCAGTGATTCCTACTCATATGGTCCATATGTAGTTCAACTCTGCTTGTGAAACTGATACAAACCACGGCATCACTTATATAGATGCTCTTTAGTTAATAGTGAAAAGTATGTTGGGTTCGTGACCTGTGTAAATTCATTTGAGCAGAAAATTCACTGAGTTTACTAGAAATGAACTCTTGCTTGCATGAAGGTATAGAGCCTGGGCTTTAACTCTGTTTCTGAAGGGAAATTCCGACCAGTGTTCTCAGCCATGAAACACACTCTGTTTTAACTCAAGAAGCATGCTCTTCATTCCAGTGTCTGTAATACAGCAAGACACAGGAGCATGCCCAGAGAAAAAACAACTTTCTTTCCTAATCATACTGACAATATCTACTTCAACTCTACTTGTGAAACTGAGAAAAACCACAGCATCACTTAAATAGATGCTCTTTAGTTAATTGTGAAAAGGATGTTGGGTTCGTGAACTGTGTAAATTCATTTGAGCCGAAAAATCACTGGGTTTACCAGAAATGAACTCTTGCTTGTATGCAGATACAGAGCCTGGGCTTTAACTCCAATTCTGAAGGGAAATTCCGACCAGTGTTCTCATCCATGAAACACACTCTGTTTTAAACCAAGAATCATGCTCTTCTTTCCAGAGTCTGCAATATGGCATGAAACATGAGCATGCCCAGAAAAAAAGAACTTGGTTTCCTACTCCTACAGACCATATCTAGTCAACTCTGCTTGTGAAACTGATACAAAACACAGCATCACTTATATTGATGTTCTTTACTTAATAGTGAGAAAAGCGATGGGTTCGTGAACTGTGTAAATTAGTTTGAGCCAAAAATTCACTGGGTTTACCAGAAATGAAATCTTGCTTGTAGGAAGACACAGAGACTGGGGATTAACACCATTTCTAAGGGAATTTCAGACCTGTGTTCTTATCCATGAAACACACTCTGTTTAATGCAAGAAGCATGCTCTTCTTTCCAGCATCTGCAATACAGCAAGAAACATTCGCATTCCCAGGAAAAAATAACTGTGTTTCCTACACATAAGGACCATATCAAGTTCAACTCTGCTTATGCAACTCATACAAACCACAGCATCTCTTACATAGATGCTCTTTATTTAATAGTAAAATCATGTCAGGTTCTGGAACTGTGTAAATTTATTTGAACTGAAAATAAACTGGGTTTACCAGAAATGAACTCTTGCTTGTAGGAAGTTACAGAGCTTTAACTGTGATTCTAAAGGGAAATTCCAAACAGTGTTCTCATCCATGAAACACACTCTGTTTTAAAGCAAGAAGCAGGAACCATGAGAATTCCCAGAACAAAAGAACTGTGTTTCCTAATCATACAGACCATGTGCTGTTCAACTCTGCTTATGAAACAGATACAAACCACAGCTACTCTTACATAAATTCACTTTAGTTAATAGTAAGAATCGCGTTGGGTTCGTGAACTGTGTAAAATCATTTGAGTCAAAAATTCACTGGGTTTACCAGAAATGGACTCTTTCTTGTAGGAAGACACAGATCCCGTGGTATAACTCCGTTTATGAAGGGAAAGTCAGACCAGTGTTCTCATCCATGAAACACATGCTGTTTTAACGCAGGATGCATCCTCTCCTTTCCTGCGTCTCCAAAACAGCAAGAACCATGAGAATGCCCAGAAAAAAAGAATTGTGTTTAATATTCATACAGACCATATGGAGTTCAACTCTGCTTATGAAACTGATACAAAACACAGCTTCTCTTACATAAATGCTCTTTAGTTAATAGTGAGAAACGCCTTGTGTTCGTGAACTGTGTAAAATCATTTGAGTCTTAATTTCACTGGGTTTACTAGAAATGAACTCCTGCTTATAGGAAGACACAGATCCTGTGGTTTAACTCCGTTTCTGAAGGGAATTTTCAGACCAGTGTTCTCATCCATGAAACACAGTCTGTTTCAACGCAAGAAGCAAGCTCTTCTTTCCAGCGTCTCAAATACAGCAAGAACCAAGAGCAATGCCCAGAGAAAAAGAACTGTGTTTCCTACTCATATGACCATATGTAGTTCAACTCTTCCTATGAAACTGACACATACCACAGATCCTCTTACATAAATGCTCTTTAGTTAATAGTGAGAATCGCGTTGGGTTCGTGAACTGTGTAAAATAATTTCAGCCCAAAATTCACTGGGTTTACCAGAAATGAACTCTTGCTTGTAGGAAGACACAGATACTGGTGTTTAACGCCGTTTCTGAAGGCAAATTCAGGCCAGTGTTCTCATCCATGAAACACACTCTGTTTTCACGCAAGAAGCAAGCTGTACTTTCAAGTGTCTCCAATACTGCAAGAAATATGAGCATGCCCAGAAAAAACGATCTGTGTTTCCTACACATATGGACCATATGCAGTTAAAATCTGCTTATGCAACTGATGCAAACCACAGCTCCTCTTACATAAATGCTCTTTAGTTAATAGTGAGAAACCCGTTGTGTTCATGAACTGTGTAAAATCATTTGAGCCCAAAAGTCACTGGGTTTACCAGAAATGAACTCTTGCTGGTAGGAATACACAGATCCTGGGGTTTAAACCAGATTCTATAGGAAATTCAGACAAGAGTTCTCATCCATGAAACACATGCTGCTTTAACTCAAGAAGTATCCTCCTCTTTCCAGCGTCTCCAATACAGCAAGAATCAAGAGCAAGCCCAGACAAATGAACTGAGTTACCTACTCATTCGGACCATATGCGGTTAAACTATGCTTATGAAACTGATACAAACCACAGGTCCTTTATCATAAATGCTCTTTAGTTGATAGTGAGTATCACGTTGGGTTGCTGAATTGTGTAAAATCATTTGAGACCAAAATTCACTTTGTTGACCACAAATGAACTCTTGCTTGTATTAAGGCACAGATCTTGTGGTTTAACTCTGGTTCTGAAGAGAATTTCAAACCAGTGTTCTCATCCATGAAACACACTCTGTTTTCACGCAAGAAGCATCCTCTTCTTTCATTCATCTTCAATACAACAAGAACCATGAGAATGCCCAGAAAAAAAGACCTGATTCCTATTCATACAGATCATATGCTGTTCAATCTGCTTATGAAACTGATACAAACCACAGCTCCTCTTACATATATGCTCTTTAGTTAATAGTAAGAATCGCAATGGGTTTGTGAACTGTGTAAAATCATTTGATCCCAAAATTCACTTGTTTACCAGAAATGACCTCTTGCTTGTAGGAAGACACAGATCATGGGGTTTCATTCCATTTCTGAAGGGAAATTCAGACCAGTGTTCTCATCGATGAAACACACTCTGCTTGAACGCAAGGAGCAAGCTCTTCTTTCCAGTGGCTCCAATACAGCAAGAAACATGAGCATGCACAGAAAAAAAGAACTGTGTTTCCTACTCATACGAACATGTGCAGTTCAACTCTGCTTATTAAACTGATACAAACCACAGCTCCTCTTAGATAAATGCTTTTAGTTATTAGTGAGAATCACGTTGGGTTCCTGAACTGTGTAAAATCATTTGAGCCCAAAATTCACTGGGTTTACCAGAAATGAACTCCTGCTTGTAGGAAGACACAGATCCTGGGGTTTAACTCTGTTTCGAAAGGGAAATTCAGACCAGTGTTCTCATCCATGAAACACATGTTATTTAAAAGCAAGAATCATTGTCTTGTTTCCTGAGTATCCAATACATCAAGAAATATGTATATGCCCAGAAAGAAAGAACTGTGTTTCCTACTCATACTGAACATATGTAGTACAACTCTGCTTATGAACCTGATACAAACCACAGCTCCTCTTATATAAATGCTCTTTAGTTCATAGTGAGAATCGCGTTGGATTAGTGAACCGTGTAAAATCATTTGAGCCCCAAATTCACTGGGTTTACCAGAAATGAACTCTTGCTTGGAGGAAGACACAGATCCTGTGGTTTAGCTCGGTTTATGAAGGGAAATTCAGACCAGTGTTCTCATCCATAAAACACATGCTGTTTTAACGCAAGAATCATCCTCTTCTTTCCTCCGTCTCCAAAACAGAAAGAACCATGAGAATGCCCAGAAAAAAAGAACTGTGTTTCCTATTCATACAGACCATATGCTGTTCAACTCTGATTATGAAACTGAAAGAAACCACAGCTCCTCTTATATATATGCTCTTTAGTTAATAGTAAGAATCGCGATGGATTTGTGAATTGTGTAAAATCAATTGAGCCCCAAATTCACTTTGTTAACCAGAAATGAACTCTTGCTTGTAGGTAGACACAGATCTTGTGGTTTAACTCTGTTTCTGAAGGGAAATTCAGACCAGTATTCTCACCCATGAAGCACACGCTGTATTCTCGCAAAAAGCAAGCTCTTCTTTCCAGCGTCTCCAGTACAGCAAGAAACATGAGCATGCCCAGAAAAAAGGATATGTGTTTCCTACTCTTACGGACCATATGTAGTTCAACTCTGCTTATGAAACTGATACAAACCACAGCTCCTCTTACATAAATGCTCTTTAGTTAATAGTGAGAATCGCTTTGGGTTCGTGAACTGTGTAAAATAATTTGAGACCAAAATTCACTTGTTTACCAGAAATGAACTCTTGCTTGAAGGAGGACACAGATCCAGGGGTTTAATGCTGTTTCTGAAGGGAAATTCAGACCACTGTCCTCCTCCATGAACGACACTCTTTTTTAATGCAAGAAGCAAGCTCTTCTTTCCAGAGTGTCCAATACAGCAAGAAACATGAGCATGCGCAGAAAAAATGAACTGTGTTTCCTACATAGGGACCATATGTAGTTCAACTCTGCTAATGAAACTGATACAAACCACAGCACCTCTTAAATGAATGCTCTTTAGTTAATAGTGAGAAACGCCTTGTGTTCGTGAACTGTGTAAAATCATTTAATCCCAAAAATCCCTTGGTTTACCGGAAATGTACTCCTGCTTGTAGGAAGACACAGATCCTTGGGTTTAACTCGGTTACTGAAGGGAAATTCAGATCTGTGTTCTCATCCTTGAAACACATGTTATTTTAACGCAAGAAGCATCGTCTTGTTTCCTGCGTATCCAATACAACAAGAAATATGTGCATGCCCAAAAATAAGAACTGTGTTTCCTACTCATACAGTACATATATAGTTCAACTCTGCTTATGAAACCGATACAAACCACAGCTCCTCTTCATACAGGCTCTTTAGTTAATAGTGAGAAGCGAGTTGGGTCAGAGAAAGGTGTAAAATTATTTGAGCCCAAAATTCACTGGGTTTACCAGAAATGAAATCTTGCTTGTAAGAAGACACAGATGCTGGGGATTAACTCCGTTTCTGAAGGGAATTTCAGACCAGTGTTCTCATCCATGAAACACACTCTGTTTCAACGCAAGAAGCAAGCTCTTCTTTCCAGCATCTCAAATACAGCAAGAACCATGACCATGCCCAGAAAAAAAGAACTGTGCTTCCTACTCATTTGGACCATATGCATTTCAACTCTGCTTATGAAACTGATACAAACCACAGCTCCTCTTACATAAATGCTCTTTAGTTGATAGAGAGAATCACTTTGGATTTTTGGAATGTGTAAAATCATTTGAGCCGAAATTCACTGTGTTTTCCTGAAATGAATTCTTGCTTGTAGGAAGAAACAGATCCTGCGTTTAACTCTGATTATGAAGGGAAATTCAGACCAGAGTTCTCATCCCGGAAACACATTCGGTTTTAAGGCAAGAATCATCCTCTTCTTTTTAGTTTCTCCAATACAGCAAGAACCATGAGCATGCCAAGAAAAAACAACTATGTTTCGTACTCATACGACCATATGCAGTAAAACTCAGCTTATGCAACTGATACAAACCACAGCTCCTCTTACATAAATGCTCTTTAGTTAATAGTGAGAAACCCGTTGAGTTCATGAACTGTGTAAAATCATTTGAGCCCAAAAGTCACTGGGTTTACCAGAAATGAACTCTTGCTTGTAGGAAGACAGAGATCCTGGTGTTTAACCCTGAAACTATAGGAAATTCAGACAAGAATTCTCATCCATGTAACACATGCTGCTTTAACGCAAAAAGTATCCTCTTCTTTCCAGCGTCTCCAATACAGCAAGAACCAAGAGTAAGCCCAGAAAAATGTACTGAGTTACCTACTCATTCGGACCATATGGGCTTAAACTATGCTTATGAAACTCATACAAACCACAGGTCCTCTATCATAAATGCTCTTTAGTTGATAGTGAGTATCACGTTGGGTTGCTGAATTGTGTAAAATCATTTGAGATCAAAATTCTCTTTGTTAACCAGAAATGAACTCTTGCTTGTATTAAGACACAGATCTTGTGGTTTAACTCTGGTTCTGAAGAGAATTTCAAACCAGTGTTCTCATCCATGAAACACACTCTGTTTTCATGCAAGAAGCATCCTCTTCTTTCATTCATCTTCAATACAGCAAGGACCATGAGAATGCCCAGAAAAAAAGAACTGATTCCTATTCATACAGATCATATGCTGTTAAATCTGCTTATGAAATTGATACAAACCACAGCTCCTCTTACATATATGCTCTTTAGTTAATAGTAAGAATCACAATGGGTTTGTGAACTGTGTAAAATCATTTGATCCCAAAATTCACTTGTTTCACAGAAATGACCTCTTGCTTGTAGGAAGACACAGATCCTGGGGTTTCATTCCTTTTCTGAAGGGAAATTCAGACCAGTGTTCTCATCGATGAAACACACTCTGTTTGAACGCAAGGAGCAAGGCTCTTCTTTCCAGCATCTCTAATACAGCAAGAAACATGAGCATGCACAGAAAAAATGAACTGTGTTTCCTACTCATACAGAACATGTGCAGTTCAACTCTGCTTATTAAACTGATATGAACCACAGCTCCTCTTAGATAAATGCTTTTAGTTAATATTGAGAATCGTGTTGTGTTCCTGAACTTTGTATAATCATTTGAGCCCAAAATTCACTGGGTTTACCAGAAATGAACTCCTGCTTGTAGGAAGACACAGATCCTGGGGTTTAACTCTGTTTCGAAAGGGAAATTCAGACAAGTGTTCTCATCCATGAAAAACATGCTGTTTTAAAGCAAGAAGCATCGTCTTGTTTCCTGCGTATCAAATACATCAAGAAATATGTGCATGCCCAGAAAGAAAGAACTGCGTTTCCAAGTCATACGGACCATATGTAGTACAACTTTGCTTATGAACCTGATACAAACCACAGCTCCTCTTACATAAATGCTCCTTAGTTAATAGTGAGAATCGCGTTGGGGTCGTGAAATGTGTAATATTGTTTGAGCACAAAAGTCACTGGGTTTACCAGAAATGAACTCTTGCTTGTAAGAAGACACAGATCCTGGGGATTAACTCCGTTTCTGAAGGGAAATTCAGACCAGTGTTCTCATCCATGAAACACACTCTGTTTTAACGCAAGAAGCATGCTCTTCTTTCCTGCGTCTCCAATACAGCAAGAAATATGTGCATGCCCAGAAAAAATGAACTGTGTTTCCTACTCATACAGACCATATGAGGTTCAACTCTGCTTATGAAACCGACACAAACCTCAGCTCCTCTTACATACAGGTTCTTTAGGTAATAATGAGAAGCGAGTTGGGTTAGAGAAAGGTGTAAAATTATTTGAGCCCAAAATTCACTGGGTTTACCACAAATGAAATCTTGCTTGTAAGAAGACACAGATCCTGGGGTTTAACTCCGTTTCTGAAGGGAAATTCAGACCAGTGTTCTCATGCATGAAACACAATCTGTTTTAACGGAAGAAGCAACATTGTCATTCCAGTGTCTCCAATACAGCAAGAACCATGAGCATGTCCAGAAGAAAAGAACAGTTTCCTACTCATAAGGAGCATATGTAGTTCAACTCTGATTATGAAACTGATAAAAACCACAGCTCCTCTTACCTAAAAGCTCTTTAATTAATACTGAGAATCGCGTTGGGTTCGTGAACTGTGTAAAATCATTTGAGTCTTAAATTCACTGGGTTTACTAGAAATGAACTCCTGCTTGTAGGAAGACACAGATCCTGGGGTTTAACTCCGTTTCTGAAGGGAATTTCAGACCAGTTTTCTCATCCATGAAACACACTCTGTTTCAACGCAAGAAGCAAGCTCTTCTTTCTTGCTTCTCCAATACAGAAAGAAATATGTGAATGCCCAGAAAAAAGGATCTGTGTTTCCTACACATATGGACCATATGCAGTTCAACTCTGCTTTTGCAACTGATACAAACCACAGCACCTCCTACATAAATGCTCTTTAGTTAGTAGTGAGAAACCCGTTGAGTTCATGAACTGTGTAAAATCATTTGAGCCCAAATGTCACTGGGTTTACCAAAAATGAATTCTTGCTGGTAGGAAGACACAGATCCTGGGGTTGAACCCCGATTCCATAGGAAATTCAGACAAGAGTTCTCATCCATGAAACACATGCTGCTTTAATGCAAGAAGTATCCTCTTTTTTCCAGCGTCTTCAATACAGCAAGAACCAAGAGCAAGCCCAGAAAAATGAACTGTGTTACCTACTCTTTCAGACCATATGCGGTTAAACTCTGCTTATGAAAGTGATACAAACCACAGCTCCTCTATCATGAAAGCTCTTAAGTTGATAGTGAGAATCGTGTTGGGTTGCTAAATTGTGTAAAATCATTTGAGACCAAAATTCACTTTTTTAACATGAAATGAACTCTTGCTTGTAGGAAGACACAGATCTTGCGGTTTAAACCCGGTTGTGAAGAGCAATTCAAACCAGTGTTCTCATCCATGAAACACACTCTGTTTTCACGCAAGAAGCATCCTCTTTTTTCATGCTTCTTCAATACAGCAAGAACCATGACAATGCCCAGATAAAAAGAACTGTGATTCCTCTTCATACATATCATATGCTGTTCAATCTGCTTATGAAACTGATACAAACCACAGCTCCTCTTACATATATGCTCTTTAGTTAATAGTAAGAATCACAATGGGTTTGTGAACTGTGTAAAATCATTTGATCCCAAAATTCACTTGTTTACCAGAAATGACCTCTTGCTTGTAGGAAGACACAGATCCTGGGGTTTCATTCCGTTTCTGAAGGGAAATTCAGACCAGTGTTCTCATCGATGAAACACACTCTGTTTGAACGCATGGAGCAAGCTCTTCTTTCAAGCATCTCCAATACAGCAAGAAACATGAGCATGCACAGAAAAAAAGAACTGTGTTTCCTATTCATAAGGATCATATCTAGTTCAACTCTGCTTATGAAACTGATACAAAATACAGCTCCTCTTACATGAATGCTGTTTAGTTAATAGTGAGAAACGCCTTGGTTTCCTTAACTGTGTAATTTATTTGAACCCAAAATTCACTGGGTTTTCAAGAAATGAACTCTTGCTTGTAAGAAGACACAGATCCTGGGGTTTAACTCGGTTTCTGATGGGAAATTCAGACCAGTGTTGTCATCCATGAAACACATTATGTTTTTACGCAAGAAGCAATCTTGTCTTTCAAGCGTGTCCCATACAACAAGAACCATGAGCATGCCCAGAAAAAGAACTCTGTTGCCTACTCATAAGGACTATATCTAGTTCAACTCTGCTTATGAAACTGATACAAACCACAGCTCCTCTTACCTAAATGCTCTTTAGTTAATAGTGAGAAGCACGTTGGGTTCGTGAAATGTGTAAAATTATTTGAGCCCAAATGTCACTGGGTTATCCAAAAATGAACTCTAGCTTGTAGGAAGAAGCCTGCACCTCTTTCCTGCATCTCGAATACAGGAAGAAATATGAGCATGTCCAAAAATAAAGAACTGTGTTTCCTACTCATATGGACCATATCAGGTTCAACTCTGCATATGAAACTGATACAAAATACAGCTCCTCTTACATGAATGCTGTTTAGTTAATAGTGAGAAACGTGTTGGTTTCATGAACTGTGTAACTTCATTTGAACACAAAATTCCCTTGGTTTTCCAGAAATGAACTCTTGCTTGTAAGAAGCCACATATCCTGGGGTTTAACTCCGTTTCTGATGGGAAATTCAGACCAGTCTTCTCATCCATGAAACACACGCTGTTTTAAGCCAAGAAGCATCCTATTCTTTCCATATTCTCCAATACAGCAAGAACCATGAGCATGCCCAGAAAAAAAGAACTGTGTTTCCTATTGATAAGGACCATATCTAGTTCAACTCTGCTTATGAAACTGATACAAACCACAGATCCTCTTACATAAATGTTCTTTAGTTAATAGTGAGAAACGAGTTGCTTTAGTGAAATGTGTACATTCATTTGAGCCCGAAATTCACTGGGTTTAACAGAAAAGAATTCTTGCTTGTAAGAAGACACAAATCCTGTGGGTAACCACGTTTCTGATGGGAAATTCAGACCAATGTTCTCATCCATTTAAAACACGCTGTTTTAACGCAAGAAGAATGCTCTTCTTACCTGCGTCTCCAATACAGCAAGAAACATGAGAATGCCCATAAAAAAAGAACTATGTTTCCTACTCATAACGAGCATATGTAGTTCAACTCTGCTTATGAACCTGATACAAAATACATCTCCTCTTACATAAAGGCTATTTATTTAATATTGAGAAACGCGTTGTGTTCATGAAATGTGTAAAATTATTTGAGCCCATAAGTCCTTGGGTTTACCGGAAAAGAACTCTTGCTTGTAGGAAGACACAGATCCTGTGGTTTAACTCTGTTTCTGAAGGGAAATTCAGACCAGTGTTCTCATCCATGAAACCCACTCTGTTTTAATGCAAGAAGCAAGCTTGCCTTTCCATCATCTCCAATAGAGCAAGAAACATGAGCATGCTTAGAAAAAAAGGACTGTGTTTCCTACTCATATGAACCATATCTAGTTCAACTCTGGTTATGAACCAGATTGAAAATACAGCTCTGCATACATGAATGCTCTTTAGTTAATAGTGAAAAAGGCGTAGGTTTCATGAACTGTGTAAATTCATTTGAGCCAAAAATACACTGGGTTTACCAGAAATGAACTCTTGATTCTTAGAAGACACAGATGCTTGGGTTTAACTCCGTTTCTGAAGTGAAAATCAGACCAGTGTTCTCATCCATGAAACACATGCTGTTTTAAGGCAAGAAACATGCTCTTCTTTCCTGCGTCTCCAATACAGCAAGATATATGAGCATGCCCAGAAAAAAAGAACTATGGTTCCTACTCATATGGACCATACCTAGTTGAACTCTGATTATGAAACAGATCCAAATTACAGCTATTTTACCTGAATGCTCCTAAGTTAATAGTGAGAAACGGGTTGGTTTCATGAACTGTGTAAATTCATTTCAGCCCAAAATTCACTGGGTTTACCAGAAATGAATTCTTGCTTGTAAGAAGACACAGATCCTGGGGTTGAACTCCGTTTCTGAAGGGAAATTCAGACCAGTGTTCTCATCCATGAAACACACGCGGTTTTAACACAAGAAGAATGCTCTTCTTTCCTGTTTCTCCAATACATCAAGAAATATGAGCATGCACAGAAAAAAAGAACTGTGTTTCCTACTCATACGGACCATATCTAGTTCAACTCTGCTTATGAAACTGATACAAGCCACAGCTCCTCATATATAAAAGTTCCTTAGTTAATAGTGAGGAATGCGTTTGGTTCATGAAATGTGTAAATTCATTTGAGCCCAAAATTCCCTGGGTTTACCAGAAATGAACTCTTGCTTGTAAGAAGACACAGATGCTGGGGTTTATCTCCGTTTCTGAAGGGAAATTCAGACCAGGGTTCTCATCCATGAAACCCACTCTGTTTTAAGGCAAGAAGCATGCTCTTCTTTCCAGCGTCTCCAATAGAGGAAGAACCATGTGCATGCCCAGAAAAAAAGAACTGTGTTTCCTACTCATACGGACCATACCTAGTTCAACTATGCTTATGAAACTGATCCAAACCACAGCTCCTCATACATAAAAGTTCTTTAGTTAATAGTAGGAATGTGTTCGGTTCGTGATATGTGTGAATTCATTTGAGCCGAAAAGTCACTGGGTTTACCAGAAATGAACTCTTGCTTGTAAGAAGACACAGATCCTCTTGTTTAACCCCCTTTCCGAAATGAAAATCAGACAAGTGTTCTCATCCATGAAACTCACGCTGTTTTAATGCAAGAAGCTTGCTCTTCTTTCCTGCGTCTCCAATACAGCAAGAAATATGAGCATGCTGAGAAAAAAAGAACTGTGTTTCCTACTCATATGGATCATATCTAGTTCAACTCTGCTTATGAAACTCATACAAACCACAGCTCCTCTTACATAAAGGTTCTTTAGTTAATAGTAGGAATGTGTTCGGTTCGTGACATGTGTGAATTAATTTGAGCCCAAAATTCCCTGGGTTTACCAGAAATGAACTCTTGCTTATAAGAAGACACAGATGCTGGGGTTTAACTCCGTTTCTTAAGGGAAATTCAGACCAGTGTTCACATCCTTGAAACACATGCTGTTTTAACGTAAGAAGTGTGCTCTTCTTTCCTGCATCTCCAATACAGCAAGATATATGAGCATGCCCAGAAAAAAAGAACTGTGGTTCCTACTCATATGGACCATATCTAGATGAACTCTGCTTATGAAACAAATCCAAATTACAGCTCCTTTTACCTGAATGATCCTTAGTTAATAGTTTGAAACGGATTGGTTGCATGAACTGTGTAAATTCATTTCAGCCCAAAATTCACTGGGTTTATCAGAAATGAACTCTTGCTTGTAAGAAGACACAGATGCTGGGGTTTATCTCCGTTTCTGAAGGGAAATTCAGACCAGGGTTCTCATCCATGAAACCCACTCTGTTTTAAGGGAAGAAGCATGCTCTTCTTTCCAGCGTCTCCAATAGAGCAAGAACCATGTGCATGCCCAGAAAAAAAGAACTGTGTTTCCTACTCATACGGACAATACCTAGTTCAACTATGATTATGAAACTGATCCAAACCACAGCTCCTCATACATAAAAGTTCTTTAGTTAATAGTAGGAATGTGTTCGGTTCGTGACATGTGTGAATTCATTTGAGCCGAAAATTCCCTGGGTTTACCAGAAATGAACTCTTGCTTGTAAGAAGACACAGATCCTCTTGTTTAACCCCCTTTCCGAAATGAAAATCAGACAAGTGTTCTCATCCATGAAACTCATGCTGTTTTAATGCAAGAAGCTTGCTCTTCTTTCCTGCGTCTCCAATACAGCAAGAAATATGAGCATGCTGAGAAAAAAAGAACTGTGTTTCCTACTCATATGGATCATATCTAGTTCAACTCTGCTTATGAAACTCATACAAACCACAGCTCCTCTTACATAAAGGGTCTTTAGTTAATAGTAGGAATGTGTTCGGTTCGTGACATGTGTGAATTCATTTGAGCCCAAAATTCCCTGGGTTTACCAGAAATGAACTCTTGCTTGTAAGAAGACACAGATGCTGGGGTTTAACTCCGTTTCTTAAGGGAAATTCAGACCAGTGTTCACATCCTTGAAACACATGCTGTTTTAACGTAAGAAGTGTGCTCTTCTTTCCTGCGTCTCCAATACAGCAAGATATATGAGCATGCCCAGAAAAAAAGAACTGTGGTTCCTACTCATATGGACCATATCTAGATGAACTCTGCTTATGAAACAAATCCAAATTACAGCTCCTTTTACCTGAATGCTCCTTAGTTAATAGTGAGAAACGGGTTGGTTGCATGAACTGTGTAAATTCATTTCAGCCCAAAATTCACTGGGTTTACCAGAAATGAACTCTTGCTTGTAAGAAGACACAGATCCTGGGGTTGAACTCCGATTCTGAAGGGAAATTCAGACCAGTGTTCTCATCCATGAAACACACGCGGTTTTAACGCAAGAAGAATGCTCCTCTTTGGTGTTTCTCCACTACGTCAAGAAATATGAGCATGCCCAGAAAAAAAAACTGTGTTTCCTACTCATACGGACCATATCTAGTTCAACTCTGCTTATGAAACTGGTACAAGCCACAGCTCCTCTTCCATAAAGGTTCTGTATTTAATAGTAAGAATGTGTTTGGTTCGTGACATGTGTGAATTCATTTGAGCCCAAAATTCCCTGGGATTACAAGAAATGAACTCTTCCTTGTAGGAAGACACAGATACTGCGGTTCAACTCCGTATCTGATGGGAAACTCAGACCAGTGTTCTCATCCATGACACCCACTCTGTTTTAACACAAGAAGCATCCTCTTCGTTCCAGCATCTCCAATAGAGCCAGAACATGTGCATGCACAGAAAAAAAGAACTGTGTTTCCTACTCATACGGACCATATCTAGTTCAATTCTGCTTATGAAACTGATACAAGCCACAGCTCCTCTTACATAAAGGTTCTTTAGTTAATAGTAGGAATGTGTTCGGTTCGTGACATGTGTGAATTCATCTGAGCCCAAAAGTCACTGGGTTTACCAGAAATGCACTCTTGCCTTTTAGAAGACACAGATCCTCTTGTTTACTCCCTTTCCGAAATGAAAATCAGACAAGTGTTCTCATCCATGAAACACACGCTGATTTAATGCCAGAAGCATGCTCTTCCTTCCTGTTTCTCCAATACAGCAAGAAATATGAGCATGCCAAGAAAAAAAGAACTGGGTTTCCTACTCATACGGACCATATGTAGTTCAACTCTTCTTATGAAACAGATCCAAAATACAGCTCCTCTTACCTGAATGCTCCTTAGTTAATAGTGAGGAACGTGTTGGTTTCATGAACTGTGTAAATTCATTTGAGCCCAAAATTCCCTGGGTTTACCAGAAATGAACTCTTGCTTGTAAGAAGACACAGATGCTGGGGTTTAACTCCTTTTCTTAAGGGAAATTCAGACGAGGGTTTTCATCCATGAAACACATGCTGTTTTAATGCAAGAAACATGCTCTTCTTTCCTGCGTCTCCAATACAGCAAGATATATGAGCATGCCCAGAAAAGAAGAACTGTGATTCCTACTCATATGGACCATATCTAGTTGAACTCTGCTTATGAAACAGATCCAAATTACAGCTCCTTTTACCTGAATGCTCCTAAGTTAATAGTGAGAAACGGGTTGGTTTCATGAACTGTGTAAATTCATTTGAGCCTAAAATTCACTGGGTTTACCAGAAATGAACTCTTGCTTGTAAGAAGACACAGATACTGCGGTTCAACTCCATTTCTGAAGGGAAATTCAGACCAGTGTTCTCATCCACGAAATACACGCGGTTCTAATGCAAGAAGAATGCTCTTCTTTTCTGTTTCTCCAATACATCAAGAAATATGAGCATGCCCAGAAAAAAAGAACTGTGTTTCCTACTCATACGGACCATATCTAGTTCAATTCTGCTTATGAAACTGATACAAGCCACAGCTCCTCTTACATAAAGGTTCTTTAGTAAATAGTAGGAATGTGTTCGGTTCGTGACATGTGTGAATTCATTTTAGCCCAAAAGTCACTGGGTTTACCAGAAATGCACTCTTGCCTGTAAGAAGACACAGATCCTCTTGTTTAACTCCCTTTCCGAAATGAAAATCAGACAAGTGTTCTCATCCATGAAACACACGCTGATTTAATGCAAGAAGCATGCTCTTGTTTCCTGCGTCTCCAATACAGCAAGAAATATGAGCATGCTGAGAAAAAAAGAACTGTGTTTCCTACTCATACGGACCATATCTAGTTCAACTCTGCTTATGAAACTGATACAAACCACAGCTCCTCTTACGTAAAGGTTCTTTAGTTAATAGTGAGGAATGCGTTCGGTTCATGAAATGAGTAAATCCATTTGAGCCCAAAATTCCCTGGGTTTACCAGAAATGAACTCTTGCTTGTAAGAAGACACAGATCCTGGGTTTAACTCCGTTTCTGAAGGGAAATTCAGACCAGTGTTCTCATCCATGAAACACATGCTCTTTTAACGCAAGAAGCATGCTCTTCTTTCCTGCGTCTCCAATACAGCAAGAAACATGAGCATGCCCAGAAAAAAAGAACTGGGTTTCCTACTCATACGGACCATATGTAGTTCAACTCTGCTTATGAAACAGATCCAAAATACAGCTCCTCTTATGTGAATGCTCCTTAGTTAATAGTGATGAACGTGTTGTTTTCATGAACTGTGTAAATTCATTTGAGCCCAAAATTCACTGGTATTACCAGAAATGAACTCTTGCTTGTAGGAGGACACAGATACTGGGGTTTAACTCCGTTTCTGAAGGGAAACTCAGACCAGTGTTCTCATTCATGGCACCCACTCTGTTTTAACAAAAGAATCATCCTCTTCGTTCCCGCGTCTCCAATAGAGCCAGAACCATGTGCATGCCCACCAAAAAAAACTGTGTTTCCTACTCATACGGACCATATCTAGTTCAACTCTGCTTATGAAACTGATACAAACCACAGCTCCTCTTACATAATGGTTCTTTAGTTAATAGTGAGGAATGCATTCGGTTCGTGAAATGTGTAAATTCATTTGAGACCAAAATTCACTGTGTTTACCAGAAATGAACTCTTGCTTGTAAGAAGACACAGATACTGGGGTTTAACTCCGTTTCTGAAAGGAAATTCAGAACAGTGTTCACAGCCATGAAACACATGCAATTTTTAAGCAAGAAGCATGCTCTTCTTTCCTGCGTCCCATATACACAAAGAAATATGGGCATGCCCAGAAGAAAAGGACTGTGTTATCTACTCATAAGGCCCATTGTAGTTCAACTCTGCTTAAGAAACTTATACAAACCACAGCTCCTCTTACCTAAAAGCTCTTTAGTTAATAGTGAGAAGCGTGTTGGGTTCATGAACTGTGCAAAATTATTTGAGCCCAAATGCCACTGGTTTTATCAGATGAACTCTGGCTTGTAGGAAGACAGAGATTCTGGGGTTTAACTCCGTTTCTGAAGGGAAATTCAGACCAGTGTTCTCATCCATGAAACACACTCTGTTTTAATGCAAGAAGCATCCTCTCCTTTCCAGAGTCTCCAATAGAGTCAGAACCATGTGCATGCCCACAAAAAAAGAACTGTGTTTCCTACTCATACGGACCATATCTAGTTCAACTCTGCTTATGTATCTGATACAAACCACAGTTTTTGTTACTTAAATGCTCTTTAGTTAATAGTGAGAAGCTCCTTGGGTTCAGGAAATGTGTAAATTCATTTGAGCCCAAAATTCACTGGGTTTACTAGAAATGAACTCAGGCTTGTAAGAAGACAGAGATCCTGGGTTTTAACTCTGTTTCTGAAGGGAAATTCAGACCAGTGTTCTCATCCATGAAACACACGCTGTTTTAACGCAAGAAGAATGCTCTTCTGTAGTTGGAGTTTTCCTGCCTGGCCCAGTCAGGACAAACCTCTCTTATCCGCCAGTCCCACAGTTGCTCAGACCCAACAAAGAAAGCACACAGAAACTTACATTGTTTACAAACTGTATGGCTGTGGCAGGTTTCCTGTTATCTACTTCTTCTATTGTAAATTAACCCATTTCTGTTAGTCTATACTTTGCCACATGGCTTGTGGCTTACCAGTGTCTTTACATGTTGCTTTCCATGGCAGCGGCTGGCGGTGTCTCTCTCAAGTCTCCTACTTCCCAGAATTCTCTTCTCTCTTGTCCCTCCTATACTTCCTGCCTGGCCATTAGCCAATCAGAACTTTATTTACACAGAGCAATATCCACAGCACTCTTCTTTCCTGTTTCTCCAATACAGCAAGAAATATGATCATGCCCAGAAAAAAAAAGAACCGTGTTTCCTACACATACGGACCACATGTAGTTCAATTCTGCTAATGAAACTGAATTAAACCACAGCTCCTCTTACATAAAGGGTCTTTAGTTAATAGTGAGGAACGTGTTGGTTTCATGAACTGTGTAAATTCATTTGAGCCCAAAATTCCCTGGGTTTACCAGAAATGAACTCTTGCTTGTAAGAAGACACAGATGCTGGGGTTTAACTCCTTTTCTTAAGGGAAATTCAGACGAGGGTTTTCATCCATGAAACACATGCTGTTTTAATGCAAGAAACATGCTCTTCTTTCCTGCGTCTCCAATACAGCAAGATATATGAGCATGCCCAGAAAAGAAGAACTGTGATTCCTACTCATATGGACCATATCTAGTTGAACTCTGCTTATGAAACAGATCCAAATTACAGCTCCTTTTACCTGAATGCTCCTAAGTTAATAGTGAGAAACGGGTTGGTTTCATGAACTGTGTAAATTCATTTGAGCCTAAAATTCACTGGGTTTACCAGAAATGAACTCTTGCTTGTAAGAAGACACAGATACTGCGGTTCAACTCCATTTCTGAAGGGAAATTCAGACCAGTGTTCTCATCCACGAAATACACGCGGTTCTAACGCAAGAAGAATGCTCTTCTTTTCTGTTTCTCCAATACATCAAGAAATATGAGCATGCCCAGAAAAAAAGAACTGTGTTTCCTACTCATACGGACCATATCTAGTTCAATTCTGCTTATGAAACTGATACAAGCCACAGCTCCTCTTACATAAAGGTTCTTTAGTTAATAGTAGGAATGTGTTCGGTTCGTGACATGTGTGAATTCATTTTAGCCCAAAAGTCACTGGGTTTACCAGAAATGCACTCTTGCCTGTAAGAAGACACAGATCCTCTTGTTTAACTCCCTTTCCGAAATGAAAATCAGACAAGTGTTCTCATCCATGAAACACACGCTGATTTAATGCAAGAAGCATGCTCTTGTTTCCTGCATCTCCAATACAGCAAGAAATATGAGCATGCTGAGAAAAAAAGAACTGTGTTTCCTACTCATACGGACCATATCTAGTTCAACTCTGCTTATGAAACTGATACAAACCACAGCTCCTCTTACGTAAAGGTTCTTTAGTTAATAGTGAGGAATGCGTTCGGTTCATGAAATGAGTAAATCCATTTGAGCCCAAAATTCCCTGGGTTTACCAGAAATGAACTCTTGCTTGTAAGAAGACACAGATCCTGGGTTTAACTCCGTTTCTGAAGGGAAGTTCAGACCAGTGTTCTCATCCATGAAACACATGCTCTTTTAACGCAAGAAGCATGCTCTTCTTTCCTGCGTCTCCAATACAGCAAGAAACATGAGCATGCCCAGAAAAAAAGAACTGGGTTTCCTACTCATACGGACCATATGTAGTTCAACTCTGCTGATGAAACAGATCCAAAATACAGCTCCTCTTATGTGATTGCTCCTTAGTTAATAGTGATGAACGTGTTGTTTTCATGAACTGTGTAAATTCATTTGAGCCCAAAATTCACTGGTATTACCAGAAATGAACTCTTGCTTGTAGGAGGACACAGATACTGGGGTTTAACTCCGTTTCTGAAGGGAAACTCAGACCAGTGTTCTCATTCATGGCACCCACTCTGTTTTAACAGAAGAATCATCCTCTTCGTTCCCACGTCTCCAATAGAGCCAGAACCATGTGCATGCCCCCCCAAAAAAAAACTAACTGTGTTTCCTACTCATACGGACCATATCTAGTTCAACTCTGCTTATGAAACTGATACAAACAACAGCTCCTCTCATAATGGTTCTTTAGTTAATAGTGAGGAATGCATTCGGTTCGTGAAATGTGTAAATTCATTTGAGACCAAAATTCACTGTGTTTATCAGAAATGAACTCTTGCTTGTAAGAAGACACAGATACTGGGGTTTAACTCCGTTTCTGAAAGGAAATTCAGAACAGTGTTCACAGCCATGAAACACATGCAGTTTTTAAGCAAGAAGCATGCTCTTCTTTCCTGCGTCCCATATACACAAAGAAATATGTGCATGCACAGAAGAAAAGGACTGTGCTATCTACTCATAAGGACCATATCTAGTTCAACTCTGCTTATGGAGCTGATACAAACCACAGATCCTCTTACATAAAGTTTCTTTAGTTAATAGTGAGGAATGCATTCGTTTCCTGAAATGTGTAAATCCTTTTGAGCCCAAAATTCACTGGGTTTACCAGAAATGAACTCTTGCTTGTAAGAAGACACAGATACTGGGGTTTAACTCCATTTCTGAAGGGAAATTCAGAACTTGTTCACATCCATGAAAGACATGCAGTTTTTAAGCAAGAAGCATGCTCTTCTTTCCTGCGTCCCATATACACCAAGAAATATGTGCATGCACAGAAGAAAAGAAGTGTGTTTCCTACTCATAAGGACCATTTTAGTTCAACTCTGCTTAAGAAACTTATACAAACCACAGCTCCTCTTAACTAAATGCTCTTTAGTTAATAGTGAGAAGCGCTTTGGGTTCGTGAACTGTGCAAAATTATTTTAGCCCAAAAGCCACTGGTTTTACCAGTTATGAACTCTTCCTTGTAAGAAGACACAGATCCTGGGTTTTAACTCCGTTTCTGAAGGGAAATTCAGACCAGTGTTCTCATCCATGAAACACACGCTGTTTTAACGCAAGAAGCATGCTCTTCTTTCCTGTTTCTCTAATACATCAAGAAATATGAGCATGCCCGGAAAAAAAGAACTGTGTTTCCTACTCATACGGACCATATCTAGTTCAACTCTGCTTATGAAACTGATACAAACCACAGTTCCTCTTACGTAAATACTCTTTAGTTTATAGTGAATAGCACATTGGGTTCGTGAACTGTGCAAAATTATTTGAGCCCAAAAGTCACTGGTTTTATCTGAAATGAACTCTGGCTTGTAGGAAGACACAGATACTGGGGTTTAACTCCGTGTCTGAAGAGAAATTCAGACCAGTGTTCTCATCCATGAAACACACTCTGTTTTAAGGCAAGAAGCATCCTCTCCTTTCCAGCATCTCCAATAGTGCCAGAACCATGTACAAGCCCACAAAAAAAGAACTGTGTTTCCTACTCATACGGACCATATCTAGTTCAGCTGGGCTTATGAATCTGATACAAACCACAGCTCTTCTTACTTAAATGCTCTTTAGTTAATAGTGAGAAGCTCCTTGGGTCGTGAAATGTTTAAATTCATTTGAGCCAAAAATTCCCAGGGTTTACCAGAAATGAACTCGTGCTTGTAGGAAGACACAGATATTGCGGTTTAACTCCGTATCTGAAGGGAAACTCAGACCAGTGTTCTCATCCATGACACCCACTCTGTTTTAACACAAGAATCATCCTCTTCGTTCCAGCATCTCCAATAGAGCCAGAACCATGTGCATGCCCAGAAAAAAAGAACTGTGTTTCCTACTCATACGGACCATATCTAGTTCAACTCTGCTTATGAAAATGATACAAACCACAGATCCTCTTACATAAACTTCTTTAGTTAATAGTGAGGAATGCATTCGGTTCGTGAAATGTGTAAAATCATTTGAGCCCAAAATTCACTGGGTTTACCAGAAATGACCTCTTGCTTGTAAGAAGACACAGATACTGGGGTTTAACTCCGTTTCTGAAGGGAAATTCAGACCAGTGTTCACATGCATGAAACACATGCAGTTTTTAAACAAGAAGCATGCTCTTCTTTCCTGCGTCCCATATACAGCAAGAAAAATGTGCATGCCCAGAGGAAAAGAAGTGTGTTTCCCACTCATAAAGACCGTTGTAGTTCAACTCTGCTTAAGAATCTGATACAAACCACGGCTCCTCTTACCTAAATGCTCTTTCGTTAATAGTGAATAGTGAGTTGGGTTCGTGAACTGTGCAAAATTATTTGAATCCAAAAGCTACTGGTTTTATCAGAAATGAATTCTGGCTTGTAGGAAGACACAGATACTGGGGCTTAACTCCGTTTCTAAAGAGAAATCCAGACCAGTGTTCTCATCCATGAATCACACTCAGTTTTAAGGCAAGATGAATCCTCTCCTTTCCAGCGTCTCCAATAGAGCCAGAACTATGTCTAAGCCCACAAAAAAAGAACTGTGTTTCCTACTCATACAGACCATATCTAGTTCAACTCGGCTTATGAATCTGATACAAACCACAGCACTTCTTACTTAAATGCTCTTTAGTTAATAGTGAGAAGGTCCTTGGGTTCGTGAAATGTGTAAATTCATTTGAGCCCAAAATTCACTGGTATTACCAGAAATGAACTAAGGCTTGTAAGAAGACACAGATCCTGGGTTTTAACTCCGTTACTGAAGGGAAATTCAGACCAGTGTTCTCATCCATGAAACACACGCTGTGTTAAGGCAAGAAGAATGCTCTTCTTTCCTGTTTTTCCAATACTTCAAGAAATATGAGCATGCCCAGAAAAAAATTACTGTGTTTCCTACTCATAAGGACCATATGTAGTTCAACTCTGCTTATGAATCTGATACAAGCCACAGCTCCTCTTACATAAAGGTTCTTTAGTTAATACTGAGGAATGTGTTGAGTTCGTGAAATGTGTAAATTCATTTGAGCCCAAAATTCACTGGGATTACCAGAAATGAACTCTTCCTTGTAAGAAGACAAAGATCCTGGGGTTTAACTCTGTTTCTGAAAGGAAATTCTGAACAGTGTTCACATCCATGAAACACATGCAGTTTTTAAGCAAGAAGCATGTTCTTCTTTCCTGCGTACCATATTCAGCAAGAAATACGTGCATGCCCAGAAGAAAAGAAGTGTGTTTACTACTCATAGGGACCATTGTAGTTCAAGTCTGCATATGATACAGATCCAAAATACAGCTCCTCTTACTTCAATGCTCTTTAGTTAATAGTGAGAATCTTGTTGGGTTCGTGTAATGTGTAAATTCATTTGAGCCCAAAATTCACTGGGTTTACCAGAAATGATCTCAGGCTTGTAAGAAGACACAGATTCTGGGGTTTTACTCTGTTTCAGAAGGGAAATTCAGACCAGTGTTCTCATCCATGAAACACACTCTGTTGTAAGGCAAGAAGCTTCCTCTTCTTCCAGGGTCTCCAATACATTCAGAATCATGAGCATGCCAGGAAAAAAAAAACTGTGTTTCCTACTCATACAGACCATATCTAGTTCAACTCTGCTTATGAAACTGATACAAAATACAGCTCCTCTTACATGAATGCTGTTTAGTTAATAGTGAGAAACGTGTTGGTTTCATGAACTGTGTAAATTCACTTTAGCCCAAAAGCCACTGGTTTTACCAGAAATGAACTCTTGCTTGTATGAACTCACAGATACTGGGGTTTAACTCCGTTTCTGAAGGGAAACTCAGACCAGAGTTCTCATCCATGAAACCCACTCTGTTTTAACGCAAGAAGCATCCTCTTCGTTCCAGCGTCACCAATAGAGCCAGAACCATGTTCATGCCCATTAAAAGAACTGTGTTTCGTACTCATAGGGACCATATCTAGTTCAATTCTGCTTATTAAACTGATAGAAACAACAGCTCCTCTTACATAAAGGTTCTTTAGTTAATAGTGAGAAACTCATTGGGTTTGTGAAATGTGTAAATTCATTTGAGCCCTATATTCACTAGGTTTACGAGAAATGAACTCAGGCTTGTAAGAAGACACAGATCCTGTGGTTTAACTCTGTTTCCGAAGGGAAATTCAGTCCATTGTTCTCATCAATGAAACACATGATGTTTTAAGGCAAGAAGCATCCTAAAATTTCCAGAGTCTCCAGTACAGCAAGAAACATGAGCATGCCTAGAAAAAAAGAACTGTGTTTTCCACTCATAAGGACCATATCTAGTTCAACTCTGCTTATGAAACTGATACAAAATAGAGCTCATCTTACATGAATGCTCTTTAGTTAATAGTGAGAAACGAGTTGGTTTCATGAACAGTGTAAATTCATTTGAGCCAAAAATTCACTGGGTTTACCAGAAATGCACTCTTGCTTGTAAGAAGACACAGATCCAGGGGTTTACCTCCGTTTCTCAAGGGAAATTCCGACCAGTGTTCTCATCCATGAAACACACTCTGTTTTAACGCAAGAAGCAAGCTTGCCTTTCCATCATCTCCAATAGAGCAAGAAACATGAGCATGCTTAGAAAAAAAGAACTGTGTTTTCTACTCATAGGACCCATATGTAGTTCAACTCTGGTTATGAAACAGATGCAAAATACAGCTCCGCTTACATGAATGCTCTTTAGTTAATAGTGAGAAACGCGTAGGTTACATGAACTGTGTAAATTCATTTGAGCCCAAAATTCACTGGGTTTACGAGAAATGAACTCTTGATTATTAGAAGACACAGATCCTGGGGTTTAACTCCATTTCTGATGGGAAATTCAGACCAGTGTTCTCATCCATGAAACAAACTCTGTTTTTACGCAAGAAATAAACTTGTCTTTAAGCGTTTCCCATACAGCAAGAAACATGAGTATGCCCAGAAAAAAAGAACTGTGTTTCCTCCTCATAAGGACCATATGTAGTTCAAATCTGCTTATGAAACTAATATAAACCACAGCTCCTCTTACCACAAAGCTCTTTAGTTAATAGTGAGAAGTACCATGGGTTTCTGAAATGTGTAAAATTATTTGGGCCCAAAAGTCACTGGTTTTACCAGAAATAAACTCTTGCTTGTAGAAAGACACAGATCCTGGGGTTTAACTCCGTTCTGAAGTGAAACTCAGACCAGTGTTCTCATCTGTCACATCCACTCTGTTTTAACACAAAAAGCATCCTCTTCGTTCCAGCATCTCCAATAGAGCCAGAACCATGTGCATGCCCACAACAAAAGAACTGTGTTTCCTACTCATAAGGACCATATCTAGTTCAACTCTGCTTATGGAACTGATACAAACCACAGATCCTCTTACATAAAGTTTCTTTAGTTAATAGTGAGGAATGCATTCGGTTCGTGAAATGTGTAAATTCTTTTGAGCCCAAAATTCACTGGGTTTACCAGAAATGAACTCTTGATTCTTAGAAGACACAGATCCTGGGGTATAACTCCATTTCTGAAGGGAAATTCAGACCAGTGTTCTCATCCATGAAACACACTCTGTTTTTACGCAAGAAGCAAGCTTGTCTTTCCAGCTTTTCCCATACAGCAAGAGACATGAGCATGCCCAGAAAAAAAGAACTGTGTTTCCTACTCGTACGGACCATATCTAATTCAACTCTGCTTATGAAACTGATACAAATCACAGCTCCTCTCACATAAAGGTTCTTTAGTTAATAGTGAGGAATGCATTCGGTTCGTGAAATGTGTAAATTCCTTTGAGACCAAAATTCACTGGGTTTACCAGAAATGAACTCAGGCTTGTATGAAGACACAGATTCTGGGGTTTAACTCCATTTCTGAAGGGAAATTCAGACCAGTGTTCTCATCCATGAAACACACTCTGTTTTAACGCAAGAAGCATGCTCTTCTTACCTGGCTCTCCAATACAGCAAGAAACATGAGCATGCCCAGAAAAAAAGAACTGTTTCCTACTCATAACGACCATATGTATTTCAACTCTGCTTATGAAACTCATACAAACCACAGCGCCTCTTACCTAAATGCTCTTTAGTTAATAGTGAGAAACGCGTTGGGTTCTTGAACTGTGTAATATTATTTGAGTTTAAGTCACTGGGTTTACCAGAAACGAACTCTTGCTTGTAGGAAGACACAAAACCTGGGGTTTAACTCCGTTTATGAAGGGAAATTCAGACAATTATTCTCATCCATGAAACACACTCTGTTTAAAGGCAAGAAGCATCCTCTTCTTTCCAGCGTCTCCAACAGATCCAGAACCATGTGCATGCCCAGAAAAGAAAGAACTGTGTTTCCTACTCATATGTACCATATCTATTTCAACTCTGCTTATGTACTGACACAAACCACAGCTCCTCTTACATGAAGGTCCTTTAATTAATAGTGAGGATTGCGTTCGGTTCGTGAAATGGGTAAATTCATTTGAGCCCAAAATTCACTGGGTTTACCAGAAATGAACTCACGCTTGTAAGAAGACACAGATCCTGGGGTTTAACTCCATTTATGAAGTGAAATTCAGACAATTATTCTCATGCATGAAACACACAAAGTTTTATGGCAAGAAGGATGCTCTTCTTTCATGAGTCTCCAATACAGCCAGAAATATGAGCATGCCCAGAAATAAAGAACTGTGTTTCCTACTCATACGGAACTTATCTAGTCAACTCTGCTTATGTAAACTGATATAAGCACAGCTCCTCTTACATAAATGTTCTTTAGATAATAGTGAGAAACGCGTTGGTTTAGTGAAATGTGTAAATTCATTTGAGCCCGAAATTCACAGGGTTTAACAGAAATGAACTCTTGCATGTAAGAAGACACAGATGCTGGCGTTTAACTCCGTTTCTGAAGGGAAATTCAGACCAGTGTTCTCGTCCATGAAACACATGCTGTTTTAACACAAGAAGCATGCTCTTCTTTCCTGCGTCTTCAATACAGTAAGAAATAAGTGCATGCCGAGAAAAAAAGAACTGTGTTTTTACTCGTACGGACCATATGTACTTCAACTCTGCTTATGAAACTGATACAAACCGCAGCTCCTCTTACTTAAATGCTCTTTAGTTAATAGTGAGAAACGTGATGGGTTCGTAAAATGTGTAAATTCATTTGAGCCCAACATTCACTGGGTTTACCAGAAATGAACTGAGGCTTGTAAGAAGACAAAGACCCTGGTGTTTAACTCCGTTTCGGAAGGGAAATTCAGACCAGAGTTCTCATCCATGAAACACACTCTGTTTTCACGCAAGAATCAAGCTATTCTTTCCAGCGTCTCCAATACACCAAGAACAATCAGCATGCCCAGAAAAAAACAACTGTGTTTCCTACTCATACGGACCTTATCTAGTTCAACTCTGCTTATGAATCTGATACAAAAAAAGCTCCTCTTACCTAAATGCTCTTTAGTTAATAGTGACAATCGCGATGGGTTCTAGAACTGTGTAAAATCATTTGAACACAAAATTCACTTGGTTTATCAGAAATGAACTCTTGCTTGTAGGAAGACACATATCCTGGGATTTAACTCAGTTTCTTAAGGAAACCTGAGTCCAGTGTTCTCATCCATGAAACTCATGCTGTTTTAACGCAAGAAGCATACTCTTCTTTCCAGACTCTCCAATACAGCAAGAAACATGAGAATGCCCAGAAAAAAAGAACTGTGTTTCCTACTCATTGGGACCATATGTAGATCAACTCTGCGTATAACTGATACAAACCACACCTCCACTTACATAAAGGCTCTTTAGTTAATAGTGAGAATCACATTGGGTTCTTGACCTGTGTAAAATCATTTGAGCCCAAAATTCACCTGGTTTAGCAGAAATGAACTCTTGCTTGTAGGAAGACACAGATCCTGTGGTTTAACTGTGTTTCTGAAGGAAAATTCCGAACAGTATTCTCATCCAGAAACACACTCTGTTATAACGCAAGAAGCAAGCTGTTTTTTCCAGCGTCTCCAATACATCAAGAACCATGAGCATGCCCAGAAAAAAAGAACTGTGATTCCTACTCTTACGGATCATATGTAGTTCAACTCTGCTTATGAAACTGATACAGACCACAGCTCCTCTTACATAAATGCTCTTTAGTTAATAGAGAGATCGCGTTTGGTTCGAAAACTGTCTAAAATCATTTGTGCCAAAAATTCACTGGGTTTACCAGAAATGAACTCTTGCTTGTCGGCGGACACAGATCCTGGGATTTATCTCCGTTTCTGAAGGGAAATTCACACCAGTGTTCTCATCCATGAAACACATGCTGTTTTAACGCAAGAAGCAGCCTCTTCTTTCCAGAGTCTCCATTATAGTAAGAACCATGAGAATGCCCAGAAAAATTACTGTGTTTCCTACTTATACATATCATATGCAGTTCAACTCTGCTTATTTAACTGATACAAACCGCAGCTCCTCATACATAAATGCTCTTTAGGTAATAGTGAGAATCGCGTTGGGTTCGTGAACTGCTAAAAATCATTTGAGTCCAAACTTCCCTGGGTTTACCAAAAATGAACTCTTGCTTGTAGGAAGACACAGATCCTGGGGTTTAACTCCATTTCTGAAGGGAAATTCAGACCAGTGTTCTTATCCCTGATACTCAATGTGTTTTCATGCAAGAAGCAAGCTGTTCTTTCCAGCATCTCCAATACAGCAAGAACCATCAGCATGCCCAGAAAAAAAGAACTGTGTTTCCTACTAATACGGACCATATGTAGTTTAAATATGCTTATTTATCTGATACAAACCACAGCTCCTCTTATGTAAATACTCTTTAGTTAATAGTGACAATCGCGTTGGGTTCGGGAACTGCTAAAAATCATTTGAGCCCAAAATTAACTGGGTTTACCAGACAAACTCTTGCTTGTAGGAAGACACAGATCATGGAGTTTAACTCTGGTTATGAAGAGAAATTCAGACCAGAGTTCTCATCCCTGAAACACACTCTGTTTTCACGTAAGAAGCAAGCTCTTCTTTCCAGCGTCTCCAATACAGCAAGAACCATGAGCATGCCCAGAAAAAGAACTGTATTTCCTACTCATAGGGACCATATGTAGATCAACTCTGCTTATGAAAGTGATACAAACCACAGCTCCTCTTACATAAAGGCTCTTTAGTTAATAGTGAGATTCGCGTTGGGTTTGAGGACTTTGTAAAATCATGAGAACCCAAAATTCACTTCGTTTGCCCGAAATGAACTCTTTCTCATAATAAGACACAGATCCTGGTGTTTTACTCCGTTTCAGAAGGGAAATTCAGACCAGAGTTCTTATCCCTGAAACACACTCTGTTTTAAGGCAAGAAGCATCCTCTTCTTTCCAGCTTCTCCAATACAGCAAGAACCATGTGCATGCCCAGAAAAAGGAACTGTGTTTCCTACTAATACGGACCATTTGTAGTTCAACGCTGCTTCTGAAACAGATACAAACCATAGCTCCACTTCCATAAATGCTCTTTAGTTAACAGTGAGAATGGCAATGGGTTCTAGAACTGTGTAAAATCATTTGAACACAAAATTCACTTGGTTTATCAGAAATGAACTCTTGCTTATAGGAAGACACATATCCTGGGGTTTAACTCCTTTTCTTAAGGGAACTTGAGTCCAGTGTTCTCATCCATGAAACTCATGCTGTGTTAAGTCAAGAAGTATCCTATTCTTTCCAGAGACTCCAATACAGCAAGAACCATGAGAATGCCCAGAAGAAAAGAACTGTGTTTCCTACTCATAGGGACCATATGTGGATCAACTCTGCTTATGAAACAGATTCAAACCACAGCTCCACTTACATAAAGGCTCTTTAGATAATAGTGAGAATCGCGTTGGGTTCTTGAACTGTGTAAAATCATTTGAGCCCAAAATTCACTTGGATTACCAGAAATGAACTCTTGCTTGTAGGAAGACACAGATCCTGTGGTTTAACTCTTTTTCTGAAGGAAAATTCAGAACAGTGTTCTCATCCAACAAACACACTCTGTTTTAACGCAAGAAGCAAGCTGTTCTTTCCAGCATCTCCAATACAGCAAGAACCATGAGCATGCCCAGAAAAAAAGAACTGTGATTCCTACTCATACAGACGATATGTAGTTTAAATATGCATATTTAACTGATACAAACCACAGCTCCTCTTACATAAATGCTCTTTAGTTAATAGGGATAATCGCTTTGGGTTCGTGAACTGCTAAAAATCATTTGAGCCCAAAATTCACTGGTTTTACCAGAAATGAACTCTTGCTTGTAGGAAGACACAGAACGTGGAGTTTAACGCTGTTTCTGAAGGGAAATTCAGACCAGAGTTCTCATCCCTGAAACAAACTCCTTTTTAAAGCAAGAAGCATCCTCTTCTTTCCAGCGTCTCCAATACAGCAAGAACCATGAAAATTCCCAGAAAAAAAGAACTGTGGTTCCTACTCATACGGACCATTTGTAGTTCAACTCTGCTGATGAAACAGATACAAACCTAGCACCACATCCATAAATGCTCTTTAGTTAATGTTGAGTATCGCATTGGGTCTAGAACTCTGTATAATAATTTGAGACCAAAATACCCTTTGTTTACCAGAAATGAACTCTTGCTTGTAGGAAGACACAGACTGTGGGGTTTACCTCTGATTCTGAAGGGAAATTCAGACCATAGTTCTCACCCATGAAACACACTCTGTTTTAGCGCAAGAAGCAAGCTCTTCTTTCCAGCATCTCCAATACAGCAAGAACAATGAGCATGCCCTCAAAAAAATAATGGTGTTTCATACTCATAGGCAAAATATGTAAATCAACTCTGCTTATGAAACTGATATGAACCACAGTGCCTCTTACATAAATGCTCTTTAGTTAATAGTGAGAATCGCCTTGGGTTCTAGAACTTGTAAAATCATTTGAGCCCAAAATACACTGGGTTTACCAGAAACGAACTCTTGCTTGTAGGAAGACACAGATCCTGGGGTTAATCTCAGTTTCTGAAGGGACATCAGACCAGAGTTCTCATCCTTGAAACACACTCTGTTTTCATGCAAGAGGCAAGCTCATCTTTCCAGGGTCTCCAATACGGCAAGAACCATGAGCATGCCCAGAAAAAAAGAACTGTGTTTCCTACTCATAGGGACCATATGGAGATCAACTCTGCTTATGAAACTGATACAAACCACAGCTTCTGTTATATAAATGTTCTTTAGTTAATAGTGTGAATCGCGTTGGGTTCAAGAACCGTGTAAAATCATTTGAGACCAAAATCACTGGTATTACCAGAAATGAACTCTTGCCTGTAGGAAGAAACAAATCCTTTGGTTTAACTCTTTTTCTGAAGGGAAATTCAGACCAGAGTTCTCATCCATGAATCATACTCTGTTTTAGCCTAAGAAGTGAGCTCTTCTTTCCAGTATCTCCAATACAGCAAGAAAAATATGCATGCCATCAAAAAAAGAACTGTGTTTCCTACTCATAGGGAAAATATGTGGATCGACTCTGCTTATGAAACTGATAAAAGACAGCTCCTCTTACATAAATGCTCTTTAGTTAATAGTGAGAATTGCATTGGGTTCTAGAACTTGTAAAATCATTTGAGCCAAAAATTCATTGGGTTTATCAGAAAAGAACTCTTGCTGGTAGGAAGACACAGATCCTGTGGTTTCACTCTGTTTCTGAAGGAAAAATCAGACCAGTGTTCTCATCCATGAAACACACTCTGTTTTAACGCAAGAAGCAAGCTGTTCTTTCCAGAGTCTCCAAAACAACAAGAACCATGAGAATGCTGAGAAAAAAGAACTTTGTTTCTTACATATACAGATCATATGTAGTTCAACTCTCCTTATGAAACTGCTACAAACCACAGCTCCTCTTACATAAAGGCTCTTTAGTTAATAGTGAGAATCGCGATCGTTTTCTGAACTTTGTAAAATCATTTAAGCCCAAAATTCTCTTTGTTTACAAGAAAAGAACTCGTGATTTTAGGAAGACACTGTTGCTGGGGTTTAACTCCGTTCTGAAGGGAAATTCAGACCAGTGATCTCATCCATGAAACACACTCTTTGTTAACGTAAGAAGCAAATTTTTATTTCTAGCGTCTCCAATACAGCAAGTACCATGGGCATGCCCTGAAAAAAGGGACTGTCTTTCCTACTCATATGGACCATATGTAGTTCAACTCTGCTTATAAAACAGATACAAACCACAGCTCCACTTACATAAAGGCTCTTTAGGTAATAGTGAGAATCGCATTGGGTTCTTGAAGTGTGTAAAATCATTTGAGACCAAATTTCACTTGGTTTACCAGAAATGAACTCTTGCTTGTAGGAAGACACAGATCCTGTGGTTTAACTCTGTTTCTGAAGGAAAATTCAGAGCAGTGTTCTCGTCCATGAAACACACTCTGTGTTCACGCAAGAAGCATGCTGTTCTTTCCAGCGTCTCCAATAAAGCAAGAACAATGAGCATGCCCAGAAAAAAAGAACTTGCTTCCTACTAGTACGAACCATATGTGGTTTAAATCTGCTTATTTACCTGATACAAACTAAAGCTCCTCTTACATAAATGCTCTTTAGGTAATAGTGAGAATCGCGGTGGGTTCGAGAACTGTGTAAAATTATTTGAGCCCGAAATTCACTGGGTTAACCAGAAATGAACTCTTGCTTGTAGGAGGACACAGATCCTGGGATTTATCTCCGTTTCTGAAGAGAAATTCAGACCAGTGTTCTCATCCATGAAACACATGCTGATATAACGCAAGAAGCAGCCTCTTCTTTCCAGAGTCTCCAATATAGCAAGAACTATGAGAATGCCCAGAAAAAGAACTGTGTTTCCTACTTATACATATCATATGCAGTTCAACTCTGCTTATGAAACTGATACAAGCCACAGCTCCTCTTACATAAATGCTCTTTAGTTAATAATGAGAATCGCGATGGGTTTCTAAACTTTGTAAAATCATTTGAGCCAAAATTCTCTTTGTTTCCCAGAAAAGAACTCGTGCTTGTAGGAAGACACGGTTCATGGGGTTTAACTCCATTTCTGAAGGGAAAATCAGACCAGTGTTCTCATCCAAGAAACACACTCTGTTTTAACGCAAGAAGTAAGCTGTTCTTTCCAGCGTCTCCAATACAGCAAGAACCATGAGCATGCCCAACAAAAAAGAACTGTGATTCCTACTCATACAGACCAAATGTAGTTTAAATATGCATATTTAACTGATACAAACCACAGCTCCTCTTACATAAAAACTCTTTAGTTAATAGTGAGAATCACGTTGGGTTCGTGAACTGCTGAAATCTTTTGAGCCCAAAATTTACTGGATTAACCAGAAATGAACTCTTGCTTTTAAGAAGACACAGATCCTGGGGTTTATCTCAGCTTCTGAAGGGAAATTCAGACCAGAGTTCTCATCCTTGAAACACACTCTGTTTTCACGCAAGAAGCAAGCTCATCTTTCCAGTGTCTCCAATACAGCAAGAACCAGGAGCATGCCCAGAAAAATAGAACTGTGTTTCCTACTCATAGGGACCATACGGAGATCAACTCTGCTTATGAATCTGATACAAACAACAGCTTCTGTTATATAAATGCTCTTTAGTTAATAGTGTGAATCGTGTTGGGTTCCAGAACTGTGTAATATCATTTGAGACCAAATTTCACTGGGTGTATCAGAAATGAACTCCTGCTTGAGGGGAAGACACAGACCTGGGGTTTGACTCTGTTTCTGAAGGAAAATTCAGACCAGTGTTCTCATCCATAAAACTCATGCTGTTTTAACAAAAGAAGCATTCTCTTCTGTCCAGAGTCTCCAATACAACAAGAACCATGAGAATGCCCAGAAAAAAAACTGTGTTTCCTACTCATAGGAACGATATGTAGATCAACTCTGCTTATGAAACTGATAAAAACCACAGCTCCTCTTACATAAATACTCTTTAGTTAATAGTGAGAATTCGATGGGTTTCTGAAATGTGTAAAATCTTTGAGCCCAAAATTTCACTGGGTTTAGGAGAAATGAACACTTGCTTGTAGGAAGACACAGATCCTGGGGTTTAACTCCATTTCTGAAGGGAAATTCAGAACAGTGTTCTCATCCATGAAACAGATTCTGTTTTAACGCAAGAAGCAAGCTCTTCTTTCCATCGTCTCCAATACAGCAAGAACCATGAGAATGCGAGAAAAAAAGAACTGTGTTTCCTACTCATAAGAACCATATGTAGATCAACTCTGCTTATGAAACTTACACAAACCACAGCTCCTCTTACATAAATGCTTTTAAGTTAATAGTGAGAATCGCGTTGGGTTCGAGAACTGTGTAAAATCATTTTAGCCGAAAATTCACTTGGTTTACCAGAAATGAACTCTTGCTTGTAGGAAGACACAGATCTTGGGGTTTAACTCGGTTTCTGAGGGAAAATTCATACCAGTGTTCTCATCCATGAAACACCCTCTGTTTTAACGCAAGAAGCAAACTGTTCTTTCCAGACTCACCAATACAGCAAGAACCATGAGAATGCCGAAAAAAAGAACTGTGTTTCCTACTTATACAGATGATATGTAGTTCAACTCTGCTTATGAAACTGATACAAACCCTGCTGCTCTTACATAAATGATCTTTAGTTAATAGTGAGAATCGCGATATTTTTCTGAACTTTGTAAAATCATTTAAGCCCAAAATTTTCTTTGTTTACAAGAAAAGAACTCGTGATTGTAGGAAGACACAGTTCCTGTGGTTTAACACCGTTTCTGAAGGGAAATTCAGACCAGTGTTCTCATCCATGAAACACACTCTGTGTTAATGCAAGAAGCAAGCTCTTATTTCCATCCTCTCCGATATAGCAAGTACCATAAGCATGCCTGAAAAAAAGTACTGTTTCCTACTCATATGGACCATATGTAGTTCAACTGTGCTTATGAAACAGATACAAACCATAGCTCCACTTCCATAAATGCTCTTTAGAATATAGTGAGAATCACATTGGTTCTAGAACTCTGTATAATAACTTGAGCCCCAAATACACTTTGTTTACCAAAAATGAACTCTTGCTTTTAGCAAGACACAAACCCTGGGGTTTACCTCTGTTTCTGAAGGGGTATTCAGACCGGAGTTCTCATCCCTGAAACACACTCTGTTTTAAGGCAAGAAGCATCCTCTTCTTTCCAGCGTCTCCAGTAAGGAAGAACCATGAGCATGCCCAGAAAAAAAGAACTGTGTTTCCCACTCATAAGAACCATTTGTAGTTCAACTCTGCTTATGAAACTGATACAAACCATAGATCCTCTTACATAAAAGCTCTTTAGTTAATAGTGAGAATCGGGGTGGGTTCTAGAACTAGTAAAATCATTTGAGCCAAAATTTCACTGGGTTTATCAGAAATGAACTCCTGCTTGAGGGGAAGACACAGACATAGGGTTTGACTCTGTTTCTGAAAGGAAATTCAGACCAGTGTTCTCATCCATGAAACTCATGCTGTTTTAACAAAAGAAGCATCCTCTTCTGTCCAGAGTCTCCAATACAGCAAGAACCATGAGAATGCCCAGAAAAAAAACTGTGTTTCCTACTCATAGGAACCATATGTAGATCAACTCTGCTTATGAAACTGATAAAAACCACAGCTCCTCTTACATAAATACTCTTTAGTTAATAGTGAGAATTGCATTGGGTTTCTGAACTGGTAAAAATCATTTGAACCCAAAATTCACTGGCTTTACCAGAAATGAACTCTTGCTTTTAGGAAGACACAGATACTGGGGTTTAACTCCATTTCTGAAGGGAAATTCAGAACAGTGTTCTCATCCATGAAACAGATTCTGTTTTAACTCAAGAAGGAAGCTCTTCTCTCCAGGGTCTCCAATACAGCAAACACCATGAGCATGCCCAGAAAAAAAAATTGTTTCCTACTCATACTGACCATATGTAGTTCAACTCTGCTTATGAAACTGATACAAACCACAGCTCCACTTACATAATTACTCTTTCGTTAATAGTGAAAATTCGATGGGTTTCTGAACTGTGTAAAATCTTTGAGCCCAAATTTCACTGGGTTTATGAGAAATGAACACTTGCTTGTAGGAAGACTCAGATCCTGGGGTTTAACTCCATTTCTGAAGGGAAATTCAGAACAGTGTTCTCATCCATGAAACAAATTCTGTTTTAACGCAAGAAGCAAGCTCTTCTTTCCAGAGTCTCCAATACAGCAAACACCATGAGCATGCCCAGAAAAAAAAAAAAAACTGTGTTTCCTACTCATAGGGACCATATGTAGTTCAACTCTGCTTACAACTGATACAAAGCACAGCTCCACTTACATAAAGGCTCTTTAGTTAATAGTGAGAATCGCGTTGGGTTCTAGAACTTGTAAAATCATTTGAGCCCAAAATTCACTGGGTTTACCAGAATGAACTCTTGCTTGTAGGAAGACACAGATCCTGGGGTTTAACTCAGTTACTGAAGGAAAATTCAGACGAGAGTTCTCATCCCTGAAACACACTCTGTTTTCACGCAAGAAGCAAGCTCTTCTTTCCATCGTCTCCAATACAGCAAGAACCATGAGAATGCCCAGAAAAAAAGAACTGTGTTTCCTACTCATAGGAACCATATGTAGATCAACTCTGCTTATGAAACTTACACAAACCACAGCTCCTCTTACATAAATGCTTTTAAGTTAATAGTGAGAATCGCGTTGGGTTCGAGAACTGTGTAAAATCATTTTAGCCGAAAATTCACTTGGTTTACCAGAAATGAACTCTTGCTTGTAGGAAGACACAGATCTTGGGGTTTAACTCGGTTTCTGAGGGAAAATTCACACCAGTGTTCTCATCCATGAAACACCCTCTGTTTTAACGCAAGAAGCAAACTGTTCTTTCCAGACTCACCAATACAGCAAGAACCATGAGCATGCCAAGACAAAAGAACTGTGTTTTCTACTTATACAGATCATATGAAGTTCAACTTTAGTTATGAAACTCATACAAACCCTGCTGCTCTTACACAAATGATCTTTAGTTAATAGTGAGAAACGCGATGGTTTTCTGAACTTTGTAAAATCATTTAAGCCCAAAATTCTCTTTGTTTACAAGAAAAGAACTCGTGATTGTAGGAAGACACAGTTCCTGTGGTTTAACACCGTTTCTGAAGGGAAATTCAGACCAGTGTTCTCATCCATGAAACACACTCTGTGTTAACGCAAGAAGCAAGCTCTTATTTCCATCGTCTCTGATATAGCAAGTACCATAAGCATTCCCTGAAAAAAAGTACTGTGTTTCCTACTCATATGGACCATATATAGTTCAAATGTGCTTATGAAACAGATACAAACCACAGTTCCACTTACATAAAGGTTCTTTAGTTAATAGTGAGAATCACGTTGGGTTGTTGAACTGTGTAAAATCATTTGAGACCAAAATTCACTTGGATTACCAGAAATGAACTCTTATTTGTATGAAGACACAGATTCTGTGGTTTAACTCCGTTTCTTAATGGAAATTCAGACCAGAGTTCTCATCCCTGAAACACACTCTGTTTTAAGGCAAGAAGCATCCTCTTCTGTCCAGCATCTCCAATACAGCACGAACAACGAGCATGCCCTCAAAAAAAGAACTGTGGTTCCTACTCATAGGGAAAATGTGTAGAACAACTCTGCTTATGAAACTGATACAAACCACAGATCCCCTTATATAAAAGCTCTTTAGTTAATAGTGAGAATCGGGTTGGGTTCTAGAACTAGTAAAATCATTTGAGCCAAAATTTCACTGGGTTTATGAGAAATGAACTCCTGCTTGAGGGGAAGACACAGACATGGGGTTTGACTCTGTTTCTGAAGGGAAATTCAGACCAGTGTTCTCATCCATGAAACTCATGCTGTTTTAACAAAAGAAGCATCCTCTTCTGTCCAGAGTCTCCAATACAGCAGGAACAATGAGAATGCCCAGAAAAAAAAAACTGTGTTTCCTACTCATAGGAACCATATGTAGATCAACTCTGCTTATGAAACTGATAAAAACCACAGCTCCTCTTACATAAATTCTCTTTAGTTAATAGTGAGAATTGCATTGGGTTTCTGAACTGCTAAAAATCATTTGAGCCCAAAATTCACTGGGTTTACCAGAAATGAACTCTTGCTTTTAGGAAGACACAGATACTGGGGTTTAACTCCGTTTCTGAAGGGAAATTGAATCCAGTGTTCTCATCCATGAAACTCATGCTCTTTTATCGCAAGAAGCATCCTCTTCTTTCCAGCGCTTCCAATACGGCAAAAACCATGATCATGCCCAGAAAAAAAACTGTGTTTCCTACTCATACAGACCATATGTAGTTCAACTCTGCTTATGAAACTGATACAAACCACAGCTCCACTTACATAAATACTCTTTCATTAATAGTGAGAATTCGATGGGTTTCTGAAATGTGTAAAATCTTTGAGCCCAAATTTCACTGGGTTTACTAGAAATGAACACTTGCTTGTAGGAAGACACAGATCCTGTGCTTTAACTCTGTATCTGAAGGAAAATTCAGAGCAGTGTTCTCATCCATGAAACAGATTCTGTTTTAACGCAAGAAGTAAGCTCTTCTTTCCAGAGTCTCCAATACAGCAAACACCATGAGCATGCTCAGAAAAAAAAAAAAAACAAAAACTGTGTTTCTTACACATAGGGACCATATGTAGATCAACTCTGCTTACAACTGATACAAAGTACAGCTCCACTTACATAAAGGCTCTTTAGTTAATAGTGAGAATCGTGTTGGGTTCTAGAACCTGTAAAATCATTTGAGCCCAAAATTCACTGGGTTTACCAGAATGAACTCTTGCTTGTAGGAAGACACAGATCCTGGGGTTTAACTAAGGAAAATTCAGACGAGAGTTCTCATCCCTGAAACACACTCTGTTTTCACGCAGGAAGCAAGCTCTTTTTTCCATCATCTCCAATACAGCAAGAACCATGAGAATGCCCAGAAAAAAAGAACTGTGTTTCCTACTCATAAGAACCATATGTAGATCAACTCTGCCAATGAAACTTACACAAACCACAGCTCCTCTTACATAAATGCTTTTAAGTTAATAGTGAGAATCGCATTGCGTTGGACAACTGTGTAAAATCATTGTAGCCGAAAATTCACTTGGTTTACCAGAAATGAACTGTTACAAACCCTGCTGCTCTTACATAAATGATCTTTAGTTAATAGTGAGAAACGCGATGGTTTTCTGAACTTTGTAAAATCATTTAAGCCCAAAATTCTCTTTGTTTACAAGAAAAGAACTCGTGATTGTAGGAAGACACAGTTCCTGTGGTTTAACACCGTTTCTGAAGGGAAATTCAGACCAGTGTTCTCATCCATGAAACACACTCTGTGTTAATGCAAGAAGCAAGCTCTTATTTCCATCCTCTCCGATATAGCAAGTACCATAAGCATGCCCTGAAAAAAAGTACTGTTTCCTACTCATATGGACCATATGTAGTTCAACTGTGCTTATGAAACAGATACAAACCATAGCTCCACTTCCATAAATGCTCTTTAGAATATAGTGAGAATCACATTGGTTCTAGAACTCTGTATAATAACTTGAGCCCCAAATACACTTTGTTTACCAAAAATGAACTCTTGCTTTTAGCAAGACACAAACCCTGGGGTTTACCTCTGTTTCTGAAGGGAAATTCAGACCATAGTTCTCCTCCCTGAAAAAAAACTCTGTCTTAAGGCAAGAATCATCCTCTTCTATCCAGTGTCTCCAATACAGTAAGAACCATGAGCATTCCTAGAAAAAAAAGAACTGTCTTTCCAACTCATACGGACCATATGTAGTTCAACTCTGATTATGAAACTGATACAAACCACAGCTCCAATTACATAAATCCTCTTAAGTTAATAGTGAGAATCATGTTGGGTTTATGAACTGCAAAAAAACATTTCAGCCAAAAATTCACTGGGTTTACCAGAAAAGAACACTTGCAGGTAGGAAGACACAGATCCTGGGGTTTAACTCCGTTTCTGAAGGCAAATTCAGACCAGAGTTCTCATTCCTGAAAAAAAAAACTCTGTCTTAAGGCAAGAATCATCCTCTTCTATCCAGCGTCTCCAATACAGCAAGAACAATGAGAATGGCCAGAAAAAAGAACTGTGTTTCCTACTTATACAGATCATATGCAGTTCAACTCTGCTTATGAAACTGATAGAAACCACAGCTCCTCTTACATAAATGCTCCTAAGTTAATAGTGAGAATCACGATGGGTTTCTGAACTGTGTAAAATCATTTGAGCCCAAATTTCCCTGGGTTTACGAGAAATGACGCTTGCTTGTAGGAAGACATAGATCCTGGGGTTTAACTCCGTTTCTGAAGGGAAATTCAGACCAGTGTTCTCATCCATGAAACATATTCTGTTTTAACTCAAGAAGCAAGCTCTTCTTTCCAGGGTCTCCAATACAGCAAACACCATGAGCATGCCCAGAAAAAAAAACTGTGTTTCCTACTCATAGGGACCATATGTAGATCAACTCTGCTTACAACTGATACAAAGCACAGCTCCACTTACATAAAGGCTCTTTAGTTAATAGTGAGAATCGCGTTGGGTTCTAGAACTTGTAAAATCATTTGAGCCCAAAATTCACTGGGTTTACCAGAATGAACTCTTGCTTGTAGGAAGACACAGATCCTGGGGTTTAACTCAGTTTCTCAAGGAAAATTCAGACGAGAGTTCTCATCCCTGAAACACACTCTGTTTTCACGCAAGAAGCAAGCTCTTCTTTCCATCGTCTCCAATACAGCAAGAACCATGAGAATGCCCAGAAAAAAAGAACTGTGTTTCCTACTCATAGGAACCATATGTAGATCAACTCTGCTTATGAAACTTACACAAACCACAGCTCCTCTTACATAAATGCTTTTACGTTAATAGTGAGAATCGCGTTGGGTTCGAGAACTGTGTAAAATCATTTTAGCTGAAAATTCACTTGGTTTACCAGAAATGAACTCATGCTTGTAGGAAGACACAGATCTTGGGGTTTAACTCGGTTTCTGAGGGAAAATTCATACCAGTGTTCTCATCCTTGAAACACCCTCTGTTTTAACGCAAGAAGCAAACTGTTCTTTCCAGACTCACCAATACAGCAAGAACCATGAGCATGCCGAGAAAAAAGAACTGTGTTTTCTACATATACAGATCATGTGTAGTTCAACTCTGCTTATGAAACTCATACAAAGCCTGCTGCTCTTACATAAATGATCTTTAGTTAATAGTGAGAAACGCGATGGTTTTCTGAACTTTGTAAAATCGTTTAAGCCCAAAATTCTCTTTGTTTACAAGAAAAGAACTCGTGATTGTAGGAAGACACAGTTCCTGTGGTTTAACACCGTTTCTGAAGGGAAATTCAGACCAGTGTTCTCATCCCTTAAACACACTCTGTGTTAACGCAAGAAGCAAGCTCTTATTTCCATCCTCTCCAATATAGCAAGTACCATAAGCATGCCCTGAAAAAAAGTACTGTTTCCTACTCATATGGACCATATGTAGTTCAACTGTGCTTATGAAACAGATACAAACCATAGCTCCACTTCCATAAATGCTCTTTAGAATATAGTGAGAATCACATTGGTTCTAGAACTCTGTATAATAACTTGAGCCCCAAATACACTTTGTTTACCAAAAATGAACTCTTGCTTTTAGCAAGACACAAACCCTGGGGTTTACCTCTGTTTCTGAAGGGAAATTCAGACCATAGTTCTCCTCCCTGAAAAAAAACTCTGTCTTAAGGCAAGAATCATCCTCTTCTATCCAGTGTCTCCAATACAGTAAGAACCATGAGCATTCCTAGAAAAAAAAGAACTGTCTTTCCAACTCATACGGACCATATGTAGTTCAACTCTGATTATGAAACTGATACAAACCACAGCTCCAATTACATAAATCCTCTTAAGTTAATAGTGAGAATCATGTTGGGTTTATGAACTGCAAAAAAACATTTCAGCCAAAAATTCACTGGGTTTACCAGAAAAGAACACTTGCAGGTAGGAAGACACAGATCCTGGGGTTTAACTCCGTTTCTGAAGGCAAATTCAGACCAGAGTTCTCATTCCTGAAAAAAAAAAACTCTGTCTTAAGGCAAGAATCATCCTCTTCTATCCAGCGTCTCCAATACAGCAAGAACCATGAGAATGGCCAGAAAAAAGAACTGTGTTTCCTACTTATACAGATCATATGCAGTTCAACTCTGCTTATGAAACTGATAGAAACCACAGCTCCTCTTACATAAATGCTCCTAAGTTAATAGTGAGAATCACGATGGGTTTCTGAACTGTGTAAAATCATTTGAGCCCAAATTTCCCTGGGTTTACGAGAAATGACGCTTGCTTGTAGGAAGACATAGATCCTGGGGTTTAACTCCGTTTCTGAAGGGAAATTCAGACCAGTGTTCTCATCCATGAAACATATTCTGTTTTAACTCAAGAAGCAAGCTCTTCTTTCCAGGGTCTCCAATACAGCAAACACCATGAGCATGCCCAGAAAAAAAAACTGTGTTTCCTACTCATAGGGACCATATGTAGATCAACTCTGCTTACAACTGATACAAAGCACAGCTCCACTTACATAAAGGCTCTTTAGTTAATAGTGAGAATCGCGTTGGGTTCTAGAACTTGTAAAATCATTTGAGCCCAAAATTCACTGGGTTTACCAGAATGAACTCTTGCTTGTAGGAAGACACAGATCCTGGGGTTTAACTCAGTTTCTCAAGGAAAATTCAGACGAGAGTTCTCATCCCTGAAACACACTCTGTTTTCACGCAAGATGCAAGCTCTTCTTTCCATCGTCTCCAATACAGCAAGAACCATGAGAATGCCCAGAAAAAAAGAACTGTGTTTCCTACTCATAGGAACCATATGTAGATCAACTCTGCTTATGAAACTTACACAAACCACAGCTCCTCTTACATAAATGCTTTTAAGTTAATAGTGAGAATCGCGTTGGGTTCGAGAACTGTGTAAAATCATTTTAGCTGAAAATTCACTTGGTTTACCAGAAATGAACTCTTGCTTGTAGGAAGACACAGATCTTGGGGTTTAACTCGGTTTCTGAGGGAAAATTCATACCAGTGTTCTCATCCTTGAAACACCCTCTGTTTTAACGCAAGAAGCAAACTGTTCTTTCCAGACTCACCAATACAGCAAGAACCATGAGCATGCCGAGAAAAAAGAACTGTGTTTTCTACTTATACAGATCATGTGTAGTTCAACTCTGCTTATGAAACTCATACAAAGCCTGCTGCTCTTACATAAATGATCTTTAGTTAATAGTGAGAAACGCGATGGTTTTCTGAACTTTGTAAAATCGTTTAAGCCCAAAATTCTCTTTGTTTACAAGAAAAGAACTCGTGATTGTAGGAAGACACAGTTCCTGTGGTTTAACACCGTTTCTGAAGGGAAATTCAGACCAGTGTTCTCATCCCTTAAACACACTCTGTGTTAACGCAAGAAGCAAGCTCTTATTTCCATCGTCTCCGATATAGCAAGTACCATAAGCATGCCCTGAAAAAAAGTACTGTGTTTCCTACTCATATGGACCATATGTAGTTCAAATGTGCTTATGAAACAGATACAAACCACAGTTCCACTTACATAAAGGCTCTTTAGTTAATAGTGAGAATCGCGTTGGGTTCTTGAACTGTGTAAAATCATTTGAGACCAAAATTCACTTGGATTACCAGAAATGAACTCTTATTTGTATGAAGACACAGATTCTGTGGTTTAACTCCGTTTCTGAATGGAAATTCAGACCAGAGTTCTCATCCCTGAAACACACTCTGTTTTAAGGCCAGAAGCATCCTCTTCTGTCCAGCATCTCCAATACAGCACGAACAATGAGAATGCCCTCAAAAAAAGAACTGTGGTTCCTACTCATAGGGAAAATGTGTAGAATAACTCTGCTTATGAAACTGATACAATCCACAGATCCCTTTTACATAAAAGCTCTTTAGTTAATAGTGAGAATCGGGTTGGGTTCTAGAACTAGTAAAATCATTTGAGCCAAAATTTCACTGGGTTTATCAGAAATGAACTCCTGCTGAGGGGAAGACACAGACATGGGGTTTGACTCTGTTTCTGAAGGGAAATTCAGACCAGTGTTCTCATCCATGAAACTCATGCTGTTTTAACAAAAGAAGCATCCTCTTCTGTCCAGGGTCTCCAATACAGCAAGAACCATGATCATGCCCAGAAAAAAAACTGTGTTTCCTACTCGTACTGACCATATGTAGTTCAACTCTGCTTATGAAACTGATACAAACCACAGGTCCTCTTACATAAATACTCTTTCATTAAGAGTGAGAATTCGATGGGTTTCTGAAATGTGTAAAATCTTTGAGTCCAAATTTCACTGGGTTTACGAGAAATGAACACTTGCTTATAGGAAGACTCAGATTCTGGGGTTTAACTCCATTTCTGAAGGGAAATTCAGACCAGTGTTCTCATCCATGAAACAGATTCTGTTTTAACGCAAGAAGCAAGCTCTTCTTTCCAGAGTCTCCAATACAGCAAACACCATGAGCATGCTCAGAAAAAAAAAAAAACTGTGTTTCTTACTCATAGGGACCATATGTAGATCAACTCTGTTTACAACTGATACAAAGTACAGCTCCACTTACATAAAAGCTCTTTAGTTAATAGTGAGAATCGCGTTGGGTTCTAGAACTTGTAAAATCATTTGAGCCCAAAATTCACTGGGTTTACCAGAATGAACTCTTGCTTGTAGGAAGACACAGATCCTGGGGTTTAACTAAGGAAAATTCAGACGAGAGTTCTCATCCCTGAAACACACTCTGTTTTCACGCAAGAAGCAAGCTCTTCTTTCCATCGTCTCCAATACAGCAAGAACCATGAGAATGCCCAGAAAAAAAGAACTGTGTTTCCTACTCATAAGAACCATATGTAGATCAACTCTGCTTATGAAACTTACACAAACCACAGCTCCTCTTACATAAATGCTTTTAAGTTAACAGTGAGAATCGCATTGAGTTGGACAACTGTGTAAAATCATTGTAGCCGAAAATTCACTTGGTTTACCAGAAATGAACTGTTACAAACCCTGCTGCTCTTACATAAATGATCTTTAGTTAATAGTGAGAAACGCGATGGTTTTCTGAACTTTGTAAAATCATTTAAGCCCAAAATTCTCTTTGTTTACAAGAAAAGAACTCGTGATTGTAGGAAGACACAGTTCCTGTGGTTTAACACCGTTTCTGAAGGGAAATTCATACCAGTGTTCTCATCCATGAAACACACTCTGTGTTAATGCAAGAAGCAAGCTAATATTTCCATCCTCTCTGATATAGCAAGTACCATAAGCATGCCCTGAAAAAAAGTACTGTGTTTCCTACTCATATGGACCATATGTAGTTCAACTGTGCTTATGAAACAGATACAAACCATAGCTCCACTTCCATAAATGCTCTTTAGAATATAATGAGAATCCCTTTGGTTCTAGAACTCTGTATAATAACTTGAGCCCCAAATACACTTTGTTTACCAAAAATGAACTCTTGCTTTTAGCAAGACACAAACCCTGGGGTTTACCTCTGTTTCTGAAGGGAAATTCAGACCATAGTTCTCATCCCTGAAAAAAAACTCTGTCTTAAGGCAAGAATCATCCTCTTCTATCCAGTGTCTCCAATACAGTAAGAACCATGAGCATTCCTAGAAAAAAAAGAACTGTCTTTCCAACTCATACGGACCATATGTAGTTCAACTCTGATTATGAAACTGATACAAACCACAGCTCCAATTACATAAATCCTCTTTAGTTAATAGTGAGAATCATGTTGGGTTCATGAACTGTGAAAAAACATTTCAGCCAAAAATTCACTGGGTTTACCAGAAAAGAACACTTGCAGGTAGGAAGACACAGATCCTGGGGTTTAACTCCGTTTCTGAAGGCAAATTCAGACCAGAGTTCTCATCCCTGAAAAAAAAAAAAACTCTGTCTTAAGGCAAGAATCATCCTCTTCTATCCAGCGTCTCCAATACAGCAAGAACCATGAGAATGGCCAGAAAAAAGAACTGTGTCTCCTACTTATACAAATCATATGCAGTTCAACTCTGCTTATGAAACTGATAGAAACCACAGCTCCTCTTACATAAATGCTCCTAAGTTAATAGTGAGAATCACGATGGGTTTCTGAACTGTGTAAAATCATTTGAGCCCAAATTTCCCTGGGTTTACGAGAAATGACGCTTGCTTGTAGGAAGACAGAGATCCTGGGGTTTAACTCCGTTTCTGAAGGGAAATTCAGACCAGTGTTCTCATCCATGAAACATATTCTGTTTTAACTCAAGAAGCAAGCTCTTCTTTCCAGGGTCTCCAATACAGCAAACACCATGAGCATGCCCAGAAAAAATAATTGTTTCCAACTCATATGTACCATATGTAGTTCAACTCTGCTTATGAAACTGATATAAACCACAGCTCCACTTACATAAATGCTCTTTAGTTAATAGTTAGAATCGTGTTGGGTTCTTTAACTGTGTAAAAGCATTTGAGCCCAAAATTGACTTGGTTTACCAGAAATGAACTCTTGCTTGTAAGAAGACTCAGGTCCTGTGCTTTAACTCTGTATCTGAAGGAAAATTCAGACCAGTGTTCTCATCCATGAAACACACTCTGTTTTAACGCAAGAAGCAAGCTGTTCTTCCAGAGTCTCCAATACAGCAAGAAACATGAGAATGCCCAGAGAAAAGAACTGTGTTTCCTACTTATACAGATCATATGCAGTTCAACTCTACTTATGACCCTGATACAAACCACAGCTCCTCTTACATAAAAACTCCTTAGTTAATAGTGAGAATCGCGATGGATTTCTGAACTTTGTAAAATCATTTGTGCCCAAAATTCTCTTTGTTTACAAGAAAAGAACTCAGGATTGCAGGAAGACACAGTTCCTGGGGTTTAACTCCGTTTCTAAAGGGAAGTTCAGACCAGTGTTCTCATCCATGAAATACACTCTGTGTTAACACAAGAAGCAAGCTCTTATTTCCAGCGTCTCCAATACAGCAAGTACCATGTGCATGCCCTGAACAAAGTACTGTGTTTCCTACTCATATGCACCATAAGTAGTTCAACTTTGCTTATGAAACAGATACAAACCATAGCTCCACTTCCATCAATGCTCTTTAGTTAATAGTGAGAATCGTGTTGGTTCTAGAACTCAGTATAATAATTTGAGCCCAAAATACACTTTGTTTACCAGAAATGAACTCTTGTTTGTAGGGAGACACAGACCCTGGTGTATAACTCTGTTTCTGAAGGGAAATTCAGACCAGTGTAATCATCCATGAAACTCATGCTGTTTTAACACAAGAAGCATCCTCTTCTTTCCAGAGTCTCCACTACAGCAAGAACCATGAGAATGCCCAGAAAAAAAGAACTGTGTTTCATACTCATATGAGTCATATGTAGTTCAACTGTTCTTATGAAACTGATATAAACCACAGCATCACTTAAATAAATGCTCTTAAGTTAATAGTGAGAATCGCGTTGGGTTCTTGAACTTTGTAAAATCATTTCAGCCGAAAATTCACTTGGATTACCAGAAATGAACTCTTGCTTGTAGGAAGACACAGATCCTGTGGTTTAACTCTTTTTCTGAAGGGAAATTGGGTCCAGTGTTCTCATCCATGAAACTCATGCTCTTTTATCGCAAGAAGTATCCTCCACTTCCATCAATTCTCTTTAGTTTATAGTGAGAATCGCGTTTGTTCTAGAACTCAGTATAATAATTTGAGCCCAAAATACAATATGTTTACCAGAAAGGAACTCTTATTTGTAGGAAGACACAGGCCCTGGGGTATACCTCTCTTTCTGAAGGGAAATTCAGACCAGAGTTCTCATCCATGAAGCACACTCTGTTTTAGCGCAAGAAGCGAGCTCTTCTTTCCAGCGTCTCTGATACAGCAAGAACAAAGAGCATGCCCTCAAAAAAAGAAGTGTGTTTCCTACGCATAGGGGAAATATGTAGAACAACTCTGCTTATGAAACTGATACAAACCACAGCTCCTCTTCCATGAATGCTCTTTCGGTAATCCTAAGAATAGCGTTGGGTTCTAGAACTTATAAAATCATTTGAGCCCAAAATTCACTGGGTTTATCAGAAATGAACTCCTGCTTGTAGGAAGACACAGAACCTGGGGTTTTACTCTGTTTCTGAAGGGATATTCAGACCAGTGTTCTCATCCATGAAACTCATGCTGTTTTAACACAAGAAGCATCCTCTTCTTTCCAGAGTCTCCAATACAGCAAGAACCATGAGAATGCCCAGAAAAAAAGAACTGTGTTTCCTACTCATACGGAATATATTTAGTTCAACTCTGCTTATGAAACTGATACAAACCACAGCTCCTCTTACATAAATTCTCTTTAGTTAATAGTGAGAATAACGATCGGTTTCTGAACTTTGTAAAATCATTTGAGCCCAAAATTCTCTTTGTTTACCAGAAAAGAACTCGTGCTTTCTAGGAAGACAGTGTTCCTGGTTTTTAACTCCGTTTCTGAAGAGAAATTCAGAACAGAGATCTCATCCCTGAAACACACTGTGTTTTAAGAAGCATCCTCTTCTTTCAAGCTTTTCCAATACAGCAAGAAACATGAGCATGCCCAGAAAAACAGATCTGTGTTTCCTACTCATACGGACCATTTGTAGTTCAACTCTGCTTATGAAACAGATACAAACCATAGCTCCACTTCCATAAATGCTCTTTAGTTAATAGTGAGAATCGCGATGGGTTTCAGAACTTTGTAAAAACATTTGAACCCAAAATTCTCTTTGTTTACCAGAAAAGATTTAGTGCTTGTAGGAAGACACAGATCCTGGAGTTTTACTCCGTTGCTGAAGGGAAATTCAGACCAGTGTTCTCATCCATGAAACATACTCTGTGTTAATGCAAGAAGCGAGCTCTTATTTCCAGAGTCTCGAATACAGCAATGCCATGAAAAAAAGTACTGTATTTCCTACTCATATGAACCTATGTAGTTCAACTCTGCTTTTGAAACAGATACAAACACAGTTCCACTTACATAAAGGCTCTTCAGTTAATAGTGAGAATCGCCTTGGGTTCTTGAAATGTGTAAAATCATTTGAGACCAAAATTCACTTGGATTACCAGAAGTGAACTCTTGTTTATAGGAAGACACAGTTCCTGGGGTTTAACTCCGTTTCTGAAGGGAAATTCAGACCAGAGTTCTCATCCCTGAAACACACCCTGTTTTAAGGCAAGAAACATCCTCTTCTTTCCAGCGTCTCCAATACACCAAGAACCAAGAGCATGCCCAGAAAAAAAGAACTGTGTTTCCTAGTCATACGGACCATTTGTAGTTCAACTCTGCTTGTGAAACAGTTACAAACCATAGCTCTACCTCCATAAATGCTCTTTAGTTAATAGTGAAAATCACGTTGGTTCTAGAACTCTGTATAATAATTTGAGCCCAAATTACACTTTGTTTACCAGAAACGAACTCTTGCTTGTAGCAAGACAAAGACCCTGGGGTTTACCTCTGTTTCTGAAGGGAAATTCAGAACAGTGTTCTCATCCCTGAAACACACACTGTTTTAAGGCAAGAAGCATCCTCTTCTTTCCAGCGTCTCCAATACAGCAAGAACAACCAGCATGCCCTCAAAAAAAGAACTGTGTTTCCTACTGATAGTGAAAATATGTAGAAGAACTCTGCTTATGAAACTGATACAAACCACAGCTCCTATTACATAAATGCTCGTTAGTTAATAGTGAGAATAGCGTTTGGTTCGTGAACTGCGAAAAATCATTGGAGCCCAAAATTCCCAGGGTTTACCAGAAAAGAACTCTGGCTTGTAGGAAGACAGAGATCCTGGGGTATAAATCCGTTTCTGGAGGTAAATTCAGACCAGAGTTCCCATCCCTGAAACACACTCAGTTTTAACGAAGAAGCAAGCTCTTCTTTCCAGAGTCTAAAATACAGCAAGAACCATGAGCATGCCCAGAAAAAAAGAACTGTGTTTCCTACTCATGAGGATGATATGTATTTCAACTCTGCTTATGAAACTGATACAAACCACAGCTCCTCTTAAATAAATGCTCTTTAGTTAATAGTGAGAATCATGTTTTGTTCGTGAACTGCGAAAAATAATTTGAGCCCCAAATTCACTGGGTTTACAAGAAATGAACTCTAGCTTGTAGGAAGACACAGATCATGGGGTTTAACTCTGTTTGTGAAGGTAAATTCAGACCAGATTTCTCATCCATGAAACACACTCTGTTTTAAAGCAAGAAGCAAGCTCTTCTTTCCAGCGTCTCCAATACAGCAAGAGCCATGAGCATGCCCTGAGAAAAAGAACTGTCTTTCCTACTCATATGGACCATATGTAGTTCAACTCTGCTTATGAAACTGACACAATCCACAGCTCCTATTACATAAATACTATTAATTAATAGTGAGAATCCCGTTGGGTTCTAGAACTGCGAAAAATCATTTGAGCCCAAAATTCACTGGGTTTACCACAAATGAACTCTTGCTTGTACGAAGACACAGATCCTGGGGTATAAATCCGTTTCCTGAAGATAAATTCAGACCAGAGTTCTCATCCCTGAAACACACTCTGTTTTAACGCAAGAAGCAAGTTCTTCTTTCTAGAGTCTAAAATACAGCAAGTACCATGAGCATGCCCTGAAAAAAAGAACTGGTTTTCCTACTCATGCGGACCATATGTAGTTCAACTCTGATTATGAAACTGATACAAACCACAGCTTCTCTTACCAAAAAACTCTTTAGTTAATAGTGAGAATAGCGTTGGGTATGCTAAAAATCATTTGAGCCCAAAATTCACTGGGTTTACCAGAAATGAACTCTTGCTTGTAGGAAGACACAGATCCTGGGGTTTAACTCCGGTTCTGAAGGGAAATTAAGATCAGAATTCTCAACCCTGAAAAACACTATGTTTTAAGGCCAGAATCATCCTCTTCTTTCCAGTGTCTCCAAAAGAGTAAGAACCACGAGCATGCCCAGAAAAAAAGAACTGTGTTTCCTACTCATACGGACCAATTGTAATTCAACTCTGCTTATGAAATGATACAGACCACAGCTCCTCTTACATAAATACTCTTTAGTTAATAGTGATTATCGCGATGGGTTCTAGAACTGTGTAAAGTCATTTGAGCTGAAAATTCACTGATTTTACCAGAAATGAACTCTTGCTTGTAGGAAGACACAGATCCTGGGGTTTAACTCCATTTCTGAAGGGAAATTCAGACCAGAGCTCTCATCCCTGACACACTCTCTGTTTTAAAGCAAGAAGCGAGCTCTTCTTTCCAGAGTCTAAAATACAGCAAGAACCATGAGCATGCCCTGAAAAAATGAACTGTGATTCCTATTCATACGGACGCTATGTATTTCAACTCTGCTCATGAAACTGATACAAACCACACCTCCTCTTACATAAATCCTCTTTAGTTAATAGAGAGAATAGCGTTGGGTTCGTGAACTGCATATAATCATTTGAGCCCAAAATTCCTAGGGTTTACCAGAAAAGATCTCTTGCTTGTAGGAAGACACAGATCCTGGGGTACAAATCCGTTTCTGAAGGTAAATTCACAGCAGAGTTCTCATCCCTGAAACACACTCTGATAAACGCAATAAGCAAGCTCTTGTTTCCAGAGTCTTAAATACACCAAGTACCATGAGCATGCCATGAGAAAAAGAACTGGTTTTCCTACTCATGCGGACCATATGTAGTTCATCTCTGATTATGAAACTGATACAAACCACAGCTCCTCTTACATAAATTCTCTTTAGTTAATAGTGAGAATAACGATCGGTTTCTGAACTTTGTAAAATCATTTGAGCCCAAAATTCTCTTTGTTTACCAGAAAAGAACTCGTGCTTTCTAGGAAGACAGTGTTCCTGGTTTTTAACTCCGTTTCTGAAGAGAAATTCAGAACAGAGATCTCATCCCTGAAACACACTGTGTTTTAAGAAGCATCCTCTTCTTTCAAGCTTTTCCAATACAGCAAGAAACATGAGCATGCCCCGAAAAACAGATCTGTGTTTCCTACTCATACGGACCATTTGTAGTTCAACTCTGCTTATGAAACAGATACAAACCATAGCTCCACTTCCATAAATGCTCTTTAGTTAATAGTGAGAATCGCGATGGGTTTCAGAACTTTGTAAAAACATTTGAGCCCAAAATTCTCTTTGTTTACCAGAAAAGATTTAGTGCTTGTAGGAAGACACAGATCCTGGAGTTTTACTCCGTTGCTGAAGGGAAATTCAGACCAGTGTTCTCATCCATGAAACATACTCTGTGTTAATGCAAGAAGCGAGCTCTTATTTCCAGAGTCTCGAATACAGCAATGCCATGAAAAAAAGTACTGTATTTCCTACTCATATGAACCTATGTAGTTCAACTCTGCTTTTGAAACAGATACAAACACAGTTCCACTTACATAAAGGCTCTTCAGTTAATAGTGAGAATCGCCTTGGGTTCTTGAAATGTGTAAAATCATTTGAGACCAAAATTCACTTGGATTACCAGAAGTGAACTCTTGTTTATAGGAAGACACAGTTCCTGGGGTTTAACTCCGTTTCTGAAGGGAAATTCAGACCAGAGTTCTCATCCCTGAAACACACCCTGTTTTAAGGCAAGAAACATCCTCTTCTTTCCAGCGTCTCCAATACACCAAGAACCAAGAGCATGCCCAGAAAAAAAGAACTGTGTTTCCTAGTCATACGGACCATTTGTAGTTCAACTCTGCTTGTGAAACAGTTACAAACCATAGCTCTACCTCCATAAATGCTCTTTAGTTAATAGTGAAAATCACGTTGGTTCTAGAACTCTGTATAATAATTTGAGCCCAAATTACACTTTGTTTACCAGAAACGAACTCTTGCTTGTAGCAAGACAAAGACCCTGGGGTTTACCTCTGTTTCTGAAGGGAAATTCAGAACAGTGTTCTCATCCCTGAAACACACACTGTTTTAAGGCAAGAAGCATCCTCTTCTTTCCAGCGTCTCCAATACAGCAAGAACAACCAGCATGCCCTCAAAAAAAGAACTGTGTTTCCTACTGATAGTGAAAATATGTAGAAGAACTCTGCTTATGAAACTGATACAAACCACAGCTCCTATTACATAAATGCTCGTTAGTTAATAGTGAGAATAGCGTTTGGTTCGTGAACTGCGAAAAATCATTGGAGCCCAAAATTCCCAGGGTTTACCAGAAAAGAACTCTGGCTTGTAGGAAGACAGAGATCCTGGGGTATAAATCCGTTTCTGGAGGTAAATTCAGACCAGAGTTCCCATCCCTGAAACACACTCAGTTTTAACGAAGAAGCAAGCTCTTCTTTCCAGAGTCTAAAATACAGCAAGAACCATGAGCATGCCCAGAAAAAAAGAACTGTGTTTCCTACTCATAAGGATGATATGTATTTCAACTCTGCTTATGAAACTGATACAAACCACAGCTCCTCTTAAATAAATGCTCTTTAGTTAATAGTAAGAATCATGTTTTGTTCGTGAACTGCGAAAAATAATTTGAGCCCCAAATTCACTGGGTTTACAAGAAATGAACTCTAGCTTGTAGGAAGACACAGATCATGGGGTTTAACTCTGTTTGTGAAGGTAAATTCAGACCAGATTTCTCATCCATGAAACACACTCTGTTTTAAAGCAAGAAGCAAGCTCTTCTTTCCACCGTCTCCAATACAGCAAGAGCCATGAGCATGCCCTGAGAAAAAGAACTGTCTTTCCTACTCATATGGACCATATGTAGTTCAACTCTGCTTATGAAACTGACACAATCCACAGCTCCTATTACATAAATACTATTAGTTAATAGTGAGAATCCCGTTGGGTTCTAGAACTGCGAAAAATCATTTGAGCCCAAAATTCACTGGGTTTACCACAAATGAACTCTTGCTTGTACGAAGACACAGATCCTGGGGTATAAATCCGTTTCCTGAAGATAAATTCAGACCAGAGTTCTCATCCCTGAAACACACTCTGTTTTAACGCAAGAAGCAAGTTCTTCTTTCTAGAGTCTAAAATACAGCAAGTACCATGAGCATGCCCTGAAAAAAAGAACTGGTTTTCCTACTCATGCGGACCATATGTAGTTCAACTCTGATTATGAAACTGATACAAACCACAGCTTCTCTTACCAAAAAACTCTTTAGTTAATAGTGAGAATAGCGTTGGGTATGCTAAAAATCATTTGAGCCCAAAATTCACTGGGTTTACCAGAAATGAACTCTTGCTTGTAGGAAGACACAGATCCTGGGGTTTAACTCCGGTTCTGAAGGGAAATTAAGATCAGAATTCTCAACCCTGAAAAACACTATGTTTTAAGGCCAGAATCATCCTCTACTTTCCAGCGTCTCCAAAAGAGTAAGAACCATGAGCATGCCCAGAAAAAAAGAACTGTGTTTCCTACTCATACGGACCAATTGTAATTCAACTCTGCTTATGAAATGATACAGACCACAGCTCCAGTTACATAAATGCTCTTTAGTTAATAGTGATTATCGCGTTGGGTTCTAGAACTGTGTAAAGTCATTTGAGCTGAAAATTCACTGATTTTACCAGAAATGAACTCTTGCTTGTAGGAAGACACAGATCCTGGGGTTTAACTCCATTTCTGAAGGGAAATTCAGACCAGAGCTCTCATCCCTGACACACTCTCTGTTTTAAAGCAAGAAGTGAGCTCTTCTTTCCAGACTCTAAAATTCAGCAAGAACCATGAGCATGCCCTGAAAAAAAGAACTGTGATTCCTATTCATACGGACGATATGAATTTAAACTCTGCTTATGAAACTGATACAAACCACACCTCCTCTTACATAAATCCTCTTTAGTTAATAGTGAGAATAGCGTTGGGTTCATGAACTGCAAAAAATCATTTGAGCCCAAAATTCCCAGGGTTTACCAGAAAAGAACTCTTGCTTGTAGGAAGACACAGATCCTGGGGTATAAATCCATTTCTGAAGGTAAATTCAGAGCAGAGTTCTCAGCCCTGAAACACACTCTGATTTAACGCAAGAAGCAAGTTCTTCTTTCTAGAGTCTAAAATACAGCAAGTACCATGAGCATGCCCTGAAAAAAAGAACTGGTTTTCCTACTCATGCGGACCATATGTAGTTCAACTCTGATTATGAAACTGATACAAACAACAGCTTCTCTTTTCAAAAAACTCTTTAGTTAATAGTGAGAATAGTGTTGGGTATGCTAAAAAACATTTGAGCCCAAAATTCACTGGGTTTACCAGAAATGAACTCTTGCTTGTAGGAAGACACAGATACTGGGGTTTAACTCCGTTTCTGAAGGCAAATTCAGACCAGAGTTCTCATCCCTGAAAAAAAAAAAACTCTGTCTTAAGGCAAGAAGCATCCTCTTTTATCCAGCGTCTCCAATACTGTAAGAACCATGAGCATTCCTAGAAAAAAAGAACTGTGTTTCCTACTCATACAGACTATATTTAGTTCAACTCTGCTTATGAAACTGATTCCAACCACAGCTACTCTTACACAAATCCTCTTTAGTTAATAGTGAGAATCGCGTTGCGTTCGTGAACTCCGAATAATCATTTGAGCCCAAAATTCACTTTGTTTACCTGAAATGAACTCTTGCTTGTAGAAAGACAGAGATCCTGGGGTTTAACTCCATTTCTGAAGGGAAATTAAGACCAGAATCCTCAACCCTGAAAAACACTCTGTTTTAAGGCCAGAATCATCCTCTTCTTTCCAGTGTCTCCAAAAGAGTAAGAACCACGAGCATGCCCAGAAAAAAAGAACTGTGTTTCCTACTCATACGGACCAATTGTAATTCAACTCTGCTTATGAAATGATACAGACCACAGCTCCTCTTACATAAATACTCTTTAGTTAATAGTGATTATCGCGATGGGTTCTAGAACTGTGTAAAGTCATTTGAGCTGAAAATTCACTGATTTTACCAGAAATGAACTCTTGCTTGTAGGAAGACACAGATCCTGGGGTTTAACTCCATTTCTGAAGGGAAATTCAGACCAGAGCTCTCATCCCTGACACACTCTCTGTTTTAAAGCAAGAAGCGAGCTCTTCTTTCCAGAGTCTAAAATACAGCAAGAACCATGAGCATGCCCTGAAAAAATGAACTGTGATTCCTATTCATACGGACGCTATGTATTTCAACTCTGCTCATGAAACTGATACAAACCACACCTCCTCTTACATAAATCCTCTTTAGTTAATAGAGAGAATAGCGTTGGGTTCGTGAACTGCATATAATCATTTGAGCCCAAAATTCCTAGGGTTTACCAGAAAAGATCTCTTGCTTGTAGGAAGACACAGATCCTGGGGTACAAATCCGTTTCTGAAGGTAAATTCACAGCAGAGTTCTCATCCCTGAAACACACTCTGATAAACGCAATAAGCAAGCTCTTGTTTCCAGAGTCTTAAATACACCAAGTACCATGAGCATGCCATGAGAAAAAGAACTGGTTTTCCTACTCATGCGGACCATATGTAGTTCATCTCTGATTATGAAACTGATACAAACCACAGCTTCTCTTACATAAAAACTCTTTAGTTAATAGTGAGAATAGCGTTGGGTTTGTGAACTGCGAAAAATCATTTGAGCCCAAAATTCACTGGGTTTCCCAGAAATGAACTCTTGCTTGTAGGAGGACACAGATCCTGGGGTTTAACTCTGTTTCTGAAGGAAAATCAGACCAGAGGTCTCATCCCTGAAACACACTCTGTTTTAACGAAGAAGCAAGCTCTTCTTTCCAGAGTCTAAAATACAGCAAGAACCATGAGCATGCCCTGAAAAAAAGAACTGTGTTTCCTACTCATACGGACGATATGTATTTCAACACTGCTTACGAAACTGATACAAACCACAGCTACTCTTAAATAAATGCTCTTTCGTTAATAGTGAAAATAGCGTTAGGTTTGTGAACTGCGAAAAATCATTTGAGCCCAAAATTCACTGGGTTTACCAGAAATGAAGTCTTGCTTGTAGGAAGACACAGATCCTGGGGTTTAACTCCGTTACTGAAGGGAAATTTAGACCAGAGTTCTCATCCCTGAAACACACTCTGTTTTAATGCAAGAAGCAAGCTCTTCTTTCCAGATTCTAAAATACAGCAAGAACCATGAACATGGCCTGAAAAAAAGAACTGTGTTTCCTGTTCATATGGACCATATGTAGTTGAACTCTGATTATGAAACTGACACAAACCACACCTCCTCTTACATAAATGCTCTTTAGTTAAGAGTGAGAATAGCGTTGTGTTCGTGAACTGGGAAAAATCATTTAGCCCAAAATTCCCAGGATTTACCAGAAAAGAACTCTTGCTTGTAGGAAGATATGGATCCTGGGGTATTAAAACATTACTGAAGGTAAATTCAGACCAGAGTTCTCATCCCTGAAACACACTCTGATTTAACGCAAGAAGCAAGCTCTTCTTTCCAGAGTCTAAAATACATCAAGAACCATGAGCATGCCCTGAAAAAAAGAACTGGTGTTTCTATTCATGCAGACCATATGTAGTTCAACTCTGCTTATGAAATGATACAGACCACAGCTTCTCTTACATAAATGCTCTTTAGTTAGTAGTGATTATCGAGATGGGTTCTAGAACTGTGTATAGTCATTTGAGCTGAAAATTCACTTGGTTTACCAGAAATGAACTCTTGCATGTAGGAAGACACGGATCATGGGGTTTAACTCCGTTTGTGAAGGGAAATTCAGACCAGATTTCTCATCCCTGAAACACACTCTTTTTTAATGCAAGAAGCAAGCTCTTCTTTCCAGCGTCTCCAATACAGCAAGAACCATGAGCATGCCCTGAGAAAAAGAACTGTCTTTTCTACTCATACGGACCATATGTAGTTCAACTCTGCTTATGAAACTGACACGATCCACAGCTCCTATTACATAAATGCTATTAGTTAATAATGAGAATCGCGTTGGGTTCCTGAACTGTGAAAAATCATTTGAGCCCAAAATTCACTTGGTTTACCCGAAATGAACACTTGCTTGTAGGAAGACACAGATCATGGGGTTTAACTCCGTTTCTGAAGGGGAAATTTAGAAAAGAGTTCTCATCCCTGAAACACTCTCTGTTTTAAAGCAAGAAGCAAGCTCTTCTTTCCCGAGTCTAAAATACAGCAAGAACCATGAGCATGCCCTGAAAAAGTACTGTGTTTCCTACGCACACAGACGATATGTATTTCAACTCTGCTTATGAAACTGATACAAACCACAGCTCCTCTTACATAAATGCTCTTTAGTTAATAGTGAGAATTATGTTGGGTTCGTGAACTGCCAAAAATCATTTCAGCCCAAAATTCACTGGGTTTACCAGAAAAGAAGTCTTGCTTGTAGGAAGACACAGACCTGGGTTTCAACTCCGTTTCTGAAGGCAAATTCAGTCCAGAGTTCTCATCACTGAAAAAAAATCTATGTCTTAAGGCAAGAATCATCCTCTTCTATCCAGCGTCTCCAATACAATTAGAACCATGAGTATTCCTAGAAAAAAAGAACTGTGTTTCCTTCTCATACAGACGATATGTAGTACAAATTTGCTCATGACACTGATACAAACAACAGCTTCACTTACATGAATCCTCTTTAGTTAATAGTGAGAATAGCGTTGGGTTTGTGAACGGTGAAAAATCATTTGAGCCCAAAATTCACTGGGTTTACCAGAAATGAACTATTGCTTGTAGGATGACACTGATCATGGGGTTTAACTCCGTTTCTGAAGGGAAATTCCGACCAGAGTTCTCATCCCTGAAATACAATATGTTTTGAGCCGTGAATAATCCTCTTCTTTCCAGGGTCTCCAGTACAGTAAGAACCATGAGCATGCCAAGAAAAAAATATCTGTGTTTCCTACTCATACAGACCATATGTAGTTCAACTATGCTTATGAAACTGATACAGACCACAGCTAATCTTACATAAATGCTCTTTAGTTAATAGTGAGAATCATGTTGTGTTCTAGAAGTGTGTAAAATCATTTAAGCCAAAAGTTCACTTGGTTTACCAGAAATGAACTCTTGCTTGTAGGAAGACACCTATCATGGGGATTAACTCAGTTTCTGAAGTGAAATTCAGACCAGAGTTCTCGTCGATAAAACACACTCTGTTTTCATGAAAGATGCAAGCTCTTCTTTCCAGCGGCTCCAATACAACAAGAACCATGAGCATGCCCAGAAAAAAAGAAATGTGTTTCCTACTCATATGGATCATATGTAGTTCAACCCTGCTTATGAAACGGATACAAACCACAGCTCCTCTTACATAAATGCTCTTTAGTTAATCGTGAGAATAGCGTTGGGTTCATGAACTGCGAAAAATCATTGAGCCCAAAATTCACTTGGCTTACCAGAAATGAACTCTTGCTTGTGGGAAGACACAGATCCTGGGGTTTAACTCTGTTTCTGAAGGCAAATTCAGACCAGAGTTCTCTTCCCTGAAAAAAAAACTCGGTCTTAAGGCAAGAATCATCCTCTTCTATACAGCCACTCCAATACAGTAAGAGCCATGAGATATCCTAGAAATAATGAACTGTGTTTCCGACTCATACAGACCATATTTAATTCAACTCTGCTTATGAAACTGATTCAAACCACAGCTCCTCTCACATAAATCCTCTTTAGTTTATAGTGAGATTGGCGTTGGGTTCGTGTACGGTGAAAAATCATTTGAGCCCAAAATTCAAAGGGTTTACCTGAAATGAACTCTTTCTTGTAGGAAGACACAGATCCTGGGGTTTAACTCCGTTTCTGAAGGGAAATTAAGACCAGAATTCTCAACCCTGAAAAACACTCTGTTTTAAGACCAGAATCATCCTCTTCTTTCCAGCATCTCCAAAAGAGTAAGAACCATGAGCATGCCAAGAAAAAAAGAACTGTGTTTCCTACTCACATTGACCATATGTAGTTAAACTCTGCTTATGAAACTGAAACAAACCACAGCTCCTCTTACATAAGAGCTCTTTAGTTAATAGTGAGAATCGCGTTGGGTTCGTGAACTGTGTAAAATAATTTGAGCCCAAAATTCACTGGGGTTTCCTGAAATGTATTCTTGATTGTAGGTAGACACAGATCCTGGGATTTAATGTCGTTTCTGAAGGGAAATTCCGACCAGAGTTCTCATCCCTGAAATACAATATGTTTTGAGCCGTGAATAATCCTCTTCTTTCCAGGGTCTCCAGTACAGTAAGAACCATGAGCATGCCAAGAAAAAAATATCTGTGTTTCCTACTCATACAGACCATATGTAGTTCAACTATGCTTATGAAACTGATACAGACCACAGCTAATCTTACATAAATGCTCTTTAGTTAATAGTGAGAATCATGTTGTGTTCTAGAAGTGTGTAAAATCATTTAAGCCAAAAGTTCACTTGGTTTACCAGAAATGAACTCTTGCTTGTAGGAAGACACCTATCATGGGGATTAACTCAGTTTCTGAAGTGAAATTCAGACCAGAGTTCTCGTCGATAAAACACACTCTGTTTTCATGAAAGATGCAAGCTCTTCTTTCCAGCGGCTCCAATACAACAAGAACCATGAGCATGCCCAGAAAAAAAGAAATGTGTTTCCTACTCATATGGATCATATGTAGTTCAACCCTGCTTATGAAACGGATACAAACCACAGCTCCTCTTACATAAATGCTCTTTAGTTAATCGTGAGAATAGCGTTGGGTTCATGAACTGCGAAAAATCATTGAGCCCAAAATTCACTTGGCTTACCAGAAATGAACTCTTGCTTGTGGGAAGACACAGATCCTGGGGTTTAACTCTGTTTCTGAAGGCAAATTCAGACCAGAGTTCTCTTCCCTGAAAAAAAAACTCGGTCTTAAGGCAAGAATCATCCTCTTCTATACAGCCACTCCAATACAGTAAGAGCCATGAGATATCCTAGAAATAATGAACTGTGTTTCCGACTCATACAGACCATATTTAATTCAACTCTGCTTATGAAACTGATTCAAACCACAGCTCCTCTCACATAAATCCTCTTTAGTTTATAGTGAGATTGGCGTTGGGTTCGTGTACGGTGAAAAATCATTTGAGCCCAAAATTCAAAGGGTTTACCTGAAATGAACTCTTTCTTGTAGGAAGACACAGATCCTGGGGTTTAACTCCGTTTCTGAAGGGAAATTAAGACCAGAATTCTCAACCCTGAAAAACACTCTGTTTTAAGACCAGAATCATCCTCTTCTTTCCAGCATCTCCAAAAGAGTAAGAACCATGAGCATGCCAAGAAAAAAAGAACTGTGTTTCCTACTCACATTGACCATATGTAGTTAAACTCTGCTTATGAAACTGAAACAAACCACAGCTCCTCTTACATAAGAGCTCTTTAGTTAATAGTGAGAATCGCGTTGGGTTCGTGAACTGTGTAAAATAATTTGAGCCCAAAATTCACTGGGGTTTCCTGAAATGTATTCTTGATTGTAGGTAGACACAGATCCTGGGATTTAATGTCGTTTCTGAAGGGAAATTCCGACCAGAGTTCTCATCCCTGAAATACAATATGTTTTGAGCCGTGAATAATCCTCTTCTTTCCAGGGTCTCCAGTACAGTAAGAACCATGAGCATGCCAAGAAAAAAATATCTGTGTTTCCTACTCATACAGACCATATGTAGTTCAACTATGCTTATGAAACTGATACAGACCACAGCTAATCTTACATAAATGCTCTTTAGTTAATAGTGAGAATCATGTTGTGTTCTAGAAGTGTGTAAAATCATTTAAGCCAAAAGTTCACTTGGTTTACCAGAAATGAACTCTTGCTTGTAGGAAGACACCTATCATGGGGATTAACTCAGTTTCTGAAGTGAAATTCAGACCAGAGTTCTCGTCGATAAAACACACTCTGTTTTCATGAAAGATGCAAGCTCTTCTTTCCAGCGGCTCCAATACAACAAGAACCATGAGCATGCCCAGAAAAAAAGAAATGTGTTTCCTACTCATATGGATCATATGTAGTTCAACCCTGCTTATGAAACGGATACAAACCACAGCTCCTCTTACATAAATGCTCTTTAGTTAATCGTGAGAATAGCGTTGGGTTCATGAACTGCGAAAAATCATTGAGCCCAAAATTCACTTGGCTTACCAGAAATGAACTCTTGCTTGTGGGAAGACACAGATCCTGGGGTTTAACTCTGTTTCTGAAGGCAAATTCAGACCAGAGTTCTCTTCCCTGAAAAAAAAACTCGGTCTTAAGGCAAGAATCATCCTCTTCTATACAGCCACTCCAATACAGTAAGAGCCATGAGATATCCTAGAAATAATGAACTGTGTTTCCGACTCATACAGACCATATTTAATTCAACTCTGCTTATGAAACTGATTCAAACCACAGCTCCTCTCACATAAATCCTCTTTAGTTTATAGTGAGATTGGCGTTGGGTTCGTGTACGGTGAAAAATCATTTGAGCCCAAAATTCAAAGGGTTTACCTGAAATGAACTCTTTCTTGTAGGAAGACACAGATCCTGGGGTTTAACTCCGTTTCTGAAGGGAAATTAAGACCAGAATTCTCAACCCTGAAAAACACTCTGTTTTAAGACCAGAATCATCCTCTTCTTTCCAGCATCTCCAAAAGAGTAAGAACCATGAGCATGCCAAGAAAAAAAGAACTGTGTTTCCTACTCATACGGACCAATTGGAGTTCAACTCTGCTTATGAAATGATACAGACCACAATTCCTCTTACATAAATGCTCTTTAGTTAATAGTGATTATCGCGTTGGGTTCTAGAACTGTGTAAAGTCATTTGAGCTGAACATTCACTTGGTTTACCAGAAATGAACTCTTGCTTGTAGGAAGACACAGATCATCGGGTTTAACTCCGTTTGTGAAGGGAAATTCAGACCAGATTTCTCATCCATGAAACACACTCTGTTTAATGCAAGAAGCAAGCTCTTCTTTCCAGAGTCTAAAATACAGCAAGAACCATGAGCATGCCCAGAAATAAAGAACTGTGTTTCCTAGTCATACGGACCATATGTAGTTCAACTCTGCTTATGAAACTGATACAAACCACAGCTCCTCTTACATAAATGCTCTTTACTTAATAGTGATAATGACGTTCGGTTCTAGAACTGTGTAAAATCATTTGAGCCCGAAATTCAATCGGTTTACCAGAAAAGAACTCTTGCTTGTAGGAAGATACAGATCCTGCCGTTTAACTCCGTTTCTGAAGGGAAATTCAGACCAGCGTTCTCATTCATGAAACAAACTCTGTTTTAATGCAAGAATCAGGCTCTTCTTTCCAGCATCTCCAATACAGCAAGAACAGGGAGCATGCCCTCAAAAAAGAACAGTGTTTCCTACTCATACGGACCATATGTGGATCAACTCTGCTTATGAAACTGAAACAAACCACAGCTCCTCTTACATAAAAGCTCTTTTGTTAATAGTGAGAATCGCGTTGGGTTCTAGAACTTGTAAAATCATTTGAGCCAAAAATTCACTGGGGTTACCTGAAATGAATTCTTGCTTGTAGGAAGACACAGATCCTGGCATTTAACGTCGTTTCTGAAGGGAAATTCAGACCAGTGTTCTCATCCATGAATCTCACTCTGTTTTCATGCAAGAAGCAAGCTCCTCTTTCCAGCAATCCAATACACCAAGAACCATGAGCATGCCCAGAAAAAAAGAACTCTGTTTCCTACTCATATGGACCATATGTAGTTCAACTCTGCTTATGAAACTGATACAAACCACAGCTCCTCTTACATAAATGCTCTGTAGTTAATAGTGATAATCGCTTTGGGTTCATGAACTGCGAAAATCATTTCAGCCCAAATTCACTGGGTTTACCGGAAATACACTCTTGCTTGTAGGAAGACACCGATCCTGGGGTTTAATTCAGTTTCCGAAGGGAAATTCAGACCAGAGTTCTCATCCCTGAAACACACTCTGCTTTAACGCAAGAAGCAAGCTCTTGTTTCCAGTGACTAAAGTACTGAAAGAACCATGAGCATGCCCAGAAAAAAAGAACTGTGTTTCCTACTCATATGGACCATATGGAGTTCAACTCTGCTTATGAGACTGATACAAACCACAGCTCCTCTTACATAAATCCTCTTTAGTTAATAGTGAGAATAGCGTTGGCTTTGCGAACTGCGAAAAGTCATTTGAGTCCAAAATTCCCTGGGTTAACCAGAAATGAACCCTTGCTTGTAGAAAGACACAGATCCTATGGTTTAACTCCGTTTATGAAGGGAATATCAGACCAGTGTTCTCATCCATGAAACACACTCTGATTTAACTGAAGAAGCAAGTTCTTCTTTCAAGAGTCTAAAATACAGCAAGAACCATGAGCATGCCCTGAATAAAAAAACTGTGATTTGTACTCATAAGGACCATATGTAGTTCAACTCTGCTTATGAAACTGATACAGACCCCAGCTCCTCTTACATAAATGCTCTTTAGTTAATAGTGATAATTGCATTGAGTTCTAGAATTGTGTAAAATCATTTGAGCCGAAAATTCACTAGGTTCCCCAGAAATCAACTCTTGCTTGTAGGAAGACACAGATCCGGGGGTTTAACTCCGTTTATGAAGAGAAATTCAGACCAGAGATCTCATCCCTAAACACACTCTGCATTAAGGCAAGAAGCAAGCTCTTCTTTCAAGAGTCTAATATACAGCAAGAACCATGAGCATTCCCTGTAAAAAAGAACTGTGTTTCCTACTTATATGGACCATATGTAGTTAAACTCTGCTTATGAAACTGAAACAAACCACAGTTCCGCTTACATAAGAGCTCTTTAGTTAATAGTGAGAATCGCGTTGGGTTCGTGAACTGTATAAATCATTTGAACCCAAAATTCACTGGGGTTACCTGAAATGTATTCTTGATTGTAGGAAGACACAGATCCTGGGATTTAATGTCGTTTCTGAAGGGAAATTCAGACCAGTGTTCTCATCCATGAACCAAACTCTGTTTTCACTCAAGAAGGAAGCTCCTCTTTCCAGCGGCTCCAATACACCAAGAACCATGAGCATGCCCAGAAAAAAAGAAATCTGTTTCCTACTCATACGGACCATATGTAGTTCAACTCTGCTTATGAAACTGATATAGTCTACAGCTCCTCTTTCATAAATGCTCTTTAGTTAATAGTGATAATCTCGTTTTGTTTTAGAACAGTGTAAAATCATTTGAGCCCAAAATTCACTTGGTTTACCAGAAAAGAACTCTTGCTTGTAAGAAGACACAGATCCTGGGCTTTAACTCCCTTTATGAAGGGAAATTTTGACCAGAGTTCTCATCCCTGAAAAACACTCTGTTTTAATTCGAGAATCATCCTCTCTCGTCTTTCAAGCTTCTCCAATACAGTAAGAACCATGAGCATTCCCAGAAAAAAATAATTGTGTTTCCTATTCATACAAACCATATGTAATTCAACTCTGATTATGAGACTGATACAAACCACAGCTCCTCTTACATAAATCCTCTTTAGTTAATTTTGAGAATCGCGTTGGGTTCGTGAACTGCAAAAAACCATTTGAGCCCAAAATTCCCTGGGTTTACCAGAAAAGAACTCTTGCTTGTAGGAAGACACAGATCCTGGGTATTAACTCAGTTTCCGAAGGGAAATTCAGACCAGAGTTCCATCCCTGAAACACACTCTGTTTTAATGAAGAAGCAAGGTCTTCTTTCCAGAGTCTAAAATACAGCAAGAATCATGAGCATAGCCTGAAAAAAAGAAGTGTGTTTGCTATTCATATGGACCATATGTAGTTCAAATCTGTTCATGAAACTGATACAAACCACACCTCCTCTTACATAAATTCTCTTTAGTTAATAGTGAGAATAGCGTTGGGGTCGTGAACTGCGAAAAATCATTTGAGCCAAATATTACCTTGGTTTACCAGAAATGTCTCTTGCTTGTAGGAAGACACAGATCCTGGGGTTTAACTCCGTTTCTGAAGGGAAATTCAGACCAGAGTTCTCATCTTTAAAACACATTCTGTTAAAATACAAGATGCAAGCTCTTCTTTCCAGCGTCTCTAATACAGTAAGAACCATGAGCATGCCCAGAAAAAAAGAACTGAGTTTTCTACTCATACAGACCTTATTCAGTACAACTCTGCTTATGAAACTGATACAAACCACAGCTCCTCTTACATAAATACACTTTAGTTAATAGTGAGAATCACGTTTTGGTTCGTGAACTGTGAAAAATCATTTGAGCCCAAAATTCCCTGGGTTTACCAGAAAAGAACTCTTGCTTGTAGGAAGACACAGATCCTGCCTTTTAACTCCGTTTCTGAAGGGAAATTCAGACCAGCGTTCTCATTCATGAAACACACTCTGTTTTAATACAAGAAGCAAGCTCTTCTTTCCAGTGTCTCCAATACAGCAAGAACCATAAGCATGCCTTCAAAAAAAGAACTGTTTTTCCTACTCATACAGACCATATGTAGATCAACTCTGCTTATGAAACTGATATAAACCACAGCTCCCATTAAATAAAAACTCTTTAGTTAATAGTGAGAATCGCATTGGGTTTTTGAACTGTGTAAAATCATTTGAGCCCAAAATTCACTTGGTTTACCTGAAATGAACTTTTGCTTGTATGAAGACACAGATCCTGGGGTTTATCTCCGTTTCTGAAGGGAAATTCAGACCAGAGTTCTCATCCCTGAAACACACTCTGCATTAACGCAAGAAGCAAGCTCTTCTTTCCAGCGTCTCCAATACAGCAAGAACCATGAGCATGCCCTGAGAAAAAGAACTGTCTTTTCTACTCATACGGACCATATGTAGTTCAACTCTGCTTATGAAACTGACACGATCCACAGCTCCTATTACATAAATGCTATTAGTTAATAATGAGAATCGCGTTGGGTTCCTGAACTGTGAAAAATCATTTGAGCCCAAAATTCACTTGGTTTACCCGAAATGAACACTTGCTTGTAGGAAGACACAGATCATGGGGTTTAACTCCGTTTCTGAAGGGGAAATTTAGAAAAGAGTTCTCATCCCTGAAACACTCTCTGTTTTAAAGCAAGAAGCAAGCTCTTCTTTCCCGAGTCTAAAATACAGCAAGAACCATGAGCATGCCCTGAAAAAGTACTGTGTTTCCTACGCACACAGACGATATGTATTTCAACTCTGCTTATGAAACTGATACAAACCACAGCTCCTCTTACATAAATGCTCTTTAGTTAATAGTGAGAATTATGTTGGGTTCGTGAACTGCCAAAAATCATTTCAGCCCAAAATTCACTGGGTTTACCAGAAAAGAAGTCTTGCTTGTAGGAAGACACAGACCTGGGTTTCAACTCCGTTTCTGAAGGCAAATTCAGTCCAGAGTTCTCATCACTGAAAAAAAATCTATGTCTTAAGGCAAGAATCATCCTCTTCTATCCAGCGTCTCCAATACAATTAGAACCATGAGTATTCCTAGAAAAAAAGAACTGTGTTTCCTTCTCATACAGACGATATGTAGTACAAATTTGCTCATGACACTGATACAAACAACAGCTTCACTTACATGAATCCTCTTTAGTTAATAGTGAGAATAGCGTTGGGTTTGTGAACGGTGAAAAATCATTTGAGCCCAAAATTCACTGGGTTTACCAGAAATGAACTATTGCTTGTAGGATGACACTGATCATGGGGTTTAACTCCGTTTCTGAAGGGAAATTCCGACCAGAGTTCTCATCCCTGAAATACAATATGTTTTGAGCCGTGAATAATCCTCTTCTTTCCAGGGTCTCCAGTACAGTAAGAACCATGAGCATGCCAAGAAAAAAATATCTGTGTTTCCTACTCATACAGACCATATGTAGTTCAACTATGCTTATGAAACTGATACAGACCACAGCTAATCTTACATAAATGCTCTTTAGTTAATAGTGAGAATCATGTTGTGTTCTAGAAGTGTGTAAAATCATTTAAGCCAAAAGTTCACTTGGTTTACCAGAAATGAACTCTTGCTTGTAGGAAGACACCTATCATGGGGATTAACTCAGTTTCTGAAGTGAAATTCAGACCAGAGTTCTCGTCGATAAAACACACTCTGTTTTCATGAAAGATGCAAGCTCTTCTTTCCAGCGGCTCCAATACAACAAGAACCATGAGCATGCCCAGAAAAAAAGAAATGTGTTTCCTACTCATATGGATCATATGTAGTTCAACCCTGCTTATGAAACGGATACAAACCACAGCTCCTCTTACATAAATGCTCTTTAGTTAATCGTGAGAATAGCGTTGGGTTCATGAACTGCGAAAAATCATTGAGCCCAAAATTCACTTGGCTTACCAGAAATGAACTCTTGCTTGTGGGAAGACACAGATCCTGGGGTTTAACTCTGTTTCTGAAGGCAAATTCAGACCAGAGTTCTCTTCCCTGAAAAAAAAACTCGGTCTTAAGGCAAGAATCATCCTCTTCTATACAGCCACTCCAATACAGTAAGAGCCATGAGATATCCTAGAAATAATGAACTGTGTTTCCGACTCATACAGACCATATTTAATTCAACTCTGCTTATGAAACTGATTCAAACCACAGCTCCTCTCACATAAATCCTCTTTAGTTTATAGTGAGATTGGCGTTGGGTTCGTGTACGGTGAAAAATCATTTGAGCCCAAAATTCAAAGGGTTTACCTGAAATGAACTCTTTCTTGTAGGAAGACACAGATCCTGGGGTTTAACTCCGTTTCTGAAGGGAAATTAAGACCAGAATTCTCAACCCTGAAAAACACTCTGTTTTAAGACCAGAATCATCCTCTTCTTTCCAGCATCTCCAAAAGAGTAAGAACCATGAGCATGCCAAGAAAAAAAGAACTGTGTTTCCTACTCATACGGACCAATTGGAGTTCAACTCTGCTTATGAAATGATACAGACCACAATTCCTCTTACATAAATGCTCTTTAGTTAATAGTGATTATCGCGTTGGGTTCTAGAACTGTGTAAAGTCATTTGAGCTGAACATTCACTTGGTTTACCAGAAATGAACTCTTGCTTGTAGGAAGACACAGATCATCGGGTTTAACTCCGTTTGTGAAGGGAAATTCAGACCAGATTTCTCATCCATGAAACACACTCTGTTTAATGCAAGAAGCAAGCTCTTCTTTCCAGAGTCTAAAATACAGCAAGAACCATGAGCATGCCCAGAAATAAAGAACTGTGTTTCCTAGTCATACGGACCATATGTAGTTCAACTCTGCTTATGAAACTGATACAAACCACAGCTCCTCTTACATAAATGCTCTTTACTTAATAGTGATAATGACGTTCGGTTCTAGAACTGTGTAAAATCATTTGAGCCCGAAATTCAATCGGTTTACCAGAAAAGAACTCTTGCTTGTAGGAAGATACAGATCCTGCCGTTTAACTCCGTTTCTGAAGGGAAATTCAGACCAGCGTTCTCATTCATGAAACAAACTCTGTTTTAATGCAAGAATCAGGCTCTTCTTTCCAGCATCTCCAATACAGCAAGAACAGGGAGCATGCCCTCAAAAAAGAACAGTGTTTCCTACTCATACGGACCATATGTGGATCAACTCTGCTTATGAAACTGAAACAAACCACAGCTCCTCTTACATAAAAGCTCTTTTGTTAATAGTGAGAATCGCGTTGGGTTCTAGAACTTGTAAAATCATTTGAGCCAAAAATTCACTGGGGTTACCTGAAATGAATTCTTGCTTGTAGGAAGACACAGATCCTGGCATTTAACGTCGTTTCTGAAGGGAAATTCAGACCAGTGTTCTCATCCATGAATCTCACTCTGTTTTCATGCAAGAAGCAAGCTCCTCTTTCCAGCAATCCAATACACCAAGAACCATGAGCATGCCCAGAAAAAAAGAACTCTGTTTCCTACTCATATGGACCATATGTAGTTCAACTCTGCTTATGAAACTGATACAAACCACAGCTCCTCTTACATAAATGCTCTGTAGTTAATAGTGATAATCGCTTTGGGTTCATGAACTGCGAAAATCATTTCAGCCCAAATTCACTGGGTTTACCGGAAATACACTCTTGCTTGTAGGAAGACACCGATCCTGGGGTTTAATTCAGTTTCCGAAGGGAAATTCAGACCAGAGTTCTCATCCCTGAAACACACTCTGCTTTAACGCAAGAAGCAAGCTCTTGTTTCCAGTGACTAAAGTACTGAAAGAACCATGAGCATGCCCAGAAAAAAAGAACTGTGTTTCCTACTCATATGGACCATATGGAGTTCAACTCTGCTTATGAGACTGATACAAACCACAGCTCCTCTTACATAAATCCTCTTTAGTTAATAGTGAGAATAGCGTTGGCTTTGCGAACTGCGAAAAGTCATTTGAGTCCAAAATTCCCTGGGTTAACCAGAAATGAACCCTTGCTTGTAGAAAGACACAGATCCTATGGTTTAACTCCGTTTATGAAGGGAATATCAGACCAGTGTTCTCATCCATGAAACACACTCTGATTTAACTGAAGAAGCAAGTTCTTCTTTCAAGAGTCTAAAATACAGCAAGAACCATGAGCATGCCCTGAATAAAAAAACTGTGATTTGTACTCATAAGGACCATATGTAGTTCAACTCTGCTTATGAAACTGATACAGACCCCAGCTCCTCTTACATAAATGCTCTTTAGTTAATAGTGATAATTGCATTGAGTTCTAGAATTGTGTAAAATCATTTGAGCCGAAAATTCACTAGGTTCCCCAGAAATCAACTCTTGCTTGTAGGAAGACACAGATCTGGGGGTTTAACTCCGTTTATGAAGAGAAATTCAGACCAGAGATCTCATCCCTAAACACACTCTGCATTAAGGCAAGAAGCAAGCTCTTCTTTCAAGAGTCTAATATACAGCAAGAACCATGAGCATTCCCTGTAAAAAAGAACTGTGTTTCCTACTTATATGGACCATATGTAGTTAAACTCTGCTTATGAAACTGAAACAAACCACAGTTCCGCTTACATAAGAGCTCTTTAGTTAATAGTGAGAATCGCGTTGGGTTCGTGAACTGTATAAATCATTTGAACCCAAAATTCACTGGGGTTACCTGAAATGTATTCTTGATTGTAGGAAGACACAGATCCTGGGATTTAATGTCGTTTCTGAAGGGAAATTCAGACCAGTGTTCTCATCCATGAACCAAACTCTGTTTTCACTCAAGAAGGAAGCTCCTCTTTCCAGCGGCTCCAATACACCAAGAACCATGAGCATGCCCAGAAAAAAAGAAATCTGTTTCCTACTCATACGGACCATATGTAGTTCAACTCTGCTTATGAAACTGATATAGTCTACAGCTCCTCTTTCATAAATGCTCTTTAGTTAATAGTGATAATCTCGTTTTGTTTTAGAACAGTGTAAAATCATTTGAGCCCAAAATTCACTTGGTTTACCAGAAAAGAACTCTTGCTTGTAAGAAGACACAGATCCTGGGCTTTAACTCCCTTTATGAAGGGAAATTTTGACCAGAGTTCTCATCCCTGAAAAACACTCTGTTTTAATTCGAGAATCATCCTCTCTCGTCTTTCAAGCTTCTCCAATACAGTAAGAACCATGAGCATTCCCAGAAAAAAATAATTGTGTTTCCTATTCATACAAACCATATGTAATTCAACTCTGATTATGAGACTGATACAAACCACAGCTCCTCTTACATAAATCCTCTTTAGTTAATTTTGAGAATCGCGTTGGGTTCGTGAACTGCAAAAAACCATTTGAGCCCAAAATTCCCTGGGTTTACCAGAAAAGAACTCTTGCTTGTAGGAAGACACAGATCCTGGGTATTAACTCAGTTTCCGAAGGGAAATTCAGACCAGAGTTCCATCCCTGAAACACACTCTGTTTTAATGAAGAAGCAAGGTCTTCTTTCCAGAGTCTAAAATACAGCAAGAATCATGAGCATAGCCTGAAAAAAAGAAGTGTGTTTGCTATTCATATGGACCATATGTAGTTCAAATCTGTTCATGAAACTGATACAAACCACACCTCCTCTTACATAAATTCTCTTTAGTTAATAGTGAGAATAGCGTTGGGGTCGTGAACTGCGAAAAATCATTTGAGCCAAATATTACCTTGGTTTACCAGAAATGTCTCTTGCTTGTAGGAAGACACAGATCCTGGGGTTTAACTCCGTTTCTGAAGGGAAATTCAGACCAGAGTTCTCATCTTTAAAACACATTCTGTTAAAATACAAGATGCAAGCTCTTCTTTCCAGCGTCTCTAATACAGTAAGAACCATGAGCATGCCCAGAAAAAAAGAACTGAGTTTTCTACTCATACAGACCTTATTCAGTACAACTCTGCTTATGAAACTGATACAAACCACAGCTCCTCTTACATAAATACACTTTAGTTAATAGTGAGAATCACGTTTTGGTTCGTGAACTGTGAAAAATCATTTGAGCCCAAAATTCCCTGGGTTTACCAGAAAAGAACTCTTGCTTGTAGGAAGACACAGATCCTGCCTTTTAACTCCGTTTCTGAAGGGAAATTCAGACCAGCGTTCTCATTCATGAAACACACTCTGTTTTAATACAAGAAGCAAGCTCTTCTTTCCAGTGTCTCCAATACAGCAAGAACCATAAGCATGCCTTCAAAAAAAGAACTGTTTTTCCTACTCATACAGACCATATGTAGATCAACTCTGCTTATGAAACTGATATAAACCACAGCTCCCATTAAATAAAAACTCTTTAGTTAATAGTGAGAATCGCATTGGGTTTTTGAACTGTGTAAAATCATTTGAGCCCAAAATTCACTTGGTTTACCTGAAATGAACTTTTGCTTGTATGAAGACACAGATCCTGGGGTTTATCTCCGTTTCTGAAGGGAAATTCAGACCAGAGTTCTCATCCCTGAAACACACTCTGCATTAACGCAAGAAGCAAGCTCTTCTTTCAAGAGTCTAATATACAGCACGAACCATGAGCATTCCCTGTAAAAAAGAACTGTGTTTCCTACTCACATTGACCATATGTAGTTAAACTCTGCTTATGAAACTGAAACAAACCACAGCTCCTCTTACATAAGAGCTCTTTAGTTAATAGTGAGAATCGCGTTGGGTTCGTGAACTGTGTAAAATAATTTGAGCCCAAAATTCACTGGGGTTTCCTGAAATGTATTCTTGATTGTAGGTAGACACAGATCCTGGGATTTAATGTCGTTTCTGAAGGGAAATTCCGACCAGAGTTCTCATCCCTGAAATACAATATGTTTTGAGCCGTGAATAATCCTCTTTTTTCCAGGGTCTCCAGTACAGTAAGAACCATGAGCATGCCAAGAAAAAAATATCTGTGTTTCCTACTCATACAGACCATATGTAGTTCAACTATGCTTATGAAACTGATACAGACCACAGCTAATCTTACATAAATGCTCTTTAGTTAATAGTGAGAATCATGTTGTGTTCTAGAAGTGTGTAAAATCATTTAAGCCAAAAGTTCACTTGGTTTACCAGAAATGAACTCTTGCTTGTAGGAAGACACCTATCATGGGGATTAACTCAGTTTCTGAAGTGAAATTCAGACCAGAGTTCTCGTCGATAAAACACACTCTGTTTTCATGAAAGATGCAAGCTCTTCTTTCCAGCGGCTCCAATACAACAAGAACCATGAGCATGCCCAGAAAAAAAGAAATGTGTTTCCTACTCATATGGATCATATGTAGTTCAACCCTGCTTATGAAACGGATACAAACCACAGCTCCTCTTACATAAATGCTCTTTAGTTAATCGTGAGAATAGCGTTGGGTTCATGAACTGCGAAAAATCATTGAGCCCAAAATTCACTTGGCTTACCAGAAATGAACTCTTGCTTGTGGGAAGACACAGATCCTGGGGTTTAACTCTGTTTCTGAAGGCAAATTCAGACCAGAGTTCTCTTCCCTGAAAAAAAAAACTCGGTCTTAAGGCAAGAATCATCCTCTTCTATACAGCCACTCCAATACAGTAAGAGCCATGAGATATCCTAGAAATAATGAACTGTGTTTCCGACTCATACAGACCATATTTAATTCAACTCTGCTTATGAAACTGATTCAAACCACAGCTCCTCTCACATAAATCCTCTTTAGTTTATAGTGAGATTGGCGTTGGGTTCGTGTACGGTGAAAAATCATTTGAGCCCAAAATTCAAAGGGTTTACCTGAAATGAACTCTTTCTTGTAGGAAGACACAGATCCTGGGGTTTAACTCCGTTTCTGAAGGGAAATTAAGACCAGAATTCTCAACCCTGAAAAACACTCTGTTTTAAGACCAGAATCATCCTCTTCTTTCCAGCATCTCCAAAAGAGTAAGAACCATGAGCATGCCAAGAAAAAAAGAACTGTGTTTCCTACTCATACGGACCAATTGGAGTTCAACTCTGCTTATGAAATGATACAGACCACAATTCCTCTTACATAAATGCTCTTTAGTTAATAGTGATTATCGCGTTGGGTTCTAGAACTGTGTAAAGTCATTTGAGCTGAACATTCACTTGGTTTACCAGAAATGAACTCTTGCTTGTAGGAAGACACAGATCATCGGGTTTAACTCCGTTTGTGAAGGGAAATTCAGACCAGATTTCTCATCCATGAAACACACTCTGTTTAATGCAAGAAGCAAGCTCTTCTTTCCAGAGTCTAAAATACAGCAAGAACCATGAGCATGCCCAGAAATAAAGAACTGTGTTTCCTAGTCATACGGACCATATGTAGTTCAACTCTGCTTATGAAACTGATACAAACCACAGCTCCTCTTACATAAATGCTCTTTACTTAATAGTGATAATGACGTTCGGTTCTAGAACTGTGTAAAATCATTTGAGCCCGAAATTCAATCGGTTTACCAGAAAAGAACTCTTGCTTGTAGGAAGATACAGATCCTGCCGTTTAACTCCGTTTCTGAAGGGAAATTCAGACCAGCGTTCTCATTCATGAAACAAACTCTGTTTTAATGCAAGAATCAGGCTCTTCTTTCCAGCATCTCCAATACAGCAAGAACAGGGAGCATGCCCTCAAAAAAGAACAGTGTTTCCTACTCATACGGACCATATGTGGATCAACTCTGCTTATGAAACTGAAACAAACCACAGCTCCTCTTACATAAAAGCTCTTTTGTTAATAGTGAGAATCGCGTTGGGTTCTAGAACTTGTAAAATCATTTGAGCCAAAAATTCACTGGGGTTACCTGAAATGAATTCTTGCTTGTAGGAAGACACAGATCCTGGCATTTAACGTCGTTTCTGAAGGGAAATTCAGACCAGTGTTCTCATCCATGAATCTCACTCTGTTTTCATGCAAGAAGCAAGCTCCTCTTTCCAGCAATCCAATACACCAAGAACCATGAGCATGCCCAGAAAAAAAGAACTCTGTTTCCTACTCATATGGACCATATGTAGTTCAACTCTGCTTATGAAACTGATACAAACCACAGCTCCTCTTACATAAATGCTCTGTAGTTAATAGTGATAATCGCTTTGGGTTCATGAACTGCGAAAATCATTTCAGCCCAAATTCACTGGGTTTACCGGAAATACACTCTTGCTTGTAGGAAGACACCGATCCTGGGGTTTAATTCAGTTTCCGAAGGGAAATTCAGACCAGAGTTCTCATCCCTGAAACACACTCTGCTTTAACGCAAGAAGCAAGCTCTTGTTTCCAGTGACTAAAGTACTGAAAGAACCATGAGCATGCCCAGAAAAAAAGAACTGTGTTTCCTACTCATATGGACCATATGGAGTTCAACTCTGCTTATGAGACTGATACAAACCACAGCTCCTCTTACATAAATCCTCTTTAGTTAATAGTGAGAATAGCGTTGGCTTTGCGAACTGCGAAAAGTCATTTGAGTCCAAAATTCCCTGGGTTAACCAGAAATGAACCCTTGCTTGTAGAAAGACACAGATCCTATGGTTTAACTCCGTTTATGAAGGGAATATCAGACCAGTGTTCTCATCCATGAAACACACTCTGATTTAACTGAAGAAGCAAGTTCTTCTTTCAAGAGTCTAAAATACAGCAAGAACCATGAGCATGCCCTGAATAAAAAAACTGTGATTTGTACTCATAAGGACCATATGTAGTTCAACTCTGCTTATGAAACTGATACAGACCCCAGCTCCTCTTACATAAATGCTCTTTAGTTAATAGTGATAATTGCATTGAGTTCTAGAATTGTGTAAAATCATTTGAGCCGAAAATTCACTAGGTTCCCCAGAAATCAACTCTTGCTTGTAGGAAGACACAGATCTGGGGGTTTAACTCCGTTTATGAAGAGAAATTCAGACCAGAGATCTCATCCCTAAACACACTCTGCATTAAGGCAAGAAGCAAGCTCTTCTTTCAAGAGTCTAATATACAGCAAGAACCATGAGCATTCCCTGTAAAAAAGAACTGTGTTTCCTACTTATATGGACCATATGTAGTTAAACTCTGCTTATGAAACTGAAACAAACCACAGTTCCGCTTACATAAGAGCTCTTTAGTTAATAGTGAGAATCGCGTTGGGTTCGTGAACTGTATAAATCATTTGAACCCAAAATTCACTGGGGTTACCTGAAATGTATTCTTGATTGTAGGAAGACACAGATCCTGGGATTTAATGTCGTTTCTGAAGGGAAATTCAGACCAGTGTTCTCATCCATGAACCAAACTCTGTTTTCACTCAAGAAGGAAGCTCCTCTTTCCAGCGGCTCCAATACACCAAGAACCATGAGCATGCCCAGAAAAAAAGAAATCTGTTTCCTACTCATACGGACCATATGTAGTTCAACTCTGCTTATGAAACTGATATAGTCTACAGCTCCTCTTTCATAAATGCTCTTTAGTTAATAGTGATAATCTCGTTTTGTTTTAGAACAGTGTAAAATCATTTGAGCCCAAAATTCACTTGGTTTACCAGAAAAGAACTCTTGCTTGTAAGAAGACACAGATCCTGGGCTTTAACTCCCTTTATGAAGGGAAATTTTGACCAGAGTTCTCATCCCTGAAAAACACTCTGTTTTAATTCGAGAATCATCCTCTCTCGTCTTTCAAGCTTCTCCAATACAGTAAGAACCATGAGCATTCCCAGAAAAAAATAATTGTGTTTCCTATTCATACAAACCATATGTAATTCAACTCTGATTATGAGACTGATACAAACCACAGCTCCTCTTACATAAATCCTCTTTAGTTAATTTTGAGAATCGCGTTGGGTTCGTGAACTGCAAAAAACCATTTGAGCCCAAAATTCCCTGGGTTTACCAGAAAAGAACTCTTGCTTGTAGGAAGACACAGATCCTGGGTATTAACTCAGTTTCCGAAGGGAAATTCAGACCAGAGTTCCATCCCTGAAACACACTCTGTTTTAATGAAGAAGCAAGGTCTTCTTTCCAGAGTCTAAAATACAGCAAGAATCATGAGCATAGCCTGAAAAAAAGAAGTGTGTTTGCTATTCATATGGACCATATGTAGTTCAAATCTGTTCATGAAACTGATACAAACCACACCTCCTCTTACATAAATTCTCTTTAGTTAATAGTGAGAATAGCGTTGGGGTCGTGAACTGCGAAAAATCATTTGAGCCAAATATTACCTTGGTTTACCAGAAATGTCTCTTGCTTGTAGGAAGACACAGATCCTGGGGTTTAACTCCGTTTCTGAAGGGAAATTCAGACCAGAGTTCTCATCTTTAAAACACATTCTGTTAAAATACAAGATGCAAGCTCTTCTTTCCAGCGTCTCTAATACAGTAAGAACCATGAGCATGCCCAGAAAAAAAGAACTGAGTTTTCTACTCATACAGACCTTATTCAGTACAACTCTGCTTATGAAACTGATACAAACCACAGCTCCTCTTACATAAATACACTTTAGTTAATAGTGAGAATCACGTTTTGGTTCGTGAACTGTGAAAAATCATTTGAGCCCAAAATTCCCTGGGTTTACCAGAAAAGAACTCTTGCTTGTAGGAAGACACAGATCCTGCCTTTTAACTCCGTTTCTGAAGGGAAATTCAGACCAGCGTTCTCATTCATGAAACACACTCTGTTTTAATACAAGAAGCAAGCTCTTCTTTCCAGTGTCTCCAATACAGCAAGAACCATAAGCATGCCTTCAAAAAAAGAACTGTTTTTCCTACTCATACAGACCATATGTAGATCAACTCTGCTTATGAAACTGATATAAACCACAGCTCCCATTAAATAAAAACACTTTAGTTAATAGTGAGAATCGCATTGGGTTTTTGAACTGTGTAAAATCATTTGAGCCCAAAATTCACTTGGTTTACCTGAAATGAACTTTTGCTTGTATGAAGACACAGATCCTGGGGTTTATCTCCGTTTCTGAAGGGAAATTCAGACCAGAGTTCTCATCCCTGAAACACACTCTGCATTAACGCAAGAAGCAAGCTCTTCTTTCAAGAGTCTAATATACAGCACGAACCATGAGCATTCCCTGTAAAAAAGAACTGTGTTTCCTACTCACATTGACCATATGTAGTTAAACTCTGCTTATGAAACTGAAACAAACCACAGCTCCTCTTACATAAGAGCTCTTTAGTTAATAGTGAGAATCGCGTTGGGTTCGTGAACTGTGTAAAATAATTTGAGCCCAAAATTCACTGGGGTTTCCTGAAATGTATTCTTGATTGTAGGTAGACACAGATCCTGGGATTTAATGTCGTTTCTGAAGGGAAATTCAGACCAGTGTTCTCATCCATGAACCAAACTCTGTTTTCACTCAAGAAGGAAGCTCCTCTTTCCAGTGGCTCCAATACACCAAGAACCATGAGCATGCCCAGAAAAAAAGAACTCTGTTTCCTACTCATACTGACCATAGGTAGTTCAACTCTTCTTATGAAACTGATACAGACCACAGCTCCTCTTTCATAAATGCTCTTTAGTTAATAGTGATAATCTCGTTTTGTTTTAGAACAGTGTAAAATCATTTGAGCCCAAAATTCACTTGGTTTACCAGAAAAGAACTCTTGCTTGTAAGAAGACAAAGATCCTGGGGTTTAACTCCAATTATGAAGGGAAATTTAGACCAGAGTTCTCATCCCTGAAAAACACTCTGTTTTAATTCGAGAATCATCCTCATTTTCATGCTTCTCCAATACAGTAAGAACCATGAGCATTCCCAGAAAAAAATAACTGTGTTTCCTATTCATACAGACCATATGAAATTCAACTCTGCTTATGAGACTGACACATACCACAGCTCCACTTCCATAAATCCTCTTTAGTTAATATTGAGAATCGCCTTGGGTTCGTGAACTGCAGAAAAACATTTGAGCCCAAAATTCCCTGGGTTTATCAGAAAAGAACTCTTGCTTGTAGGAAGACACAGATCCTGGGTATTAACTCTGTTTCCGAAGGGAAATTCAGACCAGCGTTCCATCCCTGAAAAACACTCTGTTTCAATGAAGAAGCAAGCTCTTCTTTCCAGAGTCTAAAATACAGCAAGAATCATGAGCATAGCCTGAAAAAAAGAAGTGTGTTTGCTATTCATATGGACCATATGTAGTTCAACTCTGTTCATGAAACTGATACAAAACACACCTCCTCTTACATAAATTCTCTTTAGTTAATAGTGAGAATAGCGTTGGGGTCGTGAACTGTGAAGAATCATTTGAGCCAAATATTACCTTGGTTTACCAGAAATGTCTCTTGCTTGTAGGAGGACACAGATCCTGGGGTTTAACTCCGTTTCTGAAGGGAAATTCAAACCAGAGTTCTCATCTTTAAAACACACTCTGTTATAATGCAAGATGCAAGCTCTTCTTTCCAGCGTCTCCAATACAGTAAGAACCATGAGCATGCCCAGAAAAAAAGGAACTGTGTTTCCCACTCATACAGACCATATGCAGTTCAACTCTGCTCTGAAACTGATACAAACCACAGCTCCTCTTACATAAATACACTTTAGTTAATAGTGAGAATCACGTTTTGGTTCGTGAACTGTGAAAAATCATTTGAGCGAAAATACCCTGGGTTTACCAGAAAAGAACTCTTGCTTGTAGGAAGACACAGATTCTGGTGTATAAATCCGTTTCTGAAGGGAAATTCAGACCAGAGTTCTCATCCCTGAAACACACTCTGATTTAACGCAAGAAGCAAGCTCTTCTTTCCAGAGTCTAAAATACAGCAAGAACCATGAGCATGCCCTGAAAAAAAGAACTGTGTTTCTTACTTATACGGACCAAATGTAGATCAACTCTGCTTAGGAAATGTTACAGACCACAGCTCCTCTTGCATAAATGCTCTTTAGTTAATACTGATAATCGTGTTGGATTCTAGATCTGTGTAAATTCTTTTGATCCCAAAATTAACGGGGTTTACCAGAAATGAACTCTTGCTTGTAGGAAGACACAGATCCTGGGGTTTAACTTCGTTTCTTCAGCGAAATTCAGACAAGTGTTCTCATCCATGAAACACACTCTGTTTTCACACAAGAAGCAAGCTCTTTTTTCCAGCGGCTCCAATACATCAAGAACCATGAGCATGCCCAGAAAAAAAGAACTGTGTTTCCTACTCATAATGTCAATATGTAGTTCAACTCTGCTTATGAAACTGATACAAATCACAGTTCCTCTTACATAAATGCTCTTTAGTTAATAGTGAGAATCATGTTGTGTTCGTGAACTGCGAAAAATAATTTGATCCCAAAATTCACTGGGTTTACCAGAAATGGACTCTTGATTGTAGGAAGACACTGATCCTGGGGTTTAACTCCGTTTCTGAAGGCAAAATCACACCAGAGTTCTCATCCGTGAAAAACACTCTGTTTTAAGGCAAGAATCATCCTCTTCTTTCCAGCGACTAAAATACAGTAAGAAACATGAGCGTGCCCAGAAAAAAGAACTGTGTTTCCTACTCATACAGACCATATGTAGTTTAACTCTGCTTATGAAACCGATACAAACCACAGCTCCTCTAACATAAATGCTCTTTAGTTAATAGTGAGAATAGCGTTGGATTTGTGAACTGCAAAAACCCTTTGAGCCCAAAATTCACTGGGTTTACCAGGAATGAACTCTTGCTTGTACGAAGAAGCAGGTCCTGGGGTTTAACTCTGTTTCTGAAGGCAAATTCAGACCAGAGTTCTCATCCATGAAACACACTCTGTTTTAATGAAGAAGCAAGCTCTTCTTTCCATAGTCTAAAATACAGCAAGAACCATGAGCATAGCCTGAAAAAAAGAACTGTGTTTCCTATTCATACGGACCATATATAGTTCAACTCTGTTTGTTAAACTGATACAAACCACACCTCCTCTTACATAAATTCTCTTTAGTTAATAGTGAGAATAGCGTTGGGTTCGAAAATTGCGAAAAATCATTTGAGCACAAATTTCACTGGGTTTACCAGAAATGAACTCTTGCTTGTAGGAAGACACAGATCATGGCGTTTAACGCCGTTTCTGAGGAGAAATTCAGACCAGAATTCTCATCCCTGAAAAACACTCTGTTTTAAGCCATGAATCATCCTCTTCTTTCCAGGATCTTCAATATAGTAAGAACCATGAGCATGCCTAGAAAAAAAGATCTGTGTTTCCTAGTCATACGGACCATATGCACTTCAACTCTGCCTATGAAACTGATACAGACCACAGGTCCTCTTACATAAATTCTCTTTAGTTAATAGTGATAATCACGTTGTGTTCTAGAACGGTGTAAAATCATTTGAACCAAAAATTCGCATGGTTTACCAGATATGAACTCTTGCTTGTAGGAAGACAAAGATCATGGGGTTTAACTCCGTTTTTATGGAAATTCTGACCAGAGTTCTCATCCATAAAACAAACTCTGTTTTAATGCAAGATGCAAGCTCTTCTTTCCAGAGTCTACAATACAGCAAGAACCATGAGCGTGCCTAGAAAAAAAGATCTGTGTTTCCTAATCATATGGACAATATGTAGTTCAACTCTGCTTATGAAACTGATATAGACCACAGGTCCTCTTACATAAATGCTCTTCAGTTAATAATGATAATCACGTTGTGTTCTAGAACTGTGTAAAATCATTTGAACCAAAAATTCACTTGCATTACCAGAAATGAACTCTTGCTTGTAGGAAGACACAGATCCTGGGGTTTAACTCCTTTTCTGATCGGATTTTCAGACCAGCGTTCTCATCCATGAAACAAATACTGTTTTAATGGAAGAATCAAGCTCTTCTTTCCAGCATCTCCAATGCAGCAAGAACCAGGAGCATGCCCTCAAAAAAGAACTGTGTTTCCTACTCATACAGACCATATGTAGATCAACTCTGCTAATGGAACTGACACAAAACACAGCACCACTTAAATAAATGCTCTTTAGTTAATAGTGAGAATCTTATTGGGTTTTTGAACTGTGTAAAATCATTTGAGCCAAAAAGTCACTGGAGTTTCCTGAAATGTATTCTTGCTTGTAGAGAGACACAGATCATGGGATTTAACGTCGTTTCTGAAGGGAAATTCAGACCAGTGTTCTCATTCATGAACCACATTCTGTTTTCACACAAGAAGCAAGCTCCTCTTTCCAGCGGCTCCAATACACCAAGAACCATGAGCATGCCCAGAAAAAAAGAACTCTGTTTCCTACTCATACATACCATATGTAGTTCAACTCTGCTTATGAAACTGATACAAACCACAGCTCCTCTTACATAAATGCTCTGTAGTTAATAATGATAATCGCCTTGGGTTCGTGAACTGCGAAAATCATGTCAGCCCAAATTCACTGGGTTTACCAGAAATACACTCTTGCTTGTAGGAAGACACCGATCCTGGGGTTTAACTCAGTTTCCGAAGGGAAATTCAGACCAGAGTTCTCATCCCTGAAACACACCCTGCTTTAACGCAAGAAGCAAGCTCTTCTTTCCAGTGTCTAAAATACAGAAAGAACCATGAGCATGCCCAGAAAAACAGAACTGTGTTTCCTACTCATACAGAACATATGTAGTTCAACTCTGCTTATGAAACCGATACAAACCAGAGCTCCTCTTACATAAATGCTCTTTAGTTAATAGTGAGAATAGCGTTGACTTCGTGAACTGCGAAAAACCCTTTGAGCCCAAAATTCACTGGGTTTACCAGGAATGAACTCTTGCTTGTATGAAGAAACAGGTCCTGGGGTTTAACTCTGTTTCTGAAAGCAAATTCAGACCGGAGTTCTCATCCCTGAAACACACTCTGTTTTAAAGAAGAAGCAAGCTCTTCTTTCCATAGTCTAAAATACAGAAAGAACCATGAGCATGGCCTGAAAAAAAGAACTGTTTCCTATTCATACGGACCATATGTAGTTCAACTCTGTTTGTTAAACTGATACAAACTACACCTCCTCTTACATAAATGCTCTTTAGTTAATAGTGAGAATAGCGTTGGGTTCGTGAATTGCGAAAAACCATTTGAGCCCAAAATTAACTGGGTTTACCAGATATCAACTCTTGCTTGTAGGAAGACACAGATCCTGTGGTTTAACTCCGTTTGTGAAGGGAAATTCTGACCAGAGTTCTCATCCCTGAAACACACTCTGTTTTAAGCCATGAATCATCCTCTTCTCTCCAGGTACTCCAGTACAGTAAGAACCATGAGCATGCCTAGAAAAAAAGATCTGTGTTTCCTACTCATATGGACAATATGTAGTTCAACTCTGCTTATGAAACTGATATGGACGACAGGTCCTCTTACATAAATGCTCTTCAGTTAATAATGATAATCACGTTGTGTTCTAGAACTGTGTAAAATCATTTCAGCCAAAAATTCACTTGCTTTACCAGAAATGAACTCTTGCTTGTAGGAAGACACAGATCATGGGGTTTAACTCCGTTTTTGATGGGAAATTCAGACCAGTGTTCTCATCCATGAACCTCACTCTGTTTTCATGCAAGAAGCAAGCTCTTCTTTCCATCAGCTCCAATACAACAAGAACCATGAGCATGTCCAGAAAAAAAGAACTGTGTTTTCTACTCATACAGAACATATGCAGTTCAACTCTGCTTATGAAACCGATACAAACCACAGCTCCTCTTACATAAATGCTCTTTAGTTAATAGTGAGAATAACGTTGGCTTAGTGAACTGCGAAAAAACCCTTTGAGCCCAAAATTCACTGGGTTAACCAGGAATGAACTCTTGCTTGTATGAAGAAACAGGTCCTGGGGTTTAACTCTGTTTCTGAAGGCAAATTCAGACCAGAGTTCTCATCCCTGAAACACACTCTGTTTTAACGAAGAAGCAAACTTTTCTTTCCATAGTCTAAAATACAGAAAGGACCATGAGCATGGCCTGAAAAAAAGAACTGTGTTTCATATTCATACGGACCATATGTAGTTCAACTCTGTTTGTTAAATTGATACAAACCACACCTCCTCTTACATAAATGCTCTTTAGTTAATAGTGAGAATAGCGTGGGGTTCATGAATTGCGAAAAATCATTTGAGCCCAAAATTAACTGGGTTTACCAGAAATGAACTCTTGCTTGTAGGAAGACACAGATCCTGGGGTTTATCTCCATTCTGAAGGGAAATTCAGACCAGAGTTCTCATCCCTGAAACACACTCTGATTTAACGCAAGAAGCAAGCTCTTCTTTCCAGAGTCTAAAATATAGCAAGAACCATGAGCATGCCCTGAAAATAAGAACTGTGTTTCCTACTCATACCGACCATATGTAGTTCAACTCTGCTTATGAAACTGATACAAACCACAGCTCCTCCTACATAAATGCTCTTTAGTTAATAGTGATAATCGCATTGGGTTCATGAACTGCGAAAATCTTTCGAGCCCAAAATTCACTGGGTTTACCAGAAATAAACTCTTGTTTGTAGGAAGACACCGATCCTGGGCTTTAACTCCGTTTCTGAAGGGAAATTCAGACCAAAGTTCTCATCCCTGAAACACTCTCTGGTTTAATGCAAGAATCAACCTCTTCTTACCAGAGTTAAAATACAAGAAGAACCATGAGCATGCCCTGAAAAAAAACTGTTTTTCCTACTCATATGGAACATATATAGTTCAACTGTGCTTATGAAACTGATACAAACCATGCTCCTCTTACATAAATGCTCTTTAGTTTATAATGAGAGTCGTGTTGGGTTTGTGAACTGTGTAAAATCATTTGAGCCCAAAATTCACTGTGTTTACCAGAATTGAACTCTTGCTTGTAGGAAGACACAGATCCTGGGGTTTAACTCCTTTTCTGAACGGATTTTCAGACCAGCGTTCTCATCCATGAAACACACTCTGTTTTAATGCAAAAATCAAGCTCTTCTTTCCAGCATCTCCAATGCACAAGAACCAGGAGCATGCCCTCAAAAAAGAACTGTGTTTCCTACTCATACAGACCATATGTAGATCAACTCTGCTAATGGAACTGACACAAAACACAGCACCACTTAAAAAAATGCTCTTTAGTTAATAGTGAGAATCTTATTGGGTTTTTGAACTGTGTAAAATCATTTGAGCCCAAAAGTCACTGGGGTTTCCTGAAATGTATTCTTGCTTGTAGAGAGACACAGATCATGGGATTTAACGTCGTTTCTGAAGGGAAATTCAGACCAGTGTTCTCATTCATGAACCACACTCTGTTTTCACACAAGAAGCAAGCTCCTCTTTCCAGCGGCTCCAATACACCAAGAACCATGAGCATGCCAAGAAAAAAAGAACTCTGTTTCCTACTCATACAGACGATATGAACTTCAACTCAGCTTATGAAACCGATACAAACCACAGCTCTGCTTTAAAAAATCCTCTTTAGTTAATAGAGAGAATCGCGTTTTGGTTCATGAACTGCGAAAAAACATTTCAGCCCAAAATACCCTGGGTTTCCAGAATAGAACTCTTGCTTGTAGGAAGACACAGATCTTGGGGCTTAACTCTGTTTCTGAAGGTAAATTTAGGCCAGAGTTCTCATCCCTGAAACACACTCTGCTTTAAAGCAAGAAGCAAGCTCTTTTTCCAGAGTCTAAAATACAGCAAGAAGCATGAGCATGCCCTGAAAAAAAGAACTGTGTTTCCTAATCATATGGACCATATGTAGTTCAACTCTGCTTATGAAACTGACACAAACCACAGCTCCTCTTACATAAATGCTCTTTAGTTAATAGTGAAAATTGTGTTGGGTTCGAGGACTGCAAATAATCATTTGAGGACAAAATTCACTGGGTTTACCAGAAATGAACTCTTGCTTGTAGGAAGACACAGATCCTGTGGTTTAACTCCGTTTCTAAACGGAAATTCAGTCCAGTGTTTAAATCCTAAAAACACACTGTGTTTTAACTCAAGAAGCAAGCTCTTCTTTCCAGCGTCTCCAATACAGCAAGAACCATTAGCATGCCCTGAAAAAAAGAACTGTGTTTCCTACTCATAGGGACCATATGTAGTTCAACTCTGCTTATGACACTGATACAAACAACAGCTCCTCTTACATGAATGCTCTTTAGTTAATAGTGAGAATCACATTGGGTTTTTGAACTGTGTAAAAGCATTTGAGCACAAAATTCACTTGGTTTAGCAGAAATGAACTCTTGCTTGTAGGAAGACACAGATCCTGGCGTTTAATTCCGTTTCTGAAGGCAAATTCAGACCAGAGTTCTCATCCCTGAAAAACACTCTGTTTTAAGGCAAGAATCATCCTCTTCTTTCCATCGTCTCCAATACAGTAAGAACCATGAGCCTTCCCAGAAATAAAGAACTGAGTTTCCTACTCATACATACCACATGTAGTTCAACTCTGCTTATGAAACTGATACTAACCACAGCCCCTCTTACATAAGTGATCTTTAGTAATAGTGAGATTCACATTGGGTTCGTGAACTGCAAAAAATCATTTAGGCCGAATATACACTTGGTTTACCAGAAATAACTCTTGCTTATAGGAAGACACTGATCTTGGTGTTTAACTACGTTTCTGAAGGGAAGTTCAGACCAGAGTTCTCATCCATGAAACATTCTCTGTTTTAATGCAAGAAGAGAAGCAAGCTCTTCTTTCCAGAGTCTAAAACAGAGTAAGAACCATGAGCATGCCCTGAAAAAAAGAACTGGGTTTCCTACTCATAGGGACCATATGTAGTTCAACTCTGCTCATGAAACTGATACAAACCACAGCTCCTCTTACATAAATGCTCTTTAGTTAATAGTGAGAATTGTGTTGGGTTCGAGAACTGCGAATAATCATTTGAGGCCAAAATTCCCAGGGTTTACCAGAAATGAACTCTGGCTTGTAGGAAGACACAGATCCTGTGGTTTAACTCCGTTTCTGTAGGGAAATTCAGACCAGTGTTTTCATCCTAAAAACACACTCTGTTTTAACTCAAGAAGCAAGCTCTTCTTTCCAGCGTCTCTAATACAGAAAGCACCATTAGTATGCCCTGAAAAAAAGAACTATGTTTCCTACTCATAGGGACCATATGTTGTTCACCTGTGCTTATGAAACTTATACAAACCACAGCTCCACTTACATAAATGCTCTTTAGTTGAAAGTGAGAATCAAATTGGCTTTTTAACTGTGTAAAATCATTTGAGCCCAAAATACATTGGTTTACCAGAAATGAACTCTTGCTTGAAGGAAGTAACAGATCCTGGTCTTTTACTCCGTTACTGAAGGGAAATTCAGAGCAGAGTTCTCATCCCTGAAACACACTCTGATTTAATGCAAGAAGCAAGCTCTTCCTTCAAGAGTCTAAAATACCGCAATAACAATGAGCATGCCCTGAGAAAAAGAACTGTGTTTCCTACTCATACATACCATATGTAGTTCAACTCTTCTTATGAAACTGATACAAACCACAGCTCCTCTTACATAAATGCTCTTTAGTTAATAGTGAGAATCGAGTTGGGTTCGTGAACTGTGAAAAATCATTTGAGCCCAGAATTCACTGGGTTAACCAGAAATGAAGGCTTGCTTTAGGAAGACACAGATCCTGGGGTTTAACTTCGTTTATGAAGGGAAATTCAGACCAGAGACCTCATCCCTGAAACACATGCTGTTTTAACGCAAGAAGCAAGCTCCAGAGTCTATAATTCAGCAAGAACCATGAGCATGTCCTGAAGAAAAGCACTGTGTTTCCTACTCATACGGACCATATGTAGTTCAACTCTGCTTATGAAACTGATACAAACCAGAGCACCACTTAAATAAATATCTTTAGTTAATAGTGAGAATCGCGTTGGGTTCATGAACTGCGAAAAATCATTTGACACGAAAATTCATTGGTTTACCAGAAATGAACTCTTGCTTGTAGGAAGACACAGATCCTGGGGTTTAACTCCGTTTCTGAAGCGAAATTAAGACCAGAGTTCTCATCCACGAAACCCACTCTGTTTTCACGCAAGACGCAAGCTCTTCTTTCCAGTGGCTCCAATACATCAAGAACCAAGAGCATGCCCAGAAAATAAGAACTGTGTTTCCTACTCATACGGACCATATGTAGTACAACTCTGCTTATGAAACTGATACAAACCACAGCTACTCTTACATGAATGCTGTTTAGTTAATAGTGAGAATCGGTTTGGGTTGGAGAACTGGGAAAAATCATTTGAACCCAAAATTTACTGGGTTTACCAGAAATGAACTCTTTCTTGTAGGAAGACACAGATTCTGTGGTTTAACTCCGTTTCTGAAGGGAAATTCAGTCCAGGGTTCTCATCCATGAAACACACTCTGTTTACACCAAGAAGCAAGCTCTTCTTTCCAGCGGCTCCAATACAGTAAGAATCATGAGCATTCCCAGAAAAAAAGAACTGTGTTTTCTACTCATACATACCATATGTAGTTCAATCTTCTTATGAAACTGATACAAACCACAGCTCCTCTTACATAAATGCTCTTTAGTTAATAGTGAGAATCACATTGGGTTCGTGAACTTCAAAAAATCATTTGAGCCCAGAATTCATTGGGTTAACCAGAAATGAACGCTTGCTTGTAGATAGACACAGATCCTGGGGTTTAACTCCGTTTGTGAAGGAAAATTCAGACCAGGGTTCACATCCCTGAAACACACTCTGTTTTAACGCAAGATGCAAGCTCCAGAGTCTAAAATGCAGCAAGAACCATGAGCATGCCCTGAAAAAATGACCTGGGTTTACTACTCATACAGACCATATGTAGATCAACTCTGCTTATGAAACTGATATAAACCACAGCACCTATTAAATAAATGCTCTTTAGTTAACAGTGAGAATCTCATTGGGTTTTTGAACTGTGTAAAAGCATTTGAGCACAAATTTCACTTGGTTTACCAGAAATGAACTCTTGCTTGTAGGAAGACACAGATCCTGTGGTTCAACTCCGTTTCTGAAGGGAAATTCAGACCAGAGTTTTCATCAAAAAACACACTCTGTTTTCATGCAAGATGCAAGCTTTTCTTCCCAGCGTCTCCAATACAGCAAGAACCATGAGCATTCCCTGAAAAAAAGAATTGTGTTTCCTACTCATACGGACCATATGTAGCTCAACTGTGCTTATGAAACTGAAACAAACCACAGCTCCTCTTACATACATGCTCTTTAGTTAATAGTGAGAATCGCGTTGGTTTCATGAACTGTGTAAAAACATTTGAACCCAAAATTCATTGGGTTTACCAGAAATGAACTCTTGCTTGTAGGAATACACAGATCCTGGGGTTTAACTCCGTTTCTGAAGGGAAATTCAGTCCAGTGTTCTCATCCCTGAACCACACTCTGTTTTCACAGAAGAAGCAAGCTATTCTTTCCAGCAACTCCAATATATCAAGAAACATGAGCATGCCCAGAAAAAAAGAACTGTGTTTCCTACTCATACAGAAGATATGTAGTTCAACTCTGCTTTTGAAACTGACACAAACCGCAACTCCTCTTACAAAAATCCTCTTTAGTTAATATTGAGAATCACGTTTTGGTTCGTGAACTGCGAAAAAACATTTGAGCCCAAAATTCCCTGGGTTTCCAGAAAAGATCTCTTGCTTGTAGGAAGACAAAGATACTGGGGCTAAGCTACGTTTCTGAAGGTAAATTCAGACCAAAGTTCTCATCCCTGAAACACACTCTGCTTTAAAGCAAGAAGCAAGCTCTTCTTTCCAGAGTCTAAATACAGCAAGAAGCATGAGCATGCCCCGAAAAAAAGAACTGTGTTTCCTACTCATACGGACCATATGTAGTTCAACTCTGCTTATGAAACTGACACAAACAACAGCTGCTCTTACATGAATGCTCTTTAGTTAATAGTGAGAATCGCGTTGGTTTTATGAAATGCGAAAAATCATATGAGGCCAAAATTCACTGGGTTTACCAGAAATGAACTCTTGCTTGTAGGAAGACACAGATCCTGGTGTTTAACTCCGTTTCTGAAGGGAAATTCAGACCAGAGTTCTCATCCATGAAACATGCTCTGTTTTAATGCAAGAAGCAGGCTCTTCTTTCCAGCGTCTCCAATACAGCAAGGACCATGAGCATGCCCTCAAAAAAGAACTGTGTTTCCTACTCATACAGACTATATGGAGATCAACTCTGCTTAGTAAACTGATACAAACCACAGCACCTCTTAAATAAATGCTCTTTAGTTAATAGTGAGAATCACATTGGGTTTTTGTACTGTGTAAAAGCATTTGAGCAAAAAATTCACTTGGTTTACCAGAATTGAACTCTTGCTTCTAGGAAGACACTGATCCGGGGGTTTAACTCCGTTTCGGAAGTCAAATTCAGACCAAAGTTCTTAGCCCTGAAACACACTCTGATTTAAGCAAGAAGCAAGCACTACTTTCCAGAGTCTAAAAAAAGCAAGAACCATGAGCATGCCCTGAAAAAAAGATCTGGGTTTCCTACTCATACGGACCATATGTAGTTCAACTCTGCTCATAAAACTGATACAAACCACAGCTCCTCTTACATAAATGCTCTTTAGTTAAAAGTGAGAATTGTGTTGGGTTCAAGAACTGCGAATAATCATTTGAGGCCAAAATTCACTGGGTTTACCAGAAATGAACTCCTGCTTGTAGGAAGACACAGATCCTGTGGTTTAACTCTGTTTCTGAAGGGAAATTCAGACCAGTGTTTTCATCCAAAAAACACACTCTATTTTAATGCAAGAAGCAAGCTCTTCTTTCCAGCTTCTCCAATACAGCAAGAACCATTAGCATGCCCTGAAAAAACGAACTGTGTTTCCTACTCATAGGGACCATATGTTGTTCAACTCTACTTATGAAACTGATACAAACCACCGCACCTCTTAAATAAATAATCTTTAGTTAATAGTGAGAATCACATTGGGTTTTTGAACTGTGTAAAAGCATTTGAGCACAAAATTCACTTGGTTTACCAGAAATGAACTCTTGCTTATAGGAAGACACAGATACTGTTGGTTAACTCCCTTTCTGAAGGGAAATTCAGACCAGTGTTTTCATCAAAATACACACTATGTTTTAACGCAAGAAGCAAGCTCTTCTTTCAAGCATCTCAAATACAGCAAGAACCATGAGCATGCCTGAAAAAAAGAACTGTGTTTCCTACTCATACAGATCATATGTAGTTCAACTGTGCTTATAAAACTGAAACAAACCACAGCTCCTCTTACATAAATGCTCTTTAGTTAATAGTGAGAATCGCGTTGGGTTCGTGAACTGCAAAAAATCATTTGAGGCCAAAATTCACTGGGTTTACCAGAAATGAACTCTTGCTTGTAGGAAGACGCAAATCCTGGGGTTTAATTCCGTTTCTGAAGGCAAATTCAGACTAGAGTTCTCATCCCTGAAAAACACTCTGTTTTAAGGCAAGAATCATCCTCTTCTTTCCATCGTCTCCAATACAATAAGAACCATGAGCCTTCCCAGAAATAAAGAACTGTGTTTCCTACTCATACATACCATATGTAGGTCAACTCTGCTTATGAAACTGATACAAACCACAGCTCCTCTTACATAAATGATCTTTAGTAATAGTGAGATTCACGTTGGGTTCGTGAACTCCAAAAAATCATTTCAGCCGAATATTCACTTGGTTTACCAGAAATAGCTCTTGATTGTAGGAAGACACTGATCCTGGTGTTTAACTCCGTTTCTGAAGGGAAATTCAGACCAAAGTTCTCATCCCTGCAACACACTCTGCTTTAATGCAAGAAGCAAGCTCTTTTTCCAGAGTCTAAAATACAGCAAGAAGCATGAGCATTCCCTGAAAAAAAGAACTGTGTTTCCTACTCATACGGACCATATGTAGTTCAACTCTGCTTATGACACTGATACAAACAACAGCTCCTCTTACATGAATGCTCTTTAGTTAATAGTGAGAATCACATTGGGTTTTTGAACTGTGTAAAAGCATTTGAGCACAAAATTCACTTGGTTTAGCAGAAATGAACTCTTGCTTGTAGGACGACACAGATCCTGGCGTTTAATTCCGTTTCTGAAGGCAAATTCAGACCAGAGTTCTCATCCCTGAAAAACACTCTGTTTTAAGGCAAGAATCATCCTCTTCTTTCCATCGTCTCCAATACAGTAAGAACCATGAGCCTTCCCAGAAATAAAGAACTGAGTTTCCTACTCATACATACCATATGTAGTTCAACTCTGCTTATGAAACTGATACTAACCACAGCTCCTCTTACATAAGTGATCTTTAGTAATAGTGAGATTCACATTGGGTTCGTGAACTGCAAAAAACATTTGAGCCGAATATTCACTTGGTTTACCAGAAATAACTCTTGCTTGTAGGAAGAAACTGATCTTGGTGTTTAACTCCGTTTCTGAAGGGAAATTCAGACCAGAGTTCTCATCCATGAAACTTGCTCTGTTTTAATGCAAGAAGAGAAGCAAGCTCTTCTTTCCAGAGTCTAAAACACAGTAAGAACCATGAGCATGACCTGCAAAAAAGAACTGGGTTTCCTACTCATAGGGACCATACGTAGTTCAACTCTGCTCATGAAACTGATACAAACCACAGCTCCTCTTACATAAATGCTCTTTAGTTAATAGTGAGAATTGTGTTGGGTTCGAGAACTGCGAATAATCATTTGAGGCCAAAATTCCCAGGGTTTACCAGAAATGAACTCTGGCTTGTAGGAAGACACAGATCCTGTGGTTTAACTCCGTTTCTGAAGGGAAATTCAGACCAGTGTTTTCATCCTAAAAACACACTCTGTTTTAACTCAAGAAGCAAGCTCTTCTTTCCAACGTCTCTAATACAGAAAGAACCATTGGTATGCCCTGAAAAAAAGAACTATGTTTCCTACTCATAGGGACCATATGTTGTTCAACTGTGCTTATGAAACTTATACAAACCACAGCTCCACTTACATAAATGCTCTTTAGTTAATAGTGAGAATTGTGTTGGGTTCGAGAACTGCGAATAATCATTTGAGGCCAAAATTCCCAGGGTTTACCAGAAATGAACTCTGGCTTGTAGGAAGACACAGATCCTGTGGTTTAACTCCGTTTCTGAAGGGAAATTCAGACCAGTGTTTTCATCCTAAAAACACACTCTGTTTTAACTCAAGAAGCAAGCTCTTCTTTCCAGCGTCTCTAATACAGAAAGAACCATTAGTATGCCCTGAAAAAAAGAACTATGTTTCCTACTCATAGGGACCATATGTTGTTCAACTGTGCTTATGAAACTTATACAAACCACAGCTCCACTTACATAAATGCTCTTTAGTTGAAAGTGAGAATCAAATTGGCTTTTTAACTGTGTAAAATCATTTGAGCCCAAAATACATTGGTTTACCAGAAATGAACTCTTGCTTGAAGGAAGTAACAGATCCTGGTCTTTTACTCCGTTACTGAAGGGAAATTCAGAGCAGAGTTCTCATCCCTGAAACACACTCTGATTTAATGCAAGAAGCAAGCTCTTCCTTCAAGAGTCTAAAATACCGCAATAACAATGAGCATGCCCTGAGAAAAAGAACTGTGTTTCCTACTCATACATACCATATGTAGTTCAACTCTTCTTATGGAACTGATACAAACCACAGCTCCTCTTACATAAATGCTCTTTAGTTAATAGTGAGAATCGCGTTGGGTTCGTGAACTGTGAAAAATCATTTGAGCCCAGAATTCACTGGGTTAACCAGAAATGAAGGCTTGTTTGTAGGAAGACACAGATCCTGGGGTTTAATTTCGTTTGTGAAGGGAAATTCAGACCAGAGACCTCATCCCTGAAACACAAGCTGTTTTAACACAAGAAGCAAGCTCCAGAGTCTATAATTCAGCAAGAACCATGAGCATGTCCTGAAAAAAAGCACTGTGTTTCCTACTCATACCGACCATATGTAGTTCAACTCTGCTTATGGAACTGATACAAACCAGAGCACCACTTAAATAAATATCTTTAGTTAATAGTGAGAATCGCGTTGGGTTCATGAACTGGGAAAAATCATTTGACCCGAAAATTCATTGGTTTACCAGAAATGAACTCTTGCTTGTAGGAAGACACAGATCCTGGGGTTTAACTCCATTTCTGAAGCGAAATTAAGACCAGAGTTCTCATCCATGAAACAAACTCTGTTTTAATGAAAGAAGCAAGATCATCTTTCTAGTGTCTCCAATACAGCAAGAACCTTGAACAAGACATCAAAAAAGAACTGTGTTTCCTACTCATACAGACCATATGTAGATCAACTCTGCTTATGAAACTGATACAAACCACAGCACCTCTTAAATAAATGCTCTTAAGTTAATAGTGAGAATCACGTTGGGTTCGTGAACTGTGAAAAATCATTTGAGCCCAGAATTCACTGGGTTTACCAGAAATGAAGGCTTGCTTATAGGAAGACACAGATCCTGTGGTTTAACTTCGTTTCTGAAGGGAAATTCCGTCCAGTGTTCTCATCCACGAAACCCACTCTGTTTTCACGCAAGACGCAAGCTCTTCTTTCCAGTGGCTCCAATACATCAAGAACCAAGAGCATGCCCAGAAAATAAGAACTGTGTTTCCTACTCATACAGATCATATGTAGTTCAACTGTGCTTATAAAACTGAAACAAACCGCAGCTCCTCTTACATAAATGCTCTTTAGTTAATAGTGAGAATCGGTTTGGGTTTGTGAACTGCAAAAAATCATTTGAGCCCCAAATTCACTGGCTTAACCAGAAATGAACTCTTGCTTGTAGAAAGACACATATCCTGGGGTTAAACTAAATTTCTGATGGGTAATTCAGACCAGATTTCTCATCCCTGAAAAACACTCTGTTTTACGGCAAGAATCATCCTCTTCTTTCCAGCTTCTCCAATACAGTAAGCACCATGAGCATGCCCAGAAATAAAGAACTGTGTTTCCTACTCATACGGACCATATGTAGTTCAACTCTGCTTGTGAAACTGACACAAACGACAGCTGCTCTTACATGAATGCTCTTTAGTTAATAGTGAGAATCGTGTTGGTTTTATGAACTGCGAAAAATCATTTGAGGCCAAAATTCACTGGGTTTACCAGAAATGAACTCTTGCTTGTAGGAAGACGCAAATCCTGGGGTTTAATTCCGTTTCTGAAGGCAAATTCAGACTAGAGTTCTCATCCCTGAAAAACACTCTGTTTTAAGGCAAGAATCATCCTCTTCTTTCCATCGTCTCCAATACAATAAGAACCATGAGCCTTCCCAGAAATAAAGAACTGTGTTTCCTACTCATACATACCATATGTAGGTCAACTCTGCTTATGAAACTGATACAAACCACAGCTCCTCTTACATAAATGATCTTTAGTAATAGTGAGATTCACGTTGGGTTCGTGAACTCCAAAAAATCATTTCAGCCGAATATTCACTTGGTTTACCAGAAATAGCTCTTGATTGTAGGAAGACACTGATCCTGGTGTTTAACTCCGTTTCTGAAGGGAAATTCAGACCAAAGTTCTCATCCCTGCAACACACTCTGCTTTAATGCAAGAAGCAAGCTCTTTTTCCAGAGTCTAAAATACAGCAAGAAGCATGAGCATTCCCTGAAAAAAAGAACTGTGTTTCCTACTCATAAGGACCATATGTAGTTCAACTCTGCTTATGACACTGATACAAACAACAGCTCCTCTTACATGAATGCTCTTTAGTTAATAGTGAGAATCACATTGGGTTTTTGAACTGTGTAAAAGCATTTGAGCACAAAATTCACTTGGTTTAGCAGAAATGAACTCTTGCTTGTAGGAAGACACAGATCCTGGCGTTTAATTCCGTTTCTGAAGGCAAATTCAGACCAGAGTTCTCATCCCTGAAAAACACTCTGTTTTAAGGCAAGAATCATCCTCTTCTTTCCGTCGTCTCCAATACAGTAAGAACCATGAGCCTTCCCAGAAATAAAGAACTGAGTTTCCTACTCATACATACCATATGTAGTTCAACTCTGCTTATGAAACTGATACTAACCACAGCTCCTCTTACATAAGTGATCTTTAGTAATAGTGAGATTCACATTGGGTTCGTGAACTGCAAAAAACATTTGAGCCGAATATTCACTTGGTTTACCAGAAATAACTCTTGCTTGTAGGAAGACACTGATCTTGGTGTTTAACTCCGTTTCTGAAGGGAAATTCAGACCAGAGTTCTCATCCATGAAACTTGCTCTGTTTTAATGCAAGAAGAGAAGCAAGCTCTTCTTTCCAGAGTCTAAAACACAGTAAGAACCATGAGCATGCCCTGCAAAAAAGAACTGGGTTTCCTACTCATAGGGACCATACGTAGTTCAACTCTGCTCATGAAACTGATACAAACCACAGCTCCTCTTACATAAATGCTCTTTAGTTAATAGTGAGAATTGTGTTGGGTTCGAGAACTGCGAATAATCATTTGAGGCCAAAATTCCCAGGGTTTACCAGAAATGAACTCTGGCTTGTAGGAAGACACAGATCCTGTGGTTTAACTCCGTTTCTGAAGGGAAATTCAGACCAGTGTTTTCATCCTAAAAACACACTCTGTTTTAACTCAAGAAGCAAGCTCTTCTTTCCAGCGTCTCTAATACAGAAAGAACCATTAGTATGCCCTGAAAAAAAGAACTATGTTTCCTACTCATAGGGACCATATGTTGTTCAACTGTGCTTATGAAACTTATTCAAACCACAGCTCCACTTACATAAATGCTCTTTAGTTAATAGTGAGAATTGTGTTGGGTTCGAGAACTGCGAATAATCATTTGAGGCCAAAATTCCCAGGGTTTACCAGAAATGAACTCTGGCTTGTAGGAAGACACAGATCCTGTGGTTTAACTCCGTTTCTGAAGGGAAATTCAGACCAGTGTTTTCATCCTAAAAACACACTCTGTTTTAACTCAAGAAGCAAGCTCTTCTTTCCAGCGTCTCTAATACAGAAAGAACCATTAGTATGCCCTGAAAAAAAGAACTATGTTTCCTACTCATAGGGACCATATGTTGTTCAACTGTGCTTATGAAACTTATACAAACCACAGCTCCACTTACATAAATGCTCTTTAGTTGAAAGTGAGAATCAAATTGGCTTTTTAACTGTGTAAAATCATTTGAGCCCAAAATACATTGGTTTACCAGAAATGAACTCTTGCTTGAAGGAAGTAACAGATCCTGGTCTTTTACTCAGTTACTGAAGGGAAATTCAGAGCAGAGTTCTCATCCCTGAAACACACTCTGATTTAATGCAAGAAGCAAGCTCTTCCTTCAAGAGTCTAAAATACCGCAATAACAATGAGCATGCCCTGAGAAAAAGAACTGTGTTTCCTACTCATACATACCATATGTAGTTCAACTCTTCTTATGAAACTGATACAAACCACAGCTCCTCTTACATAAATGCTCTTTAGTTAATAGTGAGAATCGCGTTGGGTTCGTGAACTGTGAAAAATCATTTGAGCCCAGAATTCACTGGGTTAACCAGAAATGAAGGCTTGTTTGTAGGAAGACACAGATCCTGGGGTTTAATTTCGTTTGTGAAGGGAAATTCAGACCAGAGACCTCATCCCTGAAACACAAGCTGTTTTAACACAAGAAGCAAGCTCCAGAGTCTATAATTCAGCAAGAACCATGAGCATGTCCTGAAAAAAAGCACTGTGTTTCCTACTCATACCGACCATATGTAGTTCAACTCTGCTTATGGAACTGATACAAACCAGAGCACCACTTAAATAAATATCTTTAGTTAATAGTGAGAATCGCGTTGGGTTCATGAACTGGGAAAAATCATTTGACCCGAAAATTCATTGGTTTACCAGAAATGAACTCTTGCTTGTAGGAAGACACAGATCCTGGGGTTTAACTCCATTTCTGAAGCGAAATTAAGACCAGAGTTCTCATCCATGAAACAAACTCTGTTTTAATGAAAGAAGCAAGATCATCTTTCTAGTGTCTCCAATACAGCAAGAACCTTGAACAAGACATCAAAAAAGAACTGTGTTTCCTACTCATACAGACCATATGTAGATCAACTCTGCTTATGAAACTGATACAAACCACAGCACCTCTTAAATAAATGCTCTTAAGTTAATAGTGAGAATCACGTTGGGTTCGTGAACTGTGAAAAATCATTTGAGCCCAGAATTCACTGGGTTTACCAGAAATGAAGGTTTGCTTATAGGAAGACACAGATCCTGTGGTTTAACTTCGTTTCTGAAGGGAAATTCCGTCCAGTGTTCTCATCCACGAAACCCACTCTGTTTTCACGCAAGACGCAAGCTCTTCTTTCCAGTGGCTCCAATACATCAAGAACCAAGAGCATGCCCAGAAAATAAGAACTGTGTTTCCTACTCATACGGACCATATGTAGTACAACTCTGCTTATGAAACTGATAGAAACCACAGCTACTCTTACATGAATGCTGTTTAGTTAATAGTGAGAATCGGTTTGGGTTTGTGAACTGGGAAAAATCATTTGAACCCAAAATTCACTGGGTTTACCAGAAATGAACTCTTTCTTGTAGGAAGACACAGATTCTGTGGTTTAACTCCGTTTCTGAAGGGAAATTCAGTCCAGGGTTCTCATCCACGAAACACACTCTGTTTACACCAAGAAGCAAGCTCTTCTTTCCAGCGGCTCCAATACAGTAAAAATCATGAGCATTCCCAGAAAAAAAGAACTGTGTTTTCTACTCATACATACCATATGTAGTTCAATCTTCTTATGAAACTGATACAAACCACAGCTCCTCTTACATAAATGCTCTTTAGTTAATAGTGAGAATCACGTTGGGTTTGTGAACTGCGAAAAATCATTTGAGCCCAGAATTCATTGGGTTAACCAGAAATGAACGCTTGCTTGTAGATAGACACAGATCCTGGGGTTTAACTCCGTTTGTGAAGGAAAATTCAGACCAGGGTTCACATCCCTGAAACACACTCTGTTTTAACGCAAGATGCAAGCTCCAGAGTCTAAAATGCAGCAAGAACCATGAGCATGCCCTGAAAAAATGACCTGGGTTTCCTACTCATACAGACCATATGTAGATCAACTCTGCTTATGAAACTGATATAAACCACAGCACCTCTTAAATAAATGCTCTTTAGTTAACAGTGAGAATCTCATTGGGTTTTTGAACTGTGTAAAAGCATTTGAGCACAAATTTCACTTGGTTTACCAGAAATGAACTCTTGCTTGTAGGAAGACACAGATCCTGTGGTTTAACTACGTTTCTGAAGGGAAATTCAGACCAGAGTTTTCATCAAAAAACACACTCTGTTTTCACGCAAGATGCAAGCTTTTCTTTCCAGCGTCTCCAATACACCAAGAACCATGAGCATTCCCTGAAAAAAAGAATTGTGTTTCCTACTCATACGGACCATATGTAGCTCAACTGTGCTTATGAAACTGAAACAAACCACAGCTCCTCTTACATAAATGCTCTTTAGTTAATAGTGAGAATCGCGTTGGTTTCGTGAACTGTGTAAAATCATTTGAACCCAAAATTCATTGGGTTTACCAGAAATGAACTCTTGCTTGTAGGAATACACAGATCCTGGGGTTTAACTCCGTTTCTGAAGGGAAATTCAGTCCAGTGTTCTCTTCCCTGAACCACACTCTGTTTTCACAGAAGAAGCAAGCTATTCTTTCCAGCATCTCCAATATATCAAGAAACATGAGCATGCCCAGAAAAAAAGAACTGTGTTTCCTACTCATACAGAAGATATGTAGTTCAACTCTTCTTTTGAAACTGACACAAACCACAACTCCTCTTACAAAAATCCTCTTTAGTTAATATTGAGAATCACATTTTGGTTCGTGAACTGCGAAAAAACATTTGAGCCCAAAATTCCCTGGGTTTCCAGAAAAGATCTCTTGCTTGTAGGAAGACAAAGATCCTGGGGCTTAACTACGTTTCTGAAGGTAAATTCAGACCAAAGTTCTCATCCCTGAAACACACTCTGCTTTAATGCAAGAAGCAAGCTCTTCTTTCCAGAGTCTAAATACAGCAAGAAGCATGAGCATGCCCCGAAAAAAAGAACTGTGTTTCCTACTCATACGGATCATATGTAGTTCAACTCTGCTTATGAAACTGACACAAACAACAGCTGCTCTTACATGAATGCTCTTTAGTTAATAGTGAGAATCGCGTTGGTTTTATGAACTGCGAAAAATCATATGAGGCCAAAATATACTGGGTTTACCAGAAATGAACTTGTGCTTGTAGGAAGACACAGATCCTGGTGTTTAACTCCGTTTCTGAAGGGAAATTCAGACCAGAGTTCTCATCCATGAAACATGCTCTGTTTTAATGCAAGAAGCAGGCTCTTCTTTCCAGCGTCTCCAATACAGCAAGGACCATGAGCATGCCCTCAAAAAAGAACTGTGTTTCCTACTCATACAGACTATATGGAGATCAACTCTGCTTAGGAAACTGATACAAACCACAGCACCTCTTAAATAAATGCTCTTTAGTTAATAGTGAGAATCACATTGGGTTTTTGTACTGTGTAAAAGCATTTGAGCAAAAAATTCACTTGGTTTACCAGAATTGAACTCTTGCTTCTAGGAAGACACTGATCCGGGGGTTTAACTCCGTTTCTGAAGTCAAATTCAGACCAAAGTTCTTAGCCCTGAAACACACTCTGATTTAAGCAAGAAGCAAGCACTACTTTCCACAGTCTAAAAAAAGCAAGAACCATGAGCATGCCCTGAAAAAAAGATCTGGGTTTCATACTCATACGGACCATATGTAGTTCAACTCTACTTATGAAACTGATACAAACCACCGCACCTCTTAAATAAATAATCTTTAGTTAATAGTGAGAATCACATTGGGTTTTTGAACTGTGTAAAAGCATTTGAGCACAAAATTCACTTGGTTTACCAGAAATGAACTCTTGCTTATAGGAAGACACAGATACTGTTGGTTAACTCCGTTTCTGAAGGGAAATTCAGACCAGTGTTTTCATCAAAAAACACACTCTGTTTTCACGCAAGAAGCAAGCTTTTCTTTCCTGGGTGTCCATTACAGCAAGAACAAAGAGCATGTCCAGAAAAAAAAGAAATGTGTTTCCTACTCATACGGACCATATGTAGTTCAACTCTGCTTATGAAACTGATACAAACCACAGCTCCTCTTACATAAATCCTCTTTAGTTAATAGTGAGAATTGCGTTGGCTTCGTGAACTGCAAAAATCATTTGAGCCGAAAATTCACTTGGTTAACCAGAAATGAACTCTTGCTTGTAGGAAGACACAGATGCTGGGTTTTAACTCCGTTTCTGAAGGGAAATTCAGACCAGAGTTCTCATCCATGAAACACACTCTGTTTTAGTGCAACAAGCCAATTCTTCTTTCCAGCGTCTCCAATACAGCAAGAACCATGAACATGCCCTCAAAATGAACTGTGTTTCCTACTCATACGGACCATATGTAGATCAACTCTGCTTATGAAAATGATACAAACCACAGCACCTCTTAAATAAATGCTCTTTAGTTAATAGTGAGAATCACGTTGGGTTTTTGAACTGTGTAAAAGCATTTGAGCACAAAATTCACTTGGTTTACCAGAAATGAGCACTTGATTGTAGGAAGACATAGATCCTGTGGTTTCACTCCATTTCTGCAGGGAAATTCAGACCAGTGTTTTCATCAAAAAACACACTCTGTTTTAACGCAAGAAGTAAGCTCTTCTTTTCAGCGTCTCCAATACAGCAAGAACCATGAGCATGCCCTGAAAAAAAGAACTGTGTTTCCTACTCATACGGACCATATGTAGTTCAACTGTGCTTATGAAACTGAAACAAACCACAGTTCCTCTTACATAAATGCTCTTTAGTTAATAGTGAGAATCGCGTTGGGTTCGTGAACTGCAAAAAATCATTTGAGCCCAAAATTCTCTGGCTTAACCAGAAATTAACTCCTGTTTGTAGGAAGACACATATCCTGGGGTTAAACTAAATTTCTGATGGGTAATTCCGATCAGAGTTCTCATCCCTGAAAAACACTCTGTTTTACGGCAAGAATCATCCTCTTCTTTCCAGCTTCTCCAATACAGTAAGCACCATGAGCGTGCCCAGAAAAAGAACTGTGTTTCCTGCTCATACAGAAGATGTAGTTCAACTGTGCTTTTGAAACCGATACAAACCACAGCTCTTCTTACAAAAATCCTCCTTAGTTAATAGTGAGTATCACGTTATGGTTCGTGAACTGCGAAAAAACATTTGAGCCCAAAATTCCCTGGGTTTCCAGAAAAGTACTCTTGCTTGTAGGAAGACACAGATCCTGGGGCTTAACTCCGTTTCTTAAGGTGAATTCAGACCAAAGTTCTCATCCCTGAAACACACTCTGCTTTAAAGCAAGAAGCAAGCTCTTCTTTCCAGAGTCTAAAATACAGCAAGAAGCATGAGCATGCACTGAAAAAAAGAACTGTGTTTCCTACTCATACGGACCATATGTAGTTCAACTCTGCTTAGGAAACTGACACAAACAACATCTGCTCTTACATGAATGCTCTTTAGTTAATAGTGAGAATCGAGTTGGTTTTATGAACTGCGAAAAATTATTTGAGGCCAAAATTCACTGGGTTTACCAGAAATGAACTCTTGCTTGTAGGAAGACGCAAATCCTGGGGTTTAATTCCGTTTCTGAAGGCAAATTCAGACTAGAGTTCTCATCCCTGAAAAACACTCTGTTTTAAGGCAAGAATCATCCTCTTCTTTCCAGCGTCTCCAATACAATAAGAACAATGAGCCTTCCCAGAAATAAAGAACTGTGTTTCCTACTCATACATACCATATGTAGGTCAACTCTGCTTATGAAACTGATACAAACCACAGCTCCTCTTACATAAATGATCTTTAGTAATAGTGAGATTCACGTTGGGTTCGTGAACTCCAAAAAATCATTTGAGCCAAATATTCACTTGGTTTACCAGAAATAGCTCTTGATTGTAGGAAGACACTGATCCTGGTGTTTAACTCCGTTTCTGAAGGGAAATTCAGACCAAAGTTCTCATCCCCGCAACACACTCTGCTTTAATGCAAGAAGCAAGCTCTTTTTCCAGAGTCTAAAATACAGCAAGAAGCATGAGCATTCCCTGAAAAAAAGAACTGTGTTTCCTACTCATAGGGACCATATGTAGTTCAACTCTGCTTATGAAACTGATACAAACCACAGCTCCTCTTACATAAATGATCTTTAGTAATAGTGAGATTCACGTTGGGTTCGTGAACTCCAAAAAATCATTTGAGCCGAATATTCACTTGGTTTACCAGAAATAGCTCTTGATTGTAGAAAGACACTGATCCTGGTGTTTAATTCCGTTTCTGAAGGCAAATTCAGACCAGAGTTCTCATCCCTGAAAAACACTCTGTTTTAAGGCAAGAATCATCCTCTTCTTTCCAGCTTCTCCAATACAGTAAGCACCATGAGCATGCCCAGCAAAAAAGAACTGTGTTTCCTACTCATACAGACGATATGTAGTTCAACTCAGCTTATGAAACCGATACAAACCACAGCTCCGCTTAAAAAAATCCTCTTTAGTTAATAGTGAGAATCGCGTTTTGGTTCGTGAACTGCAAAAAAACATTTCAGCCCAAAATACCCTGGGTTCCAGGAAAGAACTCTTGCTTGTAGGAAGACACAGATCCTGGGGCTTAACTCCGTTTCTGAAGGTAAATTCAGACCAGAGTTCTCATCCCTGAAACACACTCTGCTTTAAAGCAAGAAGCAAGCTCTTTTTCCAGAGTCTAAAATACAGCAAGAAGCATGAGCATACCCTGAAAAAAAGAACTGTGTTTCCTACTCATAGGGACCATATGTAGTTCAACTCTGCTTATGAAACTGACACAAACCACAGCTCCTCTTACATAAATGCTCTTTAGTTAATAGTGAGAATTGTGTTGGGTTCGAGGACTGCGAATAATCATTTGAGGACAAAATTCACTGGGTTTACCAGAAATGAATTCTTGCTTGTAGGAAGACACAAATCCTGTGGTTTAACTCCGTTTCTGAAGGGAAATTCAGACCAGTGTTTAAATCCTAAAAACACACTGTGTTTTAACTCAAGAAGCAAGCTCTTCTTTCCAGCGTCTCCAATACAGCAAGAACTATTAGCATGCCCTGAAAAAAAGAACTGTGTTTCCTACTCATAGGGAACATATATTGTTCAACTGTGCTTATGAAACTTATACAAACCACAGCTCCACTTACATAAATGCTCTTTAGTTGAAAGTGAGAATCAAATTGGCTTTTTAACTGTGTAAAATCATTTGAGCCCAAAATACATTGGTTTACCAGAAATGAACTCTTGCTTGTAGGAAGTCACAGATCGTGGTCTTTTACTCGGTTACTGAAGGGAAATATAGACCAGAGTTCTCATCCCTGAAACATACTGTGATTTAATGCAAGAAGCAAGCTCTTCCTTCCAGAGTCTAAAATACCGAAATAACAATGAGCATGCCCTGAGAAAAAGAACTGTGTTTCCTACTCATACATACCATATGTAGTTCAACTCTTCTTATGAAACTGACACAAACAACAGCTCCTCTTACATGAATGCTCTTTAGTTAATAGTGAGAATCGCGTTGGGTTTATGAACTTTGAAAAATCATTTGAGGACAAAATTCACTGGGTTTACCAGAAATGAACTCTTGCTTGTAGGAAGACACAGATCCTGGCGTTTAATTCCGTTTCTGAAGGCAAATTCAGACCAGAGTTCTCATCCCTGAAAAACACTCTGTTTTAAGGCAAGAATCATCCTCTTCTTTCCATCGTCTCCAATACAGTAAGAACCATGAGCTTTCCCAGAAATAAAGAACTGAGTTTCCTACTCATACATACCATATGTAGTTCAACTCTGCTTATGAAACTGACACAAACAACAGCTGCTCTTAAATGAATGCTCTTTAGTTAATAGTGAGAATCGAGTTGGTTTTATGAACTTTGAAAAATCATTTGAGGCCAAAATTCACTGGGTTTACCAGAAATGAACTCTTGCTTGTAGGAAGACGCAAATCCTGGGGTTTAATTCCGTTTCTGAAGGCAAATTCAGACTAGAGTTCTCATCCCTGAAAAACAATCTGTTTTAAGGCAAGAATCATCCTCTTCTTTCCATCGTCTCCAATACAATAAGAACCATGAGCCTTCCCAGAAATAAAAAACTGTGTTTCCTACTCATACATACCATATGTAGGTCAACTCTGCTTATGAAACTGATACAAACCACAGCTCCTCTTACATAAATGATCTTTAGTAATAGTGAGATTCATGTTGGGTTCGTGAACTCCAAAATATCATTTGAGCCGAATATTCACTTGGTTTACCAGAAATAGCTCTTGATTGTAGGAAGACACTGATCCTGGTGTTTAACTCCGTTTCTGAAGGGAAATTCAGACCAAAGTTCTCATCCCTGCAACACACTCTGCTTTAATGCAAGCAGCAAGCCCTTCTTTCCAGAGTGTAAAATACAGCAAGAAGCATGAGCATTCCCTGAAAAAAAGAACTGTGTTTCCTACTCATACGGACCATATGTAGTTCAACTCTTCTTATGAAACTGATACAAACAACAGCTCCTCTTACATGAATGCTCTTTAGTTAATAGTGAGAATCACATTGGGTTTTTGAACTGTGTAAAAGCATTTGAGCACAAAATTCACTTGGTTTAGCAGAAATGAACTCTAGCTTGTAGGAAGACACAGATCCTGTGGTTTATCTCCGTTTCTGAAGGGAAATTCAGACCAGTGTTTTCATCCAAAAAACACATTCTGTTTAAAACAAGAAGCAAGCTCTTGAGTCTAAAATTCAGCAAGAACCATGAGCATGCCCTGAAAAAAAACACTGTGTTCCCTCTCATACGGAACATATGTAGTTCAACTCTGCTTATGAAACTGATAAAAACCAGAGCCACTCTTAAATAAATAATCTGTAGTTAATAGTGAGAATCACATTGGGTTTTTGAACTGTGTAAAAGCATTTGAGCACAAAATTCACTTGGTTTACCAGAAATGAACTCTTGCATGTGAGAAGACACAGATACTGTTGGTTGACTCCGTGTCTAAAGGGACATTCAGACCAGTGTTCTCATCCATGAAACACACTCTGTTTTCACGCAAGAAGCAAGCTTTTCTTTCCAGCGTGTCCAATACAGCAAGAACAAAGAGCATGCACAGAAAAAAAAGAACTGTGTTTCCTACTCATACGGACCATATGTAGTTCAACTCTGCTTATGAAACTGATACAAACCACAGCTCCTCTTACATAAATCCTCTTTAGTTAATAGTGAGAATCGCGTTGGGTTCGTGAACTGCAAAAATCATTTGAGCCGAAAATTCACTTGGTTAACCAGAAATGAACTCTTGCTTGTAGGAAGACACAGATGCTGGGTTTTAACTCCGTTTCTGAAGGGAAATTCAGACCAGAGTTCTCATCCATGAAACACACTCTGTTTTAATGCAACAAGCCAATTCTTCTTTGCAGCGTCTCCAATACAGCAAGAACCATGAACATGCCCTCAAAAAAGAACTGTGTTTCCTACTCATACAGACCATATGTAGATCAACTCTGCTTATGAAAATGATACAAACCACAGCACCTCTTAAATAAATGCTCTTTAGTTAATAGTGAGAATCACATTGGGTTTTTGAACTATGTAAAAGCATTTGAGCAGAAAATACACTTGGTTTACCAGAAATGAGCACTTGATTGTAGGAAGACACAGATGCTGTGGTTTAACTCCGTTTCTGCAGGGAAATTCAGACCAGTGTTTTCATCAAAAAACACACTCTGTTTTAACGCAAGAAGTAAGCTCTTCTTTCCAGCATCTCAAATACAGCAAGAACCATGAGCATGCCCTGAAAAAAAGAACTGTGTTTCCTACTCATACGGACCATATGTAGTTCAACTGTGCTTATGAAACTGAAACAAACCACAGTTCCTCTTACATAAATGCTCTTTAGTTAATAGTGAGAATCGCGTTGGGTTCGTGAACTGCAAAAAATCATTTGAGCCCAAAATTCACTGGCTTAACCAGAAATGAACTCCTGCTTGTAGGAAGACACATATCCTGGGGTTAAACTAAATTTCTGATGGGTAATTCAGACCAGAGTTCTCATCCCTGAAAAACACTCTGTTTTACGGCAAGAATCATCCTCTTCTTTCCAGCTTCTCCAATACAGTAAGCACCATGAGCATGCCCAGCAAAAAAGAACTGTGTTTCCTACTCATACAGACGATATAGTTCAACTCAGCTTATGAAACCGATACAAACCACAGCTCCGCTTAAAAAAATCCTCTTTAGTTAATAGTGAGAATCGCGTTTTGGTTCGTGAACTGCAAAAAAACATTTCAGCCCAAAATACCCTGGGTTCCAGAAAAGAACTCTTGCTTGTAGGAAGACACAGATCCTGGGGCTTAACTCCGTTTCTGAAGGTAAATTCAGACCAGAGTTCTCATCCCTGAAACACACTCTGCTTTAAAGCAAGAAGCAAGCTCTTTTTCCAGAGTCTAAAATACAGCAAGAAGCATGAGCATACCCTGAAAAAAAGAACTGTGTTTCCTACTCATAGGGACCATATGTAGTTCAACTCTGCTTATGAAACTGACACAAACCACAGCTCCTCTTACATAAATGCTCTTTAGTTAATAGTGAGAATTGTGTTGGGTTTGAGGACTGCGAATAATCATTTGAGGACAAAATTCACTGGGTTTACCAGAAATGAATTCTTGCTTGTAGGAAGACACAAATCCTGTGGTTTAACTCCGTTTCTGAAGGGAAATTCAGACCAGTGTTTAAATCCTAAAAACACACTGTGTTTTAACTCAAGAAGCAAGCTCTTCTTTCCAGCGTCTCCAATACAGCAAGAACTATTAGCATGCCCTGAAAAAAAGAACTGTGTTTCCTACTCATAGGGAACATATATTGTTCAACTGTGCTTATGAAACTTATACAAACCACAGCTCCACTTACATAAATGCTCTTTAGTTGAAAGTGAGAATCAAATTGGCTTTTTAACTGTGTAAAATCATTTGAGCCCAAAATACATTGGTTTACCAGAAATGAACTCTTGCTTGTAGGAAGTCACAGATCGTGGTCTTTTACTCCGTTACTGATGGGAAATTCAGACCAGAGTTCTCATCCCTGAAACATACTGTGATTTAATGCAAGAAGCAAGCTCTTCCTTCCAGAGTCTAAAATACCGAAATAACAATGAGCATGCCCTGAGAAAAAGAACTGTGTTTCCTACTCATACATACCATATGTAGTTCAACTCTTCTTATGAAACTGACACAAACAACAGCTCCTCTTACATGAATGCTCTTTAGTTAATAGTGAGAATCGCGTTGGTTTTATGAACTGCGAAAAATCATTTGAGGCCAAAATTCACTGGGTTTACCAGAAATGAACTCTTGCTTGTAGGAAGACGCAAATCCTGGGGTTTAATTCCGTTTCTGAAGGCAAATTCAGACTAGAGTTCTCATCCCTGAAAAACACTCTGTTTTAAGGCAAGAATCATCCTCTTCTTTCCATCGTCTCCAATACAATAAGAACCATGAGCCTTCCCAGAAATAAAGAACTGTGTTTCCTACTCATACATACCATATGTAGGTCAACTCTGCTTATGAAACTGATACAAACCACAGCTCCTCTTACATAAATGATCTTTAGTAATAGTGAGATTCACGTTGGGTTCGTGAACTCCAAAAATCATTTGAGCCGAATATTCACTTGGTTTACCAGAAATAGCTCTTGATTGTAGGAAGACACTGATCCTGGTGTTTAACTCCGTTTCTGAAGGGAAATTCAGACCAAAGTTCTCATCCCTGCAACACACTCTGCTTTAATGCAAGAAGCAAGCTCTTTTTCCAGAGTCTAAAATACAGCAAGAAGCATGAGCATTCCCTGAAAAAAAGAACTGTGTTTCCTACTCATACGGACCATATGTAGTTCAACTCTTCTTATGAAACTGATTCAAACAACAGCTCCTCTTACATGAATGCTCTTTAGTTAATAGTGAGAATCACATTGGGTTTTTGAACTGTGTAAAAGCATTTGAGCACAAAATTCACTTGGTTCAGCAGAAATGAACTCTTGCTTGTAGGAAGACACAGATCCTGTGGTTTAACTCCGTTTCTGAAGGGAAATTCAGACCAGTGTTTTCATCCAAAAAACACACTCTGTTTAAAACAAGAAGCAAGCTCTTGAGTCTAAAATTCAGCAAGAACCATGAGCATGCCCTGGAAAAAAACACGGTGTTCCCTCTCATACGGAACATATGTAGTTCAACTCTGCTTATGAAACTGATAAAAACCAGAGCCCCTCTTAAATAAATAATCTATAGTTAATAGTGAGAATCACATTGGGTTTTTGAACTGTGTAAAAGCATTTGAGCAAAAAATTCACTTGGTTTACCAGAAATGAACTCTTGCTTGTGGGAAGACACAGATACTGTTGGTTGACTCCGTTTCTGAAGGGACATTCAGACCAGTGTTCTCATCCATGAAACACACTCTGTTTTCACAAAAGAAGCAAGCTTTTCTTTCCAGCGTGTCCAATACAGCAAGAACAAAGAGCATGCCCAGAAAAAAAAAGAACTGTGTTTCCTACTCATACGGACCATATGTAGTTCAACTCTGCTTATGAAACTGATACAAACCACAGTTCCTCTTACATAAATCCTCTTTAGTTAATAGTCAGAATCGCGTTGGGTTCGTGAACTGCAAAAATCATTTGAGCCGAAAATTCACTTGGTTAACCAGAAATGAACTCTTGCTTGTAGGAAGACACAGATGCTGGGTTTTAACTCCGTTTCTGAAGGGAAATTCAGACCAGAGTTCTCATCCATGAAACACACTCTGTTTTAATGCAACAAGCCAATTCTTCTTTGCAGCGTCTCCAATACAGCAAGAACCATGAACATGCCCTCAAAAAAGAACTGTGTTTCCTACTCATACAGACCATATGTAGATCAACTCTGCTTATGAAAATGATACAAACCACAGCACCTCTTAAATAAATGCTCTTTAGTTAATAGTGAGAATCACATTGGGTTTTTGAACTATGTAAAAGCATTTGAGCAGAAAATACACTTGGTTTACCAGAAATGAGCACTTGATTGTAGGAAGACACAGATGCTGTGGTTTAACTCCGTTTCTGCAGGGAAATTCAGACCAGTGTTTTCATCAAAAAACACACTCTGTTTTAACGCAAGAAGTAAGCTCTTCTTTCCAGCATCTCAAATACAGCAAGAACCATGAGCATGCCCTGAAAAAAAGAACTGTGTTTCCTACTCATACGGACCATATGTAGTTCAACTGTGCTTATGAAACTGAAACAAACCACAGTTCCTCTTACATAAATGCTCTTTAGTTAATAGTGAGAATCGCGTTGGGTTCGTGAACTGCAAAAAATCATTTGAGCCCAAAATTCACTGGCTTAACCAGAAATGAACTCCTGCTTGTAGGAAGACACATATCCTGGGGTTAAACTAAATTTCTGATGGGTAATTCAGACCAGAGTTCTCATCCCTGAAAAACACTCTGTTTTACGGCAAGAATCATCCTCTTCTTTCCAGCTTCTCCAATACAGTAAGCACCATGAGCATGCCCAGCAAAAAAGAACTGTGTTTCCTACTCATACAGACGATATAGTTCAACTCAGCTTATGAAACCGATACAAACCACAGCTCCGCTTAAAAAAATCCTCTTTAGTTAATAGTGAGAATCGCGTTTTGGTTCGTGAACTGCAAAAAAACATTTCAGCCCAAAATACCCTGGGTTCCAGGAAAGAACTCTTGCTTGTAGGAAGACACAGATCCTGGGGCTTAACTCCGTTTCTGAAGGTAAATTCAGACCAGAGTTCTCATCCCTGAAACACACTCTGCTTTAAAGCAAGAAGCAAGCTCTTTTTCCAGAGTCTAAAATACAGCAAGAAGCATGAGCATACCCTGAAAAAAAGAACTGTGTTTCCTACTCATAGGGACCATATGTAGTTCAACTCTGCTTATGAAACTGACACAAACCACAGCTCCTCTTACATAAATGCTCTTTAGTTAATAGTGAGAATTGTGTTGGGTTCGAGGACTGCGAATAATCATTTGAGGACAAAATTCACTGGGTTTACCAGAAATGAATTCTTGCTTGTAGGAAGACACAAATCCTGTGGTTTAACTCCGTTTCTGAAGGGAAATTCAGACCAGTGTTTAAATCCTAAAAACACACTGTGTTTTAACTCAAGAAGCAAGCTCTTCTTTCCAGCGTCTCCAATACAGCAAGAACTATTAGCATGCCCTGAAAAAAAGAACTGTGTTTCCTACTCATAGGGAACATATATTGTTCAACTGTGCTTATGAAACTTATACAAACCACAGCTCCACTTACATAAATGCTCTTTAGTTGAAAGTGAGAATCAAATTGGCTTTTTAACTGTGTAAAATCATTTGAGCCCAAAATACATTGGTTTACCAGAAATGAACTCTTGCTTGTAGGAAGTCACAGATCGTGGTCTTTTACTCCGTTACTGATGGGAAATTCAGACCAGAGTTCTCATCCCTGAAACATACTGTGATTTAATGCAAGAAGCAAGCTCTTCCTTCCAGAGTCTAAAATACCGAAATAACAATGAGCATGCCCTGAGAAAAAGAACTGTGTTTCCTACTCATACATACCATATGTAGTTCAACTCTTCTTATGAACCTGACACAAACAACAGCTCCTCTTACATGAATGCTCTTTAGTTAATAGTGAGAATCGCGTTGGTTTTATGAACTGCGAAAAATCATTTGAGGCCAAAATTCACTGGGTTTACCAGAAATGAACTCTTGCTTGTAGGAAGACGCAAATCCTGGGGTTTAATTCCGTTTCTGAAGGCAAATTCAGACTAGAGTTCTCATCCCTGAAAAACACTCTGTTTTAAGGCAAGAATCATCCTCTTCTTTCCATCGTCTCCAATACAATAAGAACCATGAGCCTTCCCAGAAATAAAGAACTGTGTTTCCTACTCATACATACCATATGTGGGTCAACTCTGCTTATGAAACTGATACAAACCACAGCTCCTCTTACATAAATGATCTTTAGTAATAGTGAGATTCACGTTGGGTTCGTGAACTCCAAAAATCATTTGAGCCGAATATTCACTTGGTTTACCAGAAATAGCTCTTGATTGTAGGAAGACACTGATCCTGGTGTTTAACTCCGTTTCTGAAGGGAAATTCAGACCAAAGTTCTCATCCCTGCAACACACTCTGCTTTAATGCAAGAAGCAAGCTCTTTTTCCAGAGTCTAAAATACAGCAAGAAGCATGAGCATTCCCTGAAAAAAAGAACTGTGTTTCCTACTCATACGGACCATATGTAGTTCAACTCTTCTTATGAAACTGATTCAAACAACAGCTCCTCTTACATGAATGCTCTTTAGTTAATAGTGAGAATCACATTGGGTTTTTGAACTGTGTAAAAGCATTTGAGCACAAAATTCACTTGGTTCAGCAGAAATGAACTCTTGCTTGTAGGAAGACACAGATCCTGTGGTTTAACTCCGTTTCTGAAGGGAAATTCAGACCAGTGTTTTCATCCAAAAAACACACTCTGTTTAAAACAAGAAGCAAGCTCTTGAGTCTAAAATTCAGCAAGAACCATGAGCATGCCCTGGAAAAAAACACTGTGTTCCCTCTCATACGGAACATATGTAGTTCAACTCTGCTTATGAAACTGATAAAAACCAGAGCCCCTCTTAAATAAATAATCTATAGTTAATAGTGAGAATCACATTGGGTTTTTGAACTGTGTAAAAGCATTTGAGCACAAAATTCACTTGGTTTACCAGAAATGAACTCTTGCTTGTGGGAAGACACAGATACTGTTGGTTGACTCCGTTTCTGAAGGGACATTCAGACCAGTGTTCTCATCCATGAAACACACTCTGTTTTCACGCAAGAAGCAAGCTTTTCTTTCCAGCGTGTCCAATACAGCAAGAACAAAGAGCATGCCCAGAAAAAAAAGAACTGTGTTTCCTACTCATACGGACCATATGTAGTTCAACTCTGCTTATGAAACTGATACAAACCACAGCTCCTCTTACATAAATCCTCTTTAGTTAATAGTCAGAATCGCGTTGGCTTCGTGAACTGCAAAAATCATTTGAGCCGAAAATTCACTTGGTTAACCAGAAATGAACTCTTGCTTGTAGGAAGACACTGATGCTGGGTTTTAACTCCGTTTCTGAAGGGAAATTCAGACCAGAGTTCTCATCCATGAAACACACTCTGTTTTAATGCAACAAGCCAATTCTTCTTTGCAGCGTCTCCAATACAGCAAGAACCATGAACATGCCCTCAAAAAAGAACTGTGTTTCCTACTCATACAGACCATATGTAGATCAACTCTGCTTATGAAAATGATACAAACCACAGCACCTCTTAAATAAATGCTCTTTAGTTAATAGTGAGAATCACATTGGGTTTTTGAACTGTGTAAAAGCATTTGAGCACAAAATTCACTTGGTTTACCAGAAATGAGCACTTGATTGTAGGAAGACACAGATGCTGTGGTTTAACTCCGTTTCTGCAGGGAAATTCAGACCAGTGTTTTCATCAAAAAACACACTCTGTTTTAACGCAAGAAGTAAGCTCTTCTTTCCAGCATCTCAAATACAGCACGAACCATGAGCATGCCCTGAAAAAAAGAACTGTGTTTCCTACTCATACGGACCATATGTAGTTCAACTGTGCTTATGAAACTGAAACAAACCACAGTTCCTCTTACATAAATGCTCTTTAGTTAATAGTGAGAATCGCGTTGGGTTCGTGAACTGCAAAAAATCATTTGAGCCCAAAATTCACTGGCTTAACCAGAAATGAACTCTTGTTTGTAGGAAGACACATATCCTGGGATTAAACTAAATTTCTGATGGGTAATTCAGACCAGAGTTCTCATCCCTGAAAAACACTCTGTTTTACGGCAAGAATCATCCTCTTCTTTCCAGCTTCTCCAATACAGTAAGCACCATGAGCATGCCCAGCAAAAAAGAACTGTGTTTCCTACTCATACAGACGATATGTAGTTCAACTCAGCTTATGAAACAGATACAAACCACAGCTCCGCTTAAAAAAATCCTCTTTAGTTAATAGTGAGAATCGCGTTTTGGTTCGTGAACTGCAAAAAAACATTTCAGCCCAAAATACCCTGGGTTCCAGAAAAGAACTCTTGCTTGTAGGAAGACACAGATCCTGGGGCTTAACTCCGTTTCTGAAGGTAAATTCAGACCAGAGTTCTCATCCCTGAAACACACTCTGCTTTAAAGCAAGAAGCAAGCTCTTTTTCCAGAGTCTAAAATACAGCAAGAAGCATGAGCATACCCTGAAAAAAAGAACTGTGTTTCCTACTCATAGGGACCATATGTAGTTCAACTCTGCTTATGAAACTGACACAAACCACAGCTCCTCTTACATAAATGCTCTTTAGTTAATAGTGAGAATTGTGTTGGGTTCGAGGACTGCGAATAATCATTTGAGGACAAAATTCACTGGGTTTACCAGAAATGAATTCTTGCTTGTAGGAAGACACAAATCCTGTGGTTTAACTCCGTTTCTGAAGGGAAATTCAGACCAGTGTTTAAATCCTAAAAACACACTGTGTTTTAACTCAAGAAGCAAGCTCTTCTTTCCAGCGTCTCCAATACAGCAAGAACTATTAGCATGCCCTGAAAAAAAGAACTGTGTTTCCTACTCATAGGGAACATATATTGTTCAACTGTGCTTATGAAACTTATACAAACCACAGCTCCACTTACATAAATGCTCTTTAGTTGAAAGTGAGAATCAAATTGGCTTTTTAACTGTGTAAAATCATTTGAGCCAAAAATACATTGGTTTACCAGAAATGAACTCTTGCTTGTAGGAAGTCACAGATCGTGGTCTTTTACTCTGTTACTGATGGGAAATTCAGACCAGAGTTCTCATCCCTGAAACATACTGTGATTTAATGCAAGAAGCAAGCTCTTCCTTCCAGAGTCTAAAATACCGAAATAACAATGAGCATGCCCTGAGAAAAAGAACTGTGTTTCCTACTCATACATACCATATGTAGTTCAACTCTTCTTATGAACCTGACACAAACAACAGCTCCTCTTACATGAATGCTCTTTAGTTAATAGTGAGAATCGCGTTGGGTTTATGAACTTTGAAAAATCATTTGAGGCCAAAATTCACTGGGTTTACCAGAAATGAACTCTTGCTTGTAGGAAGACACAGATCCTGGCGTTTAATTCCGTTTCTGAAGGCAAATTCAGACCAGAGTTCTCATCCCTGAAAAACACTCTGTTTTAAGGCAAGAATCATCCTCTTCTTTCCATCGTCTCCAATACAGTAAGAGCCATGTGCTTTCCCAGAAATAAAGAACTGAGTTTCCTACTCATACATACCATATGTAGTTCAACTCTGCTTATGAAACTGATACAAACCACAGCTCCTCTTACATAAGTGATCTTTAGTAATAGTGAGATTCACATTGGGTTCCTGAACTGCGAAAAATCATTTGAGCCGAATATTCACTTGGTTTACCAGAAATAACTTTTGCTTGTAGGAAGACACTGATCTTGGTGTTTAACTCCGTTTCTGAAGGGAAATTAAGACCAGAGTTCTCATCCATGAAACATGCTCTGTTTTAATGCAAGAAGCAAGCTCTTCTTTCCAGCGTCTCCAATACAGCAAGAACCATGAGCATGCCCTCAAAAAGAACTGTGTTTCCTACTCATACAGACCATATGGAGATCAACTCTGCTTATGAAAATGATACAAACCACAGCACCTCTTAAATAAATGCTCTTTAGTTAATAGTGAGAATCAAATTGGGTTTTTGTACTGTGTAAAAGAATTTGAGCAAAAAATTCACTTGGTTTACCAGAATTGAATTCTTGCTTGTAGGAAGACACTGATCTTGGTGTTTAACTCCGTTTCTGAAGGGAAATTCAGACCAAAGTTCTCATCCCTGCAACACACTCTGCTTTAATGCAAGAAGCAAGCTCTTCTTTCCAGAGTGTAAAATACAGCAACAAGCATGAGCATTCCCTGAAAAAAAGAACTGTGTTTCCTACTCATACGGACCATATGTAGTTCAACTCTTCTTATGAAACTGATACAAACAACAGCTCCTCTTACATGAATGCTCTTTAGTTAATAGTGAGAATCACATTGGGTTTTTGAACTGTGTAAAAGCATTTGAGCACAAAATTCACTTGGTTCAGCAGAAATGAACTCTTGCTTGTAGGAAGACACAGATCCTGTGGTTTAACTCTGTTTCTGAAGGGAAATTCAGACCAGTGTTTTCATCCAAAAAACACACTCTGTTTAAAACAAGAAGCAAGCTCTTGAGTCTAAAATTCAGCAAGAACCATGAGCATGCCCTGGAAAAAAACACTGTGTTCCCTCTCATAAGGAACATATGTAGTTCAACTCTGCTTATGAAACTGATAAAAACCAGAGCCCCTCTTAAATAAATAATCTGTAGTTAATAGTGAGAATCACATTGGGTTTTTGAACTGTGTAAAAGCATTTGAGCACAAAATTCACTTGGTTTACCAGAAATGAACTCTTGCTTGTGGGAAGACACAGATACTGTTGGTTGACTCCGTTTCTGAAGGGACATTCAGACCAGTGTTCTCATCCATGAAACACACTCTGTTTTCACGCAAGAAGCAAGCTTTTCTTTCCAGCGTGTCCAATACAGCAAGAACAAAGAGCATGCCCAGAAAAAAAAGAACTGTGTTTCCTACTCATACGGACCATATGTAGTTCAACTCTGCTTATGAAACTGATACAAACCACAGCTCCTCTTACATAAATCCTCTTTAGTTAATAGTCAGAATCGCGTTGGCTTCGTGAACTGCAAAAATCATTTGAGCCGAAAATTCACTTGGTTAACCAGAAATGAACTCTTGCTTGTAGGAAGACACAGATGCTGGGTTTTAACTCCGTTTCTGAAGGGAAATTCAGACCAGAGTTCTCATCCATGAAACACACTCTGTTTTAATGCAACAAGCCAATTCTTCTTTGCAGCGTCTCCAATACAGCAAGAACCATGAACATGCCCTCAAAAAAGAACTGTGTTTCCTACTCATACAGACCATATGTAGATCAACTCTGCTTATGAAATGATACAAACCACAGCACCTCTTAAATAAATGCTCTTTAGTTAATAGTGAGAATCACATTGGGTTTTTGAACTGTGTAAAAGCATTTGAGCACAAAATTCACTTGGTTTACCAGAAATGAGCACTTGATTGTAGGAAGACACAGATGCTGTGGTTTAACTCCGTTTCTGCAGGGAAATTCAGACCAGTGTTTTCATCAAAAAACACACTCTGTTTTAACGCAAGAAGTAAGCTCTTCTTTCCAGCATCTCAAATACAGCACGAACCATGAGCATGCCCTGAAAAAAAGAACTGTGTTTCCTACTCATACGGACCATATGTAGTTCAACTGTGCTTATGAAACTGAAACAAACCACAGTTCCTCTTACATAAATGCTCTTTAGTTAATAGTGAGAATCGCGTTGGGTTCGTGAACTGCAAAAAATCATTTGAGCCCAAAATTCACTGGCTTAACCAGAAATGAACTCTTGTTTGTAGGAAGACACATATCCTGGGATTAAACTAAATTTCTGATGGGTAATTCAGACCAGAGTTCTCATCCCTGAAAAACACTCTGTTTTACGGCAAGAATCATCCTCTTCTTTCCAGCTTCTCCAATACAGTAAGCACCATGAGCATGCCCAGCAAAAAAGAACTGTGTTTCCTACTCATACAGACGATATGTAGTTCAACTCAGCTTATGAAACCGATACAAACCACAGCTCCGCTTAAAAAAATCCTCTTTAGTTAATAGTGAGAATCGCGTTTTGGTTCGTGAACTGCAAAAAAACATTTCAGCCCAAAATACCCTGGGTTCCAGGAAAGAACTCTTGCTTGTAGGAAGACACAGATCCTGGGGCTTAACTCCGTTTCTGAAGGTAAATTCAGACCAGAGTTCTCATCCCTGAAACACACTCTGCTTTAAAGCAAGAAGCAAGCTCTTTTTCCAGAGTCTAAAATACAGCAAGAAGCATGAGCATACCCTGAAAAAAAGAACTGTGTTTCCTACTCATAGGGACCATATGTAGTTCAACTCTGCTTATGAAACTGACACAAACCACAGCTCCTCTTACATAAATGCTCTTTAGTTAATAGTGAGAATTGTGTTGGGTTCGAGGACTGCGAATAATCATTTGAGGACAAAATTCACTGGGTTTACCAGAAATGAATTCTTGCTTGTAGGAAGACACAAATCCTGTGGTTTAACTCCGTTTCTGAAGGGAAATTCAGACCAGTGTTTAAATCCTAAAAACACACTGTGTTTTAACTCAAGAAGCAAGCTCTTCTTTCCAGCGTCTCCAATACAGCAAGAACTATTAGCATGCCCTGAAAAAAAGAACTGTGTTTCCTACTCATAGGGAACATATATTGTTCAACTGTGCTTATGAAACTTATACAAACCACAGCTCCACTTACATAAATGCTCTTTAGTTGAAAGTGAGAATCAAATTGGCTTTTTAACTGTGTAAAATCATTTGAGCCAAAAATACATTGGTTTACCAGAAATGAACTCTTGCTTGTAGGAAGTCACAGATCGTGGTCTTTTACTCCGTTACTGAAGGGAAATATAGACCAGAGTTCTCATCCCTGAAACATACTGTGATTTAATGCAAGAAGCAAGCTCTTCCTTCCAGAGTCTAAAATACCGAAATAACAATGAGCATGCCCTGAGAAAAAGAACTGTGTTTCCTACTCATACATACCATATGTAGTTCAACTCTTCTTATGAAACTGACACAAACAACAGCTCCTCTTACATGAATGCTCTTTAGTTAATAGTGAGAATCGCGTTGGGTTTATGAACTTTGAAAAATCATTTGAGGACAAAATTCACTGGGTTTACCAGAAATGAACTCTTGCTTGTAGGAAGACACAGATCCTGGCGTTTAATTCCGTTTCTGAAGGCAAATTCAGACCAGAGTTCTCATCCCTGAAAAACACTCTGTTTTAAGGCAAGAATCATCCTCTTCTTTCCATCGTCTCCAATACAGTAAGAACCATGAGCTTTCCCAGAAATAAAGAACTGAGTTTCCTACTCATACATACCATATGTAGTTCAACTCTGCTTATGAAACTGACACAAACAACAGCTGCTCTTAAATGAATGCTCTTTAGTTAATAGTGAGAATCGAGTTGGTTTTATGAACTTTGAAAAATCATTTGAGGCCAAAATTCACTGGGTTTACCAGAAATGAACTCTTGCTTGTAGGAAGACGCAAATCCTGGGGTTTAATTCCGTTTCTGAAGGCAAATTCAGACTAGAGTTCTCATCCCTGAAAAACAATCTGTTTTAAGGCAAGAATCATCCTCTTCTTTCCATCGTCTCCAATACAATAAGAACCATGAGCCTTCCCAGAAATAAAAAACTGTGTTTCCTACTCATACATACCATATGTAGGTCAACTCTGCTTATGAAACTGATACAAACCACAGCTCCTCTTACATAAATGATCTTTAGTAATAGTGAGATTCACGTTGGGTTCGTGAACTCCAAAATATCATTTGAGCCGAATATTCACTTGGTTTACCAGAAATAGCTCTTGATTGTAGGAAGACACTGATCCTGGTGTTTAACTCCGTTTCTGAAGGGAAATTCAGACCAAAGTTCTCATCCCTGCAACACACTCTGCTTTAATGCAAGCAGCAAGCCCTTCTTTCCAGAGTGTAAAATACAGCAAGAAGCATGAGCATTCCCTGAAAAAAAGAACTGTGTTTCCTACTCATACGGACCATATGTAGTTCAACTCTTCTTATGAAACTGATACAAACAACAGCTCCTCTTACATGAATGCTCTTTAGTTAATAGTGAGAATCACATTGGGTTTTTGAACTGTGTAAAAGCATTTGAGCACAAAATTCACTTGGTTTAGCAGAAATGAACTCTAGCTTGTAGGAAGACACAGATCCTGTGGTTTATCTCCGTTTCTGAAGGGAAATTCAGACCAGTGTTTTCATCCAAAAAACACATTCTGTTTAAAACAAGAAGCAAGCTCTTGAGTCTAAAATTCAGCAAGAACCATGAGCATGCCCTGAAAAAAAACACTGTGTTACCTCTCATACGGAACATATGTAGTTCAACTCTGCTTATGAAACTGATAAAAACCAGAGCCACTCTTAAATAAATAATCTGTAGTTAATAGTGAGAATCACATTGGGTTTTTGAACTGTGTAAAAGCATTTGAGCACAAAATTCACTTGGTTTACCAGAAATGAACTCTTGCATGTGAGAAGACACAGATACTGTTGGTTGACTCCGTGTCTAAAGGGACATTCAGACCAGTGTTCTCATCCATGAAACACACTCTGTTTTCACGCAAGAAGCAAGCTTTTCTTTCCAGCGTGTCCAATACAGCAAGAACAAAGAGCATGCACAGAAAAAAAAGAACTGTGTTTCCTACTCATACGGACCATATGTAGTTCAACTCTGCTTATGAAACTGATACAAACCACAGCTCCTCTTACATAAATCCTCTTTAGTTAATAGTGAGAATCGCGTTGGGTTCGTGAACTGCAAAAATCATTTGAGCCGAAAATTCACTTGGTTAACCAGAAATGAACTCTTGCTTGTAGGAAGACACAGATGCTGGGTTTTAACTCCGTTTCTGAAGGGAAATTCAGACCAGAGTTCTCATCCATGAAACACACTCTGTTTTAATGCAACAAGCCAATTCTTCTTTGCAGCGTCTCCAATACAGCAAGAACCATGAACATGCCCTCAAAAAAGAACTGTGTTTCCTACTCATACAGACCATATGTAGATCAACTCTGCTTATGAAAATGATACAAACCACAGCACCTCTTAAATAAATGCTCTTTAGTTAATAGTGAGAATCACATTGGGTTTTTGAACTATGTAAAAGCATTTGAGCAGAAAATACACTTGGTTTACCAGAAATGAGCACTTGATTGTAGGAAGACACAGATGCTGTGGTTTAACTCCGTTTCTGCAGGGAAATTCAGACCAGTGTTTTCATCAAAAAACACACTCTGTTTTAACGCAAGAAGTAAGCTCTTCTTTCCAGCATCTCAAATACAGCAAGAACCATGAGCATGCCCTGAAAAAAAGAACTGTGTTTCCTACTCATACGGACCATATGTAGTTCAACTGTGCTTATGAAACTGAAACAAACCACAGTTCCTCTTACATAAATGCTCTTTAGTTAATAGTGAGAATCGCGTTGGGTTCGTGAACTGCAAAAAATCATTTGAGCCCAAAATTCACTGGCTTAACCAGAAATGAACTCCTGCTTGTAGGAAGACACATATCCTGGGGTTAAACTAAATTTCTGATGGGTAATTCAGACCAGAGTTCTCATCCCTGAAAAACACTCTGTTTTACGGCAAGAATCATCCTCTTCTTTCCAGCTTCTCCAATACAGTAAGCACCATGAGCATGCCCAGCAAAAAAGAACTGTGTTTCCTACTCATACAGACGATATAGTTCAACTCAGCTTATGAAACCGATACAAACCACAGCTCCGCTTAAAAAAATCCTCTTTAGTTAATAGTGAGAATCGCGTTTTGGTTCGTGAACTGCAAAAAAACATTTCAGCCCAAAATACCCTGGGTTCCAGAAAAGAACTCTTGCTTGTAGGAAGACACAGATCCTGGGGCTTAACTCCGTTTCTGAAGGTAAATTCAGACCAGAGTTCTCATCCCTGAAACACACTCTGCTTTAAAGCAAGAAGCAAGCTCTTTTTCCAGAGTCTAAAATACAGCAAGAAGCATGAGCATACCCTGAAAAAAAGAACTGTGTTTCCTACTCATAGGGACCATATGTAGTTCAACTCTGCTTATGAAACTGACACAAACCACAGCTCCTCTTACATAAATGCTCTTTAGTTAATAGTGAGAATTGTGTTGGGTTTGAGGACTGCGAATAATCATTTGAGGACAAAATTCACTGGGTTTACCAGAAATGAATTCTTGCTTGTAGGAAGACACAAATCCTGTGGTTTAACTCCGTTTCTGAAGGGAAATTCAGACCAGTGTTTAAATCCTAAAAACACACTGTGTTTTAACTCAAGAAGCAAGCTCTTCTTTCCAGCGTCTCCAATACAGCAAGAACTATTAGCATGCCCTGAAAAAAAGAACTGTGTTTCCTACTCATAGGGAACATATATTGTTCAACTGTGCTTATGAAACTTATACAAACCACAGCTCCACTTACATAAATGCTCTTTAGTTGAAAGTGAGAATCAAATTGGCTTTTTAACTGTGTAAAATCATTTGAGCCCAAAATACATTGGTTTACCAGAAATGAACTCTTGCTTGTAGGAAGTCACAGATCGTGGTCTTTTACTCCGTTACTGATGGGAAATTCAGACCAGAGTTCTCATCCCTGAAACATACTGTGATTTAATGCAAGAAGCAAGCTCTTCCTTCCAGAGTCTAAAATACCGAAATAACAATGAGCATGCCCTGAGAAAAAGAACTGTGTTTCCTACTCATACATACCATATGTAGTTCAACTCTTCTTATGAAACTGACACAAACAACAGCTCCTCTTACATGAATGCTCTTTAGTTAATAGTGAGAATCGCGTTGGTTTTATGAACTGCGAAAAATCATTTGAGGCCAAAATTCACTGGGTTTACCAGAAATGAACTCTTGCTTGTAGGAAGACGCAAATCCTGGGGTTTAATTCCGTTTCTGAAGGCAAATTCAGACTAGAGTTCTCATCCCTGAAAAACACTCTGTTTTAAGGCAAGAATCATCCTCTTCTTTCCATCGTCTCCAATACAATAAGAACCATGAGCCTTCCCAGAAATAAAGAACTGTGTTTCCTACTCATACATACCATATGTAGGTCAACTCTGCTTATGAAACTGATACAAACCACAGCTCCTCTTACATAAATGATCTTTAGTAATAGTGAGATTCACGTTGGGTTCGTGAACTCCAAAAATCATTTGAGCCGAATATTCACTTGGTTTACCAGAAATAGCTCTTGATTGTAGGAAGACACTGATCCTGGTGTTTAACTCCGTTTCTGAAGGGAAATTCAGACCAAAGTTCTCATCCCTGCAACACACTCTGCTTTAATGCAAGAAGCAAGCTCTTTTTCCAGAGTCTAAAATACAGCAAGAAGCATGAGCATTCCCTGAAAAAAAGAACTGTGTTTCCTACTCATACGGACCATATGTAGTTCAACTCTTCTTATGAAACTGATTCAAACAACAGCTCCTCTTACATGAATGCTCTTTAGTTAATAGTGAGAATCACATTGGGTTTTTGAACTGTGTAAAAGCATTTGAGCACAAAATTCACTTGGTTCAGCAGAAATGAACTCTTGCTTGTAGGAAGACACAGATCCTGTGGTTTAACTCCGTTTCTGAAGGGAAATTCAGACCAGTGTTTTCATCCAAAAAACACACTCTGTTTAAAACAAGAAGCAAGCTCTTGAGTCTAAAATTCAGCAAGAACCATGAGCATGCCCTGGAAAAAAACACGGTGTTCCCTCTCATACGGAACATATGTAGTTCAACTCTGCTTATGAAACTGATAAAAACCAGAGCCCCTCTTAAATAAATAATCTATAGTTAATAGTGAGAATCACATTGGGTTTTTGAACTGTGTAAAAGCATTTGAGCACAAAATTCACTTGGTTTACCAGAAATGAACTCTTGCTTGTGGGAAGACACAGATACTGTTGGTTGACTCCGTTTCTGAAGGGACATTCAGACCAGTGTTCTCATCCATGAAACACACTCTGTTTTCACAAAAGAAGCAAGCTTTTCTTTCCAGCGTGTCCAATACAGCAAGAACAAAGAGCATGCCCAGAAAAAAAAAGAACTGTGTTTCCTACTCATACGGACCATATGTAGTTCAACTCTGCTTATGAAACTGATACAAACCACAGCTCCTCTTACATAAATCCTCTTTAGTTAATAGTCAGAATCGCGTTGGGTTCGTGAACTGCAAAAATCATTTGAGCCGAAAATTCACTTGGTTAACCAGAAATGAACTCTTGCTTGTAGGAAGACACAGATGCTGGGTTTTAACTCCGTTTCTGAAGGGAAATTCAGACCAGAGTTCTCATCCATGAAACACACTCTGTTTTAATGCAACAAGCCAATTCTTCTTTGCAGCGTCTCCAATACAGCAAGAACCATGAACATGCCCTCAAAAAAGAACTGTGTTTCCTACTCATACAGACCATATGTAGATCAACTCTGCTTATGAAAATGATACAAACCACAGCACCTCTTAAATAAATGCTCTTTAGTTAATAGTGAGAATCACATTGGGTTTTTGAACTATGTAAAAGCATTTGAGCAGAAAATACACTTGGTTTACCAGAAATGAGCACTTGATTGTAGGAAGACACAGATGCTGTGGTTTAACTCCGTTTCTGCAGGGAAATTCAGACCAGTGTTTTCATCAAAAAACACACTCTGTTTTAACGCAAGAAGTAAGCTCTTCTTTCCAGCATCTCAAATACAGCAAGAACCATGAGCATGCCCTGAAAAAAAGAACTGTGTTTCCTACTCATACGGACCATATGTAGTTCAACTGTGCTTATGAAACTGAAACAAACCACAGTTCCTCTTACATAAATGCTCTTTAGTTAATAGTGAGAATCGCGTTGGGTTCGTGAACTGCAAAAAATCATTTGAGCCCAAAATTCACTGGCTTAACCAGAAATGAACTCCTGCTTGTAGGAAGACACATATCCTGGGGTTAAACTAAATTTCTGATGGGTAATTCAGACCAGAGTTCTCATCCCTGAAAAACACTCTGTTTTACGGCAAGAATCATCCTCTTCTTTCCAGCTTCTCCAATACAGTAAGCACCATGAGCATGCCCAGCAAAAAAGAACTGTGTTTCCTACTCATACAGACGATATAGTTCAACTCAGCTTATGAAACCGATACAAACCACAGCTCCGCTTAAAAAAATCCTCTTTAGTTAATAGTGAGAATCGCGTTTTGGTTCGTGAACTGCAAAAAAACATTTCAGCCCAAAATACCCTGGGTTCCAGGAAAGAACTCTTGCTTGTAGGAAGACACAGATCCTGGGGCTTAACTCCGTTTCTGAAGGTAAATTCAGACCAGAGTTCTCATCCCTGAAACACACTCTGCTTTAAAGCAAGAAGCAAGCTCTTTTTCCAGAGTCTAAAATACAGCAAGAAGCATGAGCATACCCTGAAAAAAAGAACTGTGTTTCCTACTCATAGGGACCATATGTAGTTCAACTCTGCTTATGAAACTGACACAAACCACAGCTCCTCTTACATAAATGCTCTTTAGTTAATAGTGAGAATTGTGTTGGGTTCGAGGACTGCGAATAATCATTTGAGGACAAAATTCACTGGGTTTACCAGAAATGAATTCTTGCTTGTAGGAAGACACAAATCCTGTGGTTTAACTCCGTTTCTGAAGGGAAATTCAGACCAGTGTTTAAATCCTAAAAACACACTGTGTTTTAACTCAAGAAGCAAGCTCTTCTTTCCAGCGTCTCCAATACAGCAAGAACTATTAGCATGCCCTGAAAAAAAGAACTGTGTTTCCTACTCATAGGGAACATATATTGTTCAACTGTGCTTATGAAACTTATACAAACCACAGCTCCACTTACATAAATGCTCTTTAGTTGAAAGTGAGAATCAAATTGGCTTTTTAACTGTGTAAAATCATTTGAGCCCAAAATACATTGGTTTACCAGAAATGAACTCTTGCTTGTAGGAAGTCACAGATCGTGGTCTTTTACTCCGTTACTGATGGGAAATTCAGACCAGAGTTCTCATCCCTGAAACATACTGTGATTTAATGCAAGAAGCAAGCTCTTCCTTCCAGAGTCTAAAATACCGAAATAACAATGAGCATGCCCTGAGAAAAAGAACTGTGTTTCCTACTCATACATACCATATGTAGTTCAACTCTTCTTATGAACCTGACACAAACAACAGCTCCTCTTACATGAATGCTCTTTAGTTAATAGTGAGAATCGCGTTGGTTTTATGAACTGCGAAAAATCATTTGAGGCCAAAATTCACTGGGTTTACCAGAAATGAACTCTTGCTTGTAGGAAGACGCAAATCCTGGGGTTTAATTCCGTTTCTGAAGGCAAATTCAGACTAGAGTTCTCATCCCTGAAAAACACTCTGTTTTAAGGCAAGAATCATCCTCTTCTTTCCATCGTCTCCAATACAATAAGAACCATGAGCCTTCCCAGAAATAAAGAACTGTGTTTCCTACTCATACATACCATATGTGGGTCAACTCTGCTTATGAAACTGATACAAACCACAGCTCCTCTTACATAAATGATCTTTAGTAATAGTGAGATTCACGTTGGGTTCGTGAACTCCAAAAATCATTTGAGCCGAATATTCACTTGGTTTACCAGAAATAGCTCTTGATTGTAGGAAGACACTGATCCTGGTGTTTAACTCCGTTTCTGAAGGGAAATTCAGACCAAAGTTCTCATCCCTGCAACACACTCTGCTTTAATGCAAGAAGCAAGCTCTTTTTCCAGAGTCTAAAATACAGCAAGAAGCATGAGCATTCCCTGAAAAAAAGAACTGTGTTTCCTACTCATACGGACCATATGTAGTTCAACTCTTCTTATGAAACTGATTCAAACAACAGCTCCTCTTACATGAATGCTCTTTAGTTAATAGTGAGAATCACATTGGGTTTTTGAACTGTGTAAAAGCATTTGAGCACAAAATTCACTTGGTTCAGCAGAAATGAACTCTTGCTTGTAGGAAGACACAGATCCTGTGGTTTAACTCCGTTTCTGAAGGGAAATTCAGACCAGTGTTTTCATCCAAAAAACACACTCTGTTTAAAACAAGAAGCAAGCTCTTGAGTCTAAAATTCAGCAAGAACCATGAGCATGCCCTGGAAAAAAACACTGTGTTCCCTCTCATACGGAACATATGTAGTTCAACTCTGCTTATGAAACTGATAAAAACCAGAGCCCCTCTTAAATAAATAATCTGTAGTTAATAGTGAGAATCACATTGGGTTTTTGAACTGTGTAAAAGCATTTGAGCACAAAATTCACTTGGTTTACCAGAAATGAACTCTTGCTTGTGGGAAGACACAGATACTGTTGGTTGACTCCGTTTCTGAAGGGACATTCAGACCAGTGTTCTCATCCATGAAACACACTCTGTTTTCACGCAAGAAGCAAGCTTTTCTTTCCAGCGTGTCCAATACAGCAAGAACAAAGAGCATGCCCAGAAAAAAAAGAACTGTGTTTCCTACTCATACGGACCATATGTAGTTCAACTCTGCTTATGAAACTGATACAAACCACAGCTCCTCTTACATAAATCCTCTTTAGTTAATAGTCAGAATCGCGTTGGCTTCGTGAACTGCAAAAATCATTTGAGCCGAAAATTCACTTGGTTAACCAGAAATGAACTCTTGCTTGTAGGAAGACACAGATGCTGGGTTTTAACTCCGTTTCTGAAGGGAAATTCAGACCAGAGTTCTCATCCATGAAACACACTCTGTTTTAATGCAACAAGCCAATTCTTCTTTGCAGCGTCTCCAATACAGCAAGAACCATGAACATGCCCTCAAAAAAGAACTGTGTTTCCTACTCATACAGACCATATGTAGATCAACTCTGCTTATGAAAATGATACAAACCACAGCACCTCTTAAATAAATGCTCTTTAGTTAATAGTGAGAATCACATTGGGTTTTTGAACTGTGTAAAAGCATTTGAGCACAAAATTCACTTGGTTTACCAGAAATGAGCACTTGATTGTAGGAAGACACAGATGCTGTGGTTTAACTCCGTTTCTGCAGGGAAATTCAGACCAGTGTTTTCATCAAAAAACACACTCTGTTTTAACGCAAGAAGTAAGCTCTTCTTTCCAGCATCTCAAATACAGCACGAACCATGAGCATGCCCTGAAAAAAAGAACTGTGTTTCCTACTCATACGGACCATATGTAGTTCAACTGTGCTTATGAAACTGAAACAAACCACAGTTCCTCTTACATAAATGCTCTTTAGTTAATAGTGAGAATCGCGTTGGGTTCGTGAACTGCAAAAAATCATTTGAGCCCAAAATTCACTGGCTTAACCAGAAATGAACTCTTGTTTGTAGGAAGACACATATCCTGGGATTAAACTAAATTTCTGATGGGTAATTCAGACCAGAGTTCTCATCCCTGAAAAACACTCTGTTTTACGGCAAGAATCATCCTCTTCTTTCCAGCTTCTCCAATACAGTAAGCACCATGAGCATGCCCAGCAAAAAAGAACTGTGTTTCCTACTCATACAGACGATATGTAGTTCAACTCAGCTTATGAAACAGATACAAACCACAGCTCCGCTTAAAAAAATCCTCTTTAGTTAATAGTGAGAATCGCGTTTTGGTTCGTGAACTGCAAAAAAACATTTCAGCCCAAAATACCCTGGGTTCCAGAAAAGAACTCTTGCTTGTAGGAAGACACAGATCCTGGGGCTTAACTCCGTTTCTGAAGGTAAATTCAGACCAGAGTTCTCATCCCTGAAACACACTCTGCTTTAAAGCAAGAAGCAAGCTCTTTTTCCAGAGTCTAAAATACAGCAAGAAGCATGAGCATACCCTGAAAAAAAGAACTGTGTTTCCTACTCATAGGGACCATATGTAGTTCAACTCTGCTTATGAAACTGACACAAACCACAGCTCCTCTTACATAAATGCTCTTTAGTTAATAGTGAGAATTGTGTTGGGTTCGAGGACTGCGAATAATCATTTGAGGACAAAATTCACTGGGTTTACCAGAAATGAATTCTTGCTTGTAGGAAGACACAAATCCTGTGGTTTAACTCCGTTTCTGAAGGGAAATTCAGACCAGTGTTTAAATCCTAAAAACACACTGTGTTTTAACTCAAGAAGCAAGCTCTTCTTTCCAGCGTCTCCAATACAGCAAGAACTATTAGCATGCCCTGAAAAAAAGAACTGTGTTTCCTACTCATAGGGAACATATATTGTTCAACTGTGCTTATGAAACTTATACAAACCACAGCTCCACTTACATAAATGCTCTTTAGTTGAAAGTGAGAATCAAATTGGCTTTTTAACTGTGTAAAATCATTTGAGCCAAAAATACATTGGTTTACCAGAAATGAACTCTTGCTTGTAGGAAGTCACAGATCGTGGTCTTTTACTCTGTTACTGATGGGAAATTCAGACCAGAGTTCTCATCCCTGAAACATACTGTGATTTAATGCAAGAAGCAAGCTCTTCCTTCCAGAGTCTAAAATACCGAAATAACAATGAGCATGCCCTGAGAAAAAGAACTGTGTTTCCTACTCATACATACCATATGTAGTTCAACTCTTCTTATGAACCTGACACAAACAACAGCTCCTCTTACATGAATGCTCTTTAGTTAATAGTGAGAATCGCGTTGGGTTTATGAACTTTGAAAAATCATTTGAGGCCAAAATTCACTGGGTTTACCAGAAATGAACTCTTGCTTGTAGGAAGACACAGATCCTGGCGTTTAATTCCGTTTCTGAAGGCAAATTCAGACCAGAGTTCTCATCCCTGAAAAACACTCTGTTTTAAGGCAAGAATCATCCTCTTCTTTCCATCGTCTCCAATACAGTAAGAGCCATGTGCTTTCCCAGAAATAAAGAACTGAGTTTCCTACTCATACATACCATATGTAGTTCAACTCTGCTTATGAAACTGATACAAACCACAGCTCCTCTTACATAAGTGATCTTTAGTAATAGTGAGATTCACATTGGGTTCCTGAACTGCGAAAAATCATTTGAGCCGAATATTCACTTGGTTTACCAGAAATAACTTTTGCTTGTAGGAAGACACTGATCTTGGTGTTTAACTCCGTTTCTGAAGGGAAATTAAGACCAGAGTTCTCATCCATGAAACATGCTCTGTTTTAATGCAAGAAGCAAGCTCTTCTTTCCAGCGTCTCCAATACAGCAAGAACCATGAGCATGCCCTCAAAAAGAACTGTGTTTCCTACTCATACAGACCATATGGAGATCAACTCTGCTTATGAAAATGATACAAACCACAGCACCTCTTAAATAAATGCTCTTTAGTTAATAGTGAGAATCAAATTGGGTTTTTGTACTGTGTAAAAGAATTTGAGCAAAAAATTCACTTGGTTTACCAGAATTGAATTCTTGCTTGTAGGAAGACACTGATCTTGGTGTTTAACTCCGTTTCTGAAGGGAAATTCAGACCAAAGTTCTCATCCCTGCAACACACTCTGCTTTAATGCAAGAAGCAAGCTCTTCTTTCCAGAGTGTAAAATACAGCAACAAGCATGAGCATTCCCTGAAAAAAAGAACTGTGTTTCCTACTCATACGGACCATATGTAGTTCAACTCTTCTTATGAAACTGATACAAACAACAGCTCCTCTTACATGAATGCTCTTTAGTTAATAGTGAGAATCACATTGGGTTTTTGAACTGTGTAAAAGCATTTGAGCACAAAATTCACTTGGTTTAGCAGAAATGAACTCTTGCTTGTAGGAAGACACAGATCCTGTGGTTTAACTCCGTTTCTGAAGGGAAATTCAGACCAGTGTTTTCATCCAAAAAACACACTCTGTTTAAAACAAGAAGCAAGCTCTTGAGTCTAAAATTCAGCAAGAACCATGAGCATGCCCTGAAAAAAAACACTGTGTTCCCTCTCATACGGAACATATGTAGTTCAACTCTGCTTATGAAACTGATAAAAACCAGAGCCCCTCTTAAATAAATAATCTGTAGTTAATAGTGAGAATCACATTGGGTTTTTGAACTGTGTAAAAGCATTTGAGCACAAAATTCACTTGGTTTACCAGAAATGAACTCTTGCTTGTGGGAAGACACAGATACTGTTGGTTGACTCCGTTTCTGAAGGGACATTCAGACCAGTGTTCTCATCCATGAAACACACTCTGTTTTCACGCAAGAAGCAAGCTTTTCTTTCCAGCGTATCCAATACAGCAAGAACAAAGAGCATGCCCAGAAAAAAAACAACTGTGTTTCCTACTCATACGGACCATATGTAGTTCAACTCTGCTTATGAAACTGATACAAACCACAGCTCCTCTTACATAAATCCTCTTTAGTTAATAGTGAGAATCGCGTTGGCTTCGTGAACTGCAAAAATCATTTGAGCCGAAAATTCACTTGGTTAACCAGAAATGAACTCTTGCGTGTAGGAAGACACAGATGCTGGGTTTTAACTCCGTTTCTGAAGGGAAATTCAGACCAGAGGTCTCATCCATAAAACACAATCTGTTTTAATGCAACAAGCCAATTCTTGTTTGCAGCGTCTCCAATACAGCAAGAACCATGAACATGCCCTCAAAAAAGAACTGTGTTTCCTACTCATACAGACCATATGTAGATCAACTCTGCTTATGAAAATGATACAAACCACAGCACCTCTTAAATAAATGCTTTTTAGTTAATAGTGAGAATCAAATTGGGTTTTTGAACTGTGTAAAAGCATTTGAGCACAAAATTCACTTGGTTTACCAGAAATGAGCACTTGATTGTAGGAAGACACAGATGCTGTGGTTTAACTCCGTTTCAGCAGGGAAATTCAGACCAGTGTTTTCATCAAAAAACACACTCTGTTTTAACGCAAGAAGTAAGCTCTTCTTTCCAGCATCTCAAATACAGCAAGAACCATGAGCATGCCCTGAAAAAAAGAACTGTGTTTCCTACTCATACGGACCATATGTAGTTCAACTCTTCTTATGAAACTGATACAAACAACAGCTCCTCTTACATGAATGCTCTTTAGTTAATAGTGAGAATCACATTGGGTTTTTGAACTGTGTAAAAGCATTTGAGCACAAAATTCACTTGGTTCAGCAGAAATGAACTCTTGCTTGTAGGAAGACACAGATCCTGTGGTTTAACTCTGTTTCTGAAGGGAAATTCAGACCAGTGTTTTCATCCAAAAAACACACTCTGTTTAAAACAAGAAGCAAGCTCTTGAGTCTAAAATTCAGCAAGAACCATGAGCATGCCCTGGAAAAAAACACTGTGTTCCCTCTCATAAGGAACATATGTAGTTCAACTCTGCTTATGAAACTGATAAAAACCAGAGCCCCTCTTAAATAAATAATCTGTAGTTAATAGTGAGAATCACATTGGGTTTTTGAACTGTGTAAAAGCATTTGAGCACAAAATTCACTTGGTTTACCAGAAATGAACTCTTGCTTGTGGGAAGACACAGATACTGTTGGTTGACTCCGTTTCTGAAGGGACATTCAGACCAGTGTTCTCATCCATGAAACACACTCTGTTTTCACGCAAGAAGCAAGCTTTTCTTTCCAGCGTGTCCAATACAGCAAGAACAAAGAGCATGCCCAGAAAAAAAAGAACTGTGTTTCCTACTCATACGGACCATATGTAGTTCAACTCTGCTTATGAAACTGATACAAACCACAGCTCCTCTTACATAAATCCTCTTTAGTTAATAGTCAGAATCGCGTTGGCTTCGTGAACTGCAAAAATCATTTGAGCCGAAAATTCACTTGGTTAACCAGAAATGAACTCTTGCTTGTAGGAAGACACAGATGCTGGGTTTTAACTCCGTTTCTGAAGGGAAATTCAGACCAGAGTTCTCATCCATGAAACACACTCTGTTTTAATGCAACAAGCCAATTCTTCTTTGCAGCGTCTCCAATACAGCAAGAACCATGAACATGCCCTCAAAAAAGAACTGTGTTTCCTACTCATACAGACCATATGTAGATCAACTCTGCTTATGAAATGATACAAACCACAGCACCTCTTAAATAAATGCTCTTTAGTTAATAGTGAGAATCACATTGGGTTTTTGAACTGTGTAAAAGCATTTGAGCACAAAATTCACTTGGTTTACCAGAAATGAGCACTTGATTGTAGGAAGACACAGATGCTGTGGTTTAACTCCGTTTCTGCAGGGAAATTCAGACCAGTGTTTTCATCAAAAAACACACTCTGTTTTAACGCAAGAAGTAAGCTCTTCTTTCCAGCATCTCAAATACAGCACGAACCATGAGCATGCCCTGAAAAAAAGAACTGTGTTTCCTACTCATACGGACCATATGTAGTTCAACTGTGCTTATGAAACTGAAACAAACCACAGTTCCTCTTACATAAATGCTCTTTAGTTAATAGTGAGAATCGCGTTGGGTTCGTGAACTGCAAAAAATCATTTGAGCCCAAAATTCACTGGCTTAACCAGAAATGAACTCTTGTTTGTAGGAAGACACATATCCTGGGATTAAACTAAATTTCTGATGGGTAATTCAGACCAGAGTTCTCATCCCTGAAAAACACTCTGTTTTACGGCAAGAATCATCCTCTTCTTTCCAGCTTCTCCAATACAGTAAGCACCATGAGCATGCCCAGCAAAAAAGAACTGTGTTTCCTACTCATACAGACGATATGTAGTTCAACTCAGCTTATGAAACCGATACAAACCACAGCTCCGCTTAAAAAAATCCTCTTTAGTTAATAGTGAGAATCGCGTTTTGGTTCGTGAACTGCAAAAAAACATTTCAGCCCAAAATACCCTGGGTTCCAGGAAAGAACTCTTGCTTGTAGGAAGACACAGATCCTGGGGCTTAACTCCGTTTCTGAAGGTAAATTCAGACCAGAGTTCTCATCCCTGAAACACACTCTGCTTTAAAGCAAGAAGCAAGCTCTTTTTCCAGAGTCTAAAATACAGCAAGAAGCATGAGCATACCCTGAAAAAAAGAACTGTGTTTCCTACTCATAGGGACCATATGTAGTTCAACTCTGCTTATGAAACTGACACAAACCACAGCTCCTCTTACATAAATGCTCTTTAGTTAATAGTGAGAATTGTGTTGGGTTCGAGGACTGCGAATAATCATTTGAGGACAAAATTCACTGGGTTTACCAGAAATGAATTCTTGCTTGTAGGAAGACACAAATCCTGTGGTTTAACTCCGTTTCTGAAGGGAAATTCAGACCAGTGTTTAAATCCTAAAAACACACTGTGTTTTAACTCAAGAAGCAAGCTCTTCTTTCCAGCGTCTCCAATACAGCAAGAACTATTAGCATGCCCTGAAAAAAAGAACTGTGTTTCCTACTCATAGGGAACATATATTGTTCAACTGTGCTTATGAAACTTATACAAACCACAGCTCCACTTACATAAATGCTCTTTAGTTGAAAGTGAGAATCAAATTGGCTTTTTAACTGTGTAAAATCATTTGAGCCAAAAATACATTGGTTTACCAGAAATGAACTCTTGCTTGTAGGAAGTCACAGATCGTGGTCTTTTACTCTGTTACTGATGGGAAATTCAGACCAGAGTTCTCATCCCTGAAACATACTGTGATTTAATGCAAGAAGCAAGCTCTTCCTTCCAGAGTCTAAAATACCGAAATAACAATGAGCATGCCCTGAGAAAAAGAACTGTGTTTCCTACTCATACATACCATATGTAGTTCAACTCTTCTTATGAACCTGACACAAACAACAGCTCCTCTTACATGAATGCTCTTTAGTTAATAGTGAGAATCGCGTTGGGTTTATGAACTTTGAAAAATCATTTGAGGCCAAAATTCACTGGGTTTACCAGAAATGAACTCTTGCTTGTAGGAAGACACAGATCCTGGCGTTTAATTCCGTTTCTGAAGGCAAATTCAGACCAGAGTTCTCATCCCTGAAAAACACTCTGTTTTAAGGCAAGAATCATCCTCTTCTTTCCATCGTCTCCAATACAGTAAGAGCCATGTGCTTTCCCAGAAATAAAGAACTGAGTTTCCTACTCATACATACCATATGTAGTTCAACTCTGCTTATGAAACTGATACAAACCACAGCTCCTCTTACATAAGTGATCTTTAGTAATAGTGAGATTCACATTGGGTTCCTGAACTGCGAAAAATCATTTGAGCCGAATATTCACTTGGTTTACCAGAAATAACTTTTGCTTGTAGGAAGACACTGATCTTGGTGTTTAACTCCGTTTCTGAAGGGAAATTAAGACCAGAGTTCTCATCCATGAAACATGCTCTGTTTTAATGCAAGAAGCAAGCTCTTCTTTCCAGCGTCTCCAATACAGCAAGAACCATGAGCATGCCCTCAAAAAGAACTGTGTTTCCTACTCATACAGACCATATGGAGATCAACTCTGCTTATGAAAATGATACAAACCACAGCACCTCTTAAATAAATGCTCTTTAGTTAATAGTGAGAATCAAATTGGGTTTTTGTACTGTGTAAAAGAATTTGAGCAAAAAATTCACTTGGTTTACCAGAATTGAATTCTTGCTTGTAGGAAGACACTGATCTTGGTGTTTAACTCCGTTTCTGAAGGGAAATTCAGACCAAAGTTCTCATCCCTGCAACACACTCTGCTTTAATGCAAGAAGCAAGCTCTTCTTTCCAGGGTGTAAAATACAGCAACAAGCATGAGCATTCCCTGAAAAAAAGAACTGTGTTTCCTACTCATACGGACCATATGTAGTTCAACTCTTCTTATGAAACTGATACAAACAACAGCTCCTCTTACATGAATGCTCTTTAGTTAATAGTGAGAATCACATTGGGTTTTTGAACTGTGTAAAAGCATTTGAGCACAAAATTCACTTGGTTTAGCAGAAATGAACTCTTGCTTGTAGGAAGACACAGATCCTGTGGTTTAACTCCGTTTCTGAAGGGAAATTCAGACCAGTGTTTTCATCCAAAAAACACACTCTGTTTAAAACAAGAAGCAAGCTCTTGAGTCTAAAATTCAGCAAGAACCATGAGCATGCCCTGAAAAAAAACACTGTGTTCCCTCTCATACGGAACATATGTAGTTCAACTCTGCTTATGAAACTGATAAAAACCAGAGCCCCTCTTAAATAAATAATCTGTAGTTAATAGTGAGAATCACATTGGGTTTTTGAACTGTGTAAAAGCATTTGAGCACAAAATTCACTTGGTTTACCAGAAATGAACTCTTGCTTGTGGGAAGACACAGATACTGTTGGTTGACTCCGTTTCTGAAGGGACATTCAGACCAGTGTTCTCATCCATGAAACACACTCTGTTTTCACGCAAGAAGCAAGCTTTTCTTTCCAGCGTATCCAATACAGCAAGAACAAAGAGCATGCCCAGAAAAAAAACAACTGTGTTTCCTACTCATACGGACCATATGTAGTTCAACTCTGCTTATGAAACTGATACAAACCACAGCTCCTCTTACATAAATCCTCTTTAGTTAATAGTGAGAATCGCGTTGGCTTCGTGAACTGCAAAAATCATTTGAGCCGAAAATTCACTTGGTTAACCAGAAATGAACTCTTGCGTGTAGGAAGACACAGATGCTGGGTTTTAACTCCGTTTCTGAAGGGAAATTCAGACCAGAGGTCTCATCCATGAAACACACTCTGTTTTAATGCAACAAGCCAATTCTTGTTTGCAGCGTCTCCAATACAGCAAGAACCATGAACATGCCCTCAAAAAAGAACTGTGTTTCCTACTCATACAGACCATATGTAGATCAACTCTGCTTATGAAAATGATACAAACCACAGCACCTCTTAAATAAATGCTCTTTAGTTAATAGTGAGAATCACATTGGGTTTTTGAACTGTGTAAAAGCATTTGAGCACAAAATTCACTTGGTTTACCAGAAATGAGCACTTGATTGTAGGAAGACACAGATGCTGTGGTTTAACTCCGTTTCTGCAGGGAAATTCAGACCAGTGTTTTCATCAAAAAACACACTCTGTTTTAACGCAAGAAGTAAGCTCTTCTTTCCAGCATCTCAAATACAGCACGAACCATGAGCATGCCCTGAAAAAAAGAACTGTGTTTCCTACTCATACGGACCATATGTAGTTCAACTCTTCTTATGAAACTGATACAAACAACAGCTCCTCTTACATGAATGCTCTTTAGTTAATAGTGAGAATCACATTGGGTTTTTGAACTGTGTAAAAGCATTTGAGCACAAAATTCACTTGGTTCAGCAGAAATGAACTCTTGCTTGTAGGAAGACACAGATCCTGTGGTTTAACTCTGTTTCTGAAGGGAAATTCAGACCAGTGTTTTCATCCAAAAAACACACTCTGTTTAAAACAAGAAGCAAGCTCTTGAGTCTAAAATTCAGCAAGAACCATGAGCATGCCCTGGAAAAAAACACTGTGTTCCCTCTCATAAGGAACATATGTAGTTCAACTCTGCTTATGAAACTGATAAAAACCAGAGCCCCTCTTAAATAAATAATCTGTAGTTAATAGTGAGAATCACATTGGGTTTTTGAACTGTGTAAAAGCATTTGAGCACAAAATTCACTTGGTTTACCAGAAATGAACTCTTGCTTGTGGGAAGACACAGATACTGTTGGTTGACTCCGTTTCTGAAGGGACATTCAGACCAGTGTTCTCATCCATGAAACACACTCTGTTTTCACGCAAGAAGCAAGCTTTTCTTTCCAGCGTGTCCAATACAGCAAGAACAAAGAGCATGCCCAGAAAAAAAAGAACTGTGTTTCCTACTCATACGGACCATATGTAGTTCAACTCTGCTTATGAAACTGATACAAACCACAGCTCCTCTTACATAAATCCTCTTTAGTTAATAGTCAGAATCGCGTTGGCTTCGTGAACTGCAAAAATCATTTGAGCCGAAAATTCACTTGGTTAACCAGAAATGAACTCTTGCTTGTAGGAAGACACAGATGCTGGGTTTTAACTCCGTTTCTGAAGGGAAATTCAGACCAGAGTTCTCATCCATGAAACACACTCTGTTTTAATGCAACAAGCCAATTCTTCTTTGCAGCGTCTCCAATACAGCAAGAACCATGAACATGCCCTCAAAAAAGAACTGTGTTTCCTACTCATACAGACCATATGTAGATCAACTCTGCTTATGAAATGATACAAACCACAGCACCTCTTAAATAAATGCTCTTTAGTTAATAGTGAGAATCACATTGGGTTTTTGAACTGTGTAAAAGCATTTGAGCACAAAATTCACTTGGTTTACCAGAAATGAGCACTTGATTGTAGGAAGACACAGATGCTGTGGTTTAACTCCGTTTCTGCAGGGAAATTCAGACCAGTGTTTTCATCAAAAAACACACTCTGTTTTAACGCAAGAAGTAAGCTCTTCTTTCCAGCATCTCAAATACAGCACGAACCATGAGCATGCCCTGAAAAAAAGAACTGTGTTTCCTACTCATACGGACCATATGTAGTTCAACTGTGCTTATGAAACTGAAACAAACCACAGTTCCTCTTACATAAATGCTCTTTAGTTAATAGTGAGAATCGCGTTGGGTTCGTGAACTGCAAAAAATCATTTGAGCCCAAAATTCACTGGCTTAACCAGAAATGAACTCTTGTTTGTAGGAAGACACATATCCTGGGATTAAACTAAATTTCTGATGGGTAATTCAGACCAGAGTTCTCATCCCTGAAAAACACTCTGTTTTACGGCAAGAATCATCCTCTTCTTTCCAGCTTCTCCAATACAGTAAGCACCATGAGCATGCCCAGCAAAAAAGAACTGTGTTTCCTACTCATACAGACGATATGTAGTTCAACTCAGCTTATGAAACCGATACAAACCACAGCTCCGCTTAAAAAAATCCTCTTTAGTTAATAGTGAGAATCGCGTTTTGGTTCGTGAACTGCAAAAAAACATTTCAGCCCAAAATACCCTGGGTTCCAGGAAAGAACTCTTGCTTGTAGGAAGACACAGATCCTGGGGCTTAACTCCGTTTCTGAAGGTAAATTCAGACCAGAGTTCTCATCCCTGAAACACACTCTGCTTTAAAGCAAGAAGCAAGCTCTTTTTCCAGAGTCTAAAATACAGCAAGAAGCATGAGCATACCCTGAAAAAAAGAACTGTGTTTCCTACTCATAGGGACCATATGTAGTTCAACTCTGCTTATGAAACTGACACAAACCACAGCTCCTCTTACATAAATGCTCTTTAGTTAATAGTGAGAATTGTGTTGGGTTCGAGGACTGCGAATAATCATTTGAGGACAAAATTCACTGGGTTTACCAGAAATGAATTCTTGCTTGTAGGAAGACACAAATCCTGTGGTTTAACTCCGTTTCTGAAGGGAAATTCAGACCAGTGTTTAAATCCTAAAAACACACTGTGTTTTAACTCAAGAAGCAAGCTCTTCTTTCCAGCGTCTCCAATACAGCAAGAACTATTAGCATGCCCTGAAAAAAAGAACTGTGTTTCCTACTCATAGGGAACATATATTGTTCAACTGTGCTTATGAAACTTATACAAACCACAGCTCCACTTACATAAATGCTCTTTAGTTGAAAGTGAGAATCAAATTGGCTTTTTAACTGTGTAAAATCATTTGAGCCAAAAATACATTGGTTTACCAGAAATGAACTCTTGCTTGTAGGAAGTCACAGATCGTGGTCTTTTACTCTGTTACTGATGGGAAATTCAGACCAGAGTTCTCATCCCTGAAACATACTGTGATTTAATGCAAGAAGCAAGCTCTTCCTTCCAGAGTCTAAAATACCGAAATAACAATGAGCATGCCCTGAGAAAAAGAACTGTGTTTCCTACTCATACATACCATATGTAGTTCAACTCTTCTTATGAACCTGACACAAACAACAGCTCCTCTTACATGAATGCTCTTTAGTTAATAGTGAGAATCGCGTTGGGTTTATGAACTTTGAAAAATCATTTGAGGCCAAAATTCACTGGGTTTACCAGAAATGAACTCTTGCTTGTAGGAAGACACAGATCCTGGCGTTTAATTCCGTTTCTGAAGGCAAATTCAGACCAGAGTTCTCATCCCTGAAAAACACTCTGTTTTAAGGCAAGAATCATCCTCTTCTTTCCATCGTCTCCAATACAGTAAGAGCCATGTGCTTTCCCAGAAATAAAGAACTGAGTTTCCTACTCATACATACCATATGTAGTTCAACTCTGCTTATGAAACTGATACAAACCACAGCTCCTCTTACATAAGTGATCTTTAGTAATAGTGAGATTCACATTGGGTTCCTGAACTGCGAAAAATCATTTGAGCCGAATATTCACTTGGTTTACCAGAAATAACTTTTGCTTGTAGGAAGACACTGATCTTGGTGTTTAACTCCGTTTCTGAAGGGAAATTAAGACCAGAGTTCTCATCCATGAAACATGCTCTGTTTTAATGCAAGAAGCAAGCTCTTCTTTCCAGCGTCTCCAATACAGCAAGAACCATGAGCATGCCCTCAAAAAGAACTGTGTTTCCTACTCATACAGACCATATGGAGATCAACTCTGCTTATGAAAATGATACAAACCACAGCACCTCTTAAATAAATGCTCTTTAGTTAATAGTGAGAATCAAATTGGGTTTTTGTACTGTGTAAAAGAATTTGAGCAAAAAATTCACTTGGTTTACCAGAATTGAATTCTTGCTTGTAGGAAGACACTGATCTTGGTGTTTAACTCCGTTTCTGAAGGGAAATTCAGACCAAAGTTCTCATCCCTGCAACACACTCTGCTTTAATGCAAGAAGCAAGCTCTTCTTTCCAGGGTGTAAAATACAGCAACAAGCATGAGCATTCCCTGAAAAAAAGAACTGTGTTTCCTACTCATACGGACCATATGTAGTTCAACTCTTCTTATGAAACTGATACAAACAACAGCTCCTCTTACATGAATGCTCTTTAGTTAATAGTGAGAATCACATTGGGTTTTTGAACTGTGTAAAAGCATTTGAGCACAAAATTCACTTGGTTTAGCAGAAATGAACTCTTGCTTGTAGGAAGACACAGATCCTGTGGTTTAACTCCGTTTCTGAAGGGAAATTCAGACCAGTGTTTTCATCCAAAAAACACACTCTGTTTAAAACAAGAAGCAAGCTCTTGAGTCTAAAATTCAGCAAGAACCATGAGCATGCCCTGAAAAAAAACACTGTGTTCCCTCTCATACGGAACATATGTAGTTCAACTCTGCTTATGAAACTGATAAAAACCAGAGCCCCTCTTAAATAAATAATCTGTAGTTAATAGTGAGAATCACATTGGGTTTTTGAACTGTGTAAAAGCATTTGAGCACAAAATTCACTTGGTTTACCAGAAATGAACTCTTGCTTGTGGGAAGACACAGATACTGTTGGTTGACTCCGTTTCTGAAGGGACATTCAGACCAGTGTTCTCATCCATGAAACACACTCTGTTTTCACGCAAGAAGCAAGCTTTTCTTTCCAGCGTATCCAATACAGCAAGAACAAAGAGCATGCCCAGAAAAAAAACAACTGTGTTTCCTACTCATACGGACCATATGTAGTTCAACTCTGCTTATGAAACTGATACAAACCACAGCTCCTCTTACATAAATCCTCTTTAGTTAATAGTGAGAATCGCGTTGGCTTCGTGAACTGCAAAAATCATTTGAGCCGAAAATTCACTTGGTTAACCAGAAATGAACTCTTGCGTGTAGGAAGACACAGATGCTGGGTTTTAACTCCGTTTCTGAAGGGAAATTCAGACCAGAGGTCTCATCCATGAAACACACTCTGTTTTAATGCAACAAGCCAATTCTTGTTTGCAGCGTCTCCAATACAGCAAGAACCATGAACATGCCCTCAAAAAAGAACTGTGTTTCCTACTCATACAGACCATATGTAGATCAACTCTGCTTATGAAAATGATACAAACCACAGCACCTCTTAAATAAATGCTCTTTAGTTAATAGTGAGAATCACATTGGGTTTTTGAACTGTGTAAAAGCATTTGAGCACAAAATTCACTTGGTTTACCAGAAATGAGCACTTGATTGTAGGAAGACACAGATGCTGTGGTTTAACTCCGTTTCTGCAGGGAAATTCAGACCAGTGTTTTCATCAAAAAACACACTCTGTTTTAACGCAAGAAGTAAGCTCTTCTTTCCAGCATCTCAAATACAGCACGAACCATGAGCATGCCCTGAAAAAAAGAACTGTGTTTCCTACTCATACGGACCATATGTAGTTCAACTGTGCTTATGAAACTGAAACAAACCACAGTTCCTCTTACATAAATGCTCTTTAGTTAATAGTGAGAATCGCGTTGGGTTCGTGAACTGCAAAAAATCATTTGAGCCCAAAATTCACTGGCTTAACCAGAAATGAACTCTTGTTTGTAGGAAGACACATATCCTGGGATTAAACTAAATTTCTGATGGGTAATTCAGACCAGAGTTCTCATCCCTGAAAAACACTCTGTTTTACGGCAAGAATCATCCTCTTCTTTCCAGCTTCTCCAATACAGTAAGCACCATGAGCATGCCCAGCAAAAAAGAACTGTGTTTCCTACTCATACAGACGATATGTAGTTCAACTCAGCTTATGAAACCGATACAAACCACAGCTCCGCTTAAAAAAATCCTCTTTAGTTAATAGTGAGAATCGCGTTTTGGTTCGTGAACTGCAAAAAAACATTTCAGCCCAAAATACCCTGGGTTCCAGGAAAGAACTCTTGCTTGTAGGAAGACACAGATCCTGGGGCTTAACTCCGTTTCTGAAGGTAAATTCAGACCAGAGTTCTCATCCCTGAAACACACTCTGCTTTAAAGCAAGAAGCAAGCTCTTTTTCCAGAGTCTAAAATACAGCAAGAAGCATGAGCATACCCTGAAAAAAAGAACTGTGTTTCCTACTCATAGGGACCATATGTAGTTCAACTCTGCTTATGAAACTGACACAAACCACAGCTCCTCTTACATAAATGCTCTTTAGTTAATAGTGAGAATTGTGTTGGGTTCGAGGACTGCGAATAATCATTTGAGGACAAAATTCACTGGGTTTACCAGAAATGAATTCTTGCTTGTAGGAAGACACAAATCCTGTGGTTTAACTCCGTTTCTGAAGGGAAATTCAGACCAGTGTTTAAATCCTAAAAACACACTGTGTTTTAACTCAAGAAGCAAGCTCTTCTTTCCAGCGTCTCCAATACAGCAAGAACTATTAGCATGCCCTGAAAAAAAGAACTGTGTTTCCTACTCATAGGGAACATATATTGTTCAACTGTGCTTATGAAACTTATACAAACCACAGCTCCACTTACATAAATGCTCTTTAGTTGAAAGTGAGAATCAAATTGGCTTTTTAACTGTGTAAAATCATTTGAGCCAAAAATACATTGGTTTACCAGAAATGAACTCTTGCTTGTAGGAAGTCACAGATCGTGGTCTTTTACTCTGTTACTGATGGGAAATTCAGACCAGAGTTCTCATCCCTGAAACATACTGTGATTTAATGCAAGAAGCAAGCTCTTCCTTCCAGAGTCTAAAATACCGAAATAACAATGAGCATGCCCTGAGAAAAAGAACTGTGTTTCCTACTCATACATACCATATGTAGTTCAACTCTTCTTATGAACCTGACACAAACAACAGCTCCTCTTACATGAATGCTCTTTAGTTAATAGTGAGAATCGCGTTGGGTTTATGAACTTTGAAAAATCATTTGAGGCCAAAATTCACTGGGTTTACCAGAAATGAACTCTTGCTTGTAGGAAGACACAGATCCTGGCGTTTAATTCCGTTTCTGAAGGCAAATTCAGACCAGAGTTCTCATCCCTGAAAAACACTCTGTTTTAAGGCAAGAATCATCCTCTTCTTTCCATCGTCTCCAATACAGTAAGAGCCATGTGCTTTCCCAGAAATAAAGAACTGAGTTTCCTACTCATACATACCATATGTAGTTCAACTCTGCTTATGAAACTGATACAAACCACAGCTCCTCTTACATAAGTGATCTTTAGTAATAGTGAGATTCACATTGGGTTCCTGAACTGCGAAAAATCATTTGAGCCGAATATTCACTTGGTTTACCAGAAATAACTTTTGCTTGTAGGAAGACACTGATCTTGGTGTTTAACTCCGTTTCTGAAGGGAAATTAAGACCAGAGTTCTCATCCATGAAACATGCTCTGTTTTAATGCAAGAAGCAAGCTCTTCTTTCCAGCGTCTCCAATACAGCAAGAACCATGAGCATGCCCTCAAAAAGAACTGTGTTTCCTACTCATACAGACCATATGGAGATCAACTCTGCTTATGAAAATGATACAAACCACAGCACCTCTTAAATAAATGCTCTTTAGTTAATAGTGAGAATCAAATTGGGTTTTTGTACTGTGTAAAAGAATTTGAGCAAAAAATTCACTTGGTTTACCAGAATTGAATTCTTGCTTGTAGGAAGACACTGATCTTGGTGTTTAACTCCGTTTCTGAAGGGAAATTCAGACCAAAGTTCTCATCCCTGCAACACACTCTGCTTTAATGCAAGAAGCAAGCTCTTCTTTCCAGAGTGTAAAATACAGCAACAAGCATGAGCATTCCCTGAAAAAAAGAACTGTGTTTCCTACTCATACGGACCATATGTAGTTCAACTCTTCTTATGAAACTGATACAAACAACAGCTCCTCTTACATGAATGCTCTTTAGTTAATAGTGAGAATCACATTGGGTTTTTGAACTGTGTAAAAGCATTTGAGCACAAAATTCACTTGGTTTAGCAGAAATGAACTCTTGCTTGTAGGAAGACACAGATCCTGTGGTTTAACTCCGTTTCTGAAGGGAAATTCAGACCAGTGTTTTCATCCAAAAAACACACTCTGTTTAAAACAAGAAGCAAGCTCTTGAGTCTAAAATTCAGCAAGAACCATGAGCATGCCCTGAAAAAAATCACTGTGTTCCCTCTCATAAGGAACATATGTAGTTCAACTCTGCTTATGAAACTGATAAAAACCAGAGCCCCTCTTAAATAAATAATCTGTAGTTAATAGTGAGAATCACATTGGGTTTTTGAACTGTGTAAAAGCATTTGAGCACAAAATTCACTTGGTTTACCAGAAATGAACTCTTGCTTGTGGGAAGACACAGATACTGTTGGTTGACTCCGTTTCTGAAGGGACATTCAGACCAGTGTTCTCATCCATGAAACACACTCTGTTTTCACGCAAGAAGCAAGCTTTTCTTTCCAGCGTATCCAATACAGCAAGAACAAAGAGCATGCCCAGAAAAAAAACAACTGTGTTTCCTACTCATACGGACCATATGTAGTTCAACTCTGCTTATGAAACTGATACAAACCACAGCTCCTCTTACATAAATCCTCTTTAGTTAATAGTGAGAATCGCGTTGGCTTCGTGAACTGCAAAAATCATTTGAGCCGAAAATTCACTTGGTTAACCAGAAATGAACTCTTGCGTGTAGGAAGACACAGATGCTGGGTTTTAACTCCGTTTCTGAAGGGAAATTCAGACCAGAGGTCTCATCCATGAAACACACTCTGTTTTAATGCAACAAGCCAATTCTTGTTTGCAGCGTCTCCAATACAGCAAGAACCATGAACATGCCCTCAAAAAAGAACTGTGTTTCCTACTCATACAGACCATATGTAGATCAACTCTGCTTATGAAAATGATACAAACCACAGCACCTCTTAAATAAATGCTCTTTAGTTAATAGTGAGAATCACATTGGGTTTTTGAACTGTGTAAAAGCATTTGAGCACAAAATTCACTTGGTTTACCAGAAATGAGCACTTGATTGTAGGAAGACACAGATGCTGTGGTTTAACTCCGTTTCTGCAGGGAAATTCAGACCAGTGTTTTCATCAAAAAACACACTCTGTTTTAACGCAAGAAGTAAGCTCTTCTTTCCAGCATCTCAAATACAGCACGAACCATGAGCATGCCCTGAAAAAAAGAACTGTGTTTCCTACTCATACGGACCATATGTAGTTCAACTGTGCTTATGAAACTGAAACAAACCACAGTTCCTCTTACATAAATGCTCTTTAGTTAATAGTGAGAATCGCGTTGGGTTCGTGAACTGCAAAAAATCATTTGAGCCCAAAATTCACTGGCTTAACCAGAAATGAACTCTTGTTTGTAGGAAGACACATATCCTGGGATTAAACTAAATTTCTGATGGGTAATTCAGACCAGAGTTCTCATCCCTGAAAAACACTCTGTTTTACGGCAAGAATCATCCTCTTCTTTCCAGCTTCTCCAATACAGTAAGCACCATGAGCATGCCCAGCAAAAAAGAACTGTGTTTCCTACTCATACAGACGATATGTAGTTCAACTCAGCTTATGAAACCGATACAAACCACAGCTCCGCTTAAAAAAATCCTCTTTAGTTAATAGTGAGAATCGCGTTTTGGTTCGTGAACTGCAAAAAAACATTTCAGCCCAAAATACCCTGGGTTCCAGGAAAGAACTCTTGCTTGTAGGAAGACACAGATCCTGGGGCTTAACTCCGTTTCTGAAGGTAAATTCAGACCAGAGTTCTCATCCCTGAAACACACTCTGCTTTAAAGCAAGAAGCAAGCTCTTTTTCCAGAGTCTAAAATACAGCAAGAAGCATGAGCATACCCTGAAAAAAAGAACTGTGTTTCCTACTCATAGGGACCATATGTAGTTCAACTCTGCTTATGAAACTGACACAAACCACAGCTCCTCTTACATAAATGCTCTTTAGTTAATAGTGAGAATTGTGTTGGGTTCGAGGACTGCGAATAATCATTTGAGGACAAAATTCACTGGGTTTACCAGAAATGAATTCTTGCTTGTAGGAAGACACAAATCCTGTGGTTTAACTCCGTTTCTGAAGGGAAATTCAGACCAGTGTTTAAATCCTAAAAACACGCTGTGTTTTAACTCAAGAAGCAAGCTCTTCTTTCCAGCGTCTCCAATACAGCAAGAACTATTAGCATGCCCTGAAAAAAAGAACTGTGTTTCCTACTCATAGGGAACATATATTGTTCAACTGTGCTTATGAAACTTATACAAACCACAGCTCCACTTACATAAATGCTCTTTAGTTGAAAGTGAGAATCAAATTGGCTTTTTAACTGTGTAAAATCATTTGAGCCAAAAATACATTGGTTTACCAGAAATGAACTCTTGCTTGTAGGAAGTCACAGATCGTGGTCTTTTACTCTGTTACTGATGGGAAATTCAGACCAGAGTTCTCATCCCTGAAACATACTGTGATTTAATGCAAGAAGCAAGCTCTTCCTTCCAGAGTCTAAAATACCGAAATAACAATGAGCATGCCCTGAGAAAAAGAACTGTGTTTCCTACTCATACATACCATATGTAGTTCAACTCTTCTTATGAACCTGACACAAACAACAGCTCCTCTTACATGAATGCTCTTTAGTTAATAGTGAGAATCGCGTTGGGTTTATGAACTTTGAAAAATCATTTGAGGCCAAAATTCACTGGGTTTACCAGAAATGAACTCTTGCTTGTAGGAAGACACAGATCCTGGCGTTTAATTCCGTTTCTGAAGGCAAATTCAGACCAGAGTTCTCATCCCTGAAAAACACTCTGTTTTAAGGCAAGAATCATCCTCTTCTTTCCATCGTCTCCAATACAGTAAGAGCCATGTGCTTTCCCAGAAATAAAGAACTGAGTTTCCTACTCATACATACCATATGTAGTTCAACTCTGCTTATGAAACTGATACAAACCACAGCTCCTCTTACATAAGTGATCTTTAGTAATAGTGAGATTCACATTGGGTTCCTGAACTGCGAAAAATCATTTGAGCCGAATATTCACTTGGTTTACCAGAAATAACTTTTGCTTGTAGGAAGACACTGATCTTGGTGTTTAACTCCGTTTCTGAAGGGAAATTAAGACCAGAGTTCTCATCCATGAAACATGCTCTGTTTTAATGCAAGAAGCAAGCTCTTCTTTCCAGCGTCTCCAATACAGCAAGAACCATGAGCATGCCCTCAAAAAGAACTGTGTTTCCTACTCATACAGACCATATGGAGATCAACTCTGCTTATGAAAATGATACAAACCACAGCACCTCTTAAATAAATGCTCTTTAGTTAATAGTGAGAATCAAATTGGGTTTTTGTACTGTGTAAAAGAATTTGAGCAAAAAATTCACTTGGTTTACCAGAATTGAATTCTTGCTTGTAGGAAGACACTGATCTTGGTGTTTAACTCCGTTTCTGAAGGGAAATTCAGACCAAAGTTCTCATCCCTGCAACACACTCTGCTTTAATGCAAGAAGCAAGCTCTTCTTTCCAGGGTGTAAAATACAGCAACAAGCATGAGCATTCCCTGAAAAAAAGAACTGTGTTTCCTACTCATACGGACCATATGTAGTTCAACTCTTCTTATGAAACTGATACAAACAACAGCTCCTCTTACATGAATGCTCTTTAGTTAATAGTGAGAATCACATTGGGTTTTTGAACTGTGTAAAAGCATTTGAGCACAAAATTCACTTGGTTTAGCAGAAATGAACTCTTGCTTGTAGGAAGACACAGATCCTGTGGTTTAACTCCGTTTCTGAAGGGAAATTCAGACCAGTGTTTTCATCCAAAAAACACACTCTGTTTAAAACAAGAAGCAAGCTCTTGAGTCTAAAATTCAGCAAGAACCATGAGCATGCCCTGAAAAAAAACACTGTGTTCCCTCTCATACGGAACATATGTAGTTCAACTCTGCTTATGAAACTGATAAAAACCAGAGCCCCTCTTAAATAAATAATCTGTAGTTAATAGTGAGAATCACATTGGGTTTTTGAACTGTGTAAAAGCATTTGAGCACAAAATTCACTTGGTTTACCAGAAATGAACTCTTGCTTGTGGGAAGACACAGATACTGTTGGTTGACTCCGTTTCTGAAGGGACATTCAGACCAGTGTTCTCATCCATGAAACACACTCTGTTTTCACGCAAGAAGCAAGCTTTTCTTTCCAGCGTATCCAATACAGCAAGAACAAAGAGCATGCCCAGAAAAAAAACAACTGTGTTTCCTACTCATACGGACCATATGTAGTTCAACTCTGCTTATGAAACTGATACAAACCACAGCTCCTCTTACATAAATCCTCTTTAGTTAATAGTGAGAATCGCGTTGGCTTCGTGAACTGCAAAAATCATTTGAGCCGAAAATTCACTTGGTTAACCAGAAATGAACTCTTGCGTGTAGGAAGACACAGATGCTGGGTTTTAACTCCGTTTCTGAAGGGAAATTCAGACCAGAGGTCTCATCCATGAAACACACTCTGTTTTAATGCAACAAGCCAATTCTTGTTTGCAGCGTCTCCAATACAGCAAGAACCATGAACATGCCCTCAAAAAAGAACTGTGTTTCCTACTCATACAGACCATATGTAGATCAACTCTGCTTATGAAAATGATACAAACCACAGCACCTCTTAAATAAATGCTCTTTAGTTAATAGTGAGAATCACATTGGGTTTTTGAACTGTGTAAAAGCATTTGAGCACAAAATTCACTTGGTTTACCAGAAATGAGCACTTGATTGTAGGAAGACACAGATGCTGTGGTTTAACTCCGTTTCTGCAGGGAAATTCAGACCAGTGTTTTCATCAAAAAACACACTCTGTTTTAACGCAAGAAGTAAGCTCTTCTTTCCAGCATCTCAAATACAGCAAGAACCATGAGCATGCCCTGAAAAAAAGAACTGTGTTTCCTACTCATACGGACCATATGTAGTTCAACTCTTCTTATGAAACTGATACAAACAACAGCTCCTCTTACATGAATGCTCTTTAGTTAATAGTGAGAATCACATTGGGTTTTTGAACTGTGTAAAAGCATTTGAGCACAAAATTCACTTGGTTCAGCAGAAATGAACTCTTGCTTGTAGGAAGACACAGATCCTGTGGTTTAACTCTGTTTCTGAAGGGAAATTCAGACCAGTGTTTTCATCCAAAAAACACACTCTGTTTAAAACAAGAAGCAAGCTCTTGAGTCTAAAATTCAGCAAGAACCATGAGCATGCCCTGGAAAAAAACACTGTGTTCCCTCTCATAAGGAACATATGTAGTTCAACTCTGCTTATGAAACTGATAAAAACCAGAGCCCCTCTTAAATAAATAAGCTGTAGTTAATAGTGAGAATCACATTGGGTTTTTGAACTGTGTAAAAGCATTTGAGCACAAAATTCACTTGGTTTACCAGAAATGAACTCTTGCTTGTGGGAAGACACAGATACTGTTGGTTGACTCCGTTTCTGAAGGGACATTCAGACCAGTGTTCTCATCCATGAAACACACTCTGTTTTCACGCAAGAAGCAAGCTTTTCTTTCCAGCGTGTCCAATACAGCAAGAACAAAGAGCATGCCCAGAAAAAAAACAACTGTGTTTCCTACTCATACGGACCATATGTAGTTCAACTCTGCTTATGAAACTGATACAAACCACAGCTCCTCTTACATAAATCCTCTTTAGTTAATAGTCAGAATCGCGTTGGCTTCGTGAACTGCAAAAATCATTTGAGCCGAAAATTCACTTGGTTAACCAGAAATGAACTCTTGCTTGTAGGAAGACACAGATGCTGGGTTTTAACTCCGTTTCTGAAGGGAAATTCAGACCAGAGTTCTCATCCATGAAACACACTCTGTTTTAATGCAACAAGCCAATTCTTCTTTGCAGCGTCTCCAATACAGCAAGAACCATGAACATGCCCTCAAAAAAGAACTGTGTTTCCTACTCATACAGACCATATGTAGATCAACTCTGCTTATGAAATGATACAAACCACAGCACCTCTTAAATAAATGCTCTTTAGTTAATAGTGAGAATCACATTGGGTTTTTGAACTGTGTAAAAGCATTTGAGCAGAAAATTCACTTGGTTTACCAGAAATGAGCACTTGATTGTAGGAAGACACAGATGCTGTGGTTCAACTCCGTTTCTGCAGGGAAATTCAGACCAGTGTTTTCATCAAAAAACACACTCTGTTTTAACGCAAGAAGTAAGCTCTTCTTTCCAGCATCTCAAATACAGCAAGAACCATGAGCATGCCCTGAAAAAAAGAACTGTGTTTCCTACTCATACAGACCATATGTAGTCAACTGTGCTTATGAAACTGAAACAAACCACAGTTCCTCTTACATAAATGCTCTTTAGTTAATAGTGAGAATCGCGTTGGGTTCGTGAACTGCAAAAAATCATTTGAGCCCAAAATTCACTGGCTTAACCAGAAATGAACTCTTGTTTGTAGGAAGACACATATCCTGGGATTAAACTAAATTTCTGATGGGTAATTCAGACCAGAGTTCTCATCCCTGAAAAACACTCTGTTTTACGGCAAGAATCATCCTCTTCTTTCCAGCTTCTCCAATACAGTAAGCACCATGAGCATGCCCAGCAAAAAAGAACTGTGTTTCCTACTCATACAGACGATATGTAGTTCAACTCAGCTTATGAAACCGATACAAACCACAGCTCCGCTTAAAAAAATCCTCTTTAGTTAATAGTGAGAATCGCGTTTTGGTTCGTGAACTGCAAAAAAACATTTCAGCCCAAAATACCCTGGGTTCCAGGAAAGAACTCTTGCTTGTAGGAAGACACAGATCCTGGGGCTTAACTCCGTTTCTGAAGGTAAATTCAGACCAGAGTTCTCATCCCTGAAACACACTCTGCTTTAAAGCAAGAAGCAAGCTCTTTTTCCAGAGTCTAAAATACAGCAAGAAGCATGAGCATACCCTGAAAAAAAGAACTGTGTTTCCTACTCATAGGGACCATATGTAGTTCAACTCTGCTTATGAAACTGACACAAACCACAGCTCCTCTTACATAAATGCTCTTTAGTTAATAGTGAGAATTGTGTTGGGTTCGAGGACTGCGAATAATCATTTGAGGACAAAATTCACTGGGTTTACCAGAAATGAATTCTTGCTTGTAGGAAGACACAAATCCTGTGGTTTAACTCCGTTTCTGAAGGGAAATTCAGACCAGTGTTTAAATCCTAAAAACACACTGTGTTTTAACTCAAGAAGCAAGCTCTTCTTTCCAGCGTCTCCAATACAGCAAGAACTATTAGCATGCCCTGAAAAAAAGAACTGTGTTTCCTACTCATAGGGAACATATATTGTTCAACTGTGATTATGAAACTTATACAAACCACAGCTCCACTTACATAAATGCTCTTTAGTTGAAAGTGAGAATCAAATTGGCTTTTTAACTGTGTAAAATCATTTGAGCCCAAAATACATTGGTTTACCAGAAATGAACTCTTGCTTGTAGGAAGTCACAGATCCTTGTCTTTTTCTCCGTTACTGAAGGGAAATTCAGACCAGAGTTCTCATCCCTGAAACATAATCTGATTTAATGCAAGAAGCAAGCTCTTCCTTCCAGAGTCTAAAATACCAAAATAACAATGAGCATGCCCTGAGAAAAAGAACTGTGTTTCCTACTCATACATACCATATGTAGTTCAACTCTTCTTATGAAACTGACACAAACAACAGCTCGTCTTACATGAATGCTCTTTAGTTAATAGTGAGAATCGCGTTGGGTTTATGAACTTTGAAAAATCATTTGAGGCCAAAATTCACTGGGTTTACCAGAAATGAACTCTTGCTTGTAGGAAGACACAGATCCTGGCATTTAATTCCGTTTCTGAAGGCAAATTCAGACCAGAGTTCTCATCCCTGAAAAACACTCTGTTTTAAGGCAAGAATCATCCTCTTCTTTCCATTGTCTCCAATACAGTAAGAACCATGAGCTTTCCCAGAAATAAAGAACTGAGTTTCCTACTCATACATACCATATGTAGTTCAACTCTGCTTATGAAACTGATACAAACCACAGCTCCTCTTACATAAGTGATCTTTAGTAATAGTGAGATTCACATTGGGTTCCTGAACTGCGAAAAATCATTTGAGCCGAATATTCACTTGGTTTACCAGAAATAACTCTTGCTTGTAGGAAGACACTGATCTTGGTGTTTAACTCCGTTTCTGAAGGGACATTCAGACCAGAGTTCTCATCCATGAAACATGCTCTGTTTTAATGCAAGAAGCAAGCTCTTCTTTCCAGCGTCTCCAATACAGCATGAACCATGAGCATGCCCTCAAAAAGAACTGTGTTTCCTACTCATACAGACCATATGGAGATCAACTCTGCTTATGAAACTGATACAAACCACAGCACCTCTTAAATAAATGCTCTTTTGTTAATAGTGAGAATCAAATTGGGTTTTTGTACTGTGTAAAAGAATTTGAGCAAAAAATTCACTTGGTTTACCAGAATTGAACTCTTGCTTGTAGGAAGACACTGATCCGGGGGTTTAACTCCGTTTCTGAAGTCAAGTTCAGACCAAAGTTCTTAGCCCTGAAACACACTCTGATTTAAAGTAAGAAGCAAGCACTTCTTCCCAGAGTCTAAAATATAGCAAGAACCATGAGCATGCCCTGAAAAAAGAACTGGGTTTCCTACTCACACGGACCATATGTAGTTCAACTCTGCTCATGAAACTGATACAAACCAAAGCTCCTCCTACAAAAATGCTCTTTAGTTAATAGTGAGAATTGTGTTGGGTTTGAGAACTGCAAATAATCATTTGAGGCCAAAATTCACTGGGTTTACCAGAAATGAACTCTTGCTTGTAGGAAGACACAGATCCTGTGGTTTAACTCCGTTTCTGAAGGGAAATCACACCAGTGTTTTCATCCTAAAAACACACTGTGTTTTAACTCAAGAAGCAAGCTCTTCTTTCCAGTGTCTCCAATACAGCAAGAACCATTAGCATGCCCTGAAAAAAAGAACTGTGTTTCCTACTCATAGGGACCATATGTTGTTCAACTGTGCTTATGAAACTTATACAAACCACAGCTCCACTTACATAAATGCTCTTTAGTTGAAAGTGAGAATCAAATTGGCTTTTTAACTGTGTAAAATCATTTGAGCCCAAAATACATTGGTTTACCAGAAATGGACTCTTGCTTTTAGGAAGTCACAGATCCTGGTCTTTTACTCCGTTACTGAAGGGAAATTCAGACCAGAGTTCTCATCCCTGAAACTTACTCTGATTTAATGCAAGAAGCAAGCTCCTCCTTCCAGAGTCTAAAGTACGGCAATAACAATGAGCATGCCCTGAGAAAAAGAACTGTGTTTCCTACTCATACATACCATATGTAGTTCAACTCTTCTTATGAAACTGATACAAACCACAGCTCCTCTTACATAAATGCTCTTTAGTTAATAGTGAGAATCGCGTTGGGTTCGTGAACTGTGAAAAATCATTTGAGCCCAGAATTCACTGGGTTAACCAGAAATGATGGCTTGCTTGTAGGAAGACACAGATCCTAGGGTGTAACTTCGTTTGTGAAGGGAAATTCAGACCAGAGACCTCATCCCTGAAACACACGCTGTTTTAACGCAAGAAGCAAGCTCCAGAGTCTATAATTCAGCAAGAACCATGAGCATGTCCTGAAAAAAAGCACTGTGTTTCCTACTCATACGGACCATATGTAGTTCAACTCTGCTTACGAAACTGATACAAACCAGAGCACCACTTAATTAAATAATCTTTAGTTAACTGTGAGAATCGCGTTGGGTTCATGAACTGCGAAAAATCATTTGAGCCCAAAATTCACTGGGTTTACCAGAAATGAACCCTTACTTGTAGGAAGACACAGATTCTGGGGTTTCACTCCGTTTCTGAAGGGAAATTCAGTCCAGTGTTCTCATCCACGAAACACACTCTGTTTACACCAAGAAGCAAGCTCTTCTTTCCAGTGGCTCCAATACAGTAAGAACCATGAGCATTCCCAGAATAAAAGAACTGTGTTTTCTACTCATACATACCATATGTTGCCATGCCCACGACGGTGTCGCCCGTGTGACAAATGCCTTGGATGAGGTAGTTACATGGGAAAGGGGGGCTCGCGGCCCTCGGGTCTATGCCCCCGGCGACCCCTCATCAATCTGCCCAAATCAAGGTGCCAGGCTACACGGAACCACGCAGATCTGCTTGCAGAGGCCGGCTGGCACTCTGCCTTCTTCTCTTTGCAGCTGTAATTATTGTTGTTTCCTTGTGTATTAATTCCAAGAAGTTAACACTTGATGTTCCTGATGTGCCTCATAAAGAGAGTAATGATTCCTCAAAAGTGGCTTTGATACCCCCACCTATGATTCAAGCTCTTAGACAAACAGTTCAAGAGGGTCCCTAAAGTTTGGAGGAATTCATGAATGATTTAGAGCAGAAAGAACTTATGATTCAGAAGGACAAAGACTCTAGCAAAGAGAGAATGAAAATAAAGGTACAGGCACTCATAGGCAATTCACATGCGCAGCCCACAGCAGCTGCGAGGAAGCAGTCACAAGAATTAGCCATTCCTACAAGAATTATTCAGGGACAAATAAAGTTTCTCATCAAGGGTCGATGGTGGCAACCCCCTAACTTTAATCTTAGATATAATAATTATTTAGAGCCATTACCTTTTACGGGAGCTTACGACATACATGGGAACCGATGTGTAAATCATAATGGTATGAAAACAGAATGGCATAAGTTACAGTTCATGGAAAGATTAGCTAGGTACCGACCCCCCTGGTGCCTTCTCACCCACAGGTAAAGGTTAAAATATTTTCACACAAATGAAACCATGGTTAGAACAATGATGAAAAGGGTTTAATTTTGATACAGAACAAAGGTGTAGAAGGAGAACTACAGCTAGGGCCGTAATGTTCTCTGTCCGGATGAGGGACCACAAAAGAAAAAGTAAAGGCTATACTCATGATGTTTGTTAATCATTCTGAGAAAAGTGTTTGACTACATTGTTGATTCTATGTCTATCACCCTACTGGCCGATTGCCGTGTTTCCTCAAGTAACTGTATAAAATTCACTACTTGGTCTGAGTAAAATTGCAGCAGCTTCACAACATACTCTCGTGTCTGTGGCTGTCTGTCATTCGCCGAATCCCACTTATCCTGAGTACCTTCACCCTGTTCTCCCTCGGTCTGGTGTTCTAGCTGAGATCCAGTCCGCGGCAATATGTAGTTCAATCTTCTTATGAAACTGATACAAACCACAGCTCCTCTTACATAAATGCTCTTTAGTTAATAGTGAGAATCCCGTTGGGTTCGTGAACTGCGAAAAATCATTTGAGCCCAGAATTCATTTGGTTAACCAGAAATGAACGCTTGCTTGTAGATAGACACAGATCCTGTGGTTTAACTCCGTTTGGAAGGGAAATTCAGACCAGGGATCACATCCCTGAAACACACTCTGTTTTAACGCAAGATGCAAGCTCCAGAGTCTAAAATGCAGCAAGAACCATGAGCATGCCCTGAAAAAATGACCTGGGTTTCCTACTCATACAGACCATATGTAGATCAACTCTGCTTATGAAACTGATATAAACCACAGCACCTCTTAAATAAATGCTCTTTATTTAACAGTGAGAATCTCATTGGGTTTTTGAACTGTGTAAAAGCATTTGAGCACAAATTTCACTTGGTTTACCATAAATGAACTCTTGCTTGTAGAAAGACACAGATCCTGTGGTTTAACTCAGTTTCTGAAGGGAAATTCAGACCAGAGTTTTCATCAAAAAACACAATCTGTTTTCACGCAAGATGCAAGCTTTTCTTTCCAGCGTCTCCAATACAGCAAGAACCATGAGCATGCCCTGAAAAAAAGAATTGTGTTTCCTACTCATATGGACCATATGTAGCTCAATTGTGCTTATGAAACTGAAACAAACCACAGCTCCTCTTACATAAATACTCTTTAGTTAATAGTGAGAATCGCGTTGGTTTCGTGAACTGTGTAAAATCATTTGAGCCCAAAATTCACTGGGTTTACCAGAAATCAACTCTTGCTTGTAGGAAGACACAGATCCTGGGGTTTAACTCCATTTCTGAAGGGAAATTCAGTCCAGTGTTCAAATCCCTGAAGCACACTCTGTTTTCACAGAAGAAGCAAGCTATTCTTTCCAGCATCTCCAATACATCAAGAAATATGAGCATGCCCAGAAAAAAAGAACTGTGTTTCCTACTCATACAGACCATGTCTAGTTAAACTCTGCTTATGAAACTGATATAAACCACAGCTCCTCTTACATAAATGCTCTTTAGGTAATAGTGAGAATCGAGTTGGTTTCGTGAGCTGTTTAAAATCATTTGAGACCAAAATTCACTTTGTTTACCAGAAATGAACTGTTGCTTTTAGGAATACACAGATCCAGGGGTTTAACTCCGTTTCTGAAGGGATATTCAGACCAGTGTTCTCATCCATGAAACACATGCTGTTTTAACGCAAGAAGCATCCTCTTCTTTCCAGCGTCTCCTATACAGCAAGAACCATGAGCATGCCCAGAAAAAAAGAACTGCGTTTCCTATTCATCGGACTATATGAGGTACAACTCTGCTTATAAAACTGATACAAGCCACAGATCCTCTTACATAAAAGCTTTTTAGTGAATAGTGATAATTGCGTTGGGTTCTTGAACTGTGTAAAATCATTTGAGCCCAAAATTCACTAGGTTTACCAGAAATGAACTCTTTCTTGTAGGAAGAAACAAATCCTGGGCTTTCACTCCGTTTCTGAAGGGAAATTCAGACCAGTGTTCTCATCCATGAAACACACTATGTTTTAACGCAAGAAGCATGCTCTTCTTTCCAGGGTCTCCAATACAGCAAGAAACATGAGCAAGCCCAGAAAAAAAGAACTGTGTTTCCTACTCATACGGACCATATCTAGTTCAATTCTGCACATGAAACTGACACAAACCAAACTCTTCTTAAATAAATGCTCTTTAGATAATAGTGAGAAACGTGTAGGGTTCGTGAACTGTTTAAATTCATTTGAGCTGCCAATTCACTGGGTTTACCAGAAATGACCTCTAGCTTGTAGGAAGATACAGATCATGTGGTTTAACTCTGTTTCTGAAGGGAAATTCAGACCAGTGTTCTCTCCAATGAAACACCATCTGTTTTAAAGCAAGAAGCATGCTCTTCTTTCCAATGTCTCCAATACAGCAAGAAACATGAGCAAGCCACGAATAAAAGAACTGTGTGTCCTACTCATACGGATCATATCTACTTCAACGCTGATTATGAAATTGATACAAACCACAGCACCTGTTAAATAAATGCTCTTTAGTTAATATGGTGAAATGTGTTGGTTTTGTGAACTGTGTAAATTCATTTGAGCTGCAAATTCACTGGTTTTACCATAAATGCTCTCTTGCTTGTACGAAGAAACAAATCCTGGATCTTAAATCCATTTCAGAAGGGAAATTCACCAGAGTTCTCTTCCATTTAACACACTCTGTTTTAATGCAAGAAGCATGCTCTTCTTTCCAGCATCTCCAACAGCAAGAAATTTGAGCAAGGCCCGAATAAATGAACTGTGCTTCTTACTCATACGGATCATATCTAGTTCATTGCTGATTATGAAACTGATACAAACCACAGCTCATGTTAATTAAATGCTCTTTCTTTATAGTGAGAAACGTGTTGGCTTTGTGTTCTGATTTAATTCATTTGAGACACAAAATCACTGGTTTTACCAGAAATGCTCTCTTGCTTGTAGGAAGACACAGATCCTGGATCTTAAATCCATTTAAGAAGTGAAATTCAAACCAGTGTTCTCATCCATGAAACACCATCTGTTTTAAAGCAAGAAGCATGCTCTTCTTTCCAGTGTCTCCAATACAGCAAGAAACATGAGCAAGCCACGAAAAAAGAACTGTGTTCCTTACTCATACGGATCATATCTAGATGAATGCTGATTATGAAACTGATACAAACTACAGCTCCTGTTAAATAAATGCTCTTTACTTAATATTGTGAAATATGTTGAGTTTTTGAACTGTGTAAATTCATTTGAGGGGCAAATTCACTGGTTTTACCATAAATGCTCTCTTGCTTTTAGGAAGAAAAAAATCCTGGATCTTAAATCCATTTCAGAAGGGAAATTCACCAGTGTTCTCTTCCATTTAACACACTCTGTTTTAATGCAAGAAGCATGTTCTTCTTTCCAGCATCTCCAATACAGCAAGAAACATGAGCAAGCCCAGAATAAAAGAACTGTGTTTTCCACTCATACGGATCTTATCTAGTTCAATTCTGCTCATGAAACTGATACCAATCACAGCACTTCTTATATAAATGCTCTTAAGTTAATATTGAGAATCGCGTTGGGTGGTGAACTGTGTAAATTCAATTGAGCCGAAAAATCCCTGGGTTTACCAGAAATGACCTCTTGCTTGTAGGAATACACAGATCCTGTGGTTTAACTCTGTTTCTGAAGGGAAATTCAGATCATTGTTCTCTTCCATGAAAGACAATCTGTTCTAACACAAGAAGCATGCTCTTCTTTCGAGTGTCTCCAATACAGCAAGAAACATGAGCAAGCCACAAATAAAAGAACTGTGTTTCCTACTCATACGCATCCTATCTAGTTCAACGCTGATTATGAAACTGATACCAACCACAGCTAATGTTAAATAAATGCTCGTTAGTTTATAGTGAGAAACGCGTTGGTTTGTGTTCTGTGTAAATTCATTTGAGACGCAAATTCACTGGTTTTACCATAACTGATCTCTTGCTTGTAGGAAGACACAGATCCTGGATCTTAAATCCATTTGAGAAGAGAAATTCAAACCTGTGTTCTCATCCATGAAATACACTGTGTTTTAACGCAAGAAGAATGCTCTTCTTTCCACAGTCTCCAATACAGCAAGAAACATGAGCAAGCCACGAATAAAAGAATTGTGTTTCCTACTCATACAGATCATATCTAGTTCAATGCTGATTAGGAAACTGATACAAACCACAGCTCATGTTAAATAAATGCTCTTTAGTTAATAGTGTGAAATGCTTTGGGTTTGTGAACTGTGTAAATTCTTTTGAGCCGCAAATTCCATAGTTTTTACCATAAATGCTCTCTTGCTTGTAGGAAGAAACAGATCCTGGATCTTAAATCCTTTTCAGAAGGGAAATTCAGACCAGTGTTCTCATCCATGAAACACACTCTGTTTTAACGCAAGAAGCATGCTATTCTTTCCAGAGTCTCCAATACAGCCACAAACATGAGCAAGCCCAGAAAAAAAGAACTGTGTTTCCTACTCATACGGACCATATCTAATTCAATTCTGCTCATGAAACTGACACAAACCAAACTCTTCTTAAATAAATCGTCTTTAGATAATAGTGAGAAACGTGTAGGGTTCATGAACTGTTTAAATTCATTTGAGCTGCCAATTCACTGGGTTTACCAGAAATGACCTCTTGCTTGTAGGAAGACACAGATCATGTGGTTTCACTCTGTTTCTGAAGGGAAATTCAGACCAGTGTTCTCTCCAATGAAACACCATCTGTTTTAAAGCAAAAAGCATGCTCTTCTTTCCAATGTCTCCAATACAGCAAGAAACATGAGCAAGCCACGAATAAAAGAACTGTGTGTCCTACTCATACGGATCATATCTACTTCAACGCTGATTATGAAATTGATACAAACCACAGCACCTGTTAAATAAATGCTCTTTAGTTAATATGGTGAAATGTGTTGGTTTTGTGAACTGTGTAAATTCATTTGAGCTGCAAATTCACTGGTTTTACCATAAATGCTCTCTTGCTTGTACGAAGAAACAAATCCTGGATCTTAAATCCATTTCAGAAGGGAAATTCACCAGAGTTCTCTTCCATTTAACACACTCTGTTTTAATGCAAGAAGCATGCTCTTCTTTCCAGCATCTCCAACAGCAAGAAATTTGAGCAAGGCCCGAATAAATGAACTGTGTTTCTTACTCATACGGATCATATCTAGTTCATTGCTGATTATGAAACTGATACAAACCACAGCTCATGTTAATTAAATGCTCTTTCTTTATAGTGAGAAACGTGTTGGCTTTGTGTTCTGATTTAATTCATTTGAGACACAAAATCACTGGTTTTACCAGAAATGCTCTCTTGCTTGTAGGAAGACACAGATCCTGGATCTTAAATCCATTTAAGAAGTGAAATTCAAACCAGTGTTCTCATCCATGAAACACCATCTGTTTTAAAGCAAGAAGCATGCTCTTCTTTCCAGTGTCTCCAATACAGCAAGAAACATGAGCAAGCCACGAATAAAAGAACTGTGTGTCCTACTCATACGGATCATATCTACTTCAACGCTGATTATGAAATTGATACAAACCACAGCACCTGTTAAATAAATGCTCTTTAGTTAATATGGTGAAATGTGTTGGTTTTGTGAACTGTGTAAATTCATTTGAGCTGCAAATTCACTGGTTTTACCATAAATGCTCTCTTGCTTGTACGAAGAAACAAATCCTGGATCTTAAATCCATTTCAGAAGGGAAATTCACCAGAGTTCTCTTCCATTTAACACACTCTGTTTTAATGCAAGAAGCATGCTCTTCTTTCCAGCATCTCCAACAGCAAGAAATTTGAGCAAGGCCCAAATAAATGAACTGTGCTTCTTACTCATATGGATCATATCTAGTTCATTGCTGATTATGAAACTGATACAAACCACAGCTCATGTTAATTAAATGCTCTTTCTTTATAGTGAGAAACGTGTTGGCTTTGTGTTCTGATTTAATTCATTTGAGACACAAAATCACTGGTTTTACCAGAAATGCTCTCTTGCTTGTAGGAAGACACAGATCCTGGATCTTAAATCCATTTAAGAAGTGAAATTGAAACCAGTGTTCTCATCCATGAAACACCATCTGTTTTAAAGCAAGAAGCATGCTCTTCTTTCCAGTGTCTCCAATACAGCAAGAAACATAAGCAAGCCCAGAATAAAAGAACTGTGTTTTCCACTCATACGGACCTTATCTAGTTCAATTCTGCTCATGAAACTGATACCAATCACAGCACTTCTTATATAAATGTTCTTAAGTTAATATTGAGAATCGCGTTGGGTGGTGAACTGTGTAAATTCAATTGAGCCGAAAATTCCCTGGGTTTACCAGAAATGACCTCTTGCTTGTAGGAATACACAGTTCCTGTGGTTTAACACTGTTTCTGAAGGGAAATTCAGACCATTGTTCTCTTCCATGAAAGACAATCTGTTTTAACACAAGAAGCATGCTCTTCTTTCTAGTGTCTCCAATACAGCAAGAAACATGAGCAAGCCACAAATAAAAGAACTGTGTTTCCTACTCATACGCATCCTATCTAGTTCAATGCTGATTGTGAAACTGATACCAACCACAGCTAATGTTAAATAAATGCTCGTTAGTTTATAGTGAGAAACGTGTTGGTTTGTGTTCTGTTTAAATTCATTTGAGACGCAAATTCACTGGTTTTACCATAACTGATCTCTTGCTTGTAGGAAGACACAGATCCTGGATCTTGAATCCATTTCAGAAGGGAAATTCAAACCTGTGTTCTCATCCATGAAACACACTCTGTTTTATGCAAGAAACATTCTGATCTTTCCAGCGTCTCCAATAGAGCAAGAAACATGAGCAAGACCCAAATAAAAGAACTGTGTTTCCTATTCATACGGCTCATATCTAGTTCAACTCTGCTTATGAAACAGATACAAACCACAGCTCCTGTTAAATAAATGCTCTTTTGTTAATAGTGTGACATGCTTTGGGTTTGTGAACTGTCTAAATTCATTTGAGCCGCAAATTCACTGGTTTTAGCATAAATGCTGTCTTGCTTGTAGGAAGAAACAGATCCTGGATCTTAAATCCATTACAGAAGGGAAATTCAGACCAGTGTTCTCAACCATGAAACACACTCTTTTTTAACACAGGAAGCATGCTCTTCTTTCCAGAGTCTCCAATGCAGCAAGAAACATGAGCAAGCCCAGAAAAAAAGAACTGTATTTCCTACTCATACAGACCATATGTAGTTCAATTCTGCTCATGAATCTGATACAAACCACAGCTCTTCTTACATAAGTGCTCTTTATTTAATAGTGTGAATCGCGTTGGGTTCTTGAACTGTGTAAATTCATCTGAGCCGCCAATTCACTGGGTTTACCAGAAATGACATCTTGATTGTAGGATGACACAGATCCTGCATTTTAATTCAGTATCTGAAGTGAAATTCAGACCAGTGTTCTCATCCCTGAAACAACCTGTGTTTTAACAAAAGAAGCATGCTGATCTTTCCAGCATGTCCAATAGAGCAAGAAACATGAGCAAGCCCCAAATAGAAGAACTGTGTTTCCTACTCATTTGGCTCATTTGTAGTTCAACTCTGCTTATGAAACTGATACAAACCACAGCTCCTGTTAAATAAATGCTCTTCAGTTAATAGTGTGAAACGCTTTGGGTTTGTGAATTGTGTAAATTCATTGAGCCTCAAATTCACTGGGTTTACAGGAAATGACCTCTTGCTTGTAGGAATACACAGATCCTGTGGTTTAACACTGTTTCCGAAGGGAAATTCAGACCATTGTTCTCTTCCATGAAACACAATCTGTTTTAATGCGAGAAGCATGCTCTTCTTTCCAGTATCTCCAATACAGCAATAAACATGAGCAAGCCACGAATAAAAGAACTGTGTTTCCTACTCATACGGATCATATCTAGTTCAACGTTGATTATGAAACTGATACAAACCACAGCTCATGTTAAATAAATGCTCTTTAGTTAATAGTGAGAAACGCGTTGGGTTCGTGAACTGTGTAAATTCTTTAGAGCCGAACTTCACTGGGTTTACGAGAAATGACCTCTTGCTTGTAGGAAGACACAGATCCCGTGATTTAACTGAGTTTCTGAAGGGAAATTCAGACCAGTGTGCTCTTCCATGAAACACACTCTGTTTTATCGCAAGAAGCATGCTGATCTTAACAGCCTCTCCAATAGAGCAAGAAACATGAGCAAGCCCAGAAAAAAAGAACTGTGATTCCTGCTCTTACGTCTCATATGTAGTTCAACTCTGCTCATGAAACTGATACAAACCACAGCTCCTGTTAAATAAATGCTCGTTAGTTTATAGTGGGAAACGCGTTGGGTTTGTGTTCTATGTAAATTCATTTGAGACGCAAATTCACTGGTTTTACCAGAAATGCTCTCTTGCTTGTAGGAAAACTCAGATCCTGGATCTTAAATCCATTTCAGAAGGGAAATTCAAACCTGTGTTCTCATCCATGAAACACACTCTGTTTTAACGCAAGAAGAATGCTCTTCTATCAAGAGTCTCCAATACAGCAAGAAACATGAGCAAGGACAGAAAAAAAGAACTGTGTTTCCCACTCATACGGACCATATCTAGTTCAATTCTGCTCATGAAACTGATACAAACCACAGATGTTCTTACATAAATGCTGTTTAATTAATAGTGAGAAACGTGTTGGGTTCATGAACTGTGTAAATTCATTTGAGACGAAAATTCACGGGGTTTACCATAAATGCTCTGTTGCTTGTAGGAAGACACAGATCCTGTGGTTTAAGTCCGTTTCTGAAGAGAAATTCAGACCAGATTTCTCTTCCATGTGACACACTCTGTTTTAACGCAAGAAGCAATCTCTTCTTTCCAGTGTCTCCAATACAGCAAGAAACATGAAGAAGCCCCAAATAAGAGAAATGTGCTTCCTACTCATATGGATCATATCTAGTTCAACGCTGATTATGAAACTGATACAAACCAGACCTCATGTTAAATAAAAGCTCTTTCTATATAGTGAGAAACGCGTTGGGTTTGTGTTCTGTGTAAATTAATTTGAGACGCAAAATCACTGGTTTTTACCATAAATGCTCTCTTGCTTGTAGGAAGAAATACATCCTGGATCTTAAATCCATTTCTGAAGGGAAATTCAAACATGTGTTCTCATCCATGAAACACAATCTGTTTTAACGCAGGAAGAATCTCTTATTTACAGAGTCTCCAATACAGCAAGACGCATGAGCAAGCCCAGAAAAAAAGAACTGTGTTTCCAACTCATACGGATCCTATCTAGTTCAACGCTGATTATGAAACTGACACAAACCACGGCTCTTCTTACATAAATGCTCTTTAGTTTATAGTGAGAAACGTGTTGGGTTTGTGTTCTGTGTAAATTCATTTGAGACGCAAATTCACTGGATTTACCATAACTGATCTCTTGCTTGTAGGAAGAAACAGATCCTGTACCTTAAATCCAACTCAGAAGGGAAATTCAGACAAGTGTTCTCATCCATGAACCACACTCTGTTTTAACGCAAGAAGCATGCTCTTCTTTCCAGAGTCTCCAATACAGCAAGAAACATGAGCAAGCCCAGAAAAAAAGAAATTTGTTTCCCACTCATACGGACCATATCTAGTTCAACTCTGCTCATGAAACTGATACAAACCACAACTCCTCTTACATAAACACGCTTTATTTAAGTGTGAAACACGTTGGGTTCGTGAACTGTGTAAATTCATTTGAGCCGAAAATACTCTGTGTTTACGAGAAATGACCTCTTGCTTGTATGAAGACACAGATCCCGTGGTTTAACTGAGTTTCTAGAGGGAAATTCAGACCAGTGTGCTCTTCCATGAAACACACTCTGTTTTGTCGCAAGAAGCATGCTCATCTTTCCAGAGTCTCCAATACAGCAAGAAACATGAGCAAGCCCAGAAAAAAAGAACTGTGATTCCTACTCTTACGTCTCATATGTAGTTCAACTCTGCTCATGAAACTGATACAAACCACAGCTCCTGTTAAATAAATGCTCGTTAGTTTATAGTGGGAAACGCGTTGGGTTTGTGTTCTATGTAAATTCACTTGAGACGCAAATTCACTGGTTTTACCAGAAATGCTCTCTTGCTTGTAGGAAAACTCAGATCCTGGATCTTAAATCCATTTCAGAAGGGAAATTCAAACCTGTGTTCTCATCCATGAAACACACTCTGTTTTAACGCAAGAAGAATGCTCTTCTATCAAGAGTCTCCAATACAGCAAGAAACATGAGCAAGGACAGAAAAAAAGAACTGTGTTTCCCACTCATACGGACCATATCTAGTTCAATTCTGCTCATGAAACTGATACAAACCACAGATGTTCTTACATAAATGCTGTTTAATTAATAGTGAGAAACGTGTTGGGTTCATGAACTGTGTAAATTCATTTGAGACGAAAATTCACGGGGTTTACCATAAATGCTCTGTTGCTTGTAGGAAGACACAGATCCTGTGGTTTAAGTCCGTTTCTGAAGAGAAATTCAGACCAGATTTCTCTTCCATGTGACACACTCTGTTTTAACGCAAGAAGCATTCTCTTCTTTCCAGTGTCTCCAATACAGCAAGAAACATGAAGAAGCCCCAAATAAGAGAAATGTGCTTCCTACTCATATGGATCATATCTAGTTCAACGCTGATTATGAAACTGATACAAACCAGACCTCATGTTAAATAAAAGCTTTTTCTATATAGTGAGAAACGCGTTGGGTTTGTGTTCTGTGTAAATTAATTTGAGACGCAAAATCACTGGTTTTTACCATAAATGCTCTCTTGCTTGTAGGAAGAAATACATCCTGGATCTTAAATCCATTTCTGAAGGGAAATTCAAACATGTGTTCTCATCCATGAAACACAATCTGTTTTAACGCAGGAAGAATCTCTTATTTACAGAGTCTCCAATACAGCAAGACGCATGAGCAAGCCCAGAAAAAAAGAACTGTGTTTCCAACTCATACGGATCCTATCTAGTTCAACGCTGATTATGAAACTGACACAAACCATGGCTCTTCTTACATAAATGCTCTTTAGTTTATAGTGAGAAACATGTTGGGTTTGTGTTCTGTGTAAATTCATTTGAGACGCAAATTCACTGGTTTTACCATAACTGATCTCTTGCTTGTAGGAAGAAACAGATCCTGTACCTTAAATCCAATTCAGAAGGGAAATTCAGACAAGTGTTCTCATCCATGAACCACACTCTGTTTTAACGCAAGAAGCATGCTCTTCTTTACAGAGTCTCCAATACAGCAAGAAACATGAGCAAGCACAGAAAAAAAGAACTGTGTTTTTCCACTCATACTGACCATAACTAGTTCAACTCTGCTCATGAAGCTGATACAAACCACAGCTCCCCTTACATAAACTCTCTTTAGTTAATAGTGTGAAACCTGTTGTGTTTGTGAACTGTGTAAATTCATTTGAGCCAAAAATTCCCTGGGTACCAGAAAAGACCTCTTGCTTGTAGGAAGACACAGATCCTGTGGTTTAACTGAGTTTCTGAAAGGAGATTCAGTCCAGTGTTCTCATCCATGAAACACACAATGTTTTAACGCAAGAAGCATGCTGATCTTTCATGCGTCTCCAATACAGCAAGCAACATGAGCAAGCCAGGAATAAAAGAACTGTGTTTCCTACTCATATGGATCATATCTAGTTCAACGCTGATTATGAAACAGATAGAAACCAGAGCTCAAGTGAAATAAATGCTCTTTCTTTATAGGGAGAAACCCGTTGGGTTTGTGTTCTGTGTAAATTCATTTGAGACACAAATTCACTGGTTTTACCAGAAATCCTCTCTTGCTTCTAGGAAGACACAGTTCATGGATCTTAAATCCATTTCAGAAGGGAAATTCAAACATGTGTTCTCATCCATGAAACACACTATGTTTTAACACAAGAAGAATCTCTTCTTTCCAAATTCTCCAATACAGCAAGAAACATGAGCAAGCCCAGAATAAAAGAACTGTTTTTCCACTCATACAGACCATATCTAGTTCAACACTGCTCATGAAGCTGATACAAACCACAGCTCCTTTTACATAAACGCTCCTTAGTTAATAGTGCGAAATGCTTTGGGTTCATGAACTGTGTAAATTCTTTAGAGCCGAAAATTCACTGGGTTTACGAGAAATGACCTCTTGCTTGTAGGAAGACACAGATCCTGTGGTTTAACTGAGTTTCTGAAGGGAAATTCAGACCAGTGTTCTCATCCATGAAACACCCTCTGTTTTATCGCAAGAAGCATGCTGATCTTAACAGCCTCTCCAATAGAGCAAGAAACATGAGCAAGCCTCAAATAAAGGAACTGTGTTTCCTACTCATACGGATCATATCTATTTAAACTCTGCCACCGAAACTGATACAAACCATAGCTCCTGTTAAATAAATGCTCTCTAGTTAATAGTGTGAAATGCTTTGGTTTTGTAAACTGTGTAAATTCATTAGAGCTGCAAATTCACTGGTTTTACCATCAATTCTCTCCTGCTTGTAGGAAGAAACACATCCTGGATCTTAAATCCATTTCAGAAGGAAAATTCAGACCAGTGTTCTCATCCATGAAACACACTCTGTTTAATGCAAGAAGCATGCTCTTCTTTCCAGAGTCACCAATACAGCTAGAAACATGAAAAAGCCCAGAAAAAAAGAACTGTGTTTCCTATTCATGCGGACTATATCTAGTTCAATTCTGCTCATGAAACTGATACAAAACACAGCTCCTCTTACATAAATGCTCTTTAGTTAATAGTGAGAAACGCATTGGATTCGTGAACTGTGTAAATTCATTTGAGCAGCCAAAATCACTGGGTTTACCAGAAATGACCTCTTGATTGTAGGAAGACACAGATCCTGTGGTTTAACTCCGATTCTGAAGGGAAATTCAGACCAGTGTTCTCTTCCATGAAACACACTCTGTTTTAACACAAGAATCATGCTCTTCTTTCCAGCGTCTCCAATAGAGCATGAAACATGAGCAAGCCCCAAATAAAAGAACTGTGTTTGCTACTCATGTGGCTCATATCTAGTTCGACTCTGATTATGAAACTGATACAAACCACAGCTCCTGAAAAATAAATGCTCTTTAGTTAATGTGGAGAAATGCATTGGGTTTGTGAACTGTGTAAATTCATGTGAGCCACAAATTCACTGGGTTTACCAGAAATGAACTCTTGCTTGTAGGAAGACACAGATCCTGGTACTTACATCCATTTGAAAAGGGAAATTCAAACCTGTGTTCTCCTCCATGAAACACACTCTGTTATATCGCAAGAAGAATGCTCTTTTTTCCAGATTCTCCAGTGCAGCAAGACACATGAGCAAGCCCAGAAAAAAAGAACTTTTTTTCCCACTCATACGGACCATATCTAGTTCAACTCTGCTCATGAAGCTGTTACAAACCACAGCTACTCTTACATAAACGCTCTTTCGTTAATAGTGTTAAGGCGTTTGGTTTGTGAACTGTGTAAATTCATTTGAGCCACAAATTCACTGCATTTACCATAACTGCTCTCTTGCTTGTGGGAAGAAACAGATCCAGGGTCTTAAATCCATTTCAGAAGGGAAATTCAGACCAGTGTTCTCATCCATGAAACACACTCTGTTTTAACGCAAGAAGCATGCTCTTCTTTCCAGAGACTCCAATACAGCAAGAAACATGAGCAAGCCCCCCAAAAAAGAACTGTGTTTCCTATTCATATGGACCATATCTAGTTCAATTCTGCTCATTAAACTGATACAAACCACAGCTCTAATAACATAAATGCTCTTTAGTTAATAGTGAGAAACGCGTATGGATCGTGAACTTTGTAAATTCATTTGAGCCGCAAATTCACTGGGTTTACCAGAAATGACCTCTTGCTTGTAGGAAGACAAATATCCTGGATCTTAAATCCATTTCAGAAGGGAAATTCAAACCTGTGTTCTCATCCATGAAACACACTCTGTTTAAAGGCAAGAAGAATGCTCTTCTTTCCAGAGTCTCCAATGCAGCAAGACACATGAGCAAGCCCAGAAAAAAGAATTGTGTTTCCCACTCATACGGACCATATCTAGTTCAACTCTGCTCATGAAGTTGTTACAAACCACAGCTCCTCTTACATGAACGCTCTTTAGTTAATAGTGTGAAAGGCGTTGGGTTCGTGAACTGTGTAAATTCATTTGAGCTGAAAATTCACTGGGTTTACCAGAAATGACCTCTTGCTTGTAGGAAGACACAGATCCTGTGGTTTAACTCTGTTTCAGAAGGGATAGTCAGACCAGTGTTCTCATCCATGAAACACACTCTGTTTTAACGCAAGAAGAATGCTCTTATTTCCAGATTCTCCAATACAGCAAGAAACATGAGCAAGCCCAGAAAAAAAGAACTGTGTTTCCCTCTTATACGGACCTTATCTACTTCAAATCTGCTCATGAAACTGATACAAACAACAGCTCCTCTTATATAAACACTCTTTAGTTAATTTTGAGAAATGCATTGGGTTTGTGAACTGTGTAAATTCATTTGAGCCGCAAGTTCACTGCTTTTACCATAACTCCTCTCTTGCTTGTGGGAAGAAACAGATCCAGGATCTTAAATCCATTTCAGAAGGGAAATTCAGACCAGTGTTCTCATCCATGAAACACACTATGTTTTAACGCAGGAAGCATGCTCGTCTTTCCATAGAATACCATACAGCAAGAAACACGAGCAAGCCCAGAAAAAAGAACTGTGTTTCCTATTCATACGGACCGTATCTAGTTCAATTCTGCTCATGAAACGGATACAAACCACAGCTCTTATAATATAAAGGCTCTTTAGTAAATAGTGAGAAACGCATTGGTTTTGTGAACTGTGTAAATTCATTTCAGCGGCAAAATCACTTGGTTTACCAGAACTGACCTCTTGCATGCAGGAAGACACAGATCCTGAGGTTTAATTCAGTATCTGAAGTGAAATTCAGACCAGTGTTCTCTTCCATGAAACACAATCTGTTTTAACGCAAGAAGCATGCTCTTCTTTCCAGCGTCTCTAATACAGCAAGAAAAATGAGCAAGCCACAAATAAAAGAACTGTGTTTCCTACTCTTAGGGATCATATATAGTTCAACGCTGATTATGAAACTGATACAAACCACAGCTCAGGTTAAATAAATGCTCTTTAGTTTATACTGAGAATCACGTTGGGTTTTTGTTCTGTGTAAATTCATTTGAGACGAAAATTCACTGGTTTTACCAGAAATACTCTCTTGTTTGTAGGAAGACAAAGATCCTGGATCTTAAATAAATTTCAGAAGGGAAATTCAAACCTGTGTTCTCATCCATGAAACACACTGTTTTAACGCAAGAAGAATGCTCTTCTTTCCAGAGTCTCCAATGCAGCAAGACACATGAGCAATCCCAGAAAAAAAGGACTGTGTTTTCCACTCATACAGACCATATGTAATTCAACTCTGCTTGTGAAGCTGTTACAAACCACAGCTACTCTTATATAAACGCTCTTTAGTTAATAGTGTGAAAGGCGTTGGATTCGAGAACTGTGTATATACATTTGAGCAGAAAATTCACTGCTTTAACACAAACAGCTCTCTTGCTTGTGGGAAGAAAAAGATCCTGGATTTTAAATCCATTTCCGAATGGAAATACAGACCAGTGTTCTCATCCATGAAACAAACTCTGTTTTAACGCAAGAAGCATGCTATTCTTTACAGAGTCTCCAATACAGCAAGAAACATGAGCAAACCCAGACAAAAAGAACTGTGTTTCCTACTCATACGGATCATATCTAGTACAACTCTGTTCATGAAATTGATACAAACCTCAGCTCCTCTTACATATACGCTCTTTAGTTAAATGTGGGAAATGAGTTGGGTTTGTGAATTGTGTAAATACATTTTGTCGCAAATTCACTGGATTTACCAGAAATGACCTCTTGCTTATTGGAAGACACAGATGCTGTGATTTAACTCCGTTTCTGGATGGAAATTCCGATCAGTGTTCTCAACCTCTCATCCTTTAAACACACTCTGTTTTAACGCAAGACGCATGCTCTTCTTTCCAGCGTCTCCAATACTTCAAGAAACATGAGCAAGCCCCAATTAAAAGAATTGTGTTTCCTACTCATACGGATCATATCCATTTCAACTCTGCTTTTGAAACTGATAAAAAAACACAGCTCCTGTTAAATAAATGCTCTTAAGTTAATAGTGAGAAACGTGATGGGTTTGTGAACTGTGTAATTTCATTTGACCCGCAAATTCACTGGTTTTTACCAGAAATGCTCTCTTGCTTGTAGGAATAAACAGATCCTGGATCTTAAATCCATTTCAGAATTGAAGTTCAGACCAGTGTTCACATCCATGAAACACACTCTGTTTTAACGCAAGAAGCATGCTCTTCTGTCCAGAGTGTCCAATACAGCAAAAACATGAGCAAACTCAGAAAAAAAAGAACTGTGTTTCCTATTCATACAGACCATATCTAGTTCAACTCTGCTCATGAAACTGATACAAACCACAGCTCCTCTTACATAAAAGCTCCTTAGTTAATAGTGAGAAACATGTTGGGTTTTTGAACTCTGTAAATTCATATGAGCCACAAATTCACTGGGTTTACCAGAAATGACCTCTTGCTTGTAGGAAGACACAGATTCTGTGGTTATAGCCCCTTTCAGAAGGAAAATTCAGAGCAGTGTTCTCATCCATTAAACACTCTCTGTTTTAATGCAAGAAGCAAGCTCTTCTTTCCAGTGTCTCCAATAAATCATGGAACATGTGTATGCCCAGAATAAAACAACTGTGTTTCATACTCATCCAGACCATATCTAATTCAACTCTGCTTATGAAACTCATACAAACCACAGCTCCACTTACATAAATGCTCTCTAGTTAATAATGTGAAATGCTTTGCTTTTGTGAACTTTGTAAATTCACTTGAAACGCAAATTCATTGATTTTACAGGAAATGCACTCTTGCTTGTAGGAAGACACACATGCTGTGGTTTAACTCCGTTTCTGAAGGGAAATTCAGACCTGAGTTCTCTTACATGAAAAAAACTGTTTTAACGCAAGAAGCATGCTCTTCTATCCAGCGTCTCCAATACTTCAAGAAAAATGAGCAAGCCCCAAATAAAAGAACTATGTTTCCTACTCATACGGATCATATATATTTGAACTCTGCTTATGAAACTGATAAAAAGCACAGCTCCTGTTAAATAAATGCTCTTTTGTTAATTGTGAGAAACACGATGGGGTGTGAACTGTGTAATTTCATTTGAGCCGCAAAATCAATGGATTTATGTGAAATGCTCTGTTGCTTGTAGGAATAAACAGATCCTGGACCTTAAATCCATTTCAGAATTGAAATTCAGACCAGTGTTCTCATCCATGAAACACCCTCTCTTTTAACGCAAGAAGCATGCTCTTCTTTCCAGAATCTCCAATACAGCAAGAAACATGAGCAAACTCAGAAAAAAGAACTGAGTTTCCTATTCATACGGACCATATCTAGTTCAACTCTGCTCATGAAACTGATACAAACCACAGGTCCTCTTACATAAATGCTCTTTAGTTAATAGTGAGAAACGTGTTGGGATCGTGAACTGTACAAATTCATTTGAGCCTAAAATCACTGGGTTTACCAGAAATGACCTCTTGCTTGTAAGAAGACACAGATCCTGTGGCTTTACTCCGTGTCTGAAGGGAATTTCATATCAGTGTTCTCATCCTTTAAACACACTCTGTTTTATCGCAAGACGCATGCTCTTCTTTCCAGCGTCTCCAATACTTCAAGAAACATGAGCAAGCCCCAAATAAAAGAATTGTGTTTCCTACTCATACGGATCATATCCATTTCAACTCTGCTTTTGAAACTGATAAAAAACACAGCTCCTGTTAAATAAATGCTCTTAAGTTAATAGTGAGAAACGTTATGGGGTTGTGAACTGTGTAATTTCATTTGAGCCGCAAATTCACTGGGTTTACCAGAAATGACCTCTTGCTTGTAAGAAGACACAGATCCTGTGGTTTTACTCCATGTCTGAAGGGAATTTCATATCAGTGTTCTCATCCTTAAACACACTCTGTTTTAATGCAAGAAACATGCTCCTCTTTCCAGCGTCTCCAATACAGCAAGGAACATGAGCATGCCCAAAATAAAAGAACTGAGTTTCCTACTCATACAGACTATATCTAGTTCAACTCTGCTTATGAAACTTGTAAAAACCACAGCTCCTCTTACATAAATGCTCTCTAGTTAATAGTGTGAAATGCTATGGGTTTGTAAACTGTGTAAATTCTTTTGAGCCGCAAATTCAATGGTTTTACCAGAAATGCCCTCTTACTTGTAGGAAAACACAGATCCTGGATCTTAAATCCCTTTCTGAAGGGAAATTCAGACAAGTGTTCTCATCCATGAAACAAACTCTGTTTTAATGCAAGAAGCATGCTCTTCTTTCCAGCGTATCCAATATAGCAAGAAACATGAGAAAGCCACGAATAAAAGAACTGTTTTTCCTTCTCATACGGATCATATCTAGTTCAACTCTGCTTATGAAACTGATACAAACCACAGCTCATGGTAATAAAACGCTCTTTAGTTAAATGTGAGAAACATGTTGGGTTCGTGAACTGTATAAATTCATTTGAGCCACAAATTCACTGGCTTTACAGAAATGACCTCTAACTTGTGGGAAGACACAGATGCTGTGGTTTTACTCCCTTTCTGAGGGAAATTCAGACCAGTGTTCTCATCCATGAAACACACTCTGTTTTAACGCAAGAAGCATGCTCTTCTTTCCAGAGTCTCCAATACAGCAAGAAAAATTAGCTAGCCAGGAAAAATGAACTGTGTTTCCCACACATACGGATCATATCTAGTTCAACTCTGCTTATAAGACTGATACAAACCAGGTCCTCTTAAATAAATGCTCTTTAGTTAATAGTGAGAAATGCTTTGTGTTTGTGAACCGTGTAATTTCATTTGAGTCGCACATTCATTGGTTTTACCAGAAATGCTCTCTTGCTTGTAGGAATAAACAGATCTTGGATGTTAAATCCATTTCAGAATTGAAATTCAAACCAGTGTACTCATCCATATAACACACTCTGTTTTAACGCAAGATGCATGCTCTTCTTTCCAGAGTCTCCAATCAGCAAAAACATGAGCAAACTCAGAAAAAAAGAAATGTGTTTCCAATTCATACGGACCATATCTAGTTCAACTCTGCTCATGAAACTTATACAAAACCACAGCTCACCATACATAAACGCTCTTTAGTTAAAAGTGAGAATCGTGTTGGGTTCGGGAACTGTGTAAATTCATTTGAGCCACAAATTCAATTGTATTACCAGAAATGACCTCTTGCTTGTAGGAAGACACAGATCCTGTGGTTTACCTCCGTTTCTGAAGGGAAATTCAGACCAGTGTTCTCATGCATGAAACACACTCTGTTTTAATGCAAGAAGCATGGTCTTCTTTCTAGCGTCTCCAATACAGCAAGAAATGTGAACAAGCCCCAAATAAAAGAACTGTGTCTCCTACTCATACGGATCACATCTAGTTCAACTTTGCTTATAAAACTGATACAAACCACAGCTCATGTTAAATAACTGTTCTTTAGTTAATAGTGAGAATTGTGGTGGCTTTGTGAATAGTGTAAATTCATTTGTGCGCAAATTCACTGGGTTATGATGAAAGGACTTCTTGCTTGTAGGAAGACATAGATCCTGTGGTTTAACTCCGTCTCTGAAGGGAAATTCAGACCTTTGTTTTTTTATCCATGGAACACACTCTGTTTTAACGCAAGAAGCATGCTCTTATTTCCAGCATCTCCAATAAACAAGAAACATGAGCAAGCCAAGAATAAAAGAACTGTGTTTCCTTCTCATACGGATCATATCTAGTTCAACTCTGCTCATGAAATTGATACAAACCTCAGCTCCTCTTACATAAACGCTCTTTAGTTAAATGTGGGAAATGAGTTGGGTTTGTGAATTGTGTAAATACATTTGTGCCGCAAATTCACTGGATTTACCAGAAATGACCTCTTGCTTATTGGAAGACAATGATGCTGTGATTTAACTCCGTTTCTGAAGGGAAATTCAGATCAGTGTTCTCATCCTTTAAACACACTCTGTTTTATCGCAAGATGCATGTTCTTCTTTCCAGCGTCTCCAATACTTCAAGAAACATGAGCAAGCCCCAAATAAAAGAATTGTGTTTCCTACTCATAGGGATCATATCCATTTCAACTCTGCTTTTGAAACTGATAAAAATCATAGCTCCTGTTAAATAAATGCTCTTAAGTAAATAGTGAGAAACGTGATGGAGTCGTGAACTGTGTAATTTCATTTGAGCCGCAAATTCACTGGGTTTAACAGAAATGACCTCTTGCTTGTAAGAAGACACAGATCCTGTGGTTTTACTCCATGTCTGAAGGGAATTTCATATCAGTGTTCTCATCCTTTAAACACACTCTGTTTTAATGCAAGAAACATGCTCCTCTTTCCAGCGTCTCCAATACAGCAAGGAACATGAGCATGCCCAGAATAAAAGAACTGAGTTTCCTACTCATATAGACTACATCTAGTTCAACTCTGCTTATGTAACTCTTAAAAACCAGAGCTCCTCTTACATAAATGCTCTCTAGTTAATAGTGTGAAATGCTATGGGTTTGTAAACTGTGTAAATTCTTTTGAGCCGCAAATTCAATGGTTTTACCAGAAATGCGCTCTTACTTGTAGGAAAACACAGATCCTGGATCTTAAATCCCTTTCTGAAGGGAAATTCAGATCAGTGTTCTCATCCTTTAAACACACTCTGTTTTATCGCAAGATGCATGTTCTTCTTTCCAGCGTCTCCAATACTTCAAGAAACATGAGCAAGCCCCAATTAAAAGAATTGTGTTTCCTACTCATACGGATCATATCCATTTCAACTCTGCTTTTGAAACTGATAAAAATCATAGCTCCTGTTAAATAAATGCTCTTAAGTTAATAGTGAGAAACGTGATGGGGTTGTGAACTGTTTAATTTCATTTGACCCGCAAATTCACTGGTTTTACCAAAAATGCTCTCTTGCTTGTAGGAATAAACAGATCCTGGATCTTAAATCCATTTCAGAATTGAAATTCAGACCAGTGTTCTCATCCATGAAACACACTCTGTTTTAACGCAAGAAGCATGCTCTTCTGTCCAGAGTCTCCAATAGAGCAAAAACATGAGCAAACTCAGAAAAAAAAAGAACTGTGTTTCCTATTCATACGGACCATATCTAGTTCAACTCTGCTCATGAAACTGATACAAACCACAGCTCCTCTTACATAAAAGCTCCTTAGTTAATAGTGAGAAACGTGTTGGGTTTTTAAACTCTGTAAATTCATATGAGCCACAAATTCACTGGGTTTACCAGAAATGACCTCTTGCTTGTAGGAAGACACAGATTCTGTGGTTATAGCCCCTTTCAGAAGGAAAATTCAGAGCAGTGTTCTCATCCATTAAACACTCTCTGTTTTAATGCAAGAAGCATGCTCTTCTTTCCAGCGTCTCCAATACATCATGGAACTTGTGTATGCCCAGAATAAAACAACTGTGTTTCATACTCATCCAGACCATATCTAGTTCAACTGTGCTTATGAATCTCATACAAACCACCGCTCCACTTACATAAATGCTCTCTAGTTAATAATGTGAAATGCTTTGGATTTGTGAACTTTGTAAATTCATTTGAAACGCAAATTCAATGTTTTTACAGGAAATGCACTCTTGCTTTTCGGAAGACACACATGCTGTGGTTTAACTCCGTTTCTGAAGGGAAATTCAGACCTGAGTTCTCTTCCATGAAAAAAACTCGGTTTTAACGCAAGAAGCATGCTCTTCTTTCCAGCGTCTCCAATACTTCAAGAGAAATGAGCAAGTGCGAAATAAAAGAACTATGTTTCCTACTCATACGGATCATATATATTTGAACTCTGCTTATGAAACTGATAAAAACCACAGCTCCTGTTAAATAAATGCTCTTTTGTTAATTGTGAGAAACACGATGGGGTAGAACTGTGTAATTTCATTTGAGCCGCAAAATCACTGGATTTACGTGAAATGCTCTGTTGCTTGTAGGAATAAACAGATCCTGGACCTTAAATCCATTTCAGAACTGAAATTCAGACCAGTGTTCTCATCCATGAAACACCCTCTCTTTTAACGCAAGAAGCGTGCTCTTCTTTCCAGAATCTCCAATACAGCAAGAAACATGAGCAAACTCAGAAAAAAGAACTGAGTTTCCTATTCATATGGAAGATATCTAGTTCAACTCTGCTCATGAAACTGATACAAACCACAGGTCCTCTTACATAAATTCTCTTTAGTTAATAGTGAGAAACGTGTTGGGATCGTGAAATGTACAAATTCATTTGAGCCGCAAATTCACTGGGTTTACCAGAAATGACCTCTTGCTTGTAAGAAGACACAGATCCTGTGGTTTTACTCCGTGTCTGAAGGGAATTTCATATCAGTGTTCTCATCCTTTAAACACACTCTGTTTTAATGCAAGAAACATGCTCCTCTTTCCAGCGTCTCCAATACAGCAAGGAACATGAGCATGCCCAGAATAAAAGAACTGAGTTTCCTACTCATACAGACTATATCTAGTTCAACTCTGCTTATGTAACTCATAAAAACCACAGCTCCTCTTACATAAATGCGCTCTAGTTAATAGTGTGAAATGCTATGGGTTCGTAAACTGTGTAAATTCTTTTGAGCTGCAAATTCAATGGTTTTACCAGAAATGCCCTCTTACTTGTAGGAAAACACAGATCCTGGATCTTAAATCCTTTTCTGAAGGGAAATTCAGACAAGTGTTCTCATCCATGAAACAAACTCTGTTTTAACGCAAGAAGCATGCTCTTCTTTCCAGCGTATCCAATATAGCAAGAAACATGAGCAAGCCACGAATAAAAGAACTGTGTTTCCTTCTCATACGGATCATATCTAGTTCAACTCTGCTCATGAAATTGATACAAACCTCAGCTCCTCTTACATAAACGCTCTTTAGTTAAATGTGGGAAACGAGTTGGGTTTGTGAATTGTGTAAATACATTTGTGCCGCAAATTCACTGGATTTTCCAGAAATGACCTCTTGCTTATTGGAAGACACAGATGCTGTGATTTAACTCTGTTTCTGAAGGGAAATTCAGATCAGTGTTCTCATCCTTTAAACACACTCTGTTTTATCACAAGACGCATGCTCTTCTTTCCAGCGTCTCCAATACTTCAAGAAACATGAGCAAGCCCCAAATAAAAGAATTGTGTTTCCTACTCATACGGATCATATCCATTTCAACTCTGCTTTTGAAACTGATAAAAAACACAGCTCCTGTTAAATAAATGCTCTTAAGTTAATAGTGAGAAACGTGATGGGGTTGTGAACTGTGTAATTTCATTTGACCCGCAAATTCACTGGTTTTACCAAAAATGCTCTCTTGCTTGTAGGAATAAACAGATCCTGGATCTTAAATCCATTTCAGAATTGAAATTCAGACCAGTGTTCTCATCCATGAAACACACTCTGTTTTAACGCAAGAAGCATGCTCTTCTGTCCAGAGTCTCCAATAGAGCAAAAACATGAGCAAACTCAGAAAAAAAGAACTGTGTTTCCTATTCATACAGACCATATCTAGTTCAACTCTGCTCATGAAACTGATACAAACCACAGCTCCTCTTACATAAAAGCTCCTTAGTTAATAGTGAGAAACGTGTTGGGTTTTTGAACTCTGTAAATTCATATGAGCCACAAATTCACTGGGTTTACCAGAAATGACCTCTTGCTTGTAGGAAGACACAGATTCTGTGGTTATAGCCCCTTTCAGAAGGAAAATTCAGAGCAGTGTTCTCATCCATTAAACACTCTCTGTTTTAATGCAAGAAGCACGCTCTTCTTTCCAGCGTCTCCAATACATCATGGAACATGTGCATGCCCAGAATAAAACAACTGTGTTTCATACTCATCCAGACCATATCTAGTTCAACTCTGCTTATGAAACTCATACAAACCACAGCTCCACTTACATAAATGCTCTCTAGTTGATAATGTGAAATGCTTTGGTTGTGAACTTTGTAAATTCATTTGAAATGCAAATTCAATGGTTTTACAGGAAATGCACTCTTGCTTGTAGGAAGACACAGATGCTGTGGTTTAACTCCGTTTCTGAAGGGAAATTCAGACCTGAGTTCTCTTCCATGAAAAAAAATCTGTTTTAACACAGTAAGCATGCTCTTCTTTCCAGCGTCTCCAATACTTCAAGAAAAATGAGCAAGCCCCAAATAAACAACTGTGTTTCCTACTCATACGGATCATATATATTTCAACTCTGCTTATGAAACTGATAAAAACCACAGCTCCTGTTAAATAAATGCTCTTTTGTTAATTGTGAGAAACACGATGGGGTGTGAACTGTGTAATTTCATTTGAGCCGCAAAATCACTGGATTTACGTGAAATGCTCTGTTGCTTGTAGGAATAAACAGATCCTGGATCTTAAATCCATTTCAGAATTGAAATTCAGACCAGTGTTCTCATCCATGAAACACCCTCTCTTTTAACGCAAGAAGCATGCTCTTCTTTCCAGAATCTCCAATACAGCAAGAAACATGAGCAAACTCAGAAAAAAGAACTGAGTTTCCTATTCATACAGACCATATCTAGTTCAACTCTGCTCATGAAACTGATACAAACCACAGGTCCTCTTACATAAATTCTCTTTAGTTAATAGTAAGAAACGTGTTGCGATCGTGAACTGTACAAATTCATTTGAGCCACAAATTCACTGGCTTTACCAGAAATGACCTCTTGCTTGTAAGAAGACACAGATCCTGTGGTTTTACTCCGTGTCTGAAGGGAATTTCATATCAGTGTTCTCATCCTTTAAACACACTCTGTTTTAATGCAAGAAACATGCTCCTCTTTCCAATATCTCCAATACATCAAGGAAAATGAGCATGCCCAGAATAAAAGAACTGAGTTTCCTACTCATACAGACTATATCTAGTTCAACTCTGCTTATGAAACTCGTAAAAACCACAGCTCCTCTTACATAAATGCTCTCTAGTTAATAGTGTGAAATGCTATGGATTTGTAAACTCTGTACATTCTTTTGAGCCGCAAATTCAATGGTTTTACCAGAAATGCCCTCTTACTTGTAGGAAGACACAGATCCTGGATCTTAAATCCCTTTCTGAAGGGAAATTCAGACAAGTGTTCTCATCCATGAAACAAACTCTGTTTTAATGCAAGAAGCATGCTCTTCTTTCCCGCGCCTCCAATATTGCAAGAAACATGAGCAAGCCACGAATAAAAGAACTGTTTTTCCTTCTCATACGGATCATATCTAGTTCAACTCTGCGTATGAAACTGATACAAACCACAGCTCATGGTAATAAAACGCTCTTTAGTTAAATGTGAGAAACGCGTTGGTTTCGTGAACTGTATAAATTCATTTGAGCCACAAATTCACTGGCTTTACCAGAAATTACCTCTTGCTTGTGGGAAGACACAGGTGCTGTGGTTTTACTCCGTTTCTGTAGGGAAACTCAGACCAGTGTTCTCATCCATGAAACACACTCTGTTTTAACGCAAGAAGCATGCTCTTCTTTCCAGAGTCTCCAATACAGCAAGAAAAATTAGCAAGCCAGGAAAAATGAACTGTGTTTCCCACACATACGGATCATATCTAGTTCAACTCTGCTTATAAAACTGATACAAACCACAGCTCCTCTTAAATAAATGCTCTTTAGTTAATAGTGAGAAATGCTTTGTGTTTGTGAACCGTGTAATTTCATTTGAGACGCACATTCATTGGTTTTACCAGAAATGCTCTCTTGCTTGTAGGAATAAACACATCTTGGATGTTAAATCCATTTCAGATTTGAAATTCAGACCAGTGTACTCATCCATGAAACACACTCTGTTTTAACGCAAGAAGCATGCTCTTCTTTCCAGAGTCTCCAATCAGCAAAAACATGAGCAAACTCAGAAAAAAAGAACTGTGTTTCCTATTCATACGGACCACATCTAGTTCAACTCTGCTCATGAAACTTATACAAAACCACAGCTCTTCATACATAAACGCTCTTTAGTTAAAAGTGAGAATCATGTTGGGTTCGGGAACTGTGTAAATTCATTTGAGCCACAAATACAATTGTATTACCAGAAATGACCTCTTGCTTGTAGGAAGACACAGATCCTGTGGTTTACCTCCGTTTCTGAAGGGAAATTCAGACCAGTGTTCTCATGCATGAAACACACTCTGTTTTAATGCAAGAAGCATGGTCTTCTTTCTAGCGTCTCCAATACAGCAAGAAATGTGAACAAGCCCCAAATAAAAGAACTGTGTCTCCTACTCAAACGGATCATATCTAGTTCAACTTTGCTTATAAAACTGATACAAACCACAGCTCATGTTAAATAAATGTTCTTTAGTTAATAGTGAGAATTGCGGTGGCTTTGTGAATAGTGTAAATTCATTTGTGCGCAAATTCACTGGGTTATGATGAAAGGACTTCTTGCTTGTAGGAAGACATAGATCCTGTGGTTTAACTCCGTTTCTGAAGGGAAATTCAGACCTATGTTTTCATCCATGGAACACACTCTGTTTTAACGCAAGAAGCATGCTCTTATTTCCAGCATCTCCAATACACAAGAAACATGAGCAAGCCAAGAATAAAAGAACTGTGTTTCCTTCTCATACGGATCATATCTAGTTCAACTCTGCTCATGAAATTGATACAAACCTCAGCTCCTCTTACATAAACGCTCTTTAGTTAAATGTGGGAAATGAGTTGGGTTTGTGAATTGTGTAAATACATTTGTGCCGCAAATTCACTGGATTTACCAGAAATGACCTCTTGCTTATTGGAAGACACAGATTCTGTGATTTAACTCCGTTTCTGAAGGGAAATTCAGATCAGTGTTCTCATCCTTTAAACACACTCTGTTTTATCGCAAGATGCATGTTCTTCTTTCCAGCGTCTCCAATACTTCAAGAAACATGAGCAAGCCCCAATTAAAAGAATTGTGTTTCCTACTCATACGGATCATATCCATTTCAACTCTGCTTTTGAAACTGATAAAAATCATAGCTCCTGTTAAATAAATGCTCTTAAGTTAATAGTGAGAAACGTGATGGGGTTGTGAACTGTTTAATTTCATTTGACCCGCAAATTCACTGGTTTTACCAAAAATGCTCTCTTGCTTGTAGGAATAAACAGATCCTGGATCTTAAATCCATTTCAGAATTGAAATTCAGACCAGTGTTCTCATCCATGAAACGCACTCTGTTTTAACGCAAGAAGCATGCTCTTCTGTCCAGAGTCTCCAATAGAGCAAAAACATGAGCAAACTCAGAAAAAAAAAGAACTGTGTTTCCTATTCATACGGACCATATCTAGTTCAACTCTGCTCATGAAACTGATACAAACCACAGCTCCTCTTACATAAAAGCTCCTTAGTTAATAGTGAGAAACGTGTTGGGTTTTTAAACTCTGTAAATTCATATGAGCCACAAATTCACTGGGTTTACCAGAAATGACCTCTTGCTTGTAGGAAGACACAGATTCTGTGGTTATAGCCCCTTTCAGAAGGAAAATTCAGAGCAGTGTTCTCATCCATTAAACACTCTCTGTTTTAATGCAAGAAGCATGCTCTTCTTTCCAGCGTCTCCAATACATCATGGAACTTGTGTATGCCCAGAATAAAACAACTGTGTTTCATACTCATCCAGACCATATCTAGTTCAACTGTGCTTATGAATCTCATAGAAACCACCGCTCCACTTACATAAATGCTCTCTAGTTAATAATGTGAAATGCTTTGGATTTGTGAACTTTGTAAATTCATTTGAAACGCAAATTCAATGTTTTTACAGGAAATGCACTCTTGCTTTTCGGAAGACACACATGCTGTGGTTTAACTCCGTTTCTGAAGGGAAATTCAGACCTGAGTTCTCTTCCATGAAAAAAACTCGGTTTTAACGCAAGAAGCATGCTCTTCTTTCCAGCGTCTCCAATACTTCAAGAAAAATGAGCAAGTGCGAAATAAAAGAACTATGTTTCCTACTCATACGGATCATATATATTTGAACTCTGCTTATGAAACTGATAAAAACCACAGCTCCTGTTAAATAAATGCTCTTTTGTTAATTGTGAGAAACACGATGGGGTAGAACTGTGTAATTTCATTTGAGCCGCAAAATCACTGGATTTACGTGAAATGCTCTGTTGCTTGTAGGAATAAACAGATCCTGGACCTTAAATCCATTTCAGAACTGAAATTCAGACCAGTGTTCTCATCCATGAAACACCCTCTCTTTTAACGCAAGAAGCGTGCTCTTCTTTCCAGAATCTCCAATACAGCAAGAAACATGAGCAAACTCAGAAAAAAGAACTGAGTTTCCTATTCATATGGAAGATATCTAGTTCAACTCTGCTCATGAAACTGATACAAACCACAGGTCCTCTTACATAAATTCTCTTTAGTTAATAGTGAGAAACGTGTTGGGATCGTGAAATGTACAAATTCATTTGAGCCGCAAATTCACTGGGTTTACCAGAAATGACCTCTTGCTTGTAAGAAGACACAGATCCTGTGGTTTTACTCCGTGTCTGAAGGGAATTTCATATCAGTGTTCTCATCCTTTAAACACACTCTGTTTTAATGCAAGAAACATGCTCCTCTTTCCAGCGTCTCCAATACAGCAAGGAACATGAGCATGCCCAGAATAAAAGAACTGAGTTTCCTACTCATACAGACTATATCTAGTTCAACTCTGCTTATGTAACTCATAAAAACCACAGCTCCTCTTACATAAATGCGCTCTAGTTAATAGTGTGAAATGCTATGGGTTCGTAAACTGTGTAAATTCTTTTGAGCTGCAAATTCAATGGTTTTACCAGAAATGCCCTCTTACTTGTAGGAAAACACAGATCCTGGATCTTAAATCCTTTTCTGAAGGGAAATTCAGACAAGTGTTCTCATCCATGAAACAAACTCTGTTTTAACGCAAGAAGCATGCTCTTCTTTCCAGCGTATCCAATATAGCAAGAAACATGAGCAAGCCACGAATAAAAGAACTGTGTTTCCTTCTCATACGGATCATATCTAGTTCAACTCTGCTCATGAAATTGATACAAACCTCAGCTCCTCTTACATAAACGCTCTTTAGTTAAATGTGGGAAACGAGTTGGGTTTGTGAATTGTGTAAATACATTTGTGCCGCAAATTCACTGGATTTTCCAGAAATGACCTCTTGCTTATTGGAAGACACAGATGCTGTGATTTAACTCTGTTTCTGAAGGGAAATTCAGATCAGTGTTCTCATCCTTTAAACACACTCTGTTTTATCACAAGACGCATGCTCTTCTTTCCAGCGTCTCCAATACTTCAAGAAACATGAGCAAGCCCCAAATAAAAGAATTGTGTTTCCTACTCATACGGATCATATCCATTTCAACTCTGCTTTTGAAACTGATAAAAAACACAGCTCCTGTTAAATAAATGCTCTTAAGTTAATAGTGAGAAACGTGATGGGGTTGTGAACTGTGTAATTTCATTTGACCCGCAAATTCACTGGTTTTACCAAAAATGCTCTCTTGCTTGTAGGAATAAACAGATCCTGGATCTTAAATCCATTTCAGAATTGAAATTCAGACCAGTGTTCTCATCCATGAAACACACTCTGTTTTAACGCAAGAAGCATGCTCTTCTGTCCAGAGTCTCCAATAGAGCAAAAACATGAGCAAACTCAGAAAAAAAGAACTGTGTTTCCTATTCATACAGACCATATCTAGTTCAACTCTGCTCATGAAACTGATACAAACCACAGCTCCTCTTACATAAAAGCTCCTTAGTTAATAGTGAGAAACGTGTTGGGTTTTTGAACTCTGTAAATTCATATGAGCCACAAATTCACTGGGTTTACCAGAAATGACCTCTTGCTTGTAGGAAGACACAGATTCTGTGGTTATAGCCCCTTTCAGAAGGAAAATTCAGAGCAGTGTTCTCATCCATTAAACACTCTCTGTTTTAATGCAAGAAGCACGCTCTTCTTTCCAGCGTCTCCAATACATCATGGAACATGTGCATGCCCAGAATAAAACAACTGTGTTTCATACTCATCCAGACCATATCTAGTTCAACTCTGCTTATGAAACTCATACAAACCACAGCTCCACTTACATAAATGCTCTCTAGTTGATAATGTGAAATGCTTTGGTTGTGAACTTTGTAAATTCATTTGAAACGCAAATTCAATGGTTTTACAGGAAATGCACTCTTGCTTGTAGGAAGACACAGATGCTGTGGTTTAACTCCGTTTCTGAAGGGAAATTCAGACCTGAGTTCTCTTCCATGAAAAAAAATCTGTTTTAACACAGTAAGCATGCTCTTCTTTCCAGCGTCTCCAATACTTCAAGAAAAATGAGCAAGCCCCAAATAAACAACTGTGTTTCCTACTCATACGGATCATATATATTTCAACTCTGCTTATGAAACTGATAAAAACCACAGCTCCTGTTAAATAAATGCTCTTTTGTTAATTGTGAGAAACACGATGGGGTGTGAACTGTGTAATTTCATTTGAGCCGCAAAATCACTGGATTTACGTGAAATGCTCTGTTGCTTGTAGGAATAAACAGATCCTGGATCTTAAATCCATTTCAGAATTGAAATTCAGACCAGTGTTCTCATCCATGAAACACCCTCTCTTTTAACGCAAGAAGCATGCTCTTCTTTCCAGAATCTCCAATACAGCAAGAAACATGAGCAAACTCAGAAAAAAGAACTGAGTTTCCTATTCATACAGACCATATCTAGTTCAACTCTGCTCATGAAACTGATACAAACCACAGGTCCTCTTACATAAATTCTCTTTAGTTAATAGTAAGAAACGTGTTGCG